>CM028242.1:32268672-32997008 GCA_016432835.1 Brassica nigra
AGAGAGAGAGAGAGAGTTTTGTATTTCAAATTGTTTTTGAGTTAATTTTATAGTGACTAGCCCCAACACAGCTCCAAATCAAGGAAATCCTCTCTCGGCTTGGACCTATGGGTTAATGTATACCCCTTGCCCCTACTCACATGGGAAACCTTCCGCTTGGACCTACTGGATGGTATACACCACTTGCCCCTACTCATATGAAGAATAATTTATTTGGAGAAGCCTAGTACCACCATGCTGATAGAGAGTCGAACATGCAACCTCTGGCAGTCGTCTATGAGAAGGAGGACCACTGGGATACAAGCCCTTCTCAAATTTCTGTTTAAGGGTTAACTTTTTATAGTCACTAGCCCCACCTCTTGTGCGGCCCAAAATCCAGGAAATCCCTCCCCTCCGGCTTGGACCTGCGGGTTAATATATACTTCACTTGCCCTACTATTATGGGGAAACCCCTCTTGCTTGGACCTACTGGTTGGTATACACCGCTTGCCCATACTCGTATGAAAAGGATTTATTTGGAGAGGCATAGTACCACCGTGGTGACAGAGAGTCGAACATGCAACTTCTGCTAGTCATCTGTGAGAAGGGGGACCACTGGGTTACGAGCCCTTTTCAAATTTCAAAGTTTTTAAATAGCATATTTTTGTAAATAACAATTAAACTAAATGTTAGGTATATACTATTATATTTTGTATAGGGTTCATCTGGGTGAACGATCTATTTTCCCACAAGAACTATCATATAGCATCAGATCCCCACCAAACTATGACCTCGTGCTATAACTCCATGAATTTATGGGTTAATGTATACTCCCCTTGCCCCTACTCACATGGGGAAACCTTCCGGCTTGGACCTACTGGTTGGTATACACCGCTTGCCCCTACTCATATGAAGAAGAACTTATATAAAGAAGCATAGTACCACCATGTTGATAGAGAGTCGAACATGCAACCTCTGGCAGTCATCTATGAGAAGGAGGACCACTGGGATACAAGCCCTTCTCAAATTTCTGTTTAAGGGTTAACTTTTTATAGTGACTAGCCCCACCGCCCGTGCGGCCCAAAATCCAAGAAATCCCTCCCCTCCAGCTTGGACCTGCGGGTTAATATATACTTCACTTGCCCTACTCTTATGGGGGAACCCCTCTTGCTTGGACCTACTGGTTGGTATACACCGCTTGCCCATACTCGTATGATTTTGAGAGGCATAGTACCACCGCGGTGACAGAGAGTCGAACATGCAACTTCTGGCAGTCATCTGTGAGAAAGGGGACCACTAGGTTACGAGACCTTTTCAAATTTCAAAGTTTTTAAATAGCATATTTTGTAAATAACAATTAAACTAAATGTTAGGTATATACTATTATATTTTGTATAAGGTTCATCTGGGTGAACGATCTATTTTCCCACGAGAACTATCATATAGCATCAGATCCCCACCAAACTATGACCTTGTGCTATAACTCCATGAATTTAAAGTTGTAAACTTATTTCTCCCCAAATTATAAGCTATAAATTGATTTCTCCCAGAATCGATAGATTGAAATTTAATTTCCCATAGACCATGCGTCCGTGCCGTCTTCTTCACCATCTTCAGAAAAGGGTGGGGCTTTGTCAGCATATGACAGCTTTGCAATTTCCTCGGTTGGATTTGGTGGTGGAAGGGAGAGATGTGGGACGAGGTGAGTTTGAAGGTGGTGGATGAGTGGCGAACTGCGACAGGTGGAGGTTATTCCTTGCCGACGACTGTGCAGGGAGGATGGCGAGTGGTGACTGATGGTATAGATTGTTTACCCAAAGAGTTACAAGTTACAATTTTTAGAAAAACAGTTTTTACAATTTTTGTTAATTCAATTTTTTATGAATCAGTTTTTTAAAAAGTAAAAAAAAAAATTAGGTTATCTTAGGTTTAATTGGTTTAAAACAAAATCGATATATTGAAATTTAATTGCCCATAGACCATGCGTCTGTGCCGTCTTCTTCACCATCTTCAGAAAAGGGTGGGGCTTTGTCAGCATATGACAGATTCGTCAATTTCCTCGGTTGGATTTGGTGGTGGAAGGGAGAGATGTGGGAGGGAGGAGGTGAATTTGAAGGTGGTGGATGAGTGGCAAACTGCGACAGGTGGAGGTTATTCCTCGCCGATGACTTTGCAGGGAGGATGGCGAGTGGTGACTGATGAGATAGATTGTTTACCCAAAGAGTTACAAGTTACAATTTTTAGAATTTTTTTTTTTACAGTTTTTGTTGATTCAATTTTTTTATGAATCAGTTTTTAATAAGTAAAAATAAAAATAAAATATAGGTTATCTTTGGTTTAAAACAGGTCAACTAATAATAGATCAATTAAAACTATAGTCTATGGACAATTAAGTTTTAAACTATCGATTTGGAGAGAAATCAATTTACCACTTATAATCTGGGGAGAAATAAATTTACAATTTTAAATTCATGGAGTTTTATCACGAGGCCATAGTTTGGTGAGGATCTGATGTTATACGATAGTTCTCGTGGAGAAATAAAACAGTTACCCTTTTCTATATAATCATAGATAATATATTGTTGTGATTCTAAAATAAATAAACAGATATTATATTGTTGTAGATAAAAAAGTTTAACATATGATATAAATTTTATTTTTGTATAAAAATATTACATCATTTATGAATTTTAAGTTTTAAACATTAAATGCTATTTTTTTTTGTTTTGAAATGCAAATATATTTTTTTTGTCATCATATGAAAATATTTAAAAGAATATATTATCAATTTAATATAGTTTTCTCATTTAGTTCATATATTACTTCTATTTTATTATAATATATACTATAATTATAAAATTTATTAAATAGTAAATAATTTTTGATAGCACATGGAGATGTCAATCTAAGGTAGATGTTCAGAGTTCGACACTAAAACACTTGTTCATTGTTTGTCTTTGTGAGGTTTGTGTCTTGGAGGCTGATAAGGCATCCATGTCGCGGACTGTTCAAAGTCAAGGACTGATTTTTTTTTGTTGTTGGTTGGGCTGTGCTCGTGCTCGAGATGTTTACGTACTCAATTCGAGAGATCAAGCCTATTGTAGTTTTATTTTAGGTCACTCGTGTAACGAGCATCAATTTCTCAGAGTTACGAGTTCAAGGCATTGGCCTTATGGTTAGAGCCGGTTCAAGGATGGTTAGCCCCTCAGCCTGGGGATTGAGGTTTAGATCATGCTCGGGGTTCCTTAACGATAGTCCCTTTTGAAGTTGTAAGCGTTCCTATGTCGTCTCTCGGGTAAACTGGTCTTGCATTTTTCTAGCTCGCAGACTCCGGTGCAAATTATGTTAGTTATTTTGAAAGGGCCTGTTTACGACTACTTTTTCTATAGTATTTTTTTAATACATTTCGTAATACTAAATCTTTCAGATCAGATATGCGGTTTATTATCTTGGATTCGTAATACGAAAGGCTGCTTGTTGATAGTTTTGTATGCATACAGAAGCACACTCACGATATTTTCAATCATGTCGAGTCAGTAAATTAACATTTCTTTGTTGAGCTCGTCGTCTCCAAGACATAATACTCCGCAAGGGATCTGTACCTCTGATGCGGCCATCCAAGTAGAGGTTCCCATAATTAGGCATGGTCCAACTACCCTGTCCGGAGCTCGGGTCATAAGAGAAGGATTCTCCAAAGCTGTCCAAGAAATCCTAGAGCAAGATGGACAAACCGACCAGAACCAGCTCCTAATTTGAAGAGATGGTCCAATTGAAGATCCAAGATCAAGCCAGCCCAACCGAGGTTCAAGATCAAGCCGGTCCGATACAATTCCGATCTCTTGCCCAGAATCAAACCGGTCTAACACTTTCCACAAGCAATCTCGGTACAACCTAAATTTCAATTATGATTTCTAACTGGTTTATTTTGTTTGGTTTATGTTGGTTTTCTTTATTTTAATTTAATAAACTTATGGGCAAATTGTCTGCCTTTTTATTTCCATTTCAGTCTAATAATTCAAGGCCTTTGTTAGCCTTTACCTTAGAGTCCCATTAGAGTCCGGCCAATTATGTTTTTGCCTTTTCACTTTAGAGTCCAAGAGAGTTCATGTATTTTAGCTTCAAGTCCCCTAGAAGAGCAAAGCTGTATCGGGTATTTAAACCCCTCTATAAGCAGCCGTGTATTTTTTTCAGTTAGCCAGTATATGAGTCAGTTTGCCCCAGCAATTGAAACCCTAAGTCTTTCTAGTTTGTGAGAAACTGATTAGAGAGCAGCCTTGAATCTTATCAAGTTTCAACCACCAAAATTGTGGCGACTAGTTCCATTCGCCCATCTAGTTCATCCATCAACAAGATCCCATCCACCATCTTTCTATCTCTATTTGTTCTTGTTTAATTTCCTATCACATATCATATTAGTTCCATTCGCCCATCTAGTCCATCCATCCGATCCATCTTACATCAACATTTCATATTTCATTCTTAGTTCTTATTTCTTCAATATAAAACCATAAAAATTCATAAAAAGTTCTTTTGTTTCAGGTACAACCGGATCATATCATCTCCATCGCCCAAGCCCATCCGACCACTATCCGATGGAACCAGACCAAACCTCAGTCCAGCCGTTCGATCAGTCTGAATCCCAGCCTGTATTAGTCTCGGTCTTGAGTGGGATAAAAACTTTGATCCCATATGAAGGGAGAAAGGGATTTCTTGGGTTGGTTTGTAACGTGTGGTTCGGCATACCCATAGGACGCCATGAGTTTCTCACTCCATCTCTGTTTCGTTAGATTGAGTATCTTCTTGAAATTATTCATTATCATGTTCTTAGCAGCTTTTTCTTGAGAATTTCCATGAGGATATAGAGGTGTCGACGTGGTAATCTCTGTTTTCCAGATTTTTCAGAAGTCGGTGAATGTTTTTGATTTGAACACCAATCCATTCTCTGTAATGATCTCGTAGGGAATTCTGTTTCTGCATACAATAATTTTCTAGATGATTTTTTTTTTCACTGCAGTAGCAGTGACTTTGTGGAAGGCTTTGGATTTCACCTATTCGGTGAAGTAATCAATAAACACAAGGAGGAATCCGAGTTTTCCCAATCCTGAGTGAAACATGGGTCCTATGATATCCATCGACCATCTCATGAACAGGTAGGAAGATGAAATGGAAGAAAATTACTCAGATGGTTGGTGGATTATTGGTGCATTTCTTTGACATTTGTCCATATTTCTTTACTCGTATGACCTGTGATTGACCCCCGAAATGACTTCCACAAGAACCATCGTAGGTTTTCTTCAAGGTCGTATAGGCGTCTTTTCTGTGAAAACAGATCAAGTATGGTTCATTGAGGCTGTATTTTTATAGCTTATCTTCTATTATCCAATATCGCGAGCTTCAAGCTTTAAGCTTTCTAGACTCCCATTTGTCGGTAAAGAGTACTCCGTTTAGGATATATTAGAGGATTGAGATTCACCAATCTGGTCTCCTTTTGAGTTCCTCTTGGAAATTCTGTTGACCGTCGTTTGCACCTTTGTAATCCGAATTATCTCTAGAGGGCTGAACTGGGACTATTTATTTTTCATCGACTTCAATGTTCTGGGTTTTGTTTTCAGCAGCTCTGGAAGCTGCACTTCGCGTGATTACGGCGCATATCTTATCGGTTTGCTCCTCAATATTTTTATTCGGAGCATTAGGAGCTTCGACTATAGTAAATCAGTCCAGATGCATCCCACACACAGGACTACTAAAATAAGATTTCCTAAAAATGTTAGCTCAAGTTAGCCTAGATGCCACTCTCAGAAAAAAAAATATATTGAATCCCACTCAAAGAACCGGCACATACCCAGTACGATATAGATTGGTTTATGTAGTAAAAATATCAAATGATAAATTATTTTTGTACATATAATTTTGATTAGTTTAATATCTAACCACAATATGAGCAACCAACACATATACAAATATTTATAAATTGTTGATAAATCATAACAAACATAAATGTTATTCATTTCAATTAAAAACATATATGTGGATTAGGCATAGGCATTTTACATGAAACCCAAAGTCGAAATCGAACCAAAATCCAAAAAATTATAAACCGAAGTAGCTAAATACTCAATTAGATTTTATATTAACAAGTTTGGATATCCGAACCTGATCGGATATGTCTAAAATCCGAAACACTATCTGAAGTCATCCGAACATATATATATATACCTTAACCATAACATATACCTAAATATCTTATCCTTAATTAATTGTACCCAAACTCATGCAATCGGTTAAGATTCTTCGTATTCACGATTTCAAAGGCAATCCAAAAGATATCATTCAAATTAATCAAACTAAACACTACAAAAGCTTTCTCTTTTCGGGTTTTCCTCCATCAATGAAGAACAAAAAGAATCGTAGGTATTCATCTTCGAACATTTTTATTTTTCGTTTGTGTTTGGGTTAAGTGATTCATCACTTGTTGCCTTCGTTGATTGTTTATAAAAGTTCTAACTAATGATTACGTCTTTTTGGTTTCACAGGATCAGTGATACATTAACATCTTTTAGTTTTGTTTCATGATTTAAGATTATAAGTTAAATTTCCAGTTTAAACCTTTGTTTTTTTGCAAGAACTGTGTAACTTTGTTTAAATCTGGTGTGTACATTTGGTATGAACATGTTGTGGGTACTTAACATCACCTCATTTTTCAGTTTATAAGAAGTTTTTATGTTTTCAAAATAATTGTCTGATTTCTTTGGTTACATCCAAATTACCCGAACTACAAATATCTGAAACCGACTTGATTGATTAAAACACCACAACAAGTTCTATACATATATACTGAAATATCTTAAACTGGAAATACCTGACCCGAACCTAAATAAATGTCCGAGCGGGTTCTATACCTAATATCCAACATATATTTGATACTTAACTAATACTCAGTTTTGTTTTGGCAACAAATGGTTATTCTATTACTCAAACTTGAGGTGGTCTAGTAACCAGACCGGAATAGAACAACAAATAAAACAAAGAGATCTATAAATTGAGCGAGCAGTCCTAGTTAACGAATCAGAAATTTCATTTTGCACCCTTGGGATGTAGCAGATTCTGAAGTCCGAAAAACACATTTGGGGAGTTTGAATGACCTCCATCTTAGTTGAGAAGTTTAAATAAAACAAAGAGATCTATAAATTGAGCGAGCAGTCCTAGTTAACGAATCAGAAATTTCATTTTGCACCCTTGGGATGTAGCAGATTCTGAAGTCCGAAAAACATATTTGGGGAGATTGACTGACCTCCATCTTAGTTGAGAAGTTTGGCCAAACTTGTGGGTCTTTTATCATTGCAATCTTGTCCTTGCAAATTGTTCCAAATCTTTGGTAGGTTCAATGTTGTATCATGCTCTCCATTGCCCATATTAATGCTTCCAGTTCCGAATGTAATGCTGACTCATGCCTCTTTATGTTTCGTGTCCCCATAAGTTGGATCTTTCTCATGCTATCCTTCCAAACTGAAAGTCCTACGATGTAAATTAACGGTATCAACACATTAAACATAATATATTTCATCATTTAAAATTCCAAGAAAAAACGTGATATAATTTGTGTTTGATATACAAGTATTTTAACTATTGAAAATTCCATTTAATCTCTAAAATATTTCAATATCAAATTAATATTTAAATATTTAAAAGTCGGAATTTATACCACAAAATTAATTATATTAACATTGCCAAATACAGTCTTTGTGTTTAATTCTTTTTGTTATATTACTTATTATAGTGGTCTTTTTTTGTATCTCATGACAAGAAACTGAAAAGGGCTAGATATGTTATAAATCATATGGTGGGCGTCCATAACCGATCCGTCCATTTATCTATGTGATCGACCATGGATTTTACCCATTTTTAGCCATGGTCTATAGGTATTTTTATATATATTTACTACGATATAGAGTCTATTTAGAGTATTTACAGGTTCAGGTACGTTCTGGAAAAATATGGTGATTTTGGAGTCTTTTGAGGTGCAGAACTGCACAAACGCGTCAGATGTTTAGCTATGGATGAAAACCTTCCCACCGTTGGATTGAGCCCATAGTTTTACACGAGATAGAGATTTGAGTTAGCTTTCCAATGACACCGGTCTCACGTCAATCATCATCCCAAAGCAGAAGTTATGCCCGTTTTACTGAAGAATAGTCAGTCTGCCTCGCGAGAGAAGGCTGTCGAGAAGAGGAATGTATATCGATCGATGGGAAAGCCTTCATATCGATTGATATGGATGCCAGAATGCGGGCCGAGTATATTTTATGACCGCCTGAAGTCCAGAAGCTATCACAACTTACCAGAATACCCTTGGACGACCAGAAACCCTATTTATGTTATTTCTAAGCCATTGTTGACGGCTACACGCTATCCAAGCTTTCTATTCTATTGTTTTTAGTTAGGAGAGAAGGGAGGAACTCCTTCAGAGTCATCCTGGAACTCCATTGGTGTATATATCTATTGCTTTCAGTTTTATATCTATTCATCTATGATTTCTGTGATAACTATCATGTCTGAATAGATCCACCGTTAGGTTTAGGGTTCAGATAGGTTATGAGGGATTAGCCCCAAATATAGAATTGCTAAGTTGTGATATTCATCATTGAAGATTGTTCATAATGCTTGTTTAGGAATAATTAACCTGAGCTTGATTATAGATTTATTATCTGACTTCTCTTCTCTAAGCTAGGATTGATAGATACATTCGAGAGTTGGTCTGAAACCCCAGTGAACATATATTCAACCCGCCAAAGCTTTAGAAGATCGATCGATAATCCTATAGAGACATCGATCGACACGATGTAAAGCTTGTCGATCGATACTTAACCCGCATCGATCGATGCTTTCCTAGAATCGACAACGAGTTGGAGTTTTTGGATGTAGTAATAGATAACCTGGAAATCGAGAGATGGTTGGTTATTCTAGTAGTTGAGTTTTATAATATTATGCTTTAGTCTCTATATCATTATAATCCTGATTACCTGAATAGAAACCCTAGATCTAGCAACCATCCTTCCATCAAACAACTCTCTGCCTTGTTGAATAATTGTCTTGTTCAACTTGTTTACTATTTTATTTACCGCTTTATTTATTTATTTACTTTTATAATCTATTAGCCTAGCTTAATCATATAACTATTAGATCTAATTGGTTCCTTAGCTCCTTATGGATTCGATCCCTAAGTACTACAATTGAACCTCTTATTTGAGAGAGTAAAGTCACTCCTTAGGGTAATTTGAGTGATATTAAATTTGGTGCCGTTGCCGGGGGAGCTTTGATCGCCATTAGATCTTGTTTAGTTAGATTTAGTCTAGGATTTGTTACTGTTCGAAAATTCTCATAAATTTTTTCTTCTTTTTCAGGTACATACATCTTAGTACCAGGAAACAATGAAGAGAGGATTTCTATGTCCTTCAAAGAAGGAGTCTGCTGGTTTTTGCACGATCCGTAAGTCTAGGAGGGAAGTATTGATCGACACCCTCCAAGCAGCATCGATCGACAGCGTGAGCCAAGCATCGAACGACACTATTCATCATGTGTCGGAAAACACTATTCATCGCGGTAATGTTCATCCAGGTACTGTTCATCATGTTACTGTTCATCCGGGTACTGTTCACCGCAATACTATTCATCCAGGTACTGTTCATCCTGATAATATTCATCATGATACTATTCATTGTGTGTTGGAAAATACTATTCATCCCGGATCGGTCGACACTATTCACCCGACGTCGATCGACACTATTCATCTGACGTCGATCGACACTGTTCATCGCGGTACTGTTCACCGAGGCACTGTTCACCCGATGCCGATCGACACTGTTCATCCCCCATCGATCGACACTGTTCATCCCCCGTCGATCGACACTGTTCATCCTCTGTCGACCGACACTGTTCATCTCCCGTCGATCGACACTGTTCATAGCGACACTGTTCATGGAAACATTGTTCATCGATACACTGTTCACCCGAATATTGTTCATCAAAACACTGTTCATCAAAACACTGTTCATTCAAATACTGTTCATCGAATGTCGAGCAACGTTTCCAGCATGGAGATAGAGAAGGACGAAAGGCTGATACTTAAGATCGACAAGAAGGGTATCTGGCGAGACAAAGAAGGTCGCCCTCGCAGCAGCACAGGAGAATTGATTAATGCAAAGGGTACTGTAATCCCTGGTGTAATTGCTGTTGCTGAGATGAATACCTTTGGTCTGAACAGCCAATGGTATGATTGGGGAAGCGAGAACCCTTTCCGAGGTCTTCCTCATGAGGATCCCAGAGATCTTATCAAGAGACTTGAGGAGTTAGCCTCAGCAAGTGAGCAGAATGAAGTATCTGTAGACCACATTATTTGCAAGATCTTCCCATATTCACTATCCGGAGCTGCTTTTAGCTGGTTCAGTAAGCTGCAGCCAAGATCTCTAACCTGTTGGGAGGACATAAAAGGCGCCTTCCTAGGTAAATTTTTCAGCAAAGCTGTAGCAGCCCGACATAAAATGCTTGATTACATGGTGGACAAGATGATTGAAGATCGGGAAAAAGGAATAATGACTAGTATCAGTCAGATTATTGATTTTGTCTACAGCAAGCAGAATGAAGATTTTGAAACCCCGACCACTCATGTCAAGAAGCCAGACATTCAAGTTCACTATGCAGATGAGGGTACGCAGGGACTAACTGAACAGAAGACAGCTAGTCAACCATAGTACGGTTGAGGATGATGAACAAGATGGATCTAGTAAACCAAGAAGAGCAGAAGAAGCTGATACAAGAGATCCAACTTCAGCATCGATCGACAGTAGTACATCAGAATCGATCGATGTCGGCACTTCAGAAACGTTCGATACAGACTTTCGTCATCGATCGATACCTTCTGTAATCCCTGATGCTACTGCTTTGAACGCTGGGACTGGAGGACGAAGGCACTTAGAGATTACGACAGACCTGAGAATTTATATGCTAAAAGGTCTGCATTGCGCCGCTCAACACTTCAGAATACTGCCCCGAGCTAAACCCTCATATATCTCTTGTTGGTAAGCATCCCTTTCATGGTCTTCCTCATGAAGATCCCATTACCCACCTCGAATCATTCGAAGATCTAGCATCAACCATTAAAAGCAATGGAGAGTCTCTGAAGACTACTACTTCTGCAAACTATTTCCATACTCTCTTGCTCGGGATGCAACTCATTGGTTGAAGAAGCTACCACCAGGATCTCTCACTGCTTGGAATGACATTGCAAACGCTTTCATCAACGATTTTCTCTATGATGCTGCAGCAACTCTAGAGATTGAGATGAGATCTATGATGGAATATATGGTGAAAGATGATGAACAACATGTGTCTCGAGAATTGAGTAACTTAGAAGAAGCTGATATTAGTGAAATGAGCTCATCATCGATCGATACCCTAACCTTAACATCGATCGCTACCAGCACCTCAGAATCGATCGATATAGACTTTTGTCATCGATCGATACCACTTGAAATCCCTGAAAGTTCGAGTTGTCTTCAGGACATTGCAGACTCAACACAGAGAGCATTGATGTATCGAGTTGTTATCCTGACCAAAAAGTAGAAAAAGAGATCACCATGGAAGATTTCTTGGAACTAGAAGAATTCTTGGAGTTAGAGGATGGACAACAGCTTGGAGATTTGGATTTAAGTGAAGAAGTAAATATGGAAGACTTCTTGGAGCTGGAGGAATGGCTTGAGGATTTAGATCAGAACTCGAAGCAGAATCTTGATAACCAGCACACTTCGGGAAAAGGTCTGGAAATTTCACCAAAGACTGACGACATCGATCGACATAAACCTGATGAGATCGATCGACAGCCACCTTACCTCGTCGGTCTACACCCACCCTACGCCATCGATCGACAGTCGCCATACATCATGGATCTACACACACTCGACTGCATCGATCGACACTCACCCAATTGCATTGATCGATACCCATGTTTGGATGAACTATCAGGATACCCGATTGAACCAGGACCGATTGAGGAGATAATGAACATGTCTAAAACCTCACACCGTGCTGTCCCTAAATATCAGAGACCATCTATCTGAACAAAAGAAGCTGATGGGTTTCACAAAAGAGTGAAGAGGATATATGACCCTGTGAAGCTTAAGGTTCCATTCGTAGTGTTTGAAGCTGAATCTCCTATCCCACCAGATAAAGGTGTGTATCTGAGTTCTTACATTGAGGTATTTGATGATCAACAACACGTAAAAGCTTCTCAGAAAGGCCTGCGATTTATAGATGAAGTAGATAAAGGCCCAACAGAAGCACCATCGAGCGACATAAGCAATCCGAAATCGATCGACTGTACCACTTCATCATCGATCGACACCTATCAAATACCATCGATCGACACCCTTCGCGAATCAGAGCAGAATGAGTTTGAAGTGTGTAAAAATCTTTTTGATGGAGGTACCACCTTGCGATCAGACAAGTCTGGGGGAAAGAAGAGGAGGAATTGGAAGAAGAGGAAAAGGATAAAGGGAGATCCTCAGTTATCATTGATTCCTCACTTCTCAGATGGTGTCAGAAAATCCAGAGTGCGCAGCAGATGCTTCTCACAACCATTTGCAAAGCTTAGGGCACTCCTTATTGCTGAGATGATAGACAAAGGAGAAGAATCCATGAAGGAGGCTTTCACAAAAGAATGATAAAGCTTCAGAGAGTAGACATTGAGACTTGGTTTGGAGCAAGATCTCATTCTCATCCGGACTGAATCAGATCTCCAGAAGTCAAACTAATGACTGAAAATAAGCGCTGAGTGGAAGGCAAACCACTGTTAGGTTTGTTTTAAATATGGTTTAATTTTCATTTATTACTGATATTTTATTTTCTAAGGATTTCAGGTAAAAAAAAAGAGAAAAAAGTGAACAGTAACGACGGCACTGTAGCAGAGGCACTGTAGCATTGAGCGACACTGTAGCATGAAAATCGAGCGATACTGTAGCAGCAACATCGACCGACACTGTAGCAGAAAATCGGGAGTTACTGTAGCAGAGTCACTGTAGCAGAGTCACTGTTCATCGGAAAAAAAATATAATATTTAGATTATTGGTTTTATTATTACTAATAGTTAGTGTTTTATTTATGTTAGGAAAAAGGAGAAATACCCAAGGAAGACGAGTTTCCATAGGAATCGACGATGGCTAGCTAGCATCGCTCGACAAAGCATCAAAAGTATCGATCGCCACTTAACTGTGTTGGTCGATATTCACATCAAAGTCAGGTATACCATTTTTTCTTGTTAAATATTGTCCTTATAATTTATTTTCCCACCAATCTTAGACTGGATAATGCTGGTGACAGTGTTGTTTTAAATCTGGGGGAGGTTTCTACTAATATTGTGTTTTCGTTAGCTATATATATTAAAAAAAGGGATCCAAGTAGACGATTGCCCATCATATCGACCGATATGAGCATGTCGATATCGATCGACAGTACATAACTTGCAGCGACCGATGGTAACCTATTTCCATCGATCGACACCTAATCCGGTCAGGTATATCGATTCTACTTGTTACTTTGTGTACTTATGATTTATATCCTCAACATAACTCCGGCTGGATATACACTGGGGACAGTGTATAATTTAAGTCTGGGGGAATGTTTACTGATATTGGTTTATTGTGAGTCTTATAAAATGTTTTTTAAAAGTTTTATTGAGTCAAGAAGGGGATAATGAACTTATTAGATTTATGCTTGTTATCTAACCACTCTTTAGCACCATTCTAGACTTACTGATTGCAGATAGTACTAAAGATACTAAAGTGGATCAACCTGTCAACTATCAACACTTGCTGAGATTGTTTGAAGGAACCAAAGCTGACCTCCAACACTAAACCTGACTCAATTGCTTGTCTTGGGACTTGGTATACATGAGATCGGATTCTTCAGACAAGTCTGGAAGGTAAAGCCTTGTGTAGATTTATCACTTTCTCTCTCTCCATTTCGATCCTAGATATATAGGTAGAAAAAAAAACACGAAAAAGGAAAAAAAAGAAGAGAAAAGAAAAAAAATATACAGGTTTTTAGTTAGGTGGAATGCGAACAGGACTTGGTAGCTACAACCATTAAGGCTTGCTTCATAAGGATTCCAACAAAAGAATTCGAACGGGATTTGGTGGCGGCAATCATCAAGGTTCGATTCATATGAATTCTTGGATATAGGTCAAAAAGAAGTGAACATGACTTGGTGGCAACCACCGTTAAGTCTTGATTCATGGAAGCATGTCCAATCTTGGTCAATGATCCTGCAAAGGAAGCAGACTTTGAGTGAGAGAGAAATAAATAGAGAGAGAAGATAGAAACTAACTTTTACCCGCAGGTCCGTGATACTTGTTTGAGAATCCTTGCATCTTGTGATCGATACTCCCAAGGTAAAGCCTACACTTTTATTTATGTTAAGAATGAGGTTGGTAGAGGGGAATGTCAGACAAGATTTGCTAAGTTGTTGGCTAGGTAAATTTGGTTGCTAAGCTAGGATATGGTATAATGTGCTTTTGTGATTAGGACTTTTTAGATGTGTATTTCGATATTGTAGAGGTGATGATTCTAAGTCTTAAATCATGTGAGTCCCTGCTGTTTTCAAACCTCTTCGAGAGATCACTGCTGGTTTTGCTTGAGGACAAACAAAAGAATAAGTCTGGGGGAGTTGATCGACCATGGATTTTACCAATTTTTAGCCATGGTCTATAGGTGTTTTTATATATATTTACTATGATATAGAGTCTATTTAGAGTATTTACAGGTTCAGGTACGTTCTGGAGAAATATGGTGATTTTGGAGTCTTTTGAGGTGCAGAACTGTACAGACGCATCAGATGTTTAGCTATGGATGGAGACCTTCCTACCGTTGGATTGAGCCCATATTTTTACACGAGATAGAGCTTTGAGTTAGATTTCCAATGAAACCGATCTCAGGTCAATCAGCATCCCGTAGCAGAAGTTATGCCCGTTTTACTGAAGAATGGTCAGTCTGCCTCGCGAGAGAAGGCTGTCGAGAAGAGGAATGTATATCGATCGAAGGGAAATCCTTCAAATCGATCGATATGGATGCCAGAATGCGGGCCAAGTATATTTTATGACCACCTGAAGCCCAGAAGCTATCACAAATTACCAGAATGCCCTTGGACGACCAGAAATCCTATTTATGTTATTTCTAAGCCATTGTTGACGGCTACACGCTATCCAAGCTTTCTATTCTATTTTTTTTAGTTATGATAGAAGGGAGAAACTCCTTCAGAGTCCTCCTGGAACTCCATTGGTTTATATATCTATTGCTTTCAGTTTTATATCTATTCATCTATGATATCTGTGACAACTATCATGTCTGAATAGATCCACCTGTTAGGTTTAGGGTCCAGATAGGTTATGAGGGATTAGCCCCAAATATATAATTGCTAAGTTGTGATATTCATCATTGAAGATTGTTCATAATGCTTGTTTATGAGTAATTAACCTGAGCTTGATTATAGATTTATTATCTGACTTCTCTTCTCTGAGCTAGGATTGATAGATACATTCGAGAGTTGGTCTAGAAACCCCAGTGAACATATATTCAACCCACGCAAAGCACTTACTAGAAGCGTATCGATCAATTCTCCTATAGAGACATCGATCGACACGATGCAAAGCTTGTCGATCGATACGCCTAACCCAGCATCGATCGATGCTTTCCTAGAATCGACAACGAGAGTTGGAGTTCTTGGATCTAGTAATAGATAACCTGGAAATCGAGAGATGGTTGGTTATTCTAGTAGTTGAGTTCTATAATATTATGCTTTAGTCTCTATATCATTATAATCCTGATTACCTGAATAGAAACCCTAGATCTAGCAACCATCCTTCCATCAAACAACTCTCTGCCTTGTTGAATAATTGTCTTGTTCAACTTGTTTACTATTTTATTTACTGCTTTATTTATTTATTTACTGTCTTATAATTTATTAGCCTAGCTTAATCATATAACTATTAGATCTAATTGGTTTCTTAGCTCCTTGTGGATTCGATCCCTAAGTACTACAACTGAACCTCTTATTTGAGAGAGTAAAGTCACTCCTTAGGGTAATTTGAGTGATATCACTATGACGGTGTAATTCCCTATATTTAAAGGGCACCTTATGATTGATTAATGATAAGAATAATATTCCATTCTTCTAAGTTTTATAACACGTTATCAGCACGATAGTCCCTAAACCCTAAGCTAAAAATCCGATCACAAAAAAACCCTAACACTAATCGGCGGTAAACCTAAACCAGCGAGAAACCCTAATTCGATCTCTCTTCCGGCGTGAAACCTTCTTCTTGTTCGAGTACCGACGATCTGACCTTAGTCCATTCCAGCTCGTTTGCGACCCGACATCATCTTCAATCCGTTCGCGATCTGATAGTAACCTGTTCGCGACCCGACTTCATCCGCGACCCGTTATTGCTCGCGGCCGCCTATTGTTCGTGAACCATCATCCGCGTTCCAAGGAGTTCCAGCTCGCGATCTTCTCTCTTTGGTGGTCCATTCACATATGCTGTTAAAGGTAACTCGAAAACCCTAATTAATGATGAACTATGTTTTGGTTAGATTGGTTGTCTGTTATGTTGGTAGATCATAACGGTTGCTAAGTTGCTAGAAGCATATTACATATTACATAAGAAAGCTCATATTGATTAAAGAACTTAATGGACTGATTGTTTGCTGTGCGAGATTGAGATTGTTTGTAACTTGTTTGCAAGCTAGGTTGATAGAAAAAGAATTGCATGATTAGGTTAATAGAATCCGCTTGCTAAACTTGTTAAAACCATAATTAAAGTGACTGATTGATTGATAAATCTGATTGAATTTGAGATCTAGTATTCTTGAGATAGAAATTGCAAGCTAGGTTGATATTATAATCCGACTATTTGAATCGATAGGTTGCTAGATATCAACCTACATTGTTCAATCCGATAGGGTGCTAGTATCGAACAGCACATTTAAAAAAAGAATGACCCGTTAGGTTGTTAGTTAGCTTGTTTGATTGTGGTTACTCTTATGATCACTTAGAAACCGTTTTGCTAGAATGTATAACTGATTGCATAATGATCATATAGAAACCGTTTGATAAGATTGATCATACCATGTCTTGGCCGTGCGGCTTGTTCTTGCATCATACCCGTATGAACTGAATGCATCATATATCATTTGGCCGTGCAGCTTGTTTTAAGTACGTTGAGCCAAATATGGGTGATATTTTTTAAAAGGCCAGGTACTCGGATTAGGGGGAGAAAATATAAGCTGGTAAAAGAATGGTAAAAGAGATTACATGGAATCAACCATCATTGTCTTGGCAAGATCCTCGGACTAAAGAATGTGAATTAGACGTCCAAAAGATAATACATTTACAAAAGCTAGCTAATCAATTGCCAGACTCATTTGCTGACCCGAAAGAGAGTGACTAAGTCATATATACCAGCTTGTAATGCACCAAATTCAAATAGAAGTCCAAAAGGGACATAATCAAGTTGCTACAGAGTCTAGACAACGTATGAAACGTGATAGAACAGTAGGTTCCAAAGATAAGAATCCTCGGAAACAAAAGAAAGGTGCAGAAAATGAAAACAAATCCGAGGTCGAGGAAACCACAGACATGGACATAAGGCTGGCCGGCTCTAAGGTACCAAACACTGAGGCTTGGGACGCCAAGCTTCAGGGTACTAATGGTCCTGATAATAATGAGATTGTTATCGAGTATATCATGTCTGGAACACATTGGAACATAAAAGATGTCGACATAGATGATTTATTTGCATACAAGGTAGTACTTGAATTTATGGATATAAATGAGGATCATGAACCTACGTCAATAAAAGAGTGTGTACTCGTAGATCAGATTAGATTAAATGGAAAGGGGACGTGGAGTTAAGTTCATTAAGAAAGGAGAGGTTTTGGTCCAATAATTCGGACACCTCTAGATGTGAAACCAGTTGGACAAATGAGTCGTTGTAAAAGAAATGAAACATGGCGAGATGACAAGAAATAAGGCACGGCCATATGCACAAGAATTCTCACAAAGACCAGGAATCAATTATGAGGAGACATACTCCCCTGTGGTGGATGCAACAAACATTTAGATTCCTAATAAGTCTGGCCATAAGAGAAGAAAATAGACTTGTGGTTAAAGGATGTAGAAACCGCCTACTTGTATGGTCCACTGGATAATGAGATATACATGAAAGTTCCAAAGGGTATTGAGTTATCAAATGCAACAGGTTCTCGAGAACTAAAGTATATAAAGTGTATGTTAATGATCTAGAATATCCTAGGAACCTCTGGAGAGACTTCCCAAACAATTATGTAAAGAAAGAGATTGAAATAAAAATTTTGGGACAAACAAAATTTTGTTTGGGATTACAAATTGAACATCTTAAAAGATAGAATTCTTATGCATCAAAGGCCTTATAGAAAGGTATTCAAACGGTTTTAGCATGGACCAAAACTCGCCCATTGAATTGTCACATAAAGTCCCTTGGTCCGGACACAAACCCATTGTAAGTCCTAAGAAGGACAAGGAATATGTCCTTGGTCCGGAAAAGTCCCTTACCCAAGTGCCACTGACGCCTTGATGTAATAGGCAAGCCATATTAGGTCGGACATGTGTTCTTTCGTAAATATCTTGTATATGTTTAGCTCATGTCCGACCATGAGGCACTAGAACTAAAGACATACACGTCCCTTACCTTAAGTACTATTGGCGTCTTGCTTTGATGTATTTGTCATGTAATACACATCCGAACATAAGTATTGATGTAAACCTATTGTCTAGGTTTAGGTCATGTCCGAACATAAGGGACTGGGACAGGATAAAATACATCCTATGTTATCTACAAGGAACTAAAGATTTGAGATTACATTATTCTAACCAAAAACCAAAAGAAGGGTTAATATGTTTTGATTGATACAGGTTACAGGTTATCTCTTGGATCCACAATGATAGATCCCAGGCAGGTTATGTCTTTGCAACGCGATAACACTACTTTATCTTGGTGTGTACACCATAGGTCATTGGTTTAAGAAGAAGATTTGTGTAGGAGTTATACCTTCCTTTGCAAAGATTAGTTTAGATTTGGCGTCCATGAAGCTCAACCATCAGGTTGGGATGCGCCAACTTGAAGAACATATACGGAGGTACAAATTAGGGGAGTAATATGTGTTGTACTCTTTTTCCTTCACCATGTTTTGTCCCATTGGATTTTCTTGGTAAGGTTTTAATGAACCAACATCCAAAACATATTACAAATTCATTTATGGTTATGGCATCCAAAGGGAAGTGTTATAAATCATATGGTGGACGTCTATAATTGATCCGTACCGACCCGTCCACATAGATCGTAGACGGCCAGCTTTTTCCTTTCTTGTCGGATCTTATTTCCTTTATGTTATGGTCTTATTTTTATTTTTCCTAATTAGATTAAGATTTATTATATTTCCATTTATAACAGTGATGTAATTCCCTATATATATAAAAAGTTCCTTATGATTGATTAATGATAAGAATAATATTTCATTCTCTTTAAGTTTCATAAGAAGTTTTATAAGAAGATCTAATTATTTCGTTATTTTTCTCAAAGGACCACAAATTTTCTGATCCTATAAACAAACCACCACAAAACAGGTTATGCCTACAGCCAAAACCCGCTAGGAGACTAGACGATGTTATATACCAAAACCCAAGGGTTCTTCACAAGTTGTCATTGTCTCTGTTTCCCCGCCTACTTCCTTTGTGCGGTCACTTCCTGAGACTCATTCGCTAACTCACAGTCGCTCTCCAAGTAGCCGAGAAGGCCATGAGTCAGCCGCGCTAGCATACCTTGGACATGGCTTACTCACATTTGAGCTATTATACATTATCATTGGCGCTTGTGTCTGCAGGTGCCCTGTCAAGTCTGAAGTACCTTCTGTCTGGAGATCTGGATGCACTGGAAGGACAATAACCGTGGCACCAGGAGGAGTGGCAGAAGATTGTTGGAAGCCCGCGCCATGGAAAATGGGGAGTCCTGAAAACTGAGATGCAAGTTGGGGATACTGTTGATGATGGTACTCAGGCGCAGGGGACGTGTTCAAGTCGGGTTTTGACTGATTCACTCTTGCTTCTATCTCGGAATGTAGTCTTGAGATCTCGGTCTCAAGTACTGATGTTTCTTCCTTGAGCTCATTCTTCTCGGTGGTTAACTACATAGACCCACAGTTTCCATCAGAAAACAATTATTAAACATTGTTTCAAAGAAGAGGCGAAGAGGGTGTTTTAAAGGAAAGTGGCTTACGTAGTTGGATTCAGAGAGGAGAGTAGTTTGCTCCTTTCTAAGGGACTCAATCTGACCAAACACGTCCTTCAAGAACTTAGTAGCTTCACACAGTATGGAGGCTTTCCCACTGTTCTGCTGATTCAGTTCTGAGAAAACGAGAAAACGTTCCAGACTAGATATCACCATGTGTAACATCACCACACTAACCCTTGTATAACAGCCTCTCAACTCAAGCAAATTTATACAAAACAATCTTGGGATAGAGAAAAATGTGATTTTTTTACCAAGTGTATCAGCTAACTCAATGAAAAGCTCATTCAAATGCTCGCGTTTAAGCCTCTCCCTAACAGCCTTGTTTATCCTTTTGGGTACTTTGCCTTTTCTAGACCTGTTGCAGCCAAAGATGGAACACTTTTTTTTTATAAACGAAAGACAATAATCAATCAACAGATACAAAAAAAAAATCCTCCTAAGTTGACACCTTTCATCTAAAGAAGCATGTGTTTCATCGGATGTGGAAGTACTTTTCGATCCCATCTTCTTGCTTTTAGGTAAGAAGGAGATTCTGAGAGTCAAAATTAACTGTAGTTTAAAAGACAAAAGATGATTCTGTGACACAACCTTTAAGCATGTGGAGAAGAAAAACAAAAACTGCATAAAACTCAAGAAGGTGGTTTTAGATTTTCACTGTCACATAGCAAATCAAAATAACAGGGAAGTATTAGCAAAAAAAATATTCTTCAATAACTCGTCGGGCGATGAGGATTCGATGTGTCAGAAAACAAAAGCTACAAGAGAATCTAAAGAGAGGGTTTGAGAAATTTAGGAGGAAGAGAGACGAAAAGGAAATAAAATAGAGAGGAGGAGGGCGTGTGGGGAAAGAAGGAGGCGCGTGGAGAGCACAGAAGAAGTAATACGTGTAAATGAGACACATGAGCTCGACATGTGCCTTTTGCTTTCCCACTTTTGTCGTGCCACTAAACTCATCCTTTACTTACACGTCCTCATATCTTTGCATTTATAAATATAATAACTGAGTGGAATCACTTTATTCAGGTAAAACCGTAAAAGTTCGGATGTCATTGTTGTCTAAAAGTTCGTATGTCATTGTTGTCTAAGACCATCTTCGACGCAGGTATTTAGGAGGTATCTTAGGGGTGAAAGAGCCACAAATACACCAAAACCCATGAAGAAAGTCGCCGAATAAAAGCTCATTCTACTTGGATTTTTGTAGTGTTCATGGTTCCACTAATACGTGGCGATCTACGATTGGCTAGTTTTTACTTTTTTTTTTACTTTTTTTAAATTAGATAAAAAAAGAAAAAAAAATTAAGAAACTCAAATTGGGTTTGAGCGTTAATCATGCTCTAAGGTTCCGCTTGGTGATCGAATGTTTGTTTCTTCTCAAATAATAGTTTTATTCTATATACCTTTACAAAAAAAAGAAACGAGTAGGAATAAGAAGGAAAAAATAATTCCTTGTGAATGGTAAAAAAAATTTAAAAACTTTAGAGAATGCATTATTCCTCTTCATTCCTTGGTCACTATTTATATCCTAAATTTTATTTTTACTACTCCAATGACGGAAATAAAGAACTTTTTTTTGAACTGAAAATAAGATATATTTGCTGCTGGCCCAGTTATACGTATTGAAATAAAGAATTTTGAAAAACATTTTAAGACCTTTCTAAAAAAACACATTTTAAGGTTGGTTTATCTTTTAAACGAAGGGAACGTGTGAAGTCCACGTGTTGGTAACAGAAAGCAAGGAAACGGTCTCAAGGGTTGATGACGCCCGTCTTCCCCTGCTGCTGGCATGTGCTTCCCACAAACTCTTTCTCAATATCTATAAACTCTATAATATCAAATATAGGGTTCTATACAGATACTTGATACTAGGCTCATGTCCAGAGCCGTTTCTCCTTTCACCCAAGAAAATGGCTTAGGGCATCACTTTTTTAAAAAAACATTAACCTCTAACGACAACACGCCGAGAGCACTCCTCTCCAAACCAATGAACCCAGACTTTACAATCCGGCAAGATCGAACCATTCTAGGGTCATACCTCTTCCGGATACAGCAGCGATGCACTTCATGCGACCACACTATGCCTCGATATAGCCTTACACATAACACTCCATTCTCATAATAACTGGAGAAAACAAGTTCAATCCCGCCAAAACTTACCGACAGGAGAGCGTTCACAACAACACCATCCGAAAACAATACAAGCTTAAGAACAAAGACCATTGCTAGAGCCACAAATTTCCAAATAGATGAGGACAAAACACCAAGACTAATCCACTATAACAAACTCCACGAAATAAAGGAAAGGATTTAGATAAGAAAAGCTTGAACATAACCCACAAAACGATGAAGGGTTGGATCTAGATCTGGATCGAACATGTGCAACCAAAACCAGCCACACCCATCACTGCATATACGACCTTCAGAAATGGCTTCAGCATACAATGAACCCATGGTAGAAGCGACAAACCACTCCAAGCCACAAGCTCTCAAGCTCCTCAGCTACCAAATCTTCACCAAACAGAAAATGGAAAAATGCAGAACATAGACGGAGATAATTAACGACAGATGGGACCGGCGGTGGCGCTAACGGAGCCTCTACGCACTGGTCACCGAAGCTGCTACTTGTCTTAAAGGTAGAGGAGGCGGAGAGAAAATATCCAAGGAAAGACTATGTAACCGTACTTGGTTATTTCATATTTCTAACCTTCACTTTAAAAGCGCAGAAAACAAATCTAATTTAATAAAAATGAAATGAAAATGTGTTGGTGTATAAAATAATATTATATAATTATATTGCTTTCTATGTATATTAAGTATAAATTTATGTATAAAATATTATTTTATTTTAACCCACGACTACGAATGCAATATATATATATAAAGAATGTTTACTTTTTCTTTAACATGACATGTTATCAAATAAGAGAACGTAACAAGAAAACGATATATGGCATTCTACAATTTGTTTCCCCTTTCGTTGATGGTCTGTTGTTAGACTTCTTTAATAATTTAAACCACTGATTTGGACTTAGCAAGATGGGCCAAGTGGGTTGACGAAGATTGATGAGATCGGAATCTACAACTTAGGGTTGCCATCAGAACCGCTATGGCCCTAGTGAGCTGACGAAGATTGGTTAGGTCGGAATCTACAACTTAGAGTTGCCGCCCAAACCGCTTAGGGTTGCCACGGAACCGCTTAGGGTTGCCACCGGAACCGCTTAGGGTTACTGCCGGAACCGCTTAGGGTTGCTTCGGTTGTTTATCCTTTTTCTTTTGAAACTGACTATGGAGCTCCATTGCTGTGCAGTAGATGATTTTGACCACTTACATGGTGGGAAATATATGATTTGTAATTAATCAAACTCGAAAGGATTGTCCTCATTTTTGGATTTGGAGCATAAGGTTACACAGAGATGATTTTGACCACTTACATGGTGATACAGTAGATGACACAGTGGATGATTTTGAACTTAACGTGACACAGTAGATGATTTTATGAAATTTATGAAAAGAGAGTTCGATGATAATGGAGACAGTGAAGTACGGTCAAATAACAAAGCAGGTGTCGGAAACAGTGCACGAACAGAAAACACGTCTTAAGGAGCTTCCACGTAAATGCTGGCCACAAGAGGATCCGATGCTTATTACATGATCCGATGTCCAAGCTCATGGGAGACCACGAGAGTCTCGCATGACACCAACTCGAGATCAAATTTTATTGGGCCCAAAATAATTGGGTAGATGTTTAAGGCTCTCGGTTTCCAGTGTTTCCTACTGCCGGTGGTAGTTGGGAGGTTATGTTCTCTTCGACTGAGTTTTGCAAAGCTGTCTGGGGGTGGTATCAATCAACTGGAGCAGCGTTGTGGGGAAGCCAAAAATTACCAAGACGTGTTCTCATGTATCATCAAAGGTATCACCACCATTTGGCAATGCTCTGCTGTGGTCAAGCCAATGCTTCTACTCTACTAGGTATTCTCCTGACGTGGTCTCATGTATCATCAAATGTATCACCACCATTTGGCAATGATATTAGGTGTTTCTTTTTCTTTTCTTCCCCTGTAGTTTGTTTAGTTCAATTTTCTGCTACTTGTATTTGTGTATCTTCCGTCACAAGTTTCTGAAAATGGTATAAAATCTTAAAATTTTTACCAAAATAAATAAAATAAATAAATTGGGTATAACATGCCAGTTGTGGTTGATGGGTCTTGTCATGTCCCCGATCCTAGATAAGATCGTCCGGACGGACCATGGTGCGAGGAGACGCACCAGTCAGGTCGTAAGACCTTGAGACAAGCGTATCATGGTCCAATAAGGAAGGTTAAGGGCATCAGGAAGCTGAGACTTAACTAGGATGTGAAAGAAACAAGTGTAAAGGAGCTGGACGAGTGATCCGGGAGCTGGACGAGGTCTGGATCAAGCTCGATCAGCTAGGTGCAGCTGGAAGATAGCTCACCTAAGTGTGATCAGCTCACAGGAGCTGGAGGACTAGCTCACTTAGCTGGGAGCAGTTGGTATTCAGCTCAACTCAGTTGGAGGAAGTGTTCTGGTCCGGACCAGTGTGGTCGGGTCAGGCGGTTACGGGTGAGCCGATGGTCCGGGTGCAAGGTGGTTTGTCTTAGGCATGGACCAGGAGTTGGCAAGCTTCCAGGAGTGTGAGCTAAGGCTCAGTGGACGATTTTGTGGAAAGGAAGAAAAGAAAGAAACTGCCAAAGGGCTGTTACGGGTTGAGAAAGGAGAAACCTCTTTGGATCTAAGGACTTGGTAACTGCCTCCCAGGCGGTTATGGACGGTTGGGGATCGATTTTCCTTCTATTTTTCCTTGTCTCTGTCGAAAATATTGAGGGAATAAGACAGAAAACTCAGACAACTTCCAGAAAAAAGAGAGAGATGTGAAGGCAGCAAAGGGGAGGTTTGAGGGCAATCAAGAGGGAGTTGAGAAAGACCCTCTGGTGAGTTTTGATTATTGTTTGCCATGCCCTGGACTTCCTCTACATCCATAGAAGACATGCAAATAGCCTGGAGAGAAGATAGGAGGCCGGATCTAACTTCTAAGGGCTGAGACAGCCTTGAAGGCAGATGTGTGTAGAAAGGCAGTTTCTTGGACACTGAAGGGGAAGTGATGCACGACCTTTGGGTGGTGTTTGATCATGGATGAACACATCAAAGGCTTCCTCTGTGTCCTGGGAACACACGCAAATGGTCAGAGGAGAAGGGAGAAGGCCGGACTCTACTCCCAAAGGCCAACACAGCCTCAAAGGTGGATGCAGTGCAGAAACTGGTTCCATGGGAGTTCCATGGTATAAAAGGGGCACGACCATTGAATGAATCTTATCATTACTGGAAGTATATGATAAGGATTGATGGAAGTGTGATCAAGAGGAGTATGGTCGTCCCTCATAAAGGATGACACAAGATCTACAATCATCATTGATGAGGTAACATGCTTATGATTATTTTCTGGTTTATGTTTATGTCTCTTGAGGTGCGAATGAGGCCAAGTATGGCACGCCCTTGGAGACCAGATATTGTGATGTATTGTAGGGATACAGGACTGTGAGGAAAGGGTGGATCTTAGTTGATCTAATTCATCCATGTGGGATGATGGTTAGAAGCCACACATCGGTTAGTGATTCATGGTGGATCATGGGTGAACGGATCTGTGGTCTTGCATTCTCTATGAATCCAGGACGTGTCACTATGATATAGTGAAATTAAGACATGCTAGTTATCAGCCTTGGTGTTGGTAAGCTAGGTGTGAATGATTGGCTAAGAGCCATGAGGAAGAGTATAGCCAATACTAGGTGGTGTAGACCACAAGTATTGTGCTGGGTGTGTTTATACAAGGAAGGCCGTGTGTGATCTGATCATGGGCAAGGATGGACGACCTTATCCTTGGTTGATGGATCAAGGTGTCTGAGCTAAGTGATCAAAGGATGCACCGGTTGTATGAGCTAGACTGATCGGGTTCATTGGGACATGGTTCCATGGCGGTTAGGAAGTGTGAAGACTCATCAGTTCTGAGTCATGTGGGTGGTTGGTTGATTGACTTAGGATCTGATGGGCCTTTTAGTCCATCAAAGGACTTGGTTACAGGAAGCACACGCCTGAGACATGGTGGTACTAAACCAGGCCTTGGCCGGTTCAGTGGAACTCTCCATGGCCTTGGTTGGGCAGCTGGGTCTGGATCTCATAGTTCTGGATGGAATTGATGGGATCCGACCATGGATTCCTCTTAGTGAGGATTTATCATGATTTATCATGTGATTTGATTGGATTTATCAGGCCGGTTTGATGGTGGTCAGTTATGGCCGGTTTAGTGGGATTTGGCCAAATTCTATGTAAATTAGGCCGGTTCTGATCAATCTGATTGTGGATTCCTCTTAGTGGGGAATTATCAGTATTTGTCATGAATTTTAATTAATTTTGGAGCATGTTTGCTTGAGGTCGTTTTTGCAGCTGAAGACTTCCCGAAGGTACTTAGTCTGTGGGGATGGTTGGCTGAATGACTAAGTACCCAAGGGAAGAGTTTATGCAGGTATAAGCAAGCTAAGTCAGCTGAGACAAAGAGCTAAAAGCTCCGTGGATGTGGCAAAGGTATGATCTAGCAATGTTGCTTAGATCTAGATAGAATGGATTAGGGGAATGGAACCTCGGATTTGTATGAATTGGTCTGGTTCAGGATCGACCCTTTGGAGCTAGTGGTAGCTGTGTATACTAACCAAGGCTAGGGTGATTTGACCGACCAGTGCTAGATTGGTTGTAGACCAATGGATATAATTGTTATTCCGCTGCTCGTGTTGATTTGATCTAAGCTAAGAATTGACTACGGTAGTCTTGAGCTTAGATCTGAGTTAGCCCTCCTATGGGCGATGTTTTGAATAAAGGGCGAAAAAATTTAGAGGTTCGGTCAGTGTATGGACCGGCGACGTAAGGCGTCGACCGGCCTAGTTGGCGGGATCGGTCTTACAAGTTGGTATCGAGCATGCTTGATCCTGTTAAGGACAGTGCTCAAAGATGTTGAGTTCCAAACCGAAATTATTTCTGAAAACTGAGATGACTTGGAACCTTAGCTGTGGTGAGCCAAGTGAGAGTTGATGTTAGGTTGTGGTTTCATGCTTGTGAACGGGAAGTTCCAAGATGAGCTGGCTTAGCTAAGATGCACTCTCCAAGGGCAAGACCACGGAAACAGGAAGGTTAGTTATCTAGTTATTTGGAAGTAATAGGCGGATTGGATGATGGACGCAATACAAGATCTTTGTATGGACGACCTGGACCAGGAAGTAACATTGACCAGAGAGTGGCTTAGGTTGAAAGAAACGTGCAGCACTCTCTTGGGGGTTAGTGTTTTTCCTTGGTGGCCGTTCAAAACAAATGAGCATATGCGGTGTTCATGTTGAATAAGGAGACACTACAGGGCTGGTGTACGAGTAGCTTGTGATCAGATGGATCAGCTTGGACTCGGTATAAGTCAAGGTAGGATTCCTTAGATCGAGTTGAATGGGAGAACACGATGTTAAGTTGCTTAGTGTGATGGGGATTGAAGTATATTATAAACACTCTTGTGAATGGTATGGGACGTTCACGAAGTGTGACACTTTGGAGAATGGTATGGGACATTTTCCAAATGTGTAATCAAACTAAGATCCTACTCATCTAGGTACTTAATGATCGGTGGTGTCAAACACACACACTTTTGATGCTGGAACTACACATGGTTTTGTGAGTCCAGATATGATCGAAAAGGGTATGTTCGGTTTGGAATCTGGAATGGTCCTGACAAAGTGAGTGTGGCCGAGGGTAGATTATGAACTCACTAGATCTGGTTAAATACATTCCAGTGATGATCTTGGACAGGCCGATGCCCGTAGATCTGATTGATGATCTTGGACAGGCCGATGCCGTAGATCTGACTGTGATCTTGGACAGGCCGATGCCTGTAGATCTGATGTGATCTTGGACAGGCCGATGCCTGTAGATCTGATTGTGATCTTTGACAGGCCGATGCCTGTAGATCTGATTGATGATCTTGGACAGGCCGATGCCTGTAGATCTGATGTGATCTTGGACAGGCCGATGCCTGTAGATCTGATGTGATCTTGGACAGGCCGATGCCTGTAGATCTGATTGTGATCTTGGACAGGCCGATGCCTGTAGATCTGATTGTGATCTTGGACAGGCCGATCCTTGTAGATCTGATTGTGATCTTGGACAGGCCGATGCCTGCAGATCTGATTGTGATCTTGGACAGGCTTTGCCTGTAGATCTGATTGTGATCTTGGACAGGCCGATGCCTGTAGATCTGATTGTGATCTTGGACAGGCCGATGCCTGTAGATCTGATTATTGTCCTCCTAAAGAATCATGAGATGATCTTAGGCATGGACTGATTTGGAAAGAATCGGGCAACTCTTGATTGTCACCGTTGAATGGTGCAGCTTGAGAATGAGTTTGGACCCCCGATCAGGTACCAAGGTATTAAGCCGACCTCTTGTTGTTTAGTGGTTTCAGCAATTCCGGTGGAAAGGATGCTTGGAAATGGTTGTGAGGCCTTATTGGCTACCATTTACACTAATGAGATCGTAGGGGGTGGTGGCCCGGATGGGATACCGTTGGTTCATGAGTTCAAGGATGTGTTTCGGCTGCTGTGGTGCCCCTGGCAGGGCTGACCCGCTCATGATCGAACAAAACCTGGAACGGCCCCAATGTCCAAAAGTCTGTATCGTATGGCACCAGCTGAAATGGCTGAGTAAAGTAGCAACTTGAGGAGTTCCTTGATAAGGGTTTCATACGCCATAGTGTATTGCTTTGGGAAGCACCAGCTCTTTTTGTGAAACAGAAAGATGGTAGCTTCAGGCTGTGTATTGATTGATATGGTTGAGTCCTGGAGTGGACCAGAACCGATATGATCAAGTCCGTAAGGGACGAGGATCAGGACACGGCCTACTCGGAGATGGACCTATGGTCGGAATGCACGGTCGAAGTCTCTAAGTGGACCAGGACCGAATATGATCACGTCCTAAATGGACCAGGATCGAAATATAACAAAGTCCAGTGATGGACAGAAGTTAAGTTGAGGCGTTTAGTCTTGTAGAGACTAAGATCGCAATATGGCCAAGCTGGGAAAGGCTGTGGCTGGTTAAGGAATGATCCAGTAATTTGTGGCTGGAATCATAAACCTTGGTGTCTGGGAAGGACTTACGTAAACTGAACAATCTGTTAGGACTCGTGGTAGAACGAGAAGCCTAAAGATTGGAACAAGTTCTTAAGACTTGACTGGTACAGCGAGTGGCTTGGAGATTGGATAGATCTACTAAGGCCCGGTTACGCAGTATGTTCTTAAGAACTGAATATGATCTAGTCGTGGACTAGATTCAGAGAGTAATAGACTTGGTGTTTACTAGAACCGCAACCTGGAGAGTTGGGCCTGTAACACAAGTCATGTCCTTGTATGGGTGCTTGATGGACCAAAGGATGGACCACTTGATAAGATTTTGGATTAAATCTCTATCAAGTGGGGGAGACTTGTATTTATGATGATCAAAATGTGGTCAGTGAGAAGGAACAAGGAGGGAGATGCAACAAATTGGTTAGGGAGAACCAATCGAGCATGCTCCATGTTCCAAATGCAAAGAGTTCGGTTGGAACCTTTGTCATGAGACAAGACGTCAGCACCACTGGATTCGAGGACGAATCCATCCTAAGTGGGGGAGACTTGTCATGTCCCCGATCCTAGATAGGATCGTCCGGACGGACCATGGTGCGAGGAGACGCACCAGTCAGGTCGTAAGACCTTGAGACAAGCGTATCATGGTCCAATAAGGAAGGTTAAGGGCATCAGGAAGCTGAGACTTAACTAGGATGTGAAAGAAACAAGTGTAAAGGAGCTGGACGAGTGATCCGGGAGCTGGACGAGGTCTGGATCAAGCTCGATCAGCTAGGTGCAGCTGGAAGATAGCTCACCTAAGTGTGATCAGCTCACAGGAGCTGGAGGACTAGCTCACTCAGCTGGGAGCAGTTGGTATTCAGCTCAACTCAGTTGGAGGAAGTGTTCTGGTCCGACCAGTGTGGTCGGGTCAGGCGGTTACGGGTGAGCCGATGGTCCGGGTGCAAGGTGGTTTGTCTTAGGCATGGACCAGGGAGTTGGCAAGCTTCCAGGAGTGTGAGCTAAGGCTCAGTGGACGATTTTGTGGAAAGGAAGAAAAGAAAGAAACTGCCAAAGGGCTGTTACGGGCGTTGAGAAAGGAGAAACTGCCCTTTGGATCTAAGGACTTGGTAACTGCCTCCCAGGCGGTTATGGACGGTTGGGGATCGATTTTCCTTCTATTTTTCCTTGTCTCTGTCGAAAATATTGAGGGAATAAGACAGAAAACTCAGACAACTTCCAGAGAAAAAGAGAGAGAGATGTGAAGGCAGCAAAGGGGAGGTTTGAGGGCAATCAAGAGGGAGTTGAGAAAGACCCTCTGGTGAGTTTTGATTATTGTTTGCCATGCCCTGGGCTTCCTCTACATCCATAGAAGACATGCAAATAGCCTGGAGAGAAGATAGGAGGCCGGATCTAACTTCTAAGGGCTGAGACAGCCTTGAAGGCAGATGTGTGTAGAAAGGCAGTTTCTTGACACTGAAGGGGAAGTGATGCACGACCTTTGGGTGGTGTTTGATCATGGATGAACACATCAAAGGCTTCCTCTGTGTCCTGGGAACACACGCAAATGGTCAGAGGAGAAGGGAGAAGGCCGGACTCTACTCCCAAAGGCCAACACAGCCTCAAAGGTGGATGCAGTGCAGAAACTGGTTCCATGGGAGTTCCATGGTATAAAAGGGGCACGACCATTGAATGAATCTTATCATTACTGGAAGTATATGATAAGGATTGATGGAAGTGTGATCAAGAGGAGTATGGTCGTCCCTCATAAAGGATGACACAAGATCTACAATCATCATTGATGAGGTAACATGCTTATGATTATTTCTGGTTTATGTTTATGTCTCTTGAGGTGCGAATGAGGCCAAGTATGGCACGCCCTTGGAGACCAGATATTGTGATGTATTGTAGGGATACAGGACTGTGAGGAAAGGGTGGATCTTAGTTGATCTAATTCATCCATGTGGGATGATGGTTAGAAGCCACACATCGGTTAGTGATTCATGGTGGATCATGGGTGAACCGGATCTGTGGTCTTGCATTCTCTATGAATCCAGGACGTGTCACTATGATATAGTGAAATTAAGACATGCTAGTTATCAGCCTTGGTGTTGGTAAGCTAGGTGTGAATGATTGGCTAAGAGCCATGAGGAAGAGTATAGCCAATACTAGGTGGTGTAGACCACAAGTATTGTGCTGGGTGTGTTTATACAAGGAAGGCCGTGTGTGATCTGATCATGGGCAAGGATGGACGACCTTATCCTTGGTTGATGGATCAAGGTGTCTGAGCTAAGTGATCAAAGGATGCACCGGTTGTATGAGCTAGACTGATCGGGTTCATTGGGACATGGTTCCATGGCCGGTTAGGAAGTGTGAAGACTCATCAGTTCTGAGTCATGTGGGGTGGTTGGTTGATTGACTTAGGATCTGATGGGCCTTTTAGTCCATCAAAGGACTTGGTTACAGGGAAGCACACGCCTGAGACATGGTGGTACTAAACCAGGCCTTGGCCGTTCAGTGGAACTCTCCATGGCCTTGGTTGGGCAGCTGGTCTGGATCTCATAGTTCTGGATGGAATTGATGGGATCCGACCATGGATTCCTCTTAGTGAGGATTTATCATGATTTATCATGTGATTTGATTGGATTTATCAGGCCGGTTTGATGGTGGTCAGTTATGGCGGTTTAGTGGGATTTGGCCAAATTCTATGTAAATTAGGCCGGTTCTGATCAATCTGATTGTGGATTCCTCTTAGTGGGGAATTATCAGTATTTGTCATGAATTTTAATTAATTTTTGGAGCATGTTTGCTTGAGGTCGTTTTTGCAGTTGAAGACTTCCCGAAGGTACTTAGTCTGTGGGGATGGTTGGCTGAATGACTAAGTACCCAAGGGAAGAGTTTATGCAGGTATAAGCAAGCTAAGTCAGCTGAGACAAAGAGCTAAAAGCCCGTGGATGTGGCAAAGGTATGATCTAGCAATGTTGCTTAGATCTAGATAGAATGGATTAGGGGAATGGAACCTCGGATTTGTATGAATTGGTCTGGTTCAGGATCGACCCTTTGGAGCTAGTGGTAGCTGTGTATACTAACCAAGGCTAGGTGATTTGACCGACCAGTGCTAGATTGGTTGTAGACCAATGGATATAATTGTTATTCCGCTCAGAAGTTGATTTGATCTAAGCTAAGAATTGACTACGGTAGTCTTGAGCTTAGATCTGAGTTAGCCCTCGCCATGGGCGATGTTTTGAATAAAGGGCGAAAAAAATTTAGAGGTTCGGTCAGTGTATGGACCGAGCGACGTAAGGCGTCGACCGCAGCCTAGTTGGCCGATCGGTCTTACAAGTTGGTATCGAGCATGCTTGATCCCAAGGACAGTGCTCAAAGATGTTGAGTTCCAAACCGAAATTATTTCTGAAAACTGAGATGACTTGGAACCTTAGCTGTGGTGAGCCAAGTGAGAGTTGATGTTAGGTTGTGGTTTCATGCTTGTGAACGGGAAGTTCCAAGATGAGCTGGCTTAGCTAAGATGCACTCTCCAAGGGCAAGACCCCGAAACAGGAAGGTTAGTTATCTAGTTATTTGGAAGTAATAGACGGATTGATGATGGACGAATACAAGATCTTTGTATGGACGACCTGGACCAGGGAAGTAACATTGACCAGAGAGTGGCTTAGGTTGAAAGAAACGCAGCACTCTCTGGGGTTAGTGTTTTCCTTGGTGGCCGCTCAAAACAAATGAGCATATGCGTTCATGTTGAATAAGGAGACACTACAGGGCTGGTGTACGAGTAGCTTGTGATCAGATGGATCAGCTTGGACTCGGTATAAGTCAAGGTAGGATTCCTTAGATCGAGTTGAATGGGAGAACACGATGTTAAGTTGCTTAGTGTGATGGGGATTGAAGTATATTATAAACACTCTTGTGAATGGTATGGGACGCTCACGGTGTGACACTTTGGAGAATGGTATGGGACATTTTCCAAATGTGTAATCAAACTAAGATCCTACTCATCTAGGTACTTAATGATCGGTGGTGTCAAACACACACACTTTTGATGCTGGAACTACACATGGTTTTGTGAGTCCAGATATGATCGAAAAGGGTATGTTCCGTTTGGAATCTGGAATGGTCCTGACAAAGTGAGTGTGGCCGGAGGGTAGATTATGAACTCACTAGATCTGGTTAAATACATTCCAGTGATGATCTTGGACAGGCCGATGCCTCAGATCTGATTGATGATCTTGGACAGGCCGATGCCTAGATCTGATCGGATCTTGGACAGGCCGATGCCTGTAGATCTGACTGTGATCTTGGACAGGCCGATGCCTGTAGATCTGATTGTGATCTTGACAGGCCGATGCCTGTAGATCTGATTGATGATCTTGGACAGGCCGATGCCTGTAGATCTGATGATCTTGGACAGGCCGATGCCTGTAGATCTGACTGTGATCTTGGACAGGCCGATGCCTGTAGATCTGATTGTGATCTTGGACAGGCCGATGCCTGTAGATCTGATTGTGATCTTGGACAGGCCGATCCTTGTAGATCTGATTGTGATCTTGGACAGGACGATGCCTGCAGATCTGATTGTGATCTTGGACAGGCTTTGCCTGTAGATCTGATTGTGATCTTGGACAGGCCGATGCCTGTAGATCTGATTGTGATCTTGGACAGGCCGATGCCTGTAGATCTGATTATTGTCCTCCCAAAGAATCATGAGATGATCTTAGGCATGGACTGATTTGGAAAGAATCGGGCAACTCTTGATTGTCACCGCTGAATGGTGCAGCTTGAGAATGAGTTTGGACCCCGATCAGGTACCAAGGTATTAAGCCGACCTCTTGTTGTTTAGTGGTTTCAGCAATTCCGTGGAAAGGATGCTTGGAAATGGTTGTGAGGCCTTATTGGCTACCATTTACACTAATGAGGTCGTAGGGGTGGTGGCCCGATGGGATACCGCTGGTTCATGAGTTCAAGGATGTGTTTCGGCTGCAGGTGTGCCCCTGGCAGGCTGACCCGCTCATGATCGAACAAAACCTGGAACGGCCCCAATGTCCAAAAGTCTGTATCGTATGGCACCAGCTGAAATGGCTGAGTAAAGTAGCAACTGAGGAGTTCCTTGATAAGGGTTTCATACCATAGTGTATTGCTTTGGGAAGCACCAGCTCTTTTGTGAAACAGAAAGATGGTAGCTTCAGGCTGTGTATTGATTGATATGGTTGAGTCCTGGTGGACCAGAACCGTATATGATCAAGTCCGTAAGGGACGAGGATCAGGACACGCCTACTCGGAGATGGACCTATGGTCGGAATGCACGGTCGAAGTCTCTAAGTGGACCAGGACCGAATATGATCACGCCCTAAATGGACCAGGATCGAATATAACAAAGTCCAGTGATGGACAGAAGTTAAGTTGAGGCGGTTTAGTCTTGTAGAGACTAAGATCGCAATATGGCCAAGCTGGGAAAGGCTGTGGCTGGTTAAGGAATGATCCAGTAATTTGTGGCTGGAATCATAAACCTTGGTGTCTGGGAAGGACTTACGAACTGAACAATCTGTTAGGACTCGTGGTAGAACGAGAAGCCTAAAGATTGGAACAAGTTCTTAAGACTTGACTGGTACAGAAAGTGGCTTGGAGATTGATAGATCTACTAAGGCCCGGTTACGCAGTATGTTCTTAAGAACTGAATATGATCTAGTCGTGGACTAGATTCAGAGAGTAATAGACTTGGTGTTTACTAGAACCGCAACCTGGAGAGTTGGGCCTGTAACACAAGTCATGTCCTTGTATGGGTGCTTGATGGACCAGGATGGACCACTTGATAAGATTTTGGATTAAATCTCTATCAAGTGGGGAGACTTGTATTTATGATGATCAAAATGTGGTCAGTGAGAAGGAACAAGGAGGAGATGCAACAAATTGGTTAGGAGAACCAATCGAGCATGCTCCATGTTCCAAATGCAAAGAGTTCGGTTGGAACCTTTGTCATGAGACAAGACGTCAGCACCACTGATTCGAGGACTAATCCATCCTAAGTGGGGAGACTTGTCATGTCCCCGATCCTAGATAGGATCGTCCGACGGACCATGGTGCGAGGAGACGCACCAGTCAGGTCGTAAGACCTTGAGACAAGCGTATCATGGTCCAATAAGGAAGGTTAAGGGCATCGGAAGCTGAGACTTAACTAGGATGTGAAAGAAACAAGTGTAAAGGAGCTGGACGAGTGATCCGGAGCTGGACGAGGTCTGGATCAAGCTCGATCAGCTAGGTGCAGCTGGAAGATAGCTCACCTAAGTGTGATCAGCTCACAGGAGCTGGAGGACTAGCTCACTCAGCTGGGAGCAGTTGGTATTCAGCTCAACTCAGTTGGAGGAAGTGTTCTGGTCCGACCAGTGGGTCGGGTCAGGCGGTTACGGGGTGAGCCGATGGTCCGGGTGCAAGGTGGTTTGTCTTAGGCATGGACCAGGGAGTTGGCAAGCTTCCAGGAGTGTGAGCTAAGGCTCAGTGGACGATTTTGTGGAAAGGAAGAAAAGAAAGAAACTGCCAAAGGGCTGTTACGGGCGGTTGAGAAAGGAGAAACTGCCCTTTGGATCTAAGGACTTGGTAACTGCCTCCCAGGCGGTTATGGACGGTTGGGGATCGATTTTCCTTCTATTTTTCCTTGTCTCTGTCGAAAATATTGAGGGAATAAGACAGAAAACTCAGACAACTTCCAGAGAAAAAGAGAGAGAGATGAAGGCAGCAAAGGGGGAGGTTTGAGGGCAATCAAGAGGGAGTTGAGAAAGACCCTCTGGTGAGTTTTGATTATTGTTTGCCATGCCCTGGACTTCCTCTACATCCATAGAAGACATGCAAATAGCCTGGAGAGAAGATAGGAGGCCGGATCTAACTTCTAAGGGCTGAGACAGCCTTGAAGGCAGATGTGTGTAGAAAGGCAGTTTCTTGGACACTGAAGGGGGAAGTGATGCACGACCTTTGGGTGGTGTTTGATCATGGATGAACACATCAAAGGCTTCCTCTGTGTCCTGGGAACACACGCAAATGGTCAGAGGAGAAGGAGAAGGCCGGACTCTACTCCCAAAGGCCAACACAGCCTCAAAGGTGGATGCAGTGCAGAAACTGGTTCCATGGGAGTTCCATGGTATAAAAGGGGCACGACCATTGAATGAATCTTATCATTACTGGAAGTATATGATAAGGATTGATGGAAGTGTGATCAAGAGGAGTATGGTCGTCCCTCATAAAGGATGACACAAGATCTACAATCATCATTGATGAGGTAACATGCTTATGATTACTTTCTGGTTTATGTTTATGTCTCTTGAGGTGCGAATGAGGCCAAGTATGGCACGCCCTTGGAGACCAGATATTGTGATGTATTGTAGGGATACAGGACTGTGAGGAAAGGGTGGATCTTAGTTGATCTAATTCATCCATGTGGGATGATGGTTAGAAGCCACACATCGGTTAGTGATTCATGGTGGATCATGGGTGAACCGGATCTGTGGTCTTGCATTCTCTATGAATCCAGGACGTGTCACTATGATATAGTGAAATTAAGACATGCTAGTTATCAGCCTTGGTGTTGGTAAGCTAGGTGTGAATGATTGGCTAAGAGCCATGAGGAAGAGTATAGCCAATACTAGGTGGTGTAGACCACAAGTATTGTGCTGGGTGTGTTTATACAAGGAAGGCCGTGTGTGATCTGATCATGGGCAAGGATGGACGACCTTATCCTTGGTTGATGGATCAAGGTGTCTGAGCTAAGTGATCAAAGGATGCACCGGTTGTATGAGCTAGACTGATCGGATTCATTGGGACATGGTTCCATGGCGGTTAGGAAGTGTGAAGACTCATCAGTTCTGAGTCATGTGGGGTGGTTGGTTGATTGACTTAGGATCTGATGGGCCTTTTAGTCCATCAAAGGACTTGGTTACAGGGAAGCACACGCCTGAGACATGGTGGTACTAAACCAGGCCTTGGCCGGTTCAGTGGAACTCTCCATGGCCTTGGTTGGGCAGCTGGGTCTGATCTCATAGTTCTGGATGGAATTGATGGGATCCGACCATGGATTCCTCTTAGTGAGGATTTATCATGATTTATCATGTGATTTGATTGGATTTATCAGGCCGGTTTGATGGTGGTCGGCTATGGCGGTTTAGTGGGATTTGGCCAAATTCTATGTAAATTAGGCCGGTTCTGATCAATCTGATTGTGGATTCCTCTTAGTGGGGAATTATCAGTATTTGTCATGAATTTTAATTAATTTTGGAGCATGTTTGCTTGAGGTCGTTTTGTGAAGACTTCCGGGTACTTAGTCTGTGGGGATGGTTGGCTGAATGACTAAGTACCCAAGGGAAGAGTTTATGCAGGTATAAGCAAGCTAAGTCAGCTGAGACAAAGAGCTAAAAGCTCCGTGGATGTGGCAAAGGTATGATCTAGCAATGTTGCTTAGATCTAGATAGAATGGATTAGGGAATGGAACCTCGATTTGTATGAATTGGTCTGGTTCAGGATCGACCCTTTGGAGCTAGTGGTAGCTGTGTATACTAACCAAGGCTAGGGTGATTTGACCGGACCAGTGCTAGATTGGTTGTAGACCAATGGATATAATTGTTATTCCGCTGCGTCTGTGTTGATTTGATCTAAGCTAAGAATTGACTACGGTAGTCTTGAGCTTAGATCTGAGTTAGCCCTCGCCTATGGGCGATGTTTTGAATAAAGGGCGTAAAAAATTTAGAGGTTCGGTCAGTGTATGGACCGAGCGAAGCGCCGATCAGGCCTAGTTGGCCGGGATCGGGTCTTACAGGTCTGGCCTATTGGTTATAATACGCCTATTATGGTTGGTGGGTCTGACCGAAAAATAAATGTTTTTAATATTTTGGAGATAGTCAACGAGTTCCACTGGAAATAATATGTCACTATGTTAATGAATTCTATCGGTTAAATCACTTTTTTTTAACTCAAACATCAACTTTATATTCACCAAAGAAGGGATACAAGATTTTACACCACACAAATACTTTAACCTCACTTACAAACAAAGGATTTAGTATCATTTTACATCTAGGATCACTACTTGGACCCTAAACTACCAAATGGAAATCTTTGTTGTAATTTCACCCCAATGAACACAAACTTCTCCTACTACCCAGTAGAAATCGGTTCTTAAACCTATTAATTAGACCATATGAGATGAAGTCATTATGCCCCATAGATGACTAACACTATCCAAAGACCAAATCTAAGCTTAGCATTGGACTCTGGCCCTGTTCGTTTTCTAACCGCTGCGACAAGCGGCAGCGATATGAAATTCCTTCTATCATCACGGCAGTTACAGCACAAGCAAGTCAATACGTATTTGCCTATTCAGTCCCAGCGGCAAGAAAAAGCCATCAAATATGATGCTGAAATTATTAGCGCACCGGCATCTCCGTTTTACTGTCTCCGATAACCCCATTGCGACTGTCTTTATTTTCTATATAAACAAATTTGCTTCTGTTGTATGCTTTATTTCTGCCGCTGTTGTTGGTCGCCAGCGGTTATAAAACGAACAAGGCCTCTATAGATGAAGAATGTAGTCAGGATCCAATGATCCTCACCTTTCGGTGCATTCCTTGAAATGATTTGTCACCGCCGGTTTGAACGCTCCGCTCCTGAGCCAAAAGATGGAACAATTCCGTAATGACAGGAAATGTCGAATCTTTTTTACCTTGAAGCGCGAGGAGGAAGGTGTTAGACTGTTGGGTTATGAACCTCAGTTGGTTCCAGTACTGCTTCCGATCTGTTAGCCTCCAAAAGGTATACTTTCCGTTCATAGACTAACAGAAACTCGCCTAAAGGCATGTACCAACCAAAATTCATCCCCACAGTCACACCATCCTGACCTTAAGCCAAGAGCCGAATGAGATTGTCCAGAATGAAAGAGGGGCTTTGACATCAGCTAACGATAAGGAAACCAGAACACAGCTCCAAGGAGTGGAGATAACATAAGACTGAACCAACCATAGGCTGTTCATCGTCGTGAAGCTCATCTCCATCGCATGTCTCTGGCAAGAATCTCTCTCCAGATTTGAAATATGTCGATGAAATCAAAAACCGCACGTCAGTATCAAAGACTGAATCTCTTTAACGCTGCAAGTCGCCTTCTTCCTCTTATGGTGTCACCCCCACCGGAAGCAGGTAGATCCAAGGTGGAGGAGCTGTCTAACCTTGTCACGCGCCAATACTAAAACAGTTTTAGCCGGAGATCTACAAAAGGGAAAATCAGATATGGCGAAAGCTGAACCCTAAAACGCTGACTCTCGCTGCTGCTGTGTCGCCATAGGTCTCACTGTCCCAACATAAGAAGTACAAAGCCGACTCCATCCGTCGCTAACGAGTTCCGGAGTGACCACGACAGCACAGAACAACATGCATCTTGATCCATGGGAGACAGAGAGGACGAGGGCAATGCAAAACTAGGAAGGAGAAAAGGACAGAGGTGTCGGGTTTTTCTTCCTCGCTCTTTATCGGTTAAAGCACTTTTAATGGAAAGTTCTCAGCACAAATTCATAGCCTACATGTATATGTACATAAAAACTAATTATTTAATTATATATATATATATATATATATTTGTTGGAAATATCCTAAAACTATTTGTACTTACTCTTGTTAAAGTCTTAACTTCGAGATTTAACATCATATAATATTAGGTGGTTATAATGTTTTGCTAGAAACCACTTATAATTTATAGATTGAGAATCTATCTCTATAATATTATTTGAGAAGTCATTTTTCTATGTGGAGCACTCACGTTAACTCTCAAGATGGTTGATTACATAGATACCCTTAATGAACTAAAAATATTATATATGATTGATATTAATAATGTACTAGGTGTACCACCCGCACGCATGTGCGGGCATTAATATTATAATTAAGTTGATGATTACATATCTAACAATCTATCAAACGTATATCACATGTATGTGGTTAATATGAAAGATTTGTTGTAATTATAACTCTTAGGTTCTAAGCAGACTATATACTTACTTTGGATTCGAAAGAAATCTAAGAGTAAAAGGCATTTCAGTATAATGAAACGAAAAACATTGACTTAATAGTTTCACAATACTTAAATTAAAGTTTATACATATCACCGGTGTGATTTATCTTAGTCGGAATCATTCGCGTAGAAGAACTTGCGTATAAAGATATAATTATTATTATATAATTTGATTTTCATATTCATGATTAAGGTTGTTAAGTTGATGATTACATATTTACAACTATATAATTTATAACTGTCTTTCTTTGCATGTCAGTTTTGAACTCATATTTTTCTCATTCTATGTCTCTTTCTCTATAAGATTTTGTTTATGTTGATGAGTGTTTAAAATCTTTTTTTCTTAACTTGAGTGCTAAAAATATTAAGATATAAAGTTTAACATATTTTACAAACATTATAAAGTATTCAAATAAAACATAAACCAAAATACAACATTTAGAGAGGAGCTAGATTTAGAAAGGCCTTATAGACCCATGTCTCTGAACATAAGGGTCACTGTTGAGCAGAGATTGCCTGAACTCCTCAACCTCCGGCATATCCGGATTGAACCAGAAGTCAGATAATCCACCCTCGGTCTCAAGCCATAGATCATCGTGATCAGAATAAGCTGTAGAAGTGAGTTTAGGAAGAAGATTTCAAAACTTACACATATAAAACAAAAGACATCATATAATATACTTACTACTTAGGCTCCAAACCTTCCACATCTTCAGGACCACGATCACCTCTCCACGACCCATCTTATTTTCAAACCCATCCCTGAAGGCCCAAGCATGATCGCCAGTTGCCACACATTTTATCTGATTCTCACTTAATTAAACAATTTGTGTTAATTACAGTAATGAAAACATTTCGCTGTGATTATATTTTACTTGGTACTTACATCCACAAATTATATTTGACTCTAATTATTATCAAGACAACAATGCGTGTAAAATTACAGTAATGTTTAAAATTTACCGTGAACATTATTTACTTTGTACTTACATGTTGTCCCTAATGAAAAAACCACCTTTGGCCTTCCAGGATCCTCGAAATTGTATATAGTGTTGAAGACCACTTCCATTATATCTACAAGTGAAATGATTTCGACCCATCTAAAAATTAAATATGCAATATCTAAAATATTTTTTTGTAGTTAACATCGGTACCTATGGGATAGTTTCGGGTATGATGTGAGGAATTTGATGGATGCACTTGAATTCCATGTAATGACGACTCTTAAGAGGATCTATGAGGCGGATTCCAGTTAAAGGCGTAATAGTGAGTACGAATGGAGAATTTGTTGCTTTAAAACATGGATAGGCACGGTCAACTTCTACCAACCCAATTGCCCTCTTGTTTCTCTAGCCCCCTAAATCTCTCTTCATTTGCTGCATAAATCTTCATCTCCGTCTTGGTTCCCTGGTCAAACAAAGTTAATTTATCAATTTCCTTATGTGATTTATTAAATTTTATTATATAACTAAGAGATGGTTATTATACACTTACTTCTTCATCCGCTATGATATAACTCAAGCTGCGTTGATTACTTTCAACATAGGAAGCCAATGTGGAGTGGATCCTGCGTATCTTAACTTTGAAACGTCAACCAGTAAGTCTCTTGTTATATACGACTTCAGCAAGCTTATTGTAGTGTGACATATTGTTAGGAAATGGAGAGAATATGTGTGGTTTCTTTGTAATCTGATTGTTTTTGTAAAGGAAGAGAATGAGAAGATTTGGATTTTTAATTGACAGAAAAGAGAGTCAAGTGTAATGATGATTATCTCTACGTGGATTGACAGTGAATGAAAAGTTGTGTTTCTTCGAGGCGTCCATCAAATGACAATTAAATTGTAACGGATGGATAAAAGTAAATTGTTATTATTCTAAGACATATACCGTTAATTTATTATTCTTTTCTGATAATTAAAACTCCAAATCGTCACCTTCTCTTCCATTACATATATTCATTTTGCTATATCTAATCGCGTTTATCTGGGAAAAAAAAAACTACACAAACAATCAGATTACAAAGAAACCACACATGGAGAACTTGAATTTGGCTTCTCTCCCCAATTCCATCCTTCATCAGATTCTCTCCCAGGTAGCAACAAACAGTATTCGTGGCTTTGGTAGTGCAAGAGTTTCTTTTCGTGGGTTTAATGAAATTGGCGGAGAAGATTACTTTTATAAATCTGCAAATCTCATTTTCATGAATGAATGGATAGAGGAGGTGAATGCGGTTATAACATTCAAGATTAGGTGCTACCATTCTGGTAATCCAGAGGCCATCTACTTGCGAGGTATGTATGAGTTCTTTATGCTACATTTAGTTCATGAAGGAATGGAAAAATACATCTTGCTGGTGAAAGAGGATGCTTGTTGGGCGAATATGCAGATGGTATGATGAACTCAGCATTTGGTGTCGATGATAGAGGATTGGTTCACAACTATCCTAGTTTTACACGTGAACATGTTGATCGGATGTTTCACATTTGTAACTTCTACGGAGATCTCTGGCCACTGGGATTATGATATACCTGGAATGTTTTGTTCTGCTGCGGAAAGAATAGATCCTAACGTCTCGTGGTGCTCTGGAATAGAAGAACCATTGTTTGTAGACTGCATAGATTGATCAATTCCAGGCTGGTTATGCGATCATTGTTTCTTGCAATATGCGGTTTGGAGGTTCTGCTCTAAAATATATTTAACTGCTCGTGAGTGGCCAATTGGAGATTAATCGTGTGTTGTGATGTAATTTTTCTCTACTTTTATTATATTTTTGTAAAACACATTGTTATTAAATATTTTAACAACGATTACTAATATTTCGGTAATATAAACAATTAATATATGGGTAAGACACTTAATTAGCATCCAAAAGAGTTAAGAATTTTTTGAATAAATTGAATAATATAATTCATTATTTAGACTAAAACGTTGACAAAATTACTTAATAAATTCTATAAATAAATTTATGAATGATTTATCAACCTCTTTCAACTGATATTTTTTATTGTTACTGCAAAAAAAAATATCATACTATTATTAGAGAACATGTAACATAATTTAAATTAACACAATTCTTATTAAGAATAATCAACCTTCAATGAATTGGATTTTCTTGATAGTTGTAGAAATGATAAACTGAATAATAAAAGGTATGTAACCGTCTATTTTTTCATCTGCATGTTTAGGTATAAGACAAAAATCTTCAATCTCGACCCAACTTCCTTCCAGTAGATAAGCCTCGTACCGACGAATGAATTTTTTACTCACTCTTGCTTGAATTATAAACCCCTTACGAAAAATAAATCATTCATATTTAGTTAATAAAAGAGAATTATACATTACTTTGAATTACATGTACCTTTTCATCGATCAACACCATATCAAGTGTTTCACCATGTTGAATGATATATTCTTTACATATACTCTGAATTTTAACACGAATAATCCAATCTGTTTGCGTCGGATTCAAATCTTCTAAATTGTCGATAGAAATATTACTAAAATATGAAATTTTACTCCATATGTGGCGTGTATGGTGTTGATATAGGAAAATTATGATATGATGTCATTGAATAATTAGGTTAAATCTAAGTTGTTGAAGATCAATGTAGATATTATAATTGACGTATATTCCTTTTTGATTTGAAGTAAACTAAAGTTCCTTTATAAAAATACTATAATATTTTATATTTGGTAACAAAATCATACTAGGAAAACTAACATAAATACCTACTTTGGAACCATAAGTAAATAAATTGGAAATGATAAAATATATACAGTATGAATCTAGTATTATTTATTTATAGATGAGGTTCGTTTATAAATAGTGATATATCCTTTGAATTTTCTCAATCGGGTGAGAAGAAACTCTTAATAAAAGGGAATATTAAAGTTGTACTGAAAATCAAATCTTACCACCCACAATCTAATATTTTAAAACAGTAGACAGCCTTAAAAAGAATTGCTATAATAAAACTTGGAAGTGTAAAAAAATGAATAGTCTGGGGCTATAATATATCCATCATGGTTTGAAAAGGCTTACCAACTTACAATGAAATAATTTAATTAATGGTATACATGATATTTGCTTTAAATATTTACTTTGAAAAATGTGGAGTTTTAGTTCAATAGTTTTGCTTTAATTTTAGATAGATATTTAGCATTTCGTGAAAACATTTAGATACATATATATTCTTCCTCCATAATAAAACTTGGATGTGTTAAAAAATGAATAGTCTGGGGCTATAATATATCCATCATGGTTTGAAAAGGCTTTCCAACTTACAATGAAATAATTTAATTAATGTATTATTTAGGATTTGGTGAAAACATTTAGATGCATATATATTCTTCCTCCATAGTTTCAATTTACTTGGATACCATGATACTATTATATATAAGCAAATCATTTAAATAAAAACGAATAAATAATACATGTTGATGATAGAAATATTTATAAGAAACTATAATATTCAATATGAATTAAAATAATTTTTGTATTGTATTTATATTTTGCTTAATAGTGTCAAAAAATTGGTGAGCAAAATTATTCTTTATGTATCAAGATTACACACCTAGGTACTAATAAAAGCAATCATCATTGAGTTTGAAGGAATATCAAACGCTATTGACGTGCACATTTCAATCAAATGATAGCAGGTAAATCGTAGATGCTCTGCGTAACGTAACCCTATACTGGATAAAGGTATTTAAACTAAAAAAAATAAAAATGATTTATTTAAGATGATTTTTAAAAAAGTTTTTTTAAAAACAAACTATTAAACATAGAAATCTTTATATTATCCCTCTACGTTCAACTTTCCAAAATGCGGTCAAATAACCTTAAATTTAATCTAAAATGATAAATTAACAAATCTGATCATTTTAAATTTTGAATCGAGAACTCACACTAAACCTAGAAATTTTGATATTTTCCCCCTACGATCAATATCATTTTAAACTAACCGTAAATTCAAATTTCAAATAATACAACCAAATAAATTTAAAATGATTTAAGGTTCAAATATTATCCGATTAGATAATAAGTACTTTTCTGGTAGTTAACAACCGGCAAAATAACCAAAATTATAGTTTTAAACAGAATAAACAAAAGACAATTTAAAACACAAGATTGGTGGATTTAGATCAGCGAGGGTTTAATCATACAAGCCTGGCTCCCCAAGCTTGTACCAATCTATCACTGGGACCTTCAAATCCGCTAACTTTGCTTCGGCAAGGCGTAGTTCAGATTCAAGTTTCTCTTTCTCAGACTTGAGTTCAGCTTCTCGAGTATAGTGGTTAAGCAACTCGAGTTTCGAATAGAGGGAGTGCACATCAAGCTCCTCATCGTGATAAACATATAGGGCAGCAATTTGATCCCTCATCAACATGAGCATAACCCTGTAATCGCGTTGAGTTTCCATCCTGGCTTTCTTATAACCTTCTTCATAGCCTGAGCAATGGTCTCCTTCCAATGGACGTTTTAATTTCAAATCACCGTTGACTGCCATTTGACCTTGTTCATAAAAGCAAATAAGATAAAAGAGAGATAATTAACCAGGTACACGGAAACGATTCCATGGAAAAATACATAAATAATAGCTATTGATATTACTGAAATATTGAAATTCAATAAAAACTACTGAATATATTCTATGAAGGTTTTCTACGAATTAGAAAAAAATACCAGAAAATGGTATATGTGTGTTATATTAGAAAAAGAAAAGAAAAATTCACCGAGTCTAGAGGATGAAGAGATGACAAAGCAAATGAAAGCAAATTAGGGTTTTACGGATAAATTTGCTGGTTTGGGTATTTATAATCAAACTATATCCGAGAGTTATGTCGTTTTGGATTGAGAGTCACGACTCTTGGTTAGTAAAAATTGGGCCTTGTTTTGGATTTAACAATATTTTTAATCTTGAAGAAAATCACAGTTTTATATAAAATAAATAATATATTTTATCGTACATACGAAATCATACTCTCATGCCAAAATCTTACATAATAAATCATACTATCATGCCAATATTTTTAACTGATGTTAGGAATGCATTCGAGATCTTTCCATAAATTCAGAAATATAATTCACTAAACACTCTTGAAAATTAAATTAGTCATGTTATTAAAGAAGTGAAAACTGTTTTTAGATCTGATAAAAGAATCACTTATGAGCATCTTTAGAGTGAAATTTGTTATTCTAACTACAGAAAATGTAAAAATCAACATAAAACGAAGTGCATAATCATTAATTTATTATCAAAAAGCCGGAATTACATAAATAAATATGCAAGAAACCAAAACTTTATGAAGATTGCATCAGGGTTTTCGTGATGATAACATTCCAAAAAAAAGAGCGCGGCATTCGTTCCAACAATTCATCAGACACGTTGATCAGATCGAAGGCTCTATAGACTGATGGTCGTTCTGAAATCTCTTTGATTTGCTTGCATGTTAACTTGACAGCGGCAAGATCTGTGATGATCCTCTAGCGACGTATTCTACCACCTTCTCTTGCAGTTCATCTGGTAGGGAAAGCAAACTTGAATCTGCCATTAGGTCTTCTGACTGGAAGAAGAGAGTTGATTATGGACTATATTTTTTTTTTGTCAATTATGGACTATATAACTTCAATATCCGTGCTTTCCTTTAATAACTACTCTCTCTGTTCCCGAAAGTAAGATTTTCTAGATTTTATTTTTGTTCCACAAAGATAAATTTTATATATTTTTAAGGTACTTTTGTATATTTTTGAGGAACATTAATTGTAAATATTTGAATTGATTAAATTTCATTGGTAGTTAGTTATTGGGAAGTGTCCAAATAATAAATAGTAAAATAATTTGTAAATATTTATTAGTATTCTTAATCAACGTGAAAGCTCTAGAAAATCTTACTTTGGAGAACGAAGGGAGTAAATTTTTTAGATTTTCTAAAATATTAACAGACACATATTCTTCCTAAATATCGGCTATTCTTCCTAAATATCTGCTATTCATATCGTATGTAAACAACGATAGACATAAATGACAGATACATTTTTAAGAAACTATGCCGATACGCATAAATGATAAGAAAGAATTTTATTGCTTGCAAGAGGCTACATGAGGTTTAATCACGTGATAGTAAAATAAAAGAGTAAAAAGAGTAAACATAGCAAAACCAAAATAAAATAAACACATAGATTGTTCACATAAAATACAAAACTGGATTTTTTTTTCCTCTCTTCGATCCTGTCAAAAACAAAAATCTTGATGCATATATATGATATAATCATTATATATGAATTGAACATATTTACCAACATTGTTTTGAACTCAGTAACTGGCTCGATTAATGGATTGAACATAATCTCAGAGCATCCAGGAATGTTGGTAATCTCTCTATATCCCCCTAAACATAATATAAAAATAGTAAATATTTTTTTTATAAAAAAAACTTTATATAAAAATATGGAACATTGTATCATACAAATAAACGTATATATGATTTTGAGTTGATGAACGTGAGACATATTAAGATGAGCAGAAAAACGTAAGACATATTAAATTCTAACCGTCAAGAACGTTAATCTTCCAGAATCGTAGCACACAAATTGCTACGTCATCCGCGTAAGATGACCAGAATGAATAGAGATCTTCAGCCATTTTTCCAAATGCAACAAAGTGACTCGCTTCAAACTAAAATTATAACTGAACAACATATAATTATATAGAAATCATATAATTATATAGGATTATTATGATTATAATAATTTGAATTTATAGAATGATGTACACTTACTCGATATCCGTTAAGGTTAAAAATATATTACTGACAGGCTTGAGAAATCCATTTCCATCGTTCTGATTAAATACCCACTCTAATTCTCCAACCGATATAACAACACCTAATATGTCTGATAGACTTTAATAAGAGGAGTTAGTTAAGCAAAGTTACCGTACTTCAAAATATAACATAACTAAAGTTTATAAAAAAATAAAATTCTAACCGAATGAAAATCTGGGATGAATTAATCCATCTCTAAGTTATCGTATTTTACGAATGAAAATGTCTCGGGTGTGTATTCTGGAAATATGAATTCAACACGTGTAGACTTTCCGAAACAAATATGATATTTGTGACGAGTTACCCTGGTCAATGCGGTAGAATAAACTACCTTGAAATTTGATAACCTAACCTAGCAATACTTATTAAGCATAGAATAGAATCTATACATCAAAGAATTCTTCGTTGTTGCTTGAATCATATGCCCCTACCAAAACAATTTTTATAATAAGAAAATATCATAATATTTAATATTAAATTTATTATCTTATGGATAAAACCAATACTCATATTTGCATCCATCAGTATCATATGACAATCGGTACCGAACATTCCATTACTCTCTGTCCATTTTTGGATTATCTGGACACGTATAGAAACGTTAAAAGATCGAGAGTCCAAGCTTTCGAGGGGAACGGTAGGTTCCATGATAACTGAGTGAAAAATGAATGGCATAAAAGGATTATATACAGAAAATATAGGACAAATGGAAAATGAAAAGATATTAATGCAAATAATATCTCAACTACTTGATTACAAATCATACTATTATAACAATAATTCTAAAACAAGGAAATATTATTGATTGTAAAATACAGATATCTAGATATAGTAAGACATATAAGAAAGTATGTAATAAATAAACCAAATAAGAAAATATTTTAAATATCCACTTTAATGTGCTAAACATAATATGCTGATATAGGAAATGAGAATAATTTTTAAATGATCCGAAGAATTATAAAACATAACTGCAATCGGTATGTGATCTAAAAAAAATAGAAACAAATAACAAAATGAAAGGCATAAGAAATGGAAAATGAAAAGATATTAAATGCAAAAAATATCTCAAATACTTGATTACAAATCATACTATCTAAACAATTCAGCTAAATTAAGGAAATATTATTGATTATAAGATACCGATATTTAGATTTAGTAGGACATATATCAATCCTAAATATAAATACCAACTTAAGAAGAAAGTATTTAATAAATAAACCAAATAAGGAAATATTTTAAATAACCACTTTAATGTGTTAAACATAATATGCCGATATAGGAAATGAGAATAAGTTTGAAATGATCTGAAGAACTATAAAACACAACTGCAATCAGTATGTCATCTAAAAAAATAGAAAAAATACCATAACATATAATTCAAAGCATCATTATTATTAATTGGCGTAGAAAATAATGGTAGCAAAAAACTGGAACTGAACATCAGAAGCACCGGTCTTTTTGAACTATCAGAAGCATCAGTATAATTGTTTGACAATCGGTAGGGAATATTCCATTCCTCTCGGTCCATGATAATTGTTTGAAAAATGAATGCCATAACAGCACTATATATAATAATTTATGGCAAATAGAAAATGGAAATTAATACAAATAGTATCTTAACAAATTTCTTACAAATTTTTATCATAATGATTCTACTAAATTAAATAAATAGTATTGATTGTAAATTAGCGAAATTTATAACTTAAGAAGAAAGTATTAAATACATAAATCAAAAAATAAATTTTTTAAATATACGCTATTAATGTTTTGAACCTAGACAATATGATGATATTGGAATAATTCTTAGATGATCCGAAGAATTATAAAACATAACTGCAATGTATACGAATAATGAGTTGTACGAAAACAAACTGACTAACACTTATGTTAAACCATATATTATTAGTCTATCATGTTGTTCACTGTCGAACATGATATCTTACCTACTTTATTTGGCTTAATAAAAAAAAAACTACTTTCTTTGGTACTCGAAATTAGATTATAATGGGTAAATTACATTATGCTTTCTAAAATTCAAAATACCGTCAATGAATGTTAAGTTCCAAATAAATATGATCATTTTTCATATCAGTATACGTGATTTAGAAGAAAAGATATGAAAATAATACCAAAACATAAAAACTAAAGCATCATTATTATTAATTGTCAATAAAAAATTGTTGCAACAAACTGGAACTGAATACGGAAAATCTAAATCATAATATTAAAACTCGAAATGCTTTCCACATTTGTGACAAATTCCTTTAGGATTCTTATCAGAAGAACCAGTCTTTTAGTCTTTTTGAACTGTCTGGTTGTGTTGCCTTTTAGTTTACCTATTCCAGTGGAAGACGTTTGATTTTCCTTGAGGTTCTTGTTTGTATCTTCAAACTTTACCCTGGTGAGTATATCACCCAATGACGTCAAATTACCTCGGATACGCCTTAAGAAAGAACTGAAATTTACCCATTTCGGAGGAAGCTTCTCGATGAAACAGTTTACAATAAAAGTATTGCAAAGAGAAATACCCCTGGAATTTAAATCAATGCAGATTGATTGAAAATTCTCAATTTGTTGAATGATTGGTTTGGAATAAACCATTTCAATGTGTATGAAATTTGAAGTGGCAAAATGTTGACGCCTCGCAACATCTGCTCAGTGATTCTTCTCCAATGATAACCACAAGGACTTAGACATTTTTTCCTGCGAATACAATCCATAAAAGGTGTCGATTAATCGTCCTAATATCAACCCTTCACACACATAATCACCATGGATCTATGCTTCTCGGTTTCTGATTTGAAGACATCGGTATTGACGGGTTTGTCATCAGTAAGGTACTGATCCAACTTCAAACGGGTTAAATATAGCTCCATATCTCTTTTCCAAACATAGAAATGCTTTCCGTCAAACTTCTTTGGCACCATTGGATCCGAAAGAGTAGACAATCCACCACTGCCTTGTGATTTGCTTGTCCGTCGACGTTGTTCAGATTCATCTAGTAAGCAATACAGAAAAAGTATCATCAAACGTGTACTATCAAAAGTATCATCAAACGTGTATAAAGAAATATGAAGAATAATAGAAGAAGAATAGTATACCGGTAGACGTTTGAGGGCTGTTTACGTTAAAGAATGAGGTTTCAATCGAATATATAGGAGACGTAAACTTCCTAGAGAAGTTTCAACAAAATTAAAACAAAAATTTCAATAGAAGATACATATAATTCTTGTTTTGTCAAAAGGATATACTTCTATAAACTATATTTTTCACTACCGAATACGTATTTGATGCATGACGTTTTATAATAAATGTCATAGGAAACAATATCTTCTCTCGGGATTTTTTTTTAAAATTGTGTTCACCAAGAAATTTAATCTAAACGACAAAAATCGTCTATGATACGTTTCTATAGAAGTATCCAAATGCAGCCTCACTCTATTGAATAGAACCCTAGACCCTAAACTCTGAAAGTATACAACCTCAAACAATCCATAAATCAAAGAACATGAAATTCATAAATGTGAAAAATATAAAACTTGTTTAACAAAACCGCAGCATATGTGGTCAAACCGTGAAGTAGCAAACCGAAATATGAAGAGATAAAAACAGATGAAATGTTTAACAGAGGATAGACAAACTGAGAGAAGAAACCAATAAACAAAGAGATTAAAGATGAACCGAGATTGATAAAAATGGTGTGATTAAAAACGGTTAAAGGTTAACCAGAAGGAAATTAGAAATTAAAGATGAACCGAGATTGATAAAAATGGTGTGATTGAAAACGGTTTAAGAAAGGTTAACCAGAAGGAAATTAGAAACGGATTAGCGAGATGATTAGCCAATGAGATAAATAGTGATTTTTTAAAAAAAATCATTAATTAAAGCCTGAGGACGAATGAAAAAAAGACACATCATCATTTCTAAGTAGTTATCTTCACATTATGAGAGTAATCAGCCAATCAGCTTATAACGTTTTACTTAATCGTGTTCGCAAATAATAGTATGATTATTTTTTTCATAATAACTTAATTGCTTAACGAAGAAAAAAGATCACGTGTGTACATGGGCTAAGCCCACTAATCCGTAAATGATTAGGTCAACACGTTAACGTGTTTATAAGATACACACAATCACATTCTTTTTCTTTTATAACACAACCAAAACCCTAGTACAAGACGAAACGTTTGTTGTCACATTTTGATCTCAACGGCACTAGCATCACGTACAGATCTAGTTTGTGTGAGTGTGGATACCAAGAGAGGCACGACTTTTGGAGTGCTAAATATCTCGATTTGTTTTTGTTATATGTTCCGCTGCAAAACTTCCATGTATATTTGAAACCCTAATTAAGGTTATAAGATCTAAATTTATTTCAGTATTTGCATGAGACTCTAGGCAACTGAATTCATAAGTTGATTTATAAACTGTTATAAACCGGTATGAATTCCTACAGTGGTATCAGAGTAAGGTTGCATAATATCGAAATAATTTAGATAAACAATATGTGCATAAAGATATACATGTGCGTTTAGGACTGTTAATTAATTTGTTTGTTTTGATAAAATCTGATTAGTATAATTAACCGAAAGGGATCGTTGTCAATAAACGTGTATAATAGTATAACGGTTTCATTGATAGTAACTTGTCAATTAGTGCATACCTTATTGACCTATGATGTCCATAGTGCAAATATGTGACTTGAAGTTTTATGTGCATAAAGTAATGTTTGAACTTGATATGCTGCAAGTTAAGAAAAAACCTAATTTGATTACGGTACAAATACGTTGAGTTATATTTTAAGGATTATTGACTTTTTGAAGTCGAGAATATATGTTAATATAGATATTTTACGGCTGATATGATCATTCCGATAGATATACGATTAATATATATCATCTAAATCACACCTTTTCATACCTTATGTGCATGTATAGTATCTATAACCAGAGGCACTCAGGCACTCGCATTATTGTAATGCTTCAATGCCTGGTTTTAAATTAACACTACACATATGGGATGTGCAAAGACAAATTGAACCAATGAATTGTTTAGCTGGTTTATAAAATTTTTTGGTTCAATCGTTTTAATCTTTTATTGAATTAGAAATCTAATTTGATTAGATTCTAATAATAAAGTTAAGATTATTTAAATAATAATTGATAATTTTAATTAGATTAAAGTTAGTTTAATTATTTGTAATTCTATTAAATACATATAAGGTATGTAATAGTTATATTTATCTTTTATATTGGATATAAATTTAAATATAAAATGTAATTGGATTGAAATTTCTTCCTCAATTAATTTCAAGTATTTTTTAGGTCTACCCAATCTTATCAACTATCAATGTTTGTTTCGTTGTAAGATGGGTTTCCTAAAGCAAGGTGTCTGCAATTACATGAGTGAGGTAGATGATAACAGTTACCATGTGAAACAAGATTTGTTTACTTGACTAAGCTATCAAAACAGTTTTGGGCTTAGAGACATAAGTTGGATAAGATATAAGATATCGTCTGACAACAAATAATTATATTGGGTATAATTAGCAAAGTTTTGCTTACCTAAATAACTATAAATTCGGACGATGAGCCAAATCTTACTCGGATTTTAGTGAAATATGGATCTTGGATTATTATATTCAGTTTGAGGAAAATATTTTTTAAAAATATGAGTTTTCTTAATTGTTGAGATTTCTCGAATTCCTGCACATCATATTAATATTTGATATTCTTCTATTCCAGCAATGTTAACTCCTTACAACCCATATTGATTGCGATATGCCCTTAAGAAGGACAAATTGAATGGATCAAATTTCCTCGAATGGTATCGAAACCCAAAATTGTTCTCAAATAAGAGTGTAAAACTTTTAAGGGAAAGAATAAGCGAAGCTGGATTGTGAATCCTAGCCTGTTTGATCCCTCTCGTAAGTTTAAACCCTACTTAGAAGATCTGAAAAGATAAATACTTTTGAAACATCGTCTAGGGATATTTATGTTATAGAAGTAAACATTACTACTTATGGTTCTACTATATGGGTATCGGATACAGGTTGTGGTGCTCATATTTGTACGAATATGAATGACATAAGCAACAATAGAATTTTGGAGAAAGGACAAGTGGACCTATGCGTGGGAAATGGAGCAAGTGTTGCTACATTAGCCATAGGAACATTTCATTTGTCTTTACCTTCAGACTACTTAGCGTGTGTCCAAAATAATTTTTAATTTTCTATTTTTAGAAAACTTTATAATTAAAAGAGATAACTTGAAAATACCTTTTTAAATTACACTTTATCATGTGCGATTAGAAATTCTTATCTACTAGAAATACTAATATTAATAACTAAAATGTAACTTTGAAAATATTTCTATTATTGTTCTTATTTATATTTGTGAGAAATATATGGTTAAGATAAATACATGAAAATGTTGATGCCGCTTGGTGTCTTCATTGTCTAGTCTGATGAAAGAATTGAATCACATTGCTTTACTAGTTCTTCCACCTTCACATAATGAGAAAACAGACAAATCACAAAGGATTTTAAGAATTGAAAAAAAATGTCAGAATTATATGCATATGCACAAAGTTCATAATATATCATTTCTTCCTTAGAAGCACTGCATGAGATAAATTGTAACAAAAAGAGCAAAAAAATACATACAGTGCGTGTCTGTGTCTGGTTGTATATCAAGACAAAAAAACTTCATATCGGAATAAGGGATCATCTATTTATTTGCTAAGAGCATCTCTAGCAATTTCTTATTTCCTTACTTTTTTAAAAGTTTTGCATTACAACAGTCCTTTATCCCTTTATTTTTTAAGGGAGTGAACAGTATATCTTCAAATATAAGGGTCACTATTCTACTCACTTAAACACTATTCACTTTTCACTTTAGTCATTTTATTTATATAAGTTTAATAATTTGTACTTAACACTTTTATGTTGTCTTTTTGTATTTTAGTTATATTGGCACAAAACTGTAATAAGTTTTAGTTTTATAAATTAATTTCGCACACTAATAATATGCTTATAATTATTCTACGCAAATAATTATATTAATAAAAATATAATATAAACATATTATTTTACACAAAAATAACATTACATTTACGAAACCTATAATTAAAGCATAATATTTTACATCAAATTATATGCTATATAATAAACTGTATTTTTGTATATAAGAAAAATATATGAATGAATGTGATTTTTCATTTGATAAAGTCTATTATTTATACACACAAGCGAAGCAGATAGGATTCAAAATGAATGAACATAAATAAATTTCAGAGATTTTATAGTTTGAATATGGTTGGAGGTTGGACGTTGGATAGGAAAATGATAAACTTTCAATTTAATGGTTGTCGAGACATAAAATCTATTGAAAAGTGTAGACCAACTAGATGAATTTTTTTATCTTTTCTTTTTATTAATATGGTAGCATGTTGGATCGGATAAAGACGAAGTTTCAATCTAATGGTTGATAAAACAAAAGAATTGCATGACATAGATTAAGATATATAGATTTCCTTATCTTCTTAAACAGTAACATTTATATATATATACATATATATATATATATATATACTTGCATTTGCATCAAAGAACATATCAATAAAGCTTTAGATAAAAATGAATTTTAAGATCTCAAAATTCTTCTTCTTCATACTCATCTGAATGATCAATGGATTACTGATGAAAGTGAGGCAATGGAGAGAGAACAACAAATTGCAGGTAATTTGTTTATCAACAATAATTGTCTTATTCACCAACTCAAACAAGAAAATAATCTTGTAAGTCACTGCGGCTCTATTGTCGGTCATGCAATTATTCTTCATGATAGACAAAATGCTCATCGTAATTTGTACAATGATTATTTTCTGATAATCCTGTGTATGGTGATAGAAAGTTTCATCGTCGATTTAGAATGTCAAAAAGGTTATTTCTTCACATTGTTGGTGCTGTTAAACAACATGACAACTACTTGATGAACATCTAATAAAATTGAATTATCAACTTTACAAAAGGTAACAGTTTCTACTCAGATCTTAGCATATGAGATGCCTACTGATGCAACCGATGAATATATCAAAATAAGGGAGTCCACAGCAATTTAATGCATGAAAAGATTTTGTCGTACAATTGTAGCTGTGTTTTAAGAGTGGTATCTCAGGTCACCAACAATAGAAGACGTTTCCAGACTTCTCAACATCGGCCATAAACACGGAATTCATGGAATGTTAGGCAGTTTTGATTGTATGCACTTGAATTGAAAAAATTGTCCAATTGCATGGGCAGAACAATTTGTAGATCGTAGCGGGTCATCAACAACCATTCTCGAAGCGGTTTTGGATTATGATCTATGGATATGTCATGCTTAGTTTGGAATGCCATGCAACAACAACGATATCAATGTTTTAAAGTCTCATAACTTATTTTCCAAGATTTCTCAAGGTATCGCTTATCCGACCAATTACACAATTTAAGGTCAATAATATAACAAGAGTTATTATTTAGCAGATGGTATATACCCTAAACGTTCAACAATTGTCCAAACAATTACTGATCCCAGAGGTCCAAAAAAATTGTTTGCAGCAAGACAATAATCATGTCGCAAAGATACTGAACGAGCTTTCGGAGTTCTACAATCCAAATTTGTTATTATCGCAGGATCCTCACGTTATTGGAAGAAAGAGGTATTGCATGATATAATGACATCATGTATTATAGTGCATAGCATGATTACTGAGGATGAACGAGATGTCATTAGAGATGCAAGACTGCACCACAAAAAAATATTGAAATGGTGATAAATGAAGATATGCAGTTTCAACAATTTTTATCATGTAATCTTCAGATAAAAGATAAGGAAGCTGACTTGTCATTTCGAGATGCATTGATTGATCATATATGTGAGTATTATGGAAATAATCCTATTGATTAGTTTTGTATTTTATATGTACCTTTGTTATTTGGATTGTATGCGTTATTATTATCTGTAATTATGTTGTATATGTAATTTGGTGTTATTGTTTATTTATGAGAGTATGTTTATTGATTATCTATTTAAAATTTATGTTTAGTTTTTTAAATAAAATTTTAGTTAATTATTAATCATATTGAAACCTAAAATATATATGTAAAATTTTGTAGAGAAGATATTTAAAGGCCACCATTGGAGAACCACTACCTTATCCTCTTATTTTAAGTGGACCCCCCCCCCCTTTAAAATTAAGAGGATTGTTGGAGATGTTCTAAGAACGTTCAATGATTTTTTAAAAAGGATTCTATTAATAGTTATGTGGTAAATTGTGATGGAAATCTGATGACCTTTAGCTTGGAAGCAACGAATTGAGCTAGTAGATTTTTAGCTATTTTTCAGATTGTGTATAATTGATTTCTTTTCTCTTCATTAAATCTTAAATTTGGTTACAAAGTATTAATGTAAAGGGTCTAGCATGTTTTCTTCTCATGGATTTCCATATTTTATTCTTTTACTAGAGATTGTTCCATGTTGAATTTTTTTATTAAGTATCTTGTTTTTTCTGAAGAAAACTTTTTTTTTTTGAAAAAAACTTAATAAAAAAATTCCACGTAGTTTGTTAGCATCTATTTTTACCTGAAGGATTTTGTTACATATTATAGCATCTAAATCTCTAGGAAAACCCTCGCTGATAAGCTCTATCTCTTCATCTCTTTCAGTTTCTCAATACCTTTACATGAAGTTGAGGTTTTGTTTCCAAGTTTGATCATTTTCTTGATTACGTCTCTTTTATTTGGTAGGAGAAGTTCCTCTTGTCATTGCGCGTGGTGGGTTTTCTGGGTTGTTGCTCGATTCAAGCGTCGCGGTTTACAATTTTGTTTGGGCGACAAGTGTTAAATTCAGACTCAAGTATCCTATGGAAGAAAGCTGAAGCTGAAAATGCAGAGACAACAACAATGGAGATGGGATATTTGAAGAAGTTTGTGGAGGAATGACTAAACAAGTGAAATTGAAAGTGTTTGTGATGCTGTATAGGAGGCCCTTCAGTGTATTCTCAAAGGAAAGATTATTCTTTTACATTTAGATTCTTATTTCTTTAAACTGAAATAGCTGAATGCCTTCAACTGTTGTTCGATTTATTGGTTCTATTTTTTTATATGTTTGACTGAGAAACTGCCATACATTTCTCAGTTTGAGTAAGTTTTCTTTTTTTTTCTCATTTTGGTGAACCATTTTAGTCCTTCTTCTGATCCTCACTTAGTAGAGATGAACACACCTTACTTGTATTTGTATCATTGTATACCGGGTCAATATTCTATTTCCACACAAGAACTATCATATAGCACATATATCAACCAAATTATGGCCTCGTGCCAGAACTCCCTGAATCAAAAGTTAAAAACTTATTTATCCCCAAATTGGCAGTTCGAAACTTAATTACCCATATACCATGATTTTTATTGGTTTATTGTTAACCATGTAATTTAAACCAATTAAACAAGGCAATAATCCAATTTTATTCAAAAAAGAAATGTTTATACACTATTCAAACTCCACGCTATCACTATCAATAAAGAAACTTTGAAAACTTCATATTTTGAGAGACTTTGAAAACTTATTTTTTTTGATAAAATTGAATTTTTGTTTGGTTAAAAATAAACCGACTAAAGAATTATCTATGTGTAATTAAGTTCCAAACCATTAATTGTAGGAGAAATAGATTTCAGATTATCGATTTGGAGAGAAATAAGTATATAACTTATAATTTGGGAGATGTGACACGAGGTGATAGTTTGATGTATTCATGATGGTATATAGCAGTTGAAGTGGCGAATTGTTGTTTATTTTCTTGCCATTGATAACTTTGTTTAGGTCAGTCATCCTGTTCCGATTGGTCATCCTATCCATTTTGAGTGACTCATGAAGCTGCAGAGAGATGGACATAGCATATGCAAAATGTTTTTGACAAGTCGCTTGACATCCATGACTCACAAACAGAGATGATGAATTTCTTCAGGTAACATCATCTTCTTGAGTTCAAAAGTATGTAATTCAAAAAAAAAAATCAAACATAGTAAATTAAATGAATGAGATTTTGTTAAACCTTTGAACTCTGCACATGTTGGCGAGCAAGTGTTTATGTTTTACTGCTTTTGATATGTTTCAGGCACTCTGCGTTTTTCCATTTAATCTCCGAAGAAACACAACGACGGTTACTAACCCGAAAGAAAATCCAGGATACCTGCGATTCGAAAAGGGTCGAAATCAGACCAGTTACGATACAAAACATTCTTCATAGAGTCGACCAAAGAGACCACTTCTACGTACCGAGCTGATTAGGGATATATCCCTGGAAGCACTGACAAGAAATATATGCGTCATAAAAGACGTACATAATAATGTTTGTAGGTTGTGAACCAGTGACAATTGACTTACCAGGATCCACGTTCCACTTAGATCTGATAGTTTCAATGAACAGCCAAGGGATGGAGGACTCATTGATTTGCAAAAAAAAAGAACCTCATGTCCCAATCTTTGTCGTGGTCACCAGCAGCCAGGATCACGTGAGGGTTACTAACGAGATTGAACCTACCAGGCTTCGCCAGTTCCGGCCAAAAAGAAGTAATGGCCTCGAGAACTAGAGGCCCGACTCTCTGCCCAAGCTCACAAGAAATCACCAAAAGACCAATGATGGTCGGGACTGGACACAGCATCAACTGAGAAATAGCAATGGCATGCCTAGCGCAATACTCACACAAAATAGTAGGAAGAAGAAACCACGGGTGACATTCCTTAAGGAAGGACTCATACATCGTAAAATACCCGGAGGCGCCAGCAAAGCTTGTCATATTCCTTGGGGAGAAGCAAGATCACCTCCACATGAATCTCAAGCGACTCCCTCAAATCTTGAACTGACTATGCCAAAATTACGGTTGGAGCCGAAGAAAAGGGATCACCCCGAGAAGAGGCCAAAACAGAGTCTCTCCTGCTAAAGAGCGCTTCAACCCCAGGAGCAGACGAAGAGCCGCTTTATCTAACAAAACGATTGGCCAAACCTACGGCAGGAAACTCACCACCGGACGACGGGTCATCGGAGGAAGATTCCACGATGGGCCTCTTCGAATTCTTCCTAAATAAAAGAGGCATTATCACAAAGTTTGAACAAAGAAAGAAGATTGCAAATGTTTAGAACGGAGAAAATTCTCTCTTTGCACGTGCTTGAAAAAGTTATTGGAAGAAATGGATTTATACTAATATCCAAGGAATGGGTCTCTTCACTGAAACGATGCGAAGGCGGCAAAAGAAATGAAGGATCAATTCCCTTAAGGCGAGCAAAAAGAATGATTACTACTTTTTGACTGTTCAGTTTCCAAAAAGGAAAAAATAGAATCTTTTAAATCAAATCAATCAAAGCCCACAAGAAACTCGCCAAATCGACTCCTCGTACTGAAGTCTCTAACCGGATCTTGGAATATTACAAACAGTGTTCTAAAATACGATATGTGCTCGTTGTGCATTGACCCATCGTCTAGCGTATAGCTGTATACGCGGATGCCTAGACGAGCCTAAGCGGACATAATACATATATAACTTATTGATCATTAATATGGAGATAAAATAATATTAATACTAAAAGAATATAAGGTCTTCAATACTAAAGTTTCTAAAAATCCTGCTTGGTTCATATCTGAATCTGCACATGATCCAGCCATACCAAAATCCCTTGAATGATATTTTTTTGCAGTTTTTGGAAAACAAATGTGTTGTAAGAAATAACTGATCGTACTTTGCAACTATTCTAATTCACACTATAAACTATAAAAAGGTTACACTCAGCAAACACTATAGTATTGAACACTGCTAATGAGACTACGTGACAAAAATAACAAATAGACTTATAAGTATTATACTCCCTCCGTTTCCTTTTAGTTGTCGTTTTAGGTTTTTGCACACATATTAAGAAAACATTCAATTTTACATATTTTTCATATAAAAACACAATTACCTATATATCTACCCACATTTCAACCAATGAAAAAATAGAATAACATATAATGTTAATAAATTTTGCATTAAAATCATAAAACGACACTTATTCTGTAAGGAAAATTTTCCTCTACAATGACAATTAAATCAAAACGGAGGGTAATATTTAAAACAAAACAAACATGTGCAGAGAAGACAAAGTGAAAGTGTCGGGGCTTTGTAGCTAGAGAAGAAAATGAATCAAACGTGAATAAATTAGAGTTATCAACTTAAAAACTTTAGTTAAACTACATAGTTTTATGTTTTTCAGTTTTTGACTCCACTTCGTTTCTTTATATAACTATATCTTTTTGATAAAAAAAAATGTAAACGTACAGACTACAGACGGCACTGTATGTGTGCACTATTTGAGGTATATACTTCCGGTTTTTAACAAACTGTATTATAAACTGTATATGATCATTTCGCTACGTTAAATGGCCGCACAACGTATAGTGACCATAGAGACGGCCGCGTTGGGCGCATTTTCGAACACTGATTACAAACCACCATGACTTAATTACGCTGTATAAGTCAAAACCAACACAAGCATCATCCAGCAACTTAAGACATGCCGGCCTCATGAGGTACAATTGCCGGAGCTTGGTTTCACCCCCTTCTAGACCAGTCTGAGATCTCAACCCAAATACGATAAAGCCCAAATTCAATCACCATCGAGGCCTAAGAAGAAAACATGGACCCACAAAGGTCAAGACCCACCTCGGGCTCAAAGAGTCAAAAATGAAGAATTCGAAAAAATCAGTATGAAAAACCAAGAAGTCAAGAGCATTAAAAACCATTATTAAAGCACCTAATCCGTGCCGGAGATCACATCACTTTTGCGATCTGCCGAAAATACCTATAAAAGAAGGAAGACCCAAAGAAAAAGAATCCATATTCTGGATAGCTAAAATATATATTTATTATTATACGATCTCCATTGTTATCAAACACCCCTTATATCCATCTCTTAATCATTAATAAAACATCAATTTTTTCATAATTTATCATAGTCTGGTCTTTTATGTCCAATTTACCTGTTTTTATTCATAAACACTATTTCTGAATGAATTCATCAAATTCTATGATTAAAGTATAAAAACTAACTTAGTGTTCCAAAAAAAAAAAGTATAAAAACTAACTCATTTATATTCAGCATATTCTATTCCACATGCAGTGCTCTTTAAGCAAAGAAAAAACTACATAGTGCTTCAAGAAAAGGATTGAACACGTTATACGTTGTAATTGCGCGTAAGGAAATGAGAAACCCACAGGTGATTCTTGACTGTCGGCGTATCAACCATGTTTTATCCGACGTGTGACTCAACCAGAGAAAATTGGTGCCTTTCAAAAACGAAGGAAAAAGTATCCGGATATAAGTAGAAACCCTAAACCGTATCTTCTGTATACCAAAAATTAAATTTTCAATTGCAATTAAAAGAAAAAAGATTTAACAGCGTTTACATTGCTTGTATGGTTCATTCTCCCAAGAGCTTGAATAAAACTTTTAAAAAGTTTCAGTCATATAGTCTAAAGAACATTCACCACCATCTTCTACATGATGCCCATCGATTACTGAGGATGGATCGGCTTGTAGGTACTTAAGTTCACTCCTGTCATGCTGTACCCTTCCTGTGATCTCTAAACACAACCCATTCCGGTTTTTCTTGTTGTCTCTCTTGGAGGAGCTACCCATGTTTGGCTAATTGGCTTCTTCTCATTTGGTCCTGGATCTAAGAAGATTGGAATGAGTTTTGCCGTTGGGTTCGGTTTTATTCTGTTGACGTTTTTAGTCTCAGGTGGTCCCAGAATCCTGTTCCTTGAATCTAGTTCTGAGATATCATCTTCGTTTAACAGTACCTGTGATGGATGGTAACATAAATAACTAAGAAAGTTGAGACTTCCAAGAACATCTACGTCTAAATCAAGGATACTTGCAGTAGATAAACAGGGGACTATAGAGAAATACCTTACGGCCAACTAAATCAAATGTCATAACCACTTTGCTCTTTTTGGCTCGTTCAGCTTCTTCAATTTCCTCTCGCTTTTTCATCAAAAGTTCTTTTTCCTGAGAAAAGAACCTCAGGTCAAAGGAGCCAAACATACACTGAGAGTCGTTTTACCATATACCAATGGAGACTACTCTATACCTCTCCAGAGAGCCACTTACTACCCTCACTTTCATAGTAATCACTCTGGTCATCAATAACAGTCGTACGCGCGGCAGGAGTTTCTATCATACTCTACAAACCTTTTAGCATATGCTTCAGCTGCAACATCAGCATCCGATACTGGTGTAAAACCTTCCTCTAGCCCAGCGTAAGTACTTCCTTCTTCCAGCACAAGTGCTCCACAGAAATTGCAAGGCCCTTCTCCTTCTTGTTCACACACAATCTTCCCACAAGACAAGCAATTGCTCACTAGTTTGTGTCTACGAGCTTGGCAAGCACACGGCTTTCCTTGCTGAAATATAATCGATCCTTTAGCTGCTTCTGCTAAAGAAATCAACTTTCCTCCTTTCTTCTTCATAGGGTTAGCTTGATGGGCGGGAGGTGTTGCTTTCAGCTAGCGGGTTAGAAGATGTTACCACTATATTTGTTTTAAAAGGTTTCTTGGTTCCACTAGAAGCACCATAATCAACTTTAGGCTTAACATACATCTGCAGCTCTGGACCTGAGCTGTTTGATGCATGGCTGGATGGTTCTTTGTATCCTCTTCGATGTAGATACTCTGCAATGATGCTTTCGCCTGATTTTCCTATAATATTCTGGATAAACAACATCAACAAAATCAATCAATCCTACTTACTGTGGGACAGGATAAAATACGTTCTCGTTCAACACTTTTCAAGCCTCAAGTTATACATTCCCATTTAAGTACTCAATGTCTGAACTAAGAAAAGCTAGCTAATACTTTCTATTCAACAATGGCTTCATATTAAACTTCAAGAACACTAACTAGCTTGACCTAGTAGCTGCAAGAATGGTGATCAAGCCCTGTGAAGCTAGTAGCCTAGAACAATATCAACAGTTCAAAACAATATTATTCATCCAAAGTTCAAAAATTTCTGGTGAGAAGCTTATCTAATGTTTACAGAAACGACTTAAAATGATCGGTCACACCAATAGTTTAACATAGTGACACTGACTCTTGAAGAGATCTTCAAGTGATTCTCTTGATGACATTGACACTGTTTTATAAATGTTTCAAGAGTATGTTCGATCGCAATCACAGCAGATCATTTAGATTCATCAATCAAACACTGGAGACAAAGACAAGCCAAATTTCTAGAAACCAAATCCACTTGAGCTCAATTGAATTCAATTTATACCTACAACACTACCTCTGATCCATTTACCAGGAATCACAGACCAAACATTGATGAAAAAACAAATCAGTGAATCCGAAGAACACAAGCATCAATCAATAAAGAATTGGAGAAGGATTACGTCGAGATACTCCTTGGCATCGACAGGCTGAGCGAGATCGCAATAGGAGACTAGACCGGAGATTACATCACGATCGAAACTCAAATCGGACTCCTGTTTCCGACAGAGATCAACCAGCGCTTCCTCTAGCCACTGCCCCACTGCCGTTCCCATCTTTCCCGTCGCTTCGATCTCCTCCAATAATCATTTTTCATTTTGATGATTTTGTTATCAAATCTCTCGCTAACTTTAGGCCCATTTATATGAGTTTTTGCTTTCTACGCTCGGCCCAAATGTTAGGTCGAGCTAAAATGTCTCGCTGAATTTGAGCTTTTTTTTTTTTAGACAACAGTAAAGTAATCTAACTAGGCCCTACCGGTTCAGAAAGCCAAATCGGAGGAATAGAATCGACATATAACATAGCTGAAGGTGAACTCCTTGCACCGCGTGCAAGCTTGTCCGCCATTGTGTTTTGTGTCTTTGGGATATGTCTGATCTTAAAGGTAGGGAAGAAAGTCTTACTTCGGTGGAATTCTTCCATGTGTGTAGCGAATGCTGGCCATTCTTTAGGTGATGACACCATCTTCACCAGTTGAGAACAATCCGTTGCAAAAACCACATCTGGGAACTGCAGGGTCTTCATGCACTCCATTGCCCATATCAGTGCTTCACACTCTTCGTGTAAAGGAGATAGACTACGGCGGAGATTCATTGCCCCCATCATTATGTTCCCTGAATCAAGCTGTCGACAGTACCACCCCTGTCCTGTGAAAACATCTTGTTCCTTCCAAGATCCATCGACATAACATACTCTGGTAGAACCCAAAGATAGCCAGTCAGTGCGATGCTGAAGATTGCCATTGGGTATCTTTATCGCTAATTGCGCCTCAGCCCAAAGTGTTTCCTCCATATCTGCTATGCGGAGGATCTCCTGAGGATTCCCATTCTTATTCTTATATATCTTGTCATTTCTGTTCTTCCATATATACCACATAATCCAAGGAAAATAATCCGCCTCAACATCTTTCGGTAGCCTCCAAAAGAGATAATCCAAATTAGTGAAAACTGATGATGCTGGGAAAACTCCCGGAGGAGAAGGAATCCTTGATAAAGCCCATGTTTGTAAAGCTGGTGGGCATTCAAAAAGAACATGATTAATAGATTCTTCCTCCGCTCCACAAATATTACACCGAAGATCACAATCAATACCACGTTTTCTCAAATTTTTGAACACTGGTAAAGTCCCAGTTAAAACCTGCCAGACAAAATGCTGCAGTTTTGGGGAACATCTTAGTTTCCATGAAAAGGCCACCAGGGGTTTTATATTTGGCCCAAATGGTGTTATCCTTGGGCTCTTGTCAGGACATAAGGTTTCGGTTTGAAAACCTGATTTTACCGAATACCTACCAGATTCTGTAAACGCCCAGCCATATGTATCAGGCCTTTGAGACCGGCTAACCGCCAAACCTCTGATAATCTTGACATCGTCTGAATGAATATATGTATTGAGCATATCAACATTCCAAGAACGGTCAACCGGATTGATGAGGTCCTCCACCGATAAAAAGGGGTTGAGAAATTGATCATGTGTTTTTGGTTGTGCTGACCTCGGGCGAGGAGTAGGAATCCAGGGATCATTCCAGACAGATATTGATTTCCCAGATCCTACTCTTTTGATTAGCCCTTTTTTAACCAGAGATCTAGCTGAACAGATACTTCTCCATCCGTAGGATGAAGAATAAGATCTGTGTTCATCCAGCGGATGAGAGTTTCGGTAATAACGTCCTTTAAAAACCTTTGAAAATAAACAATCTGGCTTATCTATCAACCGCCATAGTTGCTTTGCCAATAAGGCCGTATTAAAGTCTTGGAGATCCCTAAAGCTCATGCCCCCTTCTTCTTCCTTAGGTGTGCACATTTTGTCCCATGAGAACCAATGAATACCTTTTTTATTACCGCCTCCCCCCCACCAGAAATGCGCTGTAGTACTCGTAATCTTATTAGTAACCCCTTTGGGGAGTCTGAAACAAGACATCACATGTGTTGGCATAGCTGAGGATACTGATTTAATTACAACCTCTTTGCCACCTCTCGTAAGAAACCGAACTGTCCAACTGTTAACCTTATTGTTTACTCGTTCATTTAGGAAACCAAAAATCTGCACTTTAGAACCATCAAGACTCTCGGGGATACCCAGATAATTTCCCATACCCCCCAAATTTGAAATACCTAATAAGTTATGGATAACCACTCTGGCCTCTTCTGGAACTTTATGACCAAACTTTATTGATGATTTTGAGAAATTAATTTGTTGTCCTGACACCATCTCGTAATCTTTAAGTAACTTAAGGATCACTCCACATTCCTGCACCGTCGCTTTACAAAAGAATAAGCTATCATCCGCAAATAACAGATGGGATATTGATGGACTAGCCCGAGCTATTCTTAGACCTGTTAACCGTTTTTCTCTTTCTTCCTTCCGGATATTGGCAATAAGGGCTTCTGTGCATAAGATAAATAAGTACGGTGACAGGGGATCCCCTTGTCTTAAGCCTCTCTCTGGGATTATATGCCCTTTAGGCTGCCCGTTTAGTAACACCTTGTAACTTACTGAAGAGATACATTGCATAATCAAAGCAACCCAATCTATAGAGAAACCCATTTTTAATAGGATCCGCTGGAGGAAACTCCATTCAACTCTATCATAAGCCTTGCTCATATCTATCTTGATCGCTAAGAATTTTTCCTTACACGAATTGTTAGTCCGCAAGCCATGAAACATCTCCTGCGCAATGAGGATGTTATCTGATATTAACCTTCCCGATACAAAGGCTGATTGGGTCTCCGAGATCAAATTTGGAAGTAAGACTTTGAGCCGCTGACATAACACCTTTGATATGATTTTATACCCCACATTTCACAAGCTGATAGGTCTAAGTTCTGTCATCCTGCTTGGTCTCTCTGTTTTTGGAATAAGACAAATATTTGTCAGATTCAATCTACCATCAAAAACCCCTGTTCTCAGAAACTCGTTAACCATAAGAACCACATCCGTTTTGATTACAGACCAGGATTGTTGATAAAAAAGTGCTGTCATTCCATCTGGACCCGGAGCCTTTTCCGGATGCATCATAAATAAAGCCGATCTTACCTCCTCTTCCGTAGCCACGGACAAGAGCCGACGATTTTGATCATCCGTAATCAGAGCCGGAACCTCTTCCAGGAAACTATCGAAACCTGATGGTGAGGAGGAACTAAACAAGTCATTAAAATAATTAACAGCCACACCTTCGACCTCCTCTTCGGAGTTAACCCAAGTACCGTTTTCATTGTGTAAGCCAATTATTCTGTTTTGGATTCGTCTTTGTTTCGTCAGTGCGTGATAAAACTTCGTGTTTCTATCTCCATAAGTGCGCCATTTAGATCTACTCTTTTGTTCCCAATATTCTTCCTCATCTTTATATGCTTCTTTCAACTTCCTTGAAACCTCCAAAACCTCATCATTGGACTTTGTGAAGTCATTTTGAATCTCCTCAAGTGCCTTCTGCAGGGTATTTATTTTTTCCTTTCCATATGGAAGATTGTTCTTCCTCCAAATGGAGATCTCATGTCTACACCAATGAATTTTATCCACAATTCCTACTTTATCCTTTACTCTCTTTGATTGCCAGCCACGGGATATCGATTCCATGAGACCATCCTCTCCTATCCATCTTTTGTCAAAGCGAAAAGAACCTCTGAATTTAATCACTTTATCCTCAATTGAGGCCACAATCGGTCTATGATCGGATCCAATCATACCCAAATACTCTACAAAGGAGTATGGGAACATATTATGCCAATCATTATTTCCAAGTGCTCTGTCCAGACGACACTTGACATTTTGTCCTCGTCGTCTTCCACTCCAGGATAAAGTGTTCCCAAGACTAGGGAATTCCAATAAACCACAATTGTCGATCATGTTGTTGAAGGCCAAAAACGTGTCTGCATGCCGAAGATTTCCCCCTTCTTTCTCATGATTTCCTCTGATCTCATTTAAATCTCCAATAATAAACCACGGTTCTGGTCTTGAGATTCCAATTCTTGTTAACCTCTCCCAGACTGGACCCCTTAAATTTTGGTTTGGTTCACCATATACAAAGGATAAGAAGATTCTCTTGCCTTTGTGTTCTGTTTCTACATCTATAACTCGGTTGCTAGATGAAATAATATTCACCTTGTAACTGGAGTCATAAAATAAAGCCAGACCTCCACTCCTACCTTGAGGATCAACCGTTTGAAGGTGATTAAAACCAAAATGAAACTGAAAAGATTGAACAAACTCAAAATTTTGCTTTGTTTTCGACAAAAACAAAAATGCCGGTTTGTGTTTATAATATATTTCCCTCAAATAACTAATGGTCCATTTACTACCAAGACCTTGACAATTCCAACTTAAAATCTTCATATTCTCGTTATCTTAATAATAAAGTTCAAAAATCTAGCCAAAGAGCATAAACTTTCGCTACCAAGAGATGGTCTAAATGAGAACCCCTGTCCAGCACAGCCATACACCAAAACATACCAAATGATCAACCAGAAGCCGTGTAAGAAATCGGAACCGTAAATATGTGTTTCGTATTTCATTCCATTGAATATAATACAAACCAGATACACCAAAACCATCCTACCCTGAAATGTTATCATCACCTCATTCGGAAACTGTAACAAGTCGCTGTATGGTTGGAAGGCCGGATGCTTAGAGCACCTATTCGATCCGAACAAAGTAATGTTGATTCTCCTTAAATCGCTAGGCCACATCATCCCCCTCTCCAAAACTGAGACCCCAATGATCCATAACCGACCATTTCCACCTCGAACTTAACCAGGGAACCAGAAGGCATATAGAGATAGTCATACCAAGACCATACCACGTACCCAACCCGAGCCTTTTCCACCATCATGTTCTCCTGAGAAAAGAGAAGCCTGCATATAGAACCAGTAAATGCAAACCATTGCACATAACCATGTACCCTAAACCAGCAGTATGCAAGTTGGTGTGTGAACCAAAATAAACAAACACCTTGACCACCCACGAAAGCACCACAATTCGACCTTAAACCAAACGTTTTATTGAAACCAGTACTGTTAACTAACAGCAGATAAACCTTAGAGAAGTCATTGGGACCCCTAACCTTGAGTACAACAAGGACAGGAGCAGAACCAGAAAATAGAAACCAATAGCAACCAGAAACAACATTAACAGATTTCATACTTGAATCCCACATTATTGAAAAACTCATAAAGAAAGGCATATCATTCTAATGACACCTTACTCAGATGTCTTTGGCTTCATGGAAGCCTTTTTGGGGGCCACCCCTCCCTTGTCTCCAGCTTTTGCTGATGTCTTAGCCGCATTCTTATTGCGAGGAGAGAGCAGATTCTGGACGGCACGCATCTTCATTGATCCCCCAATTGCAAGTGGTCCAGGTCTAGCTTGTTTCTTCTTTGGTGCCTTTTCCTTAGCCTCATCCTTGTTCTCTCGTCCCTCATCTCCCCTATCATCATCACCTGGTTCCTGGTCTTGAACCACCACATCTTCCTCCTCCATAAAGTCATTGATTTCTCCTTGCTCCCACTCTTGATATTCATCCTCATCTACATCCACAAGAAGCTCAGAGTCCGAGAGGATGACACCCTCCACCATCAGGTTCGCATCATCCAGAGGTTGGGAAGCAAAATTTTCTTCATCCTTAGCAGCTTGCTCAACCATTCCTGCCGGTACTCTTGGAGCCTGTACTTCCGCCAACTCACTCGCCTTATTAGTTTGCACCTCCACCGGAACCTCATCGTTTTCTTCCTCAGTAGAAGTCCCCTCATCGAACAAAAGCGCCTTACATGCCTTTGGTGTTGCCTCACTCCCCACTCCTTTTGATTTATGGGCTCCCTTAGATGGCGATCGATTCACCCCTTTAAAAGCGTCCAACATGAGCTTCTGGTGGCCATCCTCTCCACTGGCAGTGCGTTGAAGACCTCTAGCCTGAGGTGCGTTCCTTCGACCGGGGTAACCGTATTGCCTTCCTCGAAAAGAGGATCCCTCTCCATTACCTCTCGGAAGCCTTTCCTTGTAAGCATGATATGTTCCGTCTTGCCTGTACGGTCCTGGCCTCTCTCGAATGATGCCTTTACCTTTGTACCCATCTCTCACCAGAGGAGCACGGTTCTGTTGTCCCTCTCTTTGAACGTCATCAGGTCCGTTACTATTAGAGACCGCACCTTTGTAGCTTGTAGCCTGAATCCCTGGCTCCGCTGGATTGCCCAACCCGTCATCTTTGCTTCCTTCGTTCTTCTGCAAAGTAGGGCACCGAGATTGGTCATGTGTCATGCTGAAGCATTCCTTGCAGAATCCAAACAGATTTTCATATCTGAGAGACATTATGATCTCCACCCCTTCCGCAAACTCAACCGCCATAGAGAAGACTAATGGCTTGAAGCCATCTAATTCCACCCGAATTCGTCCCTCCCTTAAGTCAACCTCACCTTGGATCTTCCCAATAGCCTCCCCTACACTCCTGAATGTTTGTGCAGCCCAAAACTGTAGAGGAATGTCTAGGACACGTACCCAGAATGTGATTCTTGACGCGTAATTAACCTCCAACACTGGTTTCCACCTCACCAATGACACCATCCAGTAATCAAAGTGAAAAGGCTCCATTCGGAGGACCTTTGTAATGTCTTCCTCCTCCTCAAACACAAACTGGAAACGCCCTAGGCCCAAATCAGTTCCAACCACCCGACCCTCAACTTGCCATATCCTAGGAAGCATGAACAGAAGGATCTTCATATCTTGCTTCTGAGGATTCATACACCTCCCAATAAGGGTCTTATCAAACGAATTTGAGCTTAATACAATATTAGAATTTTTTAAAGGGTGCGTATATTTTTTTTTGTTTTAATTATTTTTTGAGAGATTTAACTTTTAATTTTTGTTATCTTTGTAATCATATTTGTGTTTAATATTATTTTAATTTTATATAATTTTGATAACTATCTATACTATTATTTACTGAAGTGATTTGGCTTATATGCCAGCTTTCCCATAATTTTAGCTAATTTTAATGATTTATCATTGTTTATTAATTATTAATTATTTGTCATATTTTCTATAATTTTAGATAATTTATTTATTTGTTATGTTTTTAATAATTTTAGTTTTGCTTACTTGTCAGCATCTCCATAGTTTTAAGTGATTTTGTTTATTTTTCATATTTTCTATAATTTTAGCTAATTTGTTTATTTGTTATGTTTTTAATAATTATAATTTTGTTTATTTATCATATTCTCCATAATTTAGGTTATTTATATATTTATCGTAACATTAATAGTTTTAATTGGTAATTTTATTTATTTGACATATTTTAAAATAATTTTAGTTTTGATTACAAATTTTGTTTTTTATCATATTCTCCATAATTTATGTTATTTATGTAATTATCGGAACCTTAATAATTTTAATTGGTAATTTTATTTATTTGACATATTTTAAAATAATTTTAGTTTTGATTACGTGTCATGTTTATGATTTTAGGTTATTTTATTTATTTCTCATATATTTTATTATTTTTAGAAGCTTATTTGTTATATTCAATGATTTAGATTGAATCATCAGTTTTAATAAATAACTTTTGAATTGTTATTTAAAATGTTTTTTGTGATAACTTAATAAATATTTTCATTATATTCAGGGATAATTATTACTTAAAAACATTATCAAATTTTAATAATAATTTTATATATTTGTCCATCTTATGTTTATTTTAGTAATATTAAATCGTTTAATATTTTTTACTTATTATTTATAAAATAAACTTTCTTCTTTTATGTTACCAAATCATCTTCCCAATAAATAAAATCCAAGCCCAAAGAATACAATTTCTTGCCATTATGATTAAAAAAAATCCAGCTTTTTAGATGTATATAATTTATTACTTTTAGTTTATAAAATTTTAATTAAATATAAATATGTTTTAATTATTATATATTTTGTTAATATGTGTCACTATAAAATCTGATGAATAGGAAAATTCAAATAAAATGCAATTAAGATTTTGATGAAGAGGGTTTAATTTTATAGGTTTTCCTGATAATTGGTAATTATGGTTTAATTTGTAAATTTATATTTATGTTATTTTAAAATATTAATACAGTTTTATTAGGTTATTAAAATGATGATATTTTGACATGTGTGATTTGATGATAGAATAAATAAAGGTTTCGCCAAAAAATTATCCATGTTGCCTTATAATAAAAAGATAGATTATATCTTCTGATTTCTTAATATCTGAAACTTATTAAATAATTTAGATTGAGATTAAAAATTATATTAAAATTTGAATTAGTTGGATATATATTATTCCGCACAAGGTGCGGACCATCATCTAGTACTAAATATGTCAAGTTGAATAACAATCATATGCATTTCAGAAATTATTTTTAAACATTATTCCTAAATTTTTCAACATATTATATTTTTTTAGTAGTTCTTTAACATAATTAGTAAGAATATTCGTACCCAAGAAATCCGACATGAAATCGACCCGCAAATCAAAGTCTCATACTCTATAAGATCTGGACTATATATTCCAAAACCAATATCAAATCTAACCCACACCAAAAACCGAACAATGTTTTTGAAAAATGTTTGAAAAAATAATTTTTAATACATTTTGTTATATATATATATATGTAAATGGGCTAATATGGTCTTCACTAACTTTAAGTAAAATCACATTTAATAAATGTTTTTAATCGAATAACCTATTTAAAATCCGTTAAACTAAAAGTTGTTGAATATATTTTTATAAATAATACTTCCATAATAATATCAAATACACATTAAAAATATACTCAGAATTTTAATTAGATATTGGCCATATAATTAAGTACCAAAAAGAAGATGGTTACATTATATATTTTGATGCTATCTTCTAGGGAATTTAGATGCAGTTTTAGAATATGTTGATTGAAGTAATTATTAACTGACGATTTTGATGCTGTCTCCCATTTTTCTCATCTTTGTTTAATTTTAGTTTTTGTTTAATTAAATAAGATATTTAGATGTAAATAAAAAAGTGGATCCCGATTATTTGCTGAAGTGGTGGTTACATCCACAACATATAATTCGATGCAGTTAGTATTTTTCTAAGTATAGATAGTTAAAAATAATTAGCTAGACTAAACCTCTACCAATTGGTCATGTTTCTAGTTTAATAGAATAGATGTTATAACCCGGTTTTATGTATCCGGTTGGAGATTTAGACCAGAATTAATTTGGGATTGGATTTCTAATCTGTTGAATTTTATGTTTTTTTACATTAACATTTAAAATCCAAAGAGTTTAGTACAAGTGGGATTGGTATAAAACGAATAAGGCCAGAGATAGCAAAATAAATAACTCTTAAACCCAATTGAGAGAACATTGTTTCAGACTCCTCGTTATATACGTGTACGTGATGTCTTGCATATTTTCATTGTTTTAGCTTTCCATTTTATGCATTTTATCCTTTCTAGTTTAGGCATTAGACATATTTAGGTTCATTTTGCATTCATAAGTCTTTATCAGGTCTTGGAGTGTACTTTGGAGAATTTGAAGGTGTTTGGGGGTACTTTGTTACAAAAAGGAAGGGTGAAAGATGGACATGGACGATGACCATAAAGAAGTCTTTCTGTGCTAAGATCTGGTGGGGAAACAGTATTTTGAGTTAGCTTTCCATTGGGAGTGGTTTCAAGCCATTTGAAGCAATGTTGGAGGAGTTATGATTATTTGAGTGAAGGCATGTCAGTACACCCGGGTCAGCACACTTGGCCTGACCAGGCCGCGGACGAAGGAATGATGCTGGACGATGCAGCACCGGACGGACATGCTCGGCCAAGATCACCCGCGCATGAGAACCCAACGAACATACAGATGAGCGGCCTGATCTGCTCGGGCCACCTTACCCGCGCGGGTCAGGACATACCATACGGGTGGACTAAAGCATCCGGATGCGCGGCCTGAGTTGTGCGGTGCGTAGTACCCGAGCGGGACAAGGCGAACAAGACCAGCCGGATGCGCTGGCCTAAGCTGTGATGCGTAGTACCAGCGGGATGAGGCGGACAAGACCAGCGGGATCGCGGCCTAAGCTGTGCGGTACGTAGTACCAGCGGGACGAAGCGGACAAGACCAGCCGGATGCGCGGCTTAAGCTGTGCGGTACGTAGTACCCGCGCGGGACGAGACCAGACGGAGTTGTACATACGCACGGGATGGGACGACCATGCCAGCACACCCGCGCGGGACGAGCAACGGCCAGACAGAACTGCACGGCCAAGCATGCGGCCCGGACCGTCCAGCCACCACGGCGTTTTATGCTGTCTTCTCATTGGTCGAGACCTATTGTTTCTAGGGGCTTTTTAGTAATTTTATTCTATGTTTCTAGGGCTTTTAAGCCTAACTATAAGTATCCTTGTTATCCCTAATATGAGACTTATGTTATTTATGATCTAAGAACAAAACCCTTTGAGTAAATCTTCATCTTTGATTGATTATCTCATCTCATCTTGTGTTCTTGATTGTTTATTTCATCTCCTTTCTTTCTCTATATGTTTAAGCTTGAATCTCTCATGGGTTTAAGAGTAAGCATGTGGATTAGTGAGTAGATCCTTCTAAGATCCATGGGTTAGGGTGATAGAGAGTGATTAAGTTAGATCCAAGGTGTTTAGTGTTAGATCTATCATTTTCTTGCATTGATTTGGTGTTCTTAAAGCTATATTTGAGTTGGCCTCTCAAACATAGAGCTATAGGCATTTCATGCCGGAAGGTGTTCTATGAAATGCCTGAACCAACTCATCTATGCTTTTAGCTTGCTTTGCCTAAGGGATTAGTTGTCAAAGAAGTTAGGATTGCTATTAGACTCTTTCTGCTTGTTTGCTTTGATCATTACAGCCAAAGGATTTGGTGTACTTGGGTGATCATTGCAAAGAGCATTCTTCTAGGGATAGAGCTTTCTTAGTTTTGTTGTCTAGGCATAAGGATTAGATTGATTGAAAAGTTAGCATCTTGGATTGAAGCTTAATCATTTGATATCAGTTCCCTATACCCATGGGTCTCACTCTCCTCATAAGAAAGAAAGTTTTGCCTTTTGTTGCATTTTGCTTATTGTCTTAGTTTAATCATCTTCCTCTCTAATGATTGCATTTAGATTAAGCATAGACTTGCATTCCCTCTGTTTCATTGTCACTTAGGACTGGTTCGACAATCTTATATACTACATCATTTGATTAGGACCTTAGAAAAGTTCTTTCATCAAATTGGCGCTGTTGCCAAATTCTAAGTTGATTGTGACATTGGGATTTATTTACTTGCTTGAGACTAAATCATTTTTCTTTTCTTGTGATATTGATTCTCCTTTGCATCTTCCTTTGATTTTCAGGTGTATGAACACAAGAAGCAGGGTGCAACTAACCTGGTTCCCACTGTTGAAGAGATAGCTACACTTGAGAGGGAAATAGCAAGAAGGAGAAGAGAAGAAGCAACAGGCTCACATTCAGAGGTTGGGGTTTGAGATGGATGATCACCAGCATCAACCCCAAGATGGCAATGGTCAAGGAGCTGACAACCTTAGACCACAGCGCCAGCAACAACACCCACAGCGCCAGCTAGAGCCATTGGCACATATGACCGTCCTCACATTCATGGCAACAGGGCGGGCATCCGTGCACCAGCTGTGGAAGCTAACAACTTTGAGATCAAGTCAGGCTTGTTGAGTGTGATTGAGAACAACAAGTACCATGGCTTGGTTGTAGAAGACCCATTTGATCACTTGGACAAGTTTGATAGCTATTGTGGCTTGTCCAAGACCAATGGTGTGTCAGAAGATGCCTTCAAGCTCAAGTTGTTTCCATTCTCTCTAGGAGACAAGGCACGCCAATGGGAGAAATCTCTACCTAGTGACTCCATCACTACTTGGGATGATTGTAAGAAGGCCTTCTTGGAGAAATTCTTCTCCACATCAAGGACAGCCAAGCTGAGGAATGAGATCTCTAGTTTCCAGCAGAAGAACTTGGAAAGCTTTAGTGAAGCATGGGAAAGGTTCAAGGGGTATCAAGCTAAGTGCCCACACCATGGCTTCTCAAAGGAGAGTTTGCTGAGCACATTCTATAGAGGTGCCCTTCCTGAGATTAGAGCAAGATTGGATACAGCAAGCAATGGTTTCTTCTTGGGCTGGTCTGAAGAAGATGATGAGGAGCTGGTGGACAACATGGTCAAGAGTGATTCAGTTTACAGTGGAGAACATGACAGAGCTGATAGAACAACCAGAGCTGATGACAACCAGACCAAGAAGGAAATCAAATCCTTGCAGGAGAAGATAGACTTGCTGATTGCTAACCAAGCCAAGCAGGAGCAGATTCACTTTGTGGGTGGTCCAAATCAAGAAACTCCTCCTAAGGTTAATGAAGTTGAAGGGTTAGAAGGGCAAGAAGAGCTTTGCTTCATCAACAACAATGGTTCTTGGTACAGGAAGGAGCCTAACTTTCAGTACAACAATTACCAGCAAAGGTCTTACCCCAACAACCAGCAAGGAGGCTATCAACCAAAGCAAAACACTCAGCAAGGGAACTACCAGCCTAGGCAGAATCCTCCTCCTGGTTTTGCAAACCATGGCAATCAATCTACTCAAGCTCAAGGTAGCTCCTCTCAAGCTAAAGCTCCAGATTCATCTATGGAAGCTATGTTCAAACAATTGTTGGAAGGTCAAGCTAGAGCAGCCAAAGACATCGGCCATGAGTTCAAGACTGTTCACTCCACGATTGACAGCAGCTACACTGAGCTAAACAACAAGATTAGAGCTTTGGAGAATCAGTTTGCTTCTATGAACTCTCAGCCAAGTCGCCAACAAGGAACATTACCAGGAAAGGCTGAGCAAAACCCCAAAGAACCAATGAAGGCAATCACTTTGAGAAGTGGTAGAGAGCTACCTCCAAGAACTCTCCCCAAGGATGGTGAGAAACTAGGTGGGGGAGGGGGGTGGCTATCAACATTGATGATGATGTTGTGATTGTGGATGAGAAAGTTGATGAGGAGATTATAGAAAAGATTGTTGAAGCTAAGGGTAAAGGAAAGGTTGGAGAAGAGAAGAAAACACCAAAACATGGTGAAGTTGCCACTCCAACAAAAGAGTCTTCTTTTGTTCCTCCTCCCTATGAACCTAAGCTGCCATTTCCTGGAAGATTCAAGAGGCAACTTTTGGAGAAGTACAAAGCACTCTTTGAGAAGCAATTGAGTGAAGTTCAAGTCACAATGCCAATCATTGATGCCTTCATGCTTGTCCCTCAATACAGCAAGTTCTTGAAGGATGCTGTGGCTGCCAAGAAGAAGGAAATGGAAGGCATGATGGTTCTTACTCATGAGTGCTGTGGGAACCGAAATTCACACCGTCAATTTCCGATAAAGACTTGTGGAGGAAAACCGAGTTAACCCGATCTTCCTTGAAGGTCCCGGATATCTGCTGGGCGCGAAACAATCAATAAAAATAGAAGTTGCGAAAATAGAAATCGTAAAGATGAGCGGAAGAAAGATCTTATTTCTGAATTCGCGTTTTGAGCGTGAACAACAGGTGAGAAGTAAACTACAAGAGCTGTCGCTAGTCCGGTCGCCTAAGTCTATCCTAGTTGAGTCGCAGCTCGCTAGTGAAAACAGAAAAGAATGCTTAAATCGCTCTAAGTGCTAAGTGCTCGAAAATTTGTGATCTGGTTTGCTTCTTGCTCAAAGCTCTCCTTATATACTCCTCCTATGACGGTCTATCTTCTCGGGCTGAGTTGGGCTTTTCCATTTTCGTCCATCTTTGTATTTATCGGAAACTTGACATTTATCTTCGAAATCTCGACATTTATCTTCTGGAAACTTGACATTTATCTCTTATGTGAGGATAAAGATAAACCGTCATAGTTATCCTTCTTTTCGAAAATCGTGGGCGTTTTGGCGCGTTGGGCCGTTAGGCGTTTTACGGTTTTGAAAGAACAGTCTTTGAAGATCTCGGTGTTTCGAAGGAACCTTAATTCCTTGTTTAGTCGAGTGGCGTAGACTGATCCGAACAAGCTAGGATGGGATCAAACCGACACGATAGGACGAGACCGGGCGAGGGCGTGGACCGGCCAGGCCGACCGTCGCGGCGAGTGCCGCGGCGCCAGGCGGTGCCGCGGCGCCAGGCGGCCAGCGTGGCGGGTGCCGCCGGCAGGGCGGTGCCGTGCCAGGCCGACCGTGCGGCGGTGCCGCCGGCAGGGCAACCAGCGTCCGCGTGCCGCCGGCGCCAGGTGCCGCGGCGCCAGGCGGCCAGCGTCCGGTGCCGCCGGCCAGGCTGCCGCGGCGCCAGGCGCCCGTCGCGGTGCCGCCCGGCGCCAGGCCAACCAGCGTCCGGTGCCGCCCGGCAAGCGACCAGCGTTGCCGCGGCAGGCAGCCCGGCGCCAGGCCAGCCAGCGTCCGGTGCCGCCCGGCGCCAGGCGGCCAGCGTCGTGCCGCCGGCCAGGCAGTGCCGCCGGCTAGCCAGCCAGCGTCCAGCGTGCCGCCGGCGCCAGGGTGCCGCCGGCCAGCCAGCCAGCGTCCAGCGTGCGGCGCCAGCGAAGTGCGCCGGCGCCAGGCCACCAGCCGTGCGTGGCGCCAGGCGTGCCGGGCGGCCCAGCGTCCAGCGTGCCGCCGGCGCCAGGCGGGTGCGCCGGCGGGCGAAGTGCGCCGGCGCCAGGCCACCAGCGTCCAGCGTGCGCGGCGCCAGGCGAGTGCCGCCGCCAGGCCAGCCAGCGTCCAGCGTGCCGCCGGCGCCAGGCCGGGGCGCGGCGCCAGCGTCCGCGTGCTGCTGGTGCCAGGCCGTCTTGCCTGTTGGTTCGTTCGATCTTTCCCTCGTCATCGTTTGCGGAAATCTTCGAGTTTTGGGAGGGTCTCTAGTCGTAGATCTCGAGATAATTGTTTCCAACGAGATTCTGCGAGTATCGGGATTTTGAGATGGACTTAGATCTTCAGATTTTCCGTCGTCGAGGATGAGAGCAATGTGGCTCCGAGTTTTAGATATGTTTAAAGATGAATCTTTAAAACAATCGGGAAGGTTTTACGGAAGACTCATTGTAGATCTCGGACAATCCAGACATGGATTTCAAGGGACCAGGATGCTGTCATTGCCCGAGATCGCGAGACGATCGCATTGATGGGCGCCAGGACCCTCGCCGTTGGCGCCAGATGGGAGTGGACGAGCCTTCCGTGAGTTTTATCGAGCGACGACCCGTTTCTTGGACTTGATCGTCGCTTGGCTTTTCTTTCGAGGACTTTCGGGTGACGATTTCGTCATTGACCGATTTTGACCCCAACAAGTGCAGTGCCATCATCCAGAGATTGACAATCCCTAAGAAGCTAGAGGATCCAGGCTGCTTTACCCTACCTTGTGCAATTGGTCCTTTGATGTTTGAGAGATGTCTATGTGATTTGGGAGCTAGTGTCAGTCTCATGCCTCTATCTGTTGCCAAGAAGCTTGGGTTCAGCCAATACAAGAAGTGCAAACTCTCTTTGGTGCTTGCTGACCGCTCAGTCAAATTCCCCATTGGTATCCTTGAAGACCTCCCTGTGATGATTGGAAATTGTGAAATTCCCACTGATTTTGTTGTTCTTGAGATGGATGAAGAAGCTAGAGACCCCTTGATCCTTGGAAGACCATTCTTAGCCACAGCAGGAGCCCTTATCAATGTGAAGGAAGGCAAGATTGATCTTCATTTGGGGAAAGAGCACACTCTCCATTTTGATGTCAATGAGGTAATGAAGAGGTCAACTGTGCAAGGCCAAGTGTTTTACATAGAGGAGATGGAAGCTCTTGCTGATGAGCTCCTTGAGGAATTGGCACTTGGAGAGTTGACAATAGAGGACCCTTTGCAGCATGCTTTGACAGTGGATAAAGAGGTCCAAGTGGTTGAGAACAAAGAGAGTGATGCTATTGCAGCCATGCTGGATTCTCGAAAGAAGATTGTTGATAGATGCCAGTATGAGGAGCTCAAATAAGAGGTGCACCAAGCTGTTTCAGCCACTCAACAAGAGAACACCAAACAAGATGATTGGAGTGAGCTCAAGGCACCAAAAGTGGAGCTGAAACCTCTTCCCCATGGTGTAAGGTGCATTTCTAGGCCCAAATGAGTCATATCCTGTCATTGTGAGTAGTGAACTTACTGAACTTGAGCTTTCTCAACTTTTAAATGCACTTAAAAGGTTTAGATAGGAAATTGGATACTCACTAGATGATATTAAGCGGATATCACCTTCTTTGTGCATGCATAGGATACATCTAGAGGATGAATCAATGACTTCTATAGAGCATCAAAGGAGGTTGAATCCTAACCTTAAAGATGTTGTAAAGAAGGAGATTCTTAAGCTCTTAGATGCTGGTGTTATCTACCCTATTTCAGATTCTAAATGGGTATCTCCTGTGCATGTAGTTCCAAAGAAGGGTGGTATCACTGTGGTTAAAAATGACAAGGATGAATTGATACCAACTAGAACCATAACTGGCCATAGGATGTGTATTGATTATAGAAAGCTCAACTCAGCATCTAGAAAGGATCATTTTCCATTGCCATTCATTGATCAAATGCTTGAAAGACTTGCAAACCATCCTTTCTATTGTTTTCTTGATGGGTATTCAGGGTTCTTCCAAATCCCCATACATCCCAATGATCAAGAGAAGACAACATTCACATGCCCCTATGGCACCTTTGCTTATCGAAGGATGCCATTTGGGTTATGTAATGCTCCAGCAACCTTTCAAAGGTGCATGATGTCTATCTTCTCGGATCTCATTGAGGATATAGTGGAGGTATTCATGGATGATTTCTCTGTCTACGGATCTTCGTTTTCTGCTTGTTTGTCCAACTTGTGCAGGGTCCTACAGAGATGTGAAGACACCAACCTAGTGCTGAATTGGGAGAAGTGTCATTTCATGGTCAAAGAGGGGATTGTGCTTGGACACAAGATTTCAGAAAAGGGGATTGAAGTGGACAAGGCTAAGATTGAGGTGATGGTCAGCTTGCCACCACCAAAGACAGTGAAAGACATCAGGAGCTTCCTTGGCCATGCTGGGTTCTATAGAAGATTCATCAAGGACTTCTCAAAGATTGCTAGACCAATGACCAAGTTGCTGTGCAAGGAGGCTGCTTTCAGCTTTGATGAAGATTGTCTTGAGGCTTTTAAGAAGATAAAGGGTGACCTTGTTAGTGCTCCCATTGTTCAGCCACCTGATTGGGATCTCCCTTTTGAGATAATGTGTGATGCTAGTGATTTTCCTGTCGGGGCCATCCTGGGGCAGAAGAAGGATGGCAAAACTCATGTGATTTATTATGCTAGCCAAACCTTGAATGATGCACAGATGAGGTATACCACAATAGAGAAAGAGATGCTGGCCATTGTCTTCGCCTTTGAGAAATTCAGAAGCTACCTGGTGGGGTCTAAGGTCATTGTGTATACTGACCATGCAGCTTTGAGACATCTCCTAGCAAAGAAGGATGCCAAGCCAAGACTACTAAGGTGGATCCTTTTGCTTCAAGAGTTTGACTTGGAGATTAGAGACAAGCCAGGGATTGAGAATGGAGTTGCTGATCACTTGTCCAGGTTGAGAATTGAAGGAGGAATCCCTATTGATGAGGGACTTAGAGAAGAGCATGTCATGGCCATCATGTCAGTGGTGGCAGTCATTGAGAGTGGAAAAAAGATTGAAGAGGTTAAGGCAGCTGAAGAGAACAACTTACCTTGGTATGCTGATTTGGTTAACTACTTAGCCACTGGAAAAGAACCATTGGGGCTAAAAGGGTATGAGAAAAAGAAGTTCTACAAAGACTTGAAGAGATACTATTGGGATGAACCATACCTCTACACCCTATGCAAGGATCATATTTATAGAAGAGTGGTGGCTGAAGAAGAAGTTGAAGGAATCCTCTCACATTGCCATGGATCTTCCTATGGAGGCCATTTTGCTACTTTCAAGACTGTCTCAAAGGTGCTACAAGCTAGATTTTGGTGGCCACACATGTTCAGAGACTCACAAGACTTCATTTCAAGATGTGATTCTTGCCAAAGGAGTGGGAACATTACTAAGAGGAATGAGATGCCCCAAAACCCAATCCTTGAAGTGGAAGTGTTTGATGTTTGGGGGATTGACTTCATGGGACCCTTCCCCTCTTCTTATGGCAACAAATACATCTTGGTGGCTGTGGATTATAAGTGGGTGGAAGCAATAGCAAGTCCTACAAATGATTCAAGAGTGGTGGTCAAAATGTTCAAGAGTAATATCTTCCCAAGGTTTGGAGTTTCAAGAGTGGTCATAAGTGATGGAGGTTCACATTTCATCAACAAGGTATTTGAGGGTCTTCTCAAGAAGAATGGAGTGAAACACAAGGTTACAACACCCTACCACCCTCAAACAAGTGGCCAAGTGGAAGTCTCCAACAAGCAAATCAAGGGAATCTTGGAAAAGGTTGTAGGAACCAAGAGGAAGGATTGGTCAGCCAAGTTTGATGATGCTCTTTGGACATATAGAACAGCATTCAAGACTCCTCTAGGCACTACTCCTTTCAACATTGTCTATGGGAAGTCTTGCCATCTGCCAGTTGAGCTTGAATACAAAGCATTGTGGGCTGTGAAGCTTCTAAACTTTGACATCAAGTGTGCAAAGGAGAAGAGATTTCTTCAACTAAATGAACTGGATGAGATAAGGATGGATGCTTTCGAGAACTCAAGGATCTACAAGGAGAAGACTAAGGCTTTCCATGACAGGCACATCCTCAAAAGAGAGTTCAAGGCAGGAGATCAAGTGCTTCTTTACAACTCTAGACTGAAGCTGTTTCCAGGAAAGCTAAAGTCAAGGTGGTCTGGTCCATTTGTGATCAGAGAAGTGAGACCTTATGGAGCCATTGTGCTTTGGAACAAGGATGGTGGAGACTTCACAGTGAATGGCCAAAGACTCAAGGAATACATGGCCACAGTACCAAAGGAGGATGGGATATCAACCCCACTCTCTGATGCTCCCCTTGCCTAACCTCAAAGGAGGCAAAGTCAAGCTAGTGACTTTAAACAAGCTCACTTGGGAGGAAGTCCCATGGTTATCCTTGTAAATATTGCATTAGGATTTATTTTTCGAAGCTTTTGGATGATGGGAGATCAGTGGGATGCAGATGGTGTGCATGAGTGGGAAGAATAAAAAAATAATAATAATAATAAAGGGGTCGGTTTGAGAGCTGGACTGCCTTAGATCCGAAACGCGCGGTCTGAGATGCGCGAGCCGTGTTACCCGCTCGGACGGCCGGACCAATCAGGACGTGAGATGCGCGGTCAGATGCGCGCGAGTCGGAGGTACCGCGGGTAGGTGCGGACGGACGGACGGACGTAGCTGTCGAATGATCCGGAACGCGCGGGACCGACTGCGCGGGATGGATGTACCGCGCGGGTACAGACGGACGGACGTAGCTGTCGGATGATCCGGAACGCGCGGGACCGAATGCGCGGGATGGATGTACCGCGCGGGTAGGTGCGGACGGATGGACGGACGTAGCTGTCGAATGATCCGGCAGCGACCGACTGCGGGATGGATGTACCGCTGCAGACGGACAGACGGGCGGTATCTTGTGAATGCATCTGCGTGACACTTTCACCGCGCGGGACGCCAGGCGTACGGATACGAAACAGACGCGCGGGCAAGACCACGCGGGTCACTCCCTCCACTCACTCGACCCGCGCACGACCCGCGTCCACACCCGCGGTACGACCCGCACTCGACCCGCGTCCCAACCCGCGGTATGACCCAGCCGACCCAAGGTATGTTTTTGTTTATTTCTCGACCCAGACCCACCCGCCCATGACCCGACCCGACCAAACCCCCCTAAAACCTAATGAATCGTGCCACTCTCTCCTCACTCCCATCACTTTTCCAACTCAAGATCCTCTCTAGCCTCCAAGAACAAAAAGCACCACAACTTCTTCAATTCCAAACCAAATCACCCCATTTCTTTTCCCACATCCAAGCCTCCCTCCTCTTAGTATAAATCCTTGAATCTTCTCACTTTTATCCTTCATCCAAAGCAAGGTATGGCTTCATTAAGTTCAATTTCGTAATGCTCATGAACCCTAACTTTTTGAACTTGAATTTTGGCCATTTTCTTGCTTGATTCTTGTGAGATAGACTAGGGAAGGCTCATATATCATGCTGGGTAGTTGATTTTATGGTGGATTTGAGTTTAATTTGAACTTTGAGAAATTAGGGTTCATGAGATTTGGGGCTTTATCAATTTTAGCTTACTTAGGGTTGATATTGGGCTAGATGGGTGAGATAAGTGGTGTTGAAGGTTGATTTGGTCCCAATTTCAAGCTGAGCTCTGGTTAATTTTGATTTTGGCTAGTTTGAAGTTCTTGTGCTCAATAAAAATAAAATAAAATATATATATATATATATATATATATATATATATATATTTGAGGGCTTCCTTCTTAGCTATTACTTGTCTTGCTTGCCTTCATGATTGCATTATTCTAGTTCTATTGAGATTGATGATCTTGCTAGAGCTAGATTGTGTTTGTTCATGATTGTCTCTTTCTTATGCTCACTCTATTTCCAAGGATTGAATTTTCAGGAACAATGGGGAGAAAGCGAAGCTCAAATAGTGGAAGAGAAAGAGCAGGCTGCAAGGAGGGTGACTGCTCAGATTGGGAAAGAACTTGGCTCCATGCCTGAATCAGAAGAGGGCGTAGGCAGCAAACTTTGGCCATGCTAAGAGAAAGCACAGGCCAAGAGATGGCAAAAGAGTTATGGTTGATGAGAGTGTGGCTGACATTGCTCACAAGCAAGCCCCTCAAAGAAGAGCGTCTAGGAGCACCAAGTTGAGAGCTTTGGTTTTGGAGAAAGGCACCAAAGAAGGTGCAAATGAACCAGCTCCCACCATAAGAACCAAGGCACCAAGAAAGACTATAGAACCTCCTCCCATGGAGCAAGAAGGTGCAAATGAACCAGCTCCCACCATAAGAGCCAAGAGAAAAATTATAGAACCTCCTCCCATAGAAGAGGGTGCAAATGCTGAAGAGGAACATTCTGAAGGCGACAGGTGAGGCTGAGTATGACCCTAACTCAACAGAGCCCTTCAATGATAAAAGGGACAGGCAGAAGACACCCACTGAAGAGGAGCTGTTAGAGCAAATGAGAAAAGGTGTCTCTTGGCCACCAACCAGATTTGCTGATAAAAGACCCTCAAGGAGTTGTCAATTGAAGATGATATCCAGGAGATGCTAGGCTACATGAGTATGAGCAGTTTTACACTATGGCCTATCCAACTTATAAAGAAGTCTCTTGCCAATTCCTGTCATCTCTTGAAGCCACCTTTCACACCTCCAAGAATGTGGAGCAAGGATGGGGTATGATACACTTCAAGATTGATGGGAGAGCCTACTCAATGTCATTCAAGGAAATTGAGGAAGTGCTTGGGTTTCAAGACCAGAAAAATCCTTCTTTTCCCAAGCTTGCCAGGGTCAAAGAGATGAACATCACACACCTTACTTGGAGGTTGTTAACAGGCAAGACAAGGAGTTCCAACGACAAGAATGCCTCCATTCGACACCCTTCAGTGCGATATCTCCACAGATTGCTTGTGCATACATTGTTCCCAGGAAGGAAGTAGGAACAGTCTTTGGAGATGAAGTGAAATTCCTGCACCAAGCTGTCCAGCACTATGCATTACAGCCTCATCTCCCTTTGGTTCCTAGTGATTTCTACAAGGATTTTGGCATCGTGGGATTCTTTGTGAAGCCTCATGTATTACAAGAGTTGGAGCTGGACAAACAGAGACCCTGGAGCTCAGATTGGGATTGGTGGCTTGATAACACCATTGCTTGCTTACCAAGGGATTAGCTTGGGAAATGATGCAGCTGGCCCCACTTTCTTGGATCTCCAATACCTGAAGTCAGCTCACTTTCTCTGGAAGGTTTAATGGTCGTGTGTTTGTTCATATTTGAGAGGTACCACAAAGGTTGAGCTGCTCCTTCCCGACTATCCCTCACTACCTTGACCACTCCAGGAGCCATAAGATTTGACATTAGTGAGAGGCACTTGCTTGGACCTCATGGCGCTTTAGGCCCTATGGCTCTTCCAAGAGGTGAAAAGGCAGCACGCAAGGTGGAAAAATATGATCAGGGGCACTCTAGCAGAGCCACTGCACATCTTTTTGGTCCTCCTCGTTACAAGTTTGACCAATGCACCGGTGCTTTACCTCTTGGTCCTATTCGGCAAGCTCATGACCAGATCAGTACCCTTCAGAGGTGGAACAGAGCTCAAGATAGGACTATCTTCAAGCTCACCAACAAGTGCAAAGAGCTGAGAAGAACTGTCAAGCGGCAAGCCGAAGCTTCGGCTCACTTCATGAAGCAGGTGGCTGATGTTCTAGCCAGGGGAGCTGTAGCTGGTTGTAGAGCTGAGGATTTTGATCTTGATGCTTTCACTGCCCCGCCTCCTCAGCCACTTCATGACCCTTCTGAGCCACGGACAAAGAAACAAGCTCTCCGCCGTTTGAGGAACCCCTACATCGCCCCATCCGCGTCCGGAAACAAGTCACCAAGCCTAAGCACCACTGCTGATGAAGATGATTCTGAGGGTGAGGCATCAGCCTTATCCCACGCTCCATGAGGTACTCCACTTCCTGATCATTGGATATATCATTCATCTTTGCATTTACATTTCTTTTATTTTCTTTTCGGCCATTCTCTACATTTAACAAACACAGAAACTGTGTGAATTAAGTGTGGGGGAGGTGTCAAATTGCTAATAGTCTTGTGTTTTATGACATTTGCATGCACTTGTAGATAGTTATTGCATAGAAAAACCAAAATTTTTTTGAAAAATTTGAAAAGCACAAAAAGAATCATGTAGTTGCATTAGGATTGAGTCTAGATCATTCACTTGCGTAAAAAAAAAAAAGAGAAAAATCATCATATAGGTTGCATCATGCATAAGGGGACAAGGATGATAGCTGCCTTGTAAGGATGCTCATGCTAAGTTCTTAAAGTGATAACCTTCATAACCATAGTAACTAGCTTGAGCAATCTTAGGATAACTTGTAAACTTTGTGCCTTGAAATCTCTTCCTAAAGCTTATTTGATAGATTGATGCTCTCTCTTTGAAGTTTGCTCCTGTCATATTTAGACTCTAAGTCTCTTGCTCATGGTCCCTTGTGTACTAAGTCATGGATAGAACACTTGAGTTGTCCCTCCCATTGTTTGCCTATCTTTTTGGACATACTCAAGTGGCATTCCGCACCCTTAAACCCTTTCCTCCTTTCAAGCCTTCATTGTTTGTTGAGTGAGGCCTTCTTTGGAAAGCTTTACATGTGCATAATGTTGAGAGTATTGGGAGCGACAATGCTTGATCTCCATTTTAGCTAGATTAGACACTCATATTGTCTAGCTTCTAGGATGGGGTGAGTGTTGTATGGTGTGATCTTGGGAAGTGAGAAAGGTGTATGAAAGAAAAGGTTGACTCATGGAGCTCTAAAAGTTATAAGTGATTAAGTCTAGAAAGGATAAGAGAAATCGAAAATTGTAAGCTCTAAGTTAATAAGGAAGTCTTGGCCCCACAAAAAAAAAAAAAAAAAAAGGAAAAGGGTGCTAGCAATGTTTAGAAAGAGCTGATAAAAATTTAAAATGTGAAAAATCCCTTGTAGACTGTGGGAACCGAAATTCGCACCGTCAATTTTAATGAATAAGATTGCGGAGGAAAGCCAAGTAAACCCGACTTTCCTTGAAGGTCCGGATTCTCTGCGTTGCCACACGAAATCGATAAAGTTCAATAGATAAAAATAAGAGTTTGAAATATTTGCCCGGAGGCGTTTTATTAGATAAGAGAAACGAGTACAAGGATTCTCCGAAAGACAAAGAGAGTTGCGATTTAAAGAAAAAGATAGAGTCGCAGGCAGCCAAACGTCCTAAGCCTTGCTCCGCTAGTCTAACCACCTAAACCCTAGTTTTTCTAAGCTAGCAGGATGCTCTAAGTCTAATTCTCGGATTTTCGGGATGCTCTTCTCTTCTGCTCTTGCTCTCCTTATATACCCATCTCTAGGTCGGTTTGCCTTGGGGTGATGGGCCTGGGCCCAAGCTTATCTCTTCCGGAAATGTTCCATTTTCGTAGGTCTTTGTAATTATCTCCGAGTTTTCCGCTATCTTTCGATGACTTGATGTTTATCCGATGTCTCGTGGAATCGGTAAACCGCTATAGCCTGGTTAGACCAAACTCACGAGGCTGATCCAAACAAGCTAAAGCAGGAATGAACCGAACACGATAGGACCGAGACCGGGCGAGGGCGGACTGACGCCAGACCGACCGCGAGGATGCCGCTAGGCGAGTGCCGCGGCGCCAGGCCGCCTGCGCTGACGGTGCCGCCGCCAGGCCAGGCCAGGTGCCGCGTGCGGCCCAGGCCAGCCCCAGCGTGGCGGTGCCGCCGGTAGCCCGCCAGGCCAGCCCGTCCAGCGGGCGCCAGGGCGGGTGCCGCCGGCGCCAGGCGGCCAGCGTGGCCAGTGCCGCCCGGTGCCAGGCGGGTGCCGGCGCCAGCCAGCGCTGCCCCGCGCGCCGCTCCGGTGCCGCGCCAGGCGCCAGGCGCGTGGCCGCTGCCAGTGCGCCAGCGGCCAGCCCGCGTCGGCGCCAGGCGGCGCGGCCAGCCAGCCGCCCCGTGCCGCCAGCCAGCGGGCCGGCGCCAGGCCCAGGCGTGGTGCCGCCGGGCGCCAGGCGGTGCGCGGCGCCAGCCAGCCAGCCCAGCGTGCAGCCGCCGCCGCCAGTGCCCGGCGGCCGCCGGGCGCCAGGCGGCCAGCCGCGCCAGGCCGCCCGCATGGCCGCGCGGCGCCAGCGCCAGGCGCCGCGCCGCGTCAGCCGGCGCGGCGGGGCGCGCCGGCGCAGGCCAGCGTCAGCGTGCCGCCGGCGCCAGGCGAGTGCCGCCGCCAGGCCAGCCAGCGTCCAGCGTGCGCCAGGCGAGGCGGTGCGCCAGCGCCAGGCCCAGCGTCCCGTGCCGGCCAGCGTCGCCGTCCGTGGGTTTTCGTTGTTCGATCTTTCCCTCGTCAGTCGTTTGCGGAAATCTTTTGAGTTTGGAAGGTCTTTAGCCGATTTCGAGATAACCGTTTTGACCCCAACAGTTAGCCCCAGCCCGTAAGGTCGGAGGCGATTTTGCGGCGAATGATATGAATATATTTTTGAAAATCGAAATCTTGGCTAAGGATTTTTTCCGCAGAGAATCTGTCTTCTTTTTTTTTTTTCTTATAAGTAGCCAACCCTCCCTTCTCATTCTTCACATCTTTCCAAATTCTCTCTTCTTCTCTCTCAAGAAAGAAAATGTCTTCATCCCAAGTTGAAAAGAGTGGTTCTGATGTTGAGATGGGCGAGGCCGGCCAAGCTCCGTCGGTTCCGGCCAGTCAAGCTCCCGCCGTTCAGGCCGTTCAAGAGGCTATTCCGTCCCTGACTGATGGGTTTGATTCTTTCAAGGCTAAGCTATCCCGCGTAGTGCTGCGAAAGGCTCGAAGCGGGCGAGGACTGAGACGCCCGATGTTTCTTCCGCGGCTCCAACTCCTTTGCCTGCTCCTTTGGTTCCAAGTCCTGAAGTCCCATCCGATGCCCTCCCGTCCACAGAAGGGGTTATTGTCGCCGAACAGACTCTCGATGTTCAGATCCATCCATCGGGTTCTTCGACTGCCCCGATCGTGATCTCCGGAAGAGATGATGCGATAGAATCTGCACCTCTTCCCCCGGCGAAGAGGAACTTGTCTTGGGACTGCCAGCGGCTGGTGCCGCACCACTGCCCAAGGGAAGGGCAAGAGCTGGCCCAGCGTCCGGAGCGAAAAAGAAGCGGGGTGCGAAGAGCGAGGAAAGCGACCTCTCAGAGCCATTGGCGCGTCATCGTTCCAAGGTTCGATTTTGTCCGTAACTCTTGCACGGTTTTTGCGATGATACTTACTCTTTCCTTTTGCGGACAGTTTGTGTCTCTGATCGACGGAATGCTTGGCGAGTGCGGGTCGGAAGTCATTCGTCTATCGAAGGAACTGGAGTCGTCGCGGGCGTTAAGCGTACTAAGGCCGCATTGCGGTGTCGAGGATACCCATGCCGCCCAGACGTCCCAGCTTGAGGTTCGTATCAGCGATCTTGGCGCGACCTTGGGAAGACCGCTAGCTCGTTACTCAAGGTGAAGAAAGAAAAGGAGTAAATCCTCGGAAGTCCGCCGTCTTGAGAAGGTTCAGGCTCACGAGGAGATGAGCGCCGTAGAACCTCGGAGGTTGCTGATGCCGTGGCGACTTCTATGGTCGTCGGCGAGGATGGCCATCCTGTTTGAGTCCTTGATAGCTGTCCGTAAGAGGGACTTGGCTTTAGCGGGGATCGAGGGGAGTCTGAACGAGCTCGAGTTGCTTCGAGGTAACGAGGCCCCGTCTTTGGACTTGGAGGAAGCCAGATTATCGTCCTGTAAAGGAGAGTGGGCGGCCACCGAGGGAGATTTCGAGTCGATCCTCGCCGGTCTGCAAGCCGAATGCACCCTAGCTCCGACCTCCGAAAATTCGGAAGATCGGGAGCGCGTGGGAGAAGATTGCGAGGGTGGCGCGGACGAGGCGGGTAGTGGCGATGCGACTGAGGGAGGCGACGGCGAGGCTGTCCCTGTCGCAAGTGAGGATGAAGATGACGCTCCTGGGAGCGTCTAGGTCTATCAATCCCTTCTGGGATTTCGTTTTTTATGTGTTTCGGCCGTTTAAGAGGCCATGATGTATTTACCGGGACTGGCCGTTGGTGGCTTCGAATCCCTGCCCCTTTTATGGGGTTTTGTTTGAATTTCCGCAGTCTCAATCTATGAAACGTTTTTAATTATTTATGAACTTCAGTTTTTTCTTTGAAGTATGAGAAGGAGGGTGTGAGTTGTCGTCTCATTCCTAGTTCCCCGATGATCACCGTACCTATTGTCTGCATAAAGCGAGATTTTCCGCGGTTTACCGATTTACGTGAAAAACTCGTGAAACGAATAGGCTTAAGTGAAGAGACAAATTTTTGGATCTCGTATACCATACTATGTCTGTGAGATGTCAAGATCCAGCGTGGCTGGGTTTAGGGCAAGACCTAGGTTTACTCTCGACTGAGGCTTTGCGATGACAAATCGGCTTCGTTTTGCCTGTTTGCGATTTTAACCTGACTTCACCGTTTAAAATCCGCGAATTGTTGTCGGCTTATATGATTTGTTTTGGCGTGAGTCGAGCTACTTCCTTCTGAAGAGCTAGACCAAAATTTTGGATTTCTTGTATAGCGCGCTATGTTTATCCTTGTCGGATGCAAGAGAGCCTACCCCTCGAAGGCTGCTATTTGTCTGTTTAGGGCGTTAGAGTTAGTTTGTTGTGATCAGCAACAACGAAATGATACCGTTTTGAGGTGCGTTTGTATGTTTTAGAGGCGAAGATTTCGTCGCAATGTTTTCGGAAAGAATGTCCTTCAAGCGTTAGCCTCGCAACGCTGAAGGTCGATTTTCCTTATGCGCATCTCGCGTGAAGCGTTGCGGGCTTTGGGGATGTCTTTTGCGAATGCTGCAGCCAGAAAACTGTCGTTTCCGTTTTGGGCGCGGGACCAAGGGTCGCGTAAGTTTGACCAGGAGAAGCGTCCACATTCACAATGCCTCGTGAAGTGTTTGGCCATCATTTGTGCTTGGATGTGATAATCGCTTAGCGGCACTAGATCCGCTGTTTGTGGCCGTCTCGGCTGATTTTGAAAAGTCGTGAAAAGTTTGAAAATTTTAGAGTCTTGAAATTTGTGGGAGTATCTGATATCGTACCCCCCTTTTAAATTGGGGGATAGCTGAATCCGCCGATTGGCGAGTTGCCTACGATACCCTTGTCTAGGGATCAAGCCATCTCGTAGTTCTTTTGTACCACGCTTTATCGTTTAGTGGTAGTATTTTTTGAGGTGCATCGCATTCCAAGTTCTCGGATTTTGGCGTCTTGCATGTTTGCGATTTGGTATGAGCCTGGTCGGACTACTTTTATGACTTTGTGCGGTCCTTCCCGGTTTGCTCCCGTTTTCCTGCGTTTGTTCGGCAGTGTTTTGGAAGACTTTTCGTAAGACTAAATCGCCTTCTTTGAACCTGCGATGGCGATCGAGTTGTAGTATCTTGCGGCGGCGTGCTGGTAATTCTGGATTGGTGAGTGCCTGGTCGCGCTCATTGATGAGTCGAGGTTGTCCAGCATCATAGCGTCGTTTAAATCCTCTCTTCGGGAGGAATCTTCTCCGTACTCGGGAATTCTACTTCCGGGGATCATACATTCCGTTCCGTAGCGAGGCGAATGGAGTTTCACCGTAGCCCGTCTTGGGGTTGTGCGATGCGACCAAAGAACTCCTTGAGCTCCTCGCCCATCGCCCTTCTTGGCGTCTGGCGTTTCTTGAGTCCGTCAAGGGCGGTTTTGTTGATGGTTTCTGCCTGTCCATTGCATTGCGGATATCTGGGAGTTGACTTTGTAAGTCGTATTTTCCATTTTAGCAGAATGCTTGAATCGAGTAGAGATAAATTGAGATCCATTATCTGTTACGATTTCACGGGACCCCATGTCTAGTTATGATATGTTTCACGAAGTTCTCGACTTGTGTGTCCTTGATACTTGCGTAGGATTCGCTTCTACCCATTTGGAAAAGAAATCCGTAAGGACTAGGAGGAAGCGTTTTTGTTTTGATGGGTGCATAGGTCCGACGATGTCCATGGACCATCGCATGAAAGGATAGGGGGACGAGATCGAGGAGAGGATCTCCGCGGGTTGATGGATTGTTGGAGCATGCCTTTGGCATTTTAGCACTTCGGGCGAACTTCTGCAGATCTTTACCATGGTTGGCCAGTAATAACCGTGGCGTTTGATTTTAACCGAGAGATCTTCCGCCAGAATGATTTCCGCATGATCCTGAATGGACCTCCTTCATGATTCTCCTTGCTCTTTCCCCTTCTGCGCATGCCATGAGAGGACCAGAGAAACACCACTTATAAATTTCTCCCTCTATCGTGACATACCGTGCGCAGGTTTTACTTTACGGGCCGCCCATTTTTTGGGTAAGGTTCCATTCACGATATAGGCTCGGATTGGTTCTAACCAAGGGCTGTCGCAGCCATACTCGGTCGGGTTCACATCCGCTTCGGCTGATCCTCGACTTCTTCCGCATCTTCAATCTCGTCCTGGATTAGATTGATGACCACTGGTGGTCGATGCTCGGATGCTCGATGAACTCGACGGGATTACTCTTTGGAGCCCTGGATCTGAGCTTGAGGCGAGGGCAGCCAAGGCGTCAGCCTGGGCGTTTTCGGCGAGGAATTCTGGTCAGGGCGAACTGGTCGAAATTCGAGCCAGCTCTTGGGCGAGTTTTAGATATCGTCCATCCTTTCGTCTCTCGCCTCATATTCTCCGCTGTATTGATTGGCGACTAACTGAGAATCGCAGTAAGCGTGAATATTACGGATTTTAACCCATGGGCCAGCCGCAATCCTGCGGCGAGCTTCAGTATTCTGCCTCATTGTTTGAAGCGTGAAAAGCCAATCGGAAAGACTGTTCTAGGATTTCCCGTTTGGAGAGGTGAGCCGTATTCGATTCGGATCCTTGTTTGGATGAAGATCCGTCGGCGTGGAGGACCCAAGTTGAGTTTGGTTCCTCGATAGTCATGTCTCTAGTGGGTAATTCTACCAGGAAATCCGCCAGTACTTGGGACTTTGCACCGTCCTTGGCGGTATTCGACGTCGTACTCACTCAGTTCGATTGCCCATTTTGCGAGCCTCCGGATTGACTTGGACTATGCAGGATTATTAGTGGCGGGAGCGTGGTGAGAACCACTATAGCGTGAGACTGGAAATATGGTCTTAGTTTTCTTGCGAGGTTATGACAGCGAATGCTAATTTTCCATTAGAGGGTATCGAGTTTCGCATCCAGTAATGTCTTGCTACGTAAAAGATTGGTTTTGTTAGCCGCTTCTCGTATCAAGACGCCACTGACGCCGTTTGAAACTGCGATATAGAGAAAAGAGGTTCGCCTTCCACGGTTTTCGCGAGGACTGGTGGAGTGGCTAGGTAATGTTTCAATTGCTGGAAAGCTTTTTCACATTGCTCGGACCATTCGAACTTCTTGTTTCCCTTCAATGTCTCGTAAAATGGTAGGCACTTATCCGTGGACCGTGAGATGAAACGGTTCAACGCCGCGACTCTTCGGTTAGCCTCTGGACTTCGCTTGGTTCTCGGGAGACCATTTCTATCAGTCGTCGATTTGTTTTGGGTTGGCCTCGATTCCACGATACGTTCACGAGGTATCCGAGGAATTCTCCTGATGCCACTCGAATCTACATTTTGCGGGTTGAGTTTCATGTTATGCTGGTTGAGTCGTGCAAAACATTCCTCTAGGTGGGCTATGTGATCGTGTTCGTCAAGAGATTTTACGAGCATATCATCGATGTATACTTCCATAGTTTTGCCGAGCTGTTCGGCAAACATTTTGTTGACGAAGTCGCTGATATGTTGCACCTGCGTTTTAAGACCGAAGGCATTACCTTATAGCAATACGTTCAGCGGTCTGTGATGAGCGCGTTTTTTGCGTCGTCGGGATTCATCATGATCTGATTGTAACCGAAAAGCGTCCATGAATGACGAAGCTTGTTTCCGCGGTTGCTTCGACCAGTCGGTCAATGTGTGGGAGCGGGAAGCAATCCTTTGGACAGGCTTTATTCAGATCCGTGAAATCGACACAGACCCGCCATTTGCCGTTTTCTTTTTACCACGGCGGGGTTGGCGAGCCAGTCCGGATACCTGACTTCTGTTATCGACCCTACTTTGAGGAGTCTTCGACTTCCTCATTGACTGCGGTGGCACGCTCAGGTCCCAACTTTCGTCTTTTGTTTTACGGGTTTGTGAGTTGGGTCGATGTTAAGTTAAGTGACATGTTACGCTAATGTCGATTCCGGCATATCCTCCGCAGCCCAGAGCGTACTGAGGTTCTTTTGAGGCATGCGATGAGCTCTGCTTTCATCGGTTCGCGGAGGTTAGCTCGATCTCGACACACCGTTCCGGGAAGAATCGTCGAGACAGATTGAAACCACCGGTTCGCAGGTTGGTTCACGCTTCCAGGGCCTCGGCTCTTTGGGACTGCCAGAAGGTCTCCGTGAATTGTTAACCGTTTGCTTTTCGAGAGGTTTCGATTTCAGAATTTTCCGTTTTAGTTCGGTGGCGAGGTAGATCTGAGCTGCTCGTGACTACCATGTATTGTCTCGACCCGAAGCGTTGGGAACTTGAGGCATAGGTGGAATGTTGATGGGATCGCTCTCATGGAGTTTAGCCAGGAGTTCCAACTATCGCATTGTAGGATGTTGGACCATCGATCACCAGAATTCCGTGTTTTGGCGGCGCCCGGCTCTGACTAGGAGGTTAGTTGAACCGAGGGTCATAATTTCTCCGAGTCCAGTACTGGGCTGGGGTCATCCGTAAGGCGCTTAGGTCGACGCCCATCCTCTCGAGGGTGCTTTTGTAGATAATATTGGCCGAGCATCCGTGTCGACTAATACCGTGCTACGTCAATGTCCTGGATCGTGAGTTCTATTACGAGGAGATCGTTGTGAGGTTTGACCGTCGGGCGTTGCTCGATCCTCGAAGATACGATGTTGCGGGCTGACGAAGAAGTCATACTGAACTTTGATCGATCGGTGGTTTTCGAGTTAGAGAATCCGTCCCCTCCTTCTAGCCAAACTGTGGGAACCAAATTCACACCGTCAATTTTAATGAATAAGATTGCGGAGGAAAGCCAAGTAAACCCGACTTTCCTTGAAGGTCCGGATTCTTCTGCGTTGCCACACGAAATCGATAAAGTTCAATAGATAAAAATAAGAGTTTGAAATATTTGCCGGGGCGTTTTATTAGATAAGAGAAACGAGTACAAGGATTCTCCGAAAGACAAAGAGAGTTGCGATTTAAAGAAAAAGATAGAGTCGCAGGCAGCCAAACGTCCTAAGCCTTGCTCCGCTAGTCTAACCACCTAAACCCTAGTTTTTCTAAGCTAGCAGGATGCTCTAAGTCTAATTCTCGGATTTTCGGGATGCTCTTCTCTTCTGCTCTTGCTCTCCTTATATACCCATCTCTAGGTCGGTTTGCCTTGGGGTGATGGGCCTCGCTTTGGGCCCAAGCTTATCTCTTCCGAAATGTTCCATTTTCGTAGGTCTTTGTAATTATCTCCGAGTTTTCCGCTATCTTTCGATGACTTGATGTTTATCCGATGTCTCGTGGAATCGGGTAAACCGCTATAGCCTGGTTAGACCAAACTCACGAGGGCTGATCCAAACAAGCTAAAGCAGGAATGAACCGAGCACGATAGGACCGAGACCGGGACGAGGGCCGCGGACTGACGCCAGACCGACCCGCGCGAGGATGCCGCCGGGCGCTAGGCGGGTGCCGCGGCGCCAGGCCGCCTGCGCGACGGTGCCGCCGGGCGCCAGGCCGGCCCGCCAGCCGCCGCGCCAGGCCGCCCGCGTGGACGGTGCCGCCGGCGCCAGGCCGGTGCCGCCGGCGCCAGGCCAGCCCGCGCCCGCCGGGCGCCAGGGCGGGTGCCGCCGGGCGCCAGGCGGCCGCTGCGCCGCCGCCGCCAGGCGGTGCCGCCGCCAGGCCAGCCAGCGCCCGCCGGGGCGCCAGGCGGGTGCCGCCCGGCGCAGGCCGCCCGCGTGACGGTGCCGCCGGCCAGGGTGCCGCCGGCGCCAGGCCAGCCCGCCCCGCCGCCGCCAGGCCGGTGCCGCCGGCGCCAGGGCCAGCGTGCCGCCGCGCCAGGCGGTGCCGCCGGCGCCAGGCCGCCCGCGGGTGCCGCCGGGCGCCAGCCAGCCAGCCCCGCGTGGCCGCGCCAGGTGGTGCCGCCGGCGCCAGGCCAGCCCGCCGGGCGCCAGGCGAAGCCGCCCGGCGCCAGGCCGCCTGCGCGGGGCCGGGCGCCAGGCGGTGCCGCCGGCCAGGCCAGCCCGAGTCCCGCTGCCGCCGGGCGCCAGGCCGGTGCCGCTGCCAGCCAGCGTCGGCGCCCCGGCCAGGCGCTCGCCGTCCGTGGGTTTTTTCGTTGTTCGATCTTTCCCTCGTCAGTCGTTTGCGGGAAATCTTTTGAGTTTGGAAGGTCTTTAGCCGTATTTCGAGATAACCGTTTTGACCCCAACATAGACTTCAATAAGAAAGAGTTCCTAGTGAGAAAGTATCTTTGAGTATTTTGGGGGAACCTTTGGGTAAAAGATGTGAGTGGTATTTTGACATTGGGGAGTAGAGTAAAATTTTGCTTTCATGTTTAGGAAAAGGGTAGGATAATGGAGATTGAGCATTGTATGCATGAATTGATCCCTTTCTTAGATATATTATGTGCAATGTCAAAGCTACTTTGTTTTGAGAGGAAACCACCTTGAAAGATGATTTTGAACCTCTTGATTCACTTTGCACTAAAGCCTCCTTCTAACCAAACCAAATGATTTGGACCATTGGACCATTTGCAAGAGATCTTTTGAGTTTGTTTAATGATTGTTAGAGAGCAAGTAGATTTGAGGGTTGTGGATTCTTGATGAGTAAGTGTAGGGATCAAAAGAGTTGAAATAGGCCTTGAGAAGTTAGAGTTGGATTGAGTACTTGCTCTAGCTAGTTGGTATGATTTTGCAAGGTTATCAATTTGAGAACTAAGAAGAGCGATTTCCTTTGGCTATGAGTCCCCTCCTTCAAACCTCTCCTCCTTAGTCCTTGATAGTTTACTTGTGGACAAGTAAAGGACTAGTGTGGGGGAGTTGATGTCTTGCATATTTCCATTGTTTTAGCTTTCCATTTTATGCATTTTATCCTTTCTAGTTTAGGCATTAGACATATTTAGGTTCATTTTGCATTCATAAGTCTTTATCAGGTCTTGGAGTGTACTTTGGAAAATTTGAAGGTGTTTGGGGGTACTTTGTTACAAAAAGGAAGGGTGAAAGATGGACATGGACGATGGCCATAAAGAAGTCTTTCTGTGCTAAGATCTGGTGGGGAAATAGTATTTTGAGTTAGCTTTCCATTGGGAGTGGTTTCAAGCCATTTGAAGCAATGTTGGAGGAGTTATGATTATTTGAGTGAAGGCATGTCAGTACACCCGGGTCAGCACACTTGGCCTGACCAGGCCGCACGGGACGAAGGAATGATGCTGGACGATGCAGCACCCGGACGGACATGCTCGGCCAAGATCACCCGCGCATGAGAACCCAACGAACATACGGATGAGCGGCCTGATCTGCTCGGGCCACCTTACCCGCGCTGGTCAGGACATTCCATACGGGTGGACTAAAGCATCCGGATGCGCGGCCTGAGTTGTGCGGTGCGTAGTACCCGCGCGGGACAAGGAGAACAAGACCAGCCGGATGCGCGGCCTAAGCTGTGCGGTACGTAGTACCCGCGCGGGACGAGGCGGACAAGACCAGTGGGATGCGCGGCCTAAGCTGTGCGGTACGTAGTACCCGCGCGGGACGAGGCGGACAAGACCAGCCGGATGCGCGGCTTAAGCTGTGCGGTACGTAGTACCCGCGCGGGACGAGACCAGACGGAGTTGTACATACGCGCGGGACGGGACGACCATGCCAGCACACCCGCGCGGGACGAGCAACGGCCAGACAGAACTGCGCGGCCAAGCATGCGCGGCCCGGACCGTCCAGCCACGACCCTGAGCGTTTTTTATGTTGTCTTCCCATTGGTCGAGACCTATTGTTTCTAGGGGCTTTTTAGTAATTTTATTCTATGTTTCTAGGGCTTTTAAGCATAACTATAAGTACCCTTGTTATCCCTAATATGGGACTTATGTTATTTATGATCTAAGAACAAAACCCTTTGAGTAAAGCTTCATCTTTGATTGATTATCTCATCTCATCTTGTGTTCTTGATTGTTTATTTCATCTCCTTTCTTTCTCTATATGTTTAAGCTTGAATCTCTCATGGGTTTAAGAGTAAGCATGTGGATTAGTGAGTAGATCCTTCTAAGATTCATGGGTTAGGGTGATAGAGAGTGATTAAGTTAGATCCAAGGTGTTTAGTGTTAGATCTATCATTTCCTTGCATTGATTTGGTGTTCTTAAAGCTATATTTGAGTTGGCCTCTCAAACATAGAGCTATAGGCATTTCATGCCCGGAAGGTGTTCTATGAAATGCCTGAACCAACTCATCTATGCTTTTAGCTTGCTTTGCCTAAGGGATTAGTTGTCAAAGAAGCTAGGATTTCTATTAGACTCTTTCTCCTTGTTTGCTTTGATCATTACAGCCAAAGGGATTTGGTGTACTTGGGTGATCATTGCAAAAGAGCATTCTTCTAGGGATAGAGCTTGCTTAGTTTTGTTGTCTAGGCATAAGGATTAGATTGATTGAAAAGTTAGCATCTTGGATTGAAGCTTAATCATTTGATATCAGTTCCCTATACCCATGGGTCTCACTCTCCTCATAAGAAAGAAAGTTTTGCCTTTTGTTGCATTTTGCTTATTGTCTTAGTTTAATCATCTTCCTCTCTAATGATTGCATTTAGATTAAGCATAGACATGCATTCCCTCTGTTTCATTGTCACTTAGGACTGGTTCGACAATCTTATATACTACATCATTTGATTAGAACCTTAGAAAAGTTCTTTCATCAGTACGGACATGTGTCCTTTATGCAAAGAACACAGATTCGCCATGAGTTTCACCGGAATCATCCCCATTTCTTTCTTCCCTTTGCCAAACAAAGATAAAGCGTCTCGTCGTTATAGAATTGTTGCTTCTTCTTCTATGATACCATTGAAGCAACATCTCTAGTATTGCTTCCTATCTCCAAATCCCGCCCCATTAAAGATTAGAACTAACACAAAATTACCTTCAAGCTTGTACTAGTCTACTGAGGCAGTGAGAGATTAGGCATATCTGTAAAACCTGCAAAGAGCCACCGATTGATCTGTAACTTATTAAATCAACTCAAATCAAAGAGAAAAAAAAGAAAATGAAGGCTTTGCCCGATTTGAGTTGAAGACACATAACAAAAGCCAAAAACCTGATCTTAGAGTAGAGAAGAAACCAATCTAAAAACCTAAGCTTTGTTGTCCGAATCAGTTAGAGAAAGAAACCAATTGATCAGAAGAAGTGAGGTATATAAACAATCTGGACAAAGCCGGTCAAAAAGTATGATCAATATTTTATCGAAAACATTGTATATATCTCTCTCTAAAAGATAATGAAGAGAGAGATGAATTTCATGGTTTAGTTTAATTGTTTTTGCCGAAGACTAATTATATATTTTTTGGGTGAATTGGCTGAATAACCCTAATTGGTGTCGAATTTAGGAACTTACACATGAAATGGCATAAGGTAAGTTTTGTCTATCAATTTGTGTTTAGATTTCCCATTTCACCCCTCCTTCTCTTTCTTCTTACACTCTTTTTCTTCTTACACCCTCTTATACACACTTACACTCTCTTTCTTCCTACTTTATTCAATTTTCTCTCATCCTCTCTTTCCTCTACGGAATTTTCCTCTAAAAACACTCAACTCTCTTATACTTACCTCTTTCCTCTGCATAATCCAATATTTAAATTCATCACAATTAATGGAGAATTGAAATCCTCCATAACAAACCATTGCTGTTATTTTATTTGCATCATCTGTCTCCATTCTAAGTTATCACCCGACATGGATTCTGTTTTTCAGCACAAACCCTCTGATGTTCTCCCTTATCTCTTTACCCCGTCGTGTCCTATTCATTATTTGGTATCGAACATGGTATCAGATATCAAAACATGTATCATGTAATATAATATTTATCTAATAAAAAACCATGTAACAACAAATTTATAAGCTAACAAACTAGATATAAAATAATGTACAATCTCAAAACAAATTATTAAACCATTTATAAACTACACAGACCAAGTATCGGTTACATAAAATTTTTTTGTAACAGCTTACCAACCATTTATCAATTCTTTGCATTAGCTAACAAAATATGTATGATGTAACAAATCATTTAGAAGATAACAAACCATTAATCAGTTTTTCCCACATCATCTAACAAAATATGTATCAGATAATAAATCATTTATCAAATAGCACACCATTTATAAAATAATGTATTAATTCACAAACCATGTTTCGAACCATTCATAAGCTAATTAATCATGTATCAAAACCATGTATAAGCTGATAAACCAGCTAACAGACAATGTATCAACTAACGCTAATTGGTTTTAACATTTTACCATCCATTTATTAATTAGAGGCTGTTGGGATAAGCTTGGAATAGCTTGTAAAGCAAGCTATACTAATCCCACCGAGATATGGTTTATGAAGTGGATTAGGAAAATATCTAAAAGTGCTTTTACTAATAAGATTAAGAGTTATCTAATTCTTATATAAGGAGTTGCAAAGGTGTTGCATCACTTAATGAATTTTTGAGATTGATTTGTGTGCTTCAGTTTTGAGTTAGTTTCTCAAGTTTAATAAAGAGAGTTATTCTTTATTGTGGTTCTTAATCAATCTTTGAAGTTCTGTATTTGGTATCAGAGCTTTAAGTTTAAGAAGAAGAGAAAGTTAAAAGACACAGCCACATGGGTGATGAGAAGAAAGACGATGTCATGACCAAATGAAAAGAGATCGGACCATCCTCTATTAAGTGTCCTATGCTTGATGCTGCTAACTACACAGTGTGAGTGATACGCATGAAAGTCGCGCTCAAAGTAAAAAAAAGTATGGGAGGCTATAGAGCATGGAACCAAAGACGAAGATAAGAATAATATGACAATTGCCTTGTTGTTCCAATCCATTCCTGAAGCATTAATCCTACAGCTTGGCGATCACGACACTGAAAAATCTGTGTGGGATGACATAAATGCAAGGCATGTTAGGGCCGATAGGGTAAAGGAGGCAAGGCTACAGACCTTGATCGGTGAATTTGAAAGGATCAAGATGAAGGAGTCAGATACGGCTGATATGTTTGTGGGAAAGCTCTCGGAAATCTCATCAAAGTGTATCACACTTGGCGAACCCATTGATGAACCTACACTTGTGAAAACATTTCTTAAGAGCCTACCACGGAAAAATATATATACTGCAGCGCTTGAGCAAGTACTTGATCTCAATACTAACAGCTTTGAAGATATAGTTGGGAGAATAAAAGCATATGAAGACAGAATTGGTGATGAAGATAAAGAAGAAGAAACAGATGATCAAAGAAAGTTCATGTACGCAAACACTGATTCACGCCAAACTTATAAAGAAAGCTATGGAGGAAATAGAGGAAGAGGAAAAGGTGGCTGATCGTATTGGAGAGGAAGAGGTCATAGCAGATACGGTTCTTGGTACAGACAAGAATGAGATGATTCTAAGATAACGTGCTATCGTTGTGACAAGCTAGGGCATTATGCATCGGATTGCCCGGATAGGTTGCTTAAGCTCCAAGAAACAACTGAGAAAAAGGAAGATGACACATGTTAGGGTATTTTTGTGTACAAGCGATTCCTGCTCAGCTCTACGGAATGATAGGAAGAAGGAGACAAGTTGTCATAGTGTGTTATCCTGCTTTCGTTGTTGATAAACCAGGAGATCTTGCTATTAGTATACTGCCATATGGGTATGGGCCAGTATATATCGTCAGTGCCTTAGTAGCAGCAGGAGAGATTGGTCGTTAGACAGGAGCTGCCTATCAATAGTGAAGATTGCGGGGTCTTCTTGATCTATAATCGATGGTTCCAACTACCAGGGGCGATCGACGGTAGAGACAGAAAGGTACAAAAAAATTCCTCTCATTTTCTAGCTTATATTTATTAATTATGATTTATTTCCTAAATCAATCTTAGACCAAATAACACAGGGGACAGTGTTGTTGAAGTATGTGGGAGGTAGTTACTAATATTGTGTTTTATTTCGAGCTCTATATTTATTTTGAGCTCTATATATATATAAATATTTTATAGAGTCAAGAAGGGGACAATGAACTTTTTCAATTTTCACTTGTTATCTAACCATTATTTAGCACAATTCTTAGATTTGTTGACTGCAGAATGTACTTAAGATACCAAAGTGGATCACCTGTCAACTATGACCACACTTGCTGAGAATGTTTGAAGGAACCAAAGCTGAGCTCTAACCTAATTTGACTTATTTGCTTGTCTTGGGGCTTAGTATACATTGGATCTGGTTCCTCCTGTTAAAAGTCTCTCTCTCTCTCTCTCTCTCTCTCTCTCTCTCTCTCTCTCTCTCTCTTCAAGCATCCTAAGATATAAAAGATTGAGATGATTTCCTCGAAGATGCAGAGGGGTAGGGTGTCTGCTATGACTACAGTATTCTAATTCAGAAGGGAATGATCACACACTGTGGAAACAAGGGTAGGAGTGTCTCCTGTGACCCCATTATTCGCTACACTTTGTCAAAATAAAAACAACAAAAGTAGAAAAGTCAATAATATGAACAAGATGGCCTGTATTAGCATCAATGTTCATTGGAATTGAAACGATAAGGATTCAGAGAAGAGAGAAAAGAGGGAAGAAAGGGATCCGAGAAGATTACCTATGTGTTCAAAAACTTGCTTGAGTAAGATTCCATGTGTCCTTTGATCGATACTCCCAAGGTAAAGCATGCACTTCTATTTATGAAAAGAAATGCGGTTAGTAGAGGGGTTATTCAGACAGGAATTGCTAAGTTGCTGCCTAGATGAATTTGGTTGCTAAGCTAGGATAAGGTATAAAGTACTTTTGAAGTTAGGATTTATTTGATGTCGTTTGCAACATTGTAGAGGTGATGATTTTGAGTTTGAAATTTGTGTCAGTCGATGCTGTTTTCAAACTTTTTCCAGATAAATTGTTCTATGTTTTGCTTGAGGACAAGCAAAAGGATAAGTCTGGGGGAGTTGATATATCATGGATTTTACCCACTTTTACCCATGATTTATATATGTTTTTGAAGTCCATTATACGCATTTGGAGTCTTTTTAGAGCTTTTACAGGTTCAGGTACTCATTGAATTAAAATGACTATTTTGGAGCTATTATGAGAGCTTTGCTGAAAACATGAAGACCGAGTCTATTATTGAAGTAAATATCGATCGACGGCTCACTGAGCGTTGATCGACGCGAAGTCGCGAACTACTCCGTGAGTTTAATGATGATTTAGACATATTACAAGTTTTTCCCATAAGTTCTAGTATTTACACCATGAGTCCCTGGCCGCCTGCTAGGCTATATTATTAGGGTTTTGTATTATTTTAGAGGCAGACTTTCCTAGAGAACTTTTGGGAGACCTAATTGCATCCATTGGAGAGGAAGCAACCTTGATATCTTGGAAGAGAGCTCTTAGGATTGGAGAGAGAGATCTGAACTTCATAACAGAGAAGATCTTGAACTCCCTTATTTTCTTATTCCATTTTGTTTGCTTTTCATACTCTTATTCCATAATAAAGTATTATTCAGACCATCATAACTGTAAGACTCGATCCTGGATTCCTCAACCCAACCATACCGTGGACTTACCCATCTAATTATATAGTTTGATTACGGTTTCAGGTTCAATATTTTGTCTAAATATTTTTTCATTGATTTGAAGTTCATGTAATAAGACTAACAATCGATATATATATATATTAAAGGCAAATCGTCATTGTATAAATAAACACAAGATTCAATACATAGTATTAATATCATTCAGTTTGCACAATAGGCTATCATAAATTCATTCCTACACGGATCTACCCAAACACAACACATCCTTTCACGCTTTGAGTCATCACGGTTTCGTAGCTTTACCACGATCCATGTCAGTGCCTGAAACCACACAATCACATCATATAAACATATAATTCGATATCCTAACACACAGGTCTGACATTGCATGGTTCGGTTCCCTTATATAAATTCCATAAAACTATAGATAACAATCATCTAACCAACCGGCCATACTTAGATTCATATCTAGTACAACCGCCTACAATACTAATCCATAATTGGATTGTATCTAATGTGATCTAACCCAACGTATAGAAACATAGAGAATCTGACCATGTTAAGTCCGGCCAAAGGCCAAGGACATCATTCCTGAACCAGCCAAGGCCTCGTTTCAGTGCCCACATGTCTGAACAATCAGACTCGATCAGAATATAGAAGGAAGAAGGCGGATCAATAAGTAAAAGACAGATGGGTGCAACCGCCACCAATCGGACCATAAACACGACTGGATCAACTGTCAGCTATGGGTGAGGAAACGTGGTCCACACCACTCACATTGGGCGTGCGCTCCCCTGGGTTCAAGTCCTTCTCTTTCTCTTTCTCCTTATCCTTCTGCCTCCTATCCATCTTTTGGCGCCTTGCTTTCCCACGGATGAACTCTTGCCGGAAGAGATTAAACACCACCATACACGGTTTACTTTATAAGTGTCGGTCTCTCTCTCTTCCTTTTCTCTCACGATTTTGCCATAGTTCTCTGTAAGGAATTGATGCCATTTTCGGCGCCCAAGGACTGATATATATAGAGAAGGATTCGCCCAACCGCCCTTGGGCGAACAGGTACGGCCGGGTAGGCGAACGGTGCAAACTGCTTCCTTCCCACCCATTTGCTTTATAACCGACCCCAACTGCTCCTTTGGCGTTTGGGCCGATCGGTAATAAGCCCAATCCACCTGCCCAAGTCCCTTGTCCAATCGCCAAGACCCACGGACCCATCTTCCATCAAGGACCACCAGTACGGCCCAATAACCGCCAGGACCCGCCCACACTGCCCCGGACAAGAACACTCCGCCAAGCTAAGATGAGCTGACTGCTAGCTGCCCTAGATGAGTGAGCTAGTCCACCAGATCCCATGAGCTGACCTACACTGAGTGAGCTACCTCCGAGCTTCACCTAGATGAATGAGCTTCACCCGGACCTTGTCCAGCTTCCGAATCACTCGTTCAGCTCTCTTTTGCTTCCCTCCTTCTCATTCTGGTTAAGTCTCAGATATCTGATTCCCTTAACCACATTTTTTGACCATGATACGCTTGTCTTTAGGTCATATGACCTGACTGGTGCGTCTCCTCGCACCATAACCCGTCCGGACGATCCTATCGAGGATCGGGGACATGACAAGCCTCCCCCACTTGAGATGGATATGTCCTAGAATCCGCACTAAGTGTCTCACCAGGAATAAACTGTCTATACCACTACGGATCTCGGCCTTCATTCTTGCTTCTGTTTCCCAAGTGGCAATGTCCTTGCCATTTTAATCTCAAACAACCTTGATCATGGGAACTGTCTTTTTCCTCATCGCCTTCTCTGTCCGTTAAACGATTCGAACTGGCCTTGTCTCTAAGGTTAGGTTCTTACCTAGATCAGCAGGAATCTCAGGCAATACAATGTCATGTTTCGTCAGACAATCCTTAGTTGGGACACATGGAATACATTATGGAATGCATCCATTACCGTGGCAAGTTCAACTTGTATGACACTGTACCCACTCTCTATGATCCTGAACGGACCCAAGTACCTAGGATCCAGTTTCTTTCTTCCAGAAACCCTAGTCCATCCCTTGAAGGTAATCATCTTGAGATAGACCAAATCATCGACCTCAAACTCAAGATGTTTTCTTCTCTTATCCGCATAACTCTTTTGGCGATTTTGAGCCTCTTTCATCTTGTCCTTTAAGAACCCGATCTTCTCTGTAGTTTCCCCCACTATCTCAGGACCCAACATGTTGTGCTCCCCCATTTGAGTCCAGCATAGAGGTGTCCTGCAAGGCCGTCCATACAATGCCTCATATGGCGACATACCAATGCTTGTGTGGAAACTGTTGTTGTATCAAACTCCACCAAGGGTAAGTGTCTTTCCCAGGAATCTCCCCAGGCCAAGACACATGCCCTCAGCATATCCTCCAACGTTTGGATTGTCCTCTCTGACTAGCCATCCGTTTGTGGATGATATGTTGTACTCATGTTTATCCTAGTTCCTAAGGGTTTTTGGAAAGCCTGCCAGAAGTAGGAAGTAAACCTTGGATCTCTATCCGAGACAATGTTTGCTGGAACTCCATGCAGATGCACTATCTAATACAAATACAACCGCACAAGCTGATCTACTCCATCTCCTTTCCGGATAGCTAGGAAGTGTGCCGGCTTGGTCAAACGATCGACCACTACCCATACTGCATCCTTCCGGTTCCTAGTCATAGGAAATCCGGTCACAAAATTCATTGTGATGTGATCCCACTTCCACTCCAGTATGAGAAGGTTCTGAAGTAATCCACTGGGCACCTGATGTTTAGCTTTCACTAGCTGGTAGGACACTTAGCCACCCATTCAGCCACATCGGTTTTCATCTGAACTCAATGGTAATACCTCTTCAAATCTCTATACATCTTGTTCAACCCTGGGTGAACTGAGAATTTAGATTTATGAGCCTGCCTCAGAATCTCTTCCTTGAGTTCCTTGTTGTTAGGAACACTAATCCTCCCATTGACCAAGATGGTACCATTATTCGCCGTTTGGTACTCAGTCTTGTCATTGAGTGCAACCTTTTGTATGTTCTCGTCCAACTTCTGTGCTTGTTCGATCCTGGTAAGGAAATCGGCCTGATGTACTGCCTCCAACCCCAAAGGTTAATCCCGTCCAACCAATGTGTTGAGGTGTAATGATCGAAACATTCCTTCCAACTTGTCTGCTTCTTTCTCAGCTGATACTTCAGCTCTCCTGCGGCTCAAGGCATCCACAACTAGGTTTGCCTTGCCCGGATGGTAAGCTATGTCAAGATAATAATCTGCAACAAACTCCATCCATCTCCTCTGCCTCAATTTCAACTCAGGCTGAGTTAAAATGTAATTCATACTCTTGTGGTCTGTAAGTATCTGCACCTTAGCATCATAAAGATATGACCTCCAAATCTTCAAGGCAAACACCACCACTGCTATTTCTAGGTCATGGGTCGGATAATTTACCTCATGTTTCCTTAACTGTCTGGAAGCATAGGATATCACCTTCCCGTGCTATGTCAGGATGCGTCCAAGTCATGTGATGGACGCATCCTTGTACACTACATAAGGCTGGTCTGCCTCAGGTAATACCAGGACTGGTGCACTGGTCAACATGTCTTTTAATGCAGAAAAACTCTTCTCACATTGCCTGCCAGTTGTGTCATGGGTTGAGCCAGACTTGCAAACCCCTTGAAAAACTTCCGGTAATAGCCAGCCAACTCCAAGAAGCTTCTAACCTCTGTAGCATTCTTCGGTCGTGGCCACTCCGGTATGGACTTGATCTTCTCCGGATCAACGGACACACCTTGATCAGACACAATGTGTCGAAGGAATCCAATGCTCTTCTGCCAAAAACTACATTTGCTTAACTTTGCCAAGAGATTCTGCTCCCTCAAGCGTCCCAACACCGCCCTAAGATGCTTTTCATGGTCTTCTTTGCTTCTGGAATATACAAGTATGTCATCTATGAAGATGATTACAAATTCTTCCAGAAAATCTTGGACCATTTATCATCTTCATGAACGCTGCTGGTGCATTAGTCAGACCAAAAGGCATGACCACAAACTCATAGTAGCCATACTTGGTTCGGAACGCCGTCTTCTTCAAATCATTTGGTTCAATTGGAATCTGATGATATACTGAAGCCAAGTAGATCCTGGAGAACCACTTTTCTCCCTTGAGCTGATCCAACAGCTCATCTATTCGAGGTAATGGGTACTTGTTCTTATCAGTCACCCTATTCAACCCTCGATAATCAATACAAAGTCTGAAGCTACCATCCTTCTTTTTCACGAAAAGGAATGGTGCTCCCCAAGGCGAGACACTAGGACGTATGAAACTCTTGTCCAACAACTCTTCAAGTTGTTTCTTCAGCTCGGCCATCTCTGCAGGCGCCATGCGGTAGGGACTTTTTGACATTGGGACCGTCCTTCGTTCCAGTTCTATTATGAACGGGTCAGCCCTATCAGGGGAAATGCCCTGTAGCACCCGAAACACATCCTCAAACTCACTGACCAGCGGAATTCCGTCCAGGTTACCACCCCCAACGACCTATTTAGTGGTGATTGTGGCTATATAAGCCTCACAACCCTGCTCAAGCATCTTTTCTGCATGGATCGCTGATACCACTAAGCATCCAGAGGTCGGACTAATACCTTGGAACCTGATCGGGGTCCACACCCACTCTCAAACTGCACGCTCCCCCGGTGACAATCCAAGGTGGCCCGATTCTTTCCAAGTCAGTCCATACCTAATAGCACCTCGTGATTCTTTAGGCGGACAACAACCAGATCCACATGCATTACCCTGTCTTGGATCACTACTGGAATGTAATTAACCAGCCCTATTGAATGCATCACCTTCACACCGGCCGCATTCACTATGGAAGGATCATCCCCTGTGCCCATCGGGAACAAAACCTTTCCGATCAACTCTAGACTCACAAAGCTATGTGTAGCTCCATTATCAAAAAGTACGTGTGTTTCCACACCACCAATACTTAAGGTCCCTACACAAGACTCATACTAAGTATCTAATTCATTCTAGGTTCCGTACCATGCAATTCTACTGAATTGAAAAAGATTAAATCAAGAGTCATTACCAGTGATCGCCTTCAATGGTCCAGCCTCATTCTTGTCCTTAGACAGCTCGTACACTTGAGGTGCTGAGGTCTGACCCCAGTTCTGGCTAGGCTTGCTTTCCTTACCACGATTCTTTCCCTGGCCGGCTTGTAGCTTAGCACACTCCCTGCGGAAATGCCCGGTCTTGCCACAATGGTGTCAACTCCTGGAATCACCACTCGAACCCTGCCATCGACCCTGATCCGGTCCTGGGCAGTCCCGAGCTGAATGATCCATCTTACCACAACGGGTGAAAGCTCCCATAGCTCTTCATCACTCGCCTCCATGGTGTCTTCCACACTTAGGACACTCAGACTTACCACTCGAGGCTTTACCCTCCTCGGCCTTGTCCCTCTTTCTCTTCCGGTCACCACCATGACCCCTATAAGCTATCTGGCTCCTAGACTTCAGCTTAGCCTCCTCTGCGAGGTTGGACTCCAAGATTGACATCCTCTCCACCAGCTCAGACACAGTGTGGAAGGTACGGACCGAGCAGTAGGTCCGAAGGTCGGCCCTTAAGCCACGGATGAACCGACGGACCTGAACTGCCTCGCCCTCCAGCTCCTTTCCCACATACCTTTTGAGTCGGTTGAACTCCTCCTAATACTCACAGACTGTCTTGCGACCCTGGACCAGGTCCAAGAACTTAGACTCCAAACGGTCCCATGCTTCAATTGGAAAGTACTTGTGGTTGAACTCAACCTCAAAATCTGCAAAGCGTTCAATGGTGCCATTGGTATGCTTGTCCAGAGCCAACCACTAGTTGTGTGCATCAACTTCCAGGCAGTGCACCACTATGTCCTTTTTGTAATCATCTGGACAACGAGTTGAGCTGAAGTTGCGCACCAACCGGCTCCTCCACTCATCCGCCTCAATTGGATCAACACTTCCAGCGAAGTATTTAGTTCCCAACCTTGATATGTGTTCCAGCACACTCAAGTAGTCTACTCTCCAAGCTGTCCTAACTGGTGGGTCGATTTCCACCACCTCAGCTACTTGTCTAGCTCGATCATTAGCTGCCCGTGCAGCTGTCTGAACTGGAGGTGTGACGTGACCTACTGATGAGTTCACCAATGGGGTGAACACTTGGGTCAGTGCCAACATCTGAGTTTCCATCAGCTACATAGCTTCCAGCACATCCTTCATGGATGGCTCAGCTACTTGCTCCACCTGATTAGTCCTAACATTGTTTGTACCAGTGTCAAGACCAGTCCGATTTTCAGCATTGGAGGATTCAACTTCATCCTCATGTCTCTGCTCATGCAGATTCTCAGCATCCTCCACACAAACCTCAGTAAAAATGAGCGGATCAACATGCAATCTGGTTTCATTGTTGACCAGCCCCACCTGAGTTGGCAACACTTGGGACGAAGTAACCCCATCCATCTCCACATTTCCGGATGGTCCAGACGCTTCCTTTCCTTTCCGAGACTTCCTCTTAGTACCCTTGGGATTTAAAACACACACATACATGTTAGTTCATAACATAACACATAAACCTCAGAAAATCCCTAAGGCTGACACAAATAACAAACAACCTTACCGTGAGACCCAACAGCCGGACGTGTGGTGAACCATAACCCACACAAATCATAGAATCAAGCATGCTCTGATACTAACTTGTAAGACCCGATTCTGGATTCCTCAACCCAACCAGACCGTGGACTTACCTATCTAATTATATAGTTTGATTCCAGTTTTAGGTTCAATATTTTTCTAATTATTTTTCATTAATTTGAGGTTCATGTAATCAGACTAACAATCGATAAATATATTAAACACAAATCGTCACTGTATAAATAAACACAAGTTTCAATACATAGCTTTCATATCATTCAGTTTGCACAATAGGCTATCATAAGTTCATTCCTACACGGATCTACCCAAACACCACACATCCTTCCACTCTTTGAGTCATCACGGTTCCTTAGCTTTACCACGATCCATGTCAGTGCCTGAAACCACACAATCAAATCATATAAACATATAATTTGATATCCTAACACACAGGTCTAACATTGCATTAAACTATAGATAACAATCATCTAACCAACTGGCCATACTTAGATTCATATCTAGTCCAACCGCCTATAATACTAATCCATAATTGGATTGTATCTAATGTGATCTAACCCATCAGATACAACCATAGAGAATCCGACCATGTTAAGTCCGCCCAAAGGCCAGGGACATCATTCCTGAACAGGCCAAGGCCTCGGTTCAGTGCCCACATATCTGAACAATCAGACTCGACCAGAATATAGAAGGAAGAAGGCGGATCAATAAATAAAAGAGAGATGGGTGCAACCGCCACCAATCAGACCATAAACACGACCAGATCAACCGTCAGCTATGGGCGAAGGTTCGCGGTCCACACCACTCACATTGGGCGCGCGTTCCCCTGGATTCAAGTCCTTCTCCTTCTCTTTCATCTTATCCTTCTGCCTTGTATCCATCTTCAGGCGCCTTGCTTCCCCACGGATGAACTCTTGCTGGAAGAGATTAAATATCACCACACACAGTTTACTCTCTCTCTCTCTCTCTCTCTCTCTCACGATTTTGCCAGAGTTTTCCCTAAGGAATTGATGCCATTTTTCGCGCCCAAGGACTGATATATATATACAAGGGTTCGCCCAACCACCCTTGGGTGAAAAGGTACGGCCGGGTAGGCGAACGGGTGCAAACTGCTTCCTTCCCACCCATTCACCTTATAACCGACCCCAACTGCTCCTTTGGCGTTTGGGCCGATTGGTAATAATCCCAATCCACCTGCCCAAGTCCCTTATCCAATCGCCAAGACCCACAGACCCATCATCCATCAAGGACCACCAGTACGGCCTAGTAACCGCCTGGACCGGACCACACTGCCCCGGACTAGAACACTCCGCCAAGCTGAGATGAGCTGACTGCTAGCTGCCCCAGCTGAGTGAGCTAGTCCACCAGCTCCCATGAGCTGACCAACACTGAGTGAGCTACCTCCGAGCTTCACCAAGCTGAATGAGCTTCACCCAAACCTCTTCCAGCTTCCAAATCACTCGTCCAACTCTCTTTAGCTTTCCTCCTTCCCATTCTGGTTAAGTCTTAGCTATCTGATTCCCTTAACCATATTTTTGGACCATGATACGCTTGTCTTTAGGTCATATGACCTGACTGGTGCGTCTCCTTGCACCATGGCTCGTCCGGAAGATCCTATCGAAGATCAGGGACATGACAATAACCATGTCCCTTATGAATTTGTCTGAGTAGTCTATTTGTTAGATTTAGGTTTTCAAAGGTTGATTTATGCATTGCTAATCATTGAACTGTTGTTAGGGTATTTTTAAATAGTTCTTCGTCTAGTTCTTCTTACTGCTAACCCTAGGATTGATCACCCTTGACTTAGATCTTAGGATTAAATTGGCACGAGCGAAAGCCTGGTCTATTACCTGAAACGTAACTAGTATGATCTAATTGAATAGACACATACAAAATTTGGTCTAGGAAATTAGAGAACCTATCAAACCCGCTCCTAAAGCTCGTTAGAAGAAACATCGATCGACGCAACGAAAATTGTATCGATCGACGTTTTGAAAGGTGATCGATCGATATTCGTCTAGAATAATCGATCGACACTTTTTTATGACCAACAAACGAGAGTTGAGATCTGAGATCTAGACGTAAGACAATCTAAACAAACGAAAGTTGAGAGATTGTACTCAAGTTTGAGTACGAGAACAGTTAATGTTTATAAATCCCTGATAACTTAAATAGATTGCATACTTGTCATACCTGAGATTATACATGAATCTAGCTATTCCCCTTATCTGTCAACAAACTCAATTCAACCAACTGAACAACTACCTTGTTCACCCAAACCCTCACTATATTTACTGCTTAAAACTTGCTTGTTTAGCTTTTTTCGAAGACTATAAATCTATTGTGTAATCCTAGAGTCCTTGTGGATTCGATCCCTAAGTACTACAATTGAACCTCTTATTTGAGAGAGTAATTTACTCCTTAGGGTAATTTGAGTGATATCACTTCCTAACCGTCCGAACCACCCGAGGAAGGCCAAAGCTCGGATCGTCCTGACCAGCTTGCCATATGGCAAGCTCGGTCCATCCCAACCAGCTCGCCATATGGCGAGCTTGGCCCGTCCTGTCTAGCTCGCCGCGTGACGATTACAACCGCATCATATCATTATCATGCACTCTCTTCTCATCCTCGCAGCTCCCTCCATAGAGCCTTGTCTATACTGTCCCTTGTTTCGTCTCGATCGGAGTTACCGTTGAAACTTTACGATAAAAACTGCGAAGACTTGTTTTCTCGTATAAGTTCGAATCTATCGCATAAAACGGTGACGGTTAACTTATAACGCCAGATGCCTCGACTATACGATTGATTTGATCCTTTTTTTAAAACCGGCGTCGTACCGAAGGTGATTTCTTAAGGAAATCGTAAAAACGCTCAAAGTCAAAAAACGGCCCAAAATATCTAAATCACGGCCAAAGCCCACTTGCGATTAATATGGCGGTTTATTCTTACTCGCATGAAAAGATAAATGTCAATTTTCCGAAGATAAATGTCAAGTTTCGAAGATAATCACGGAGATCGAAGAAAAATGAAATATTTCCGCGATGCGATAAACTCGACTGAGGGGCAGAAAAGGAAGATGCAAACCGACCTAGTAGGAGTATATAAGAGAAGTCGAGGCAAGAGATGCAGGAGAGAACTCTTTACAGAACAAACTTACCACTTAGAGCAATTTAGGCATATCGAGCTGCGACTCAATTAGGTTTTTGCAGTCTTATGTTGCTAGAATAGGGAACTCTCCGACAGCTCTTGTGGCCAAACTTACCTGTTGTTCACGCTTAAACGCAAACTCAGAATAAGATCATCTTTTCTCTTTTTTTCTTTTTTGATTCATTACTTTCTGTCTGTTTTTTGTATACTGATCGTTTGGTGTGTGGCCCAACAGATAACCGGGACCTTCAGAGAAAGTTAGGTTTACTTGAATTTTCTCTGATCATTAAAATAGACGGTGTGAATTGAGGTTCCCATAGTGAGTGAGAACTGTGAGGAGATGGATGAAGTGGAGGAGATTGAGCCGTTTGAGCTGCTCCAAATGGAGAAGAATGAGCTGCTTTACCCGTAGCTGATTGAGATGGCTGAAGTGGAGGAGATTCTCGGTGTTGAGGTTGAGGCGTTGCAGCAGTTTGAGTGGGAGGCAAAGGAGCTGTTCCAGAAGACGCGACTATTGATCTCTGAAACAGCTGCGTCGAAGGCGGGTAATTCCGAACCAATGGCTGAGGATTGCTCTTAGGGAGAGCCGGAGGGACTGACTGTGATGGCGACATAGGAACAAAATCTTACTGAATGGGTAAAAATGACTTTGTTCTAAGTCTCGAAGAAGTTAGTTTCATGACATTACACTTCTACTTTCCACCAATAGATGGAGATAGAGGCTCCACATCGGACTGAGAAGAGTTGGAATCGCCGGAGTGAGAAGGTGGAGATCAAGAATTTCAAAAAGAATGGTGGATTAGGGTTTCGAAATATCGAGAATAAGATAAGGGATTAGGGTTTCAAGAGGTCGGCAAGGCCACATGAAATAATTTGGGCCGAAATAATTTGGGTTTATGCGGGGTAAGGGAAATTTGGGCTAAGTGGGAAATTTTTGGGTTTCACGGTTTAATGAATTTGGCGTATCAGTCGCTAACCAGTAGCTAGCTCATTTAGTTTTATGATTTTGGGGTTTCATGGTTTAGTTTAGTTTTATGTTACTTTTGTAAGTAAGAGTTAGGAAATAATAAGGGTAGAAGCTTAAATATAGGGTTTGAAATTTAAAATAAATTTAGTGTTGTAGAAGTTTCAGAAATAAAATTTAGTGTTTTATGATATAAGGTTTGAAGTATTTTGTTTTAGAGATTAAATTTAAGTATGTGGTTTTGGATTTGGGGGAATTGAGATTAAGGTTTTTAAAGATTAAGTTTATAGTTAAAGTTTAAGATTTAGAGTATGAAAAGTTTAGAAATGTTGTTTACGGTTTAGATTAGGATTTAGGGTGTGAAAATTTTAGAGTTAGAAAAGCAATATATGGTGGGTTCACAACATAGTTTTACAACATAATATTACATATCGGCTTTAAGAAAATTAGTAGTGTTTTTCTTCATCTTCATCGTCATCATAAGAAGATCACAAATTGCATGGCAATTCATCTCCTTGTTCTGCATCTTCCATGTCTAAATCAAGATTTATCGGTTTTGCTCGGGCATTTACCAAATGCTCGACTTCAAGATTTTCAAATGTAGTCATCAAAACAGCATCATTGTTTTTTTTTGTTGCAACGTCGCCGGGTCTTTGTCTTCATATTCTCCGGAAATGATTAATCTCCAGGTATTCACTTTCGTACATTGAGCCACAACTGCTTTTGTTTCTTTACCTACAAGGACTGGATATAACAAACTTAATTTGCTTGTGATGCTATGTAGTATCAAATATTAATAAAAACATATATTTATACATATAAGATATGCAACTATATATATATACTAGGTGTTTTCCTGCACCATGTGCAACAATAATTTTAATTTTAAATATATTTTAAAATAAATTTTGTTACTATTTTCTTACCAATATTTTAAAATGAATTTTGATTTAGTTGAACATAAAATTAAGATAAATTTCAAAAAATTATTTACTTTAAATTATATTTAAAAATAGATATGTAAATATTTTTAAAATTCTAATCTTAGGTAGATTTTTATCTATTTTTGGGATAAAATAGATTAAATTAATTGATAAAGAAGCTGTATAATTATCAAAAAGTATAATTAAACAACATTTCTAAAATTTGAAGATATAAATAAACCCCTATTCGAAAATGCGCCGGAGTTGACGAGATCTCGGCCGAATATGCGTTAGACATGTGCTCACCGTGGCGAGGAGGAGCAAATCGGAGTGGCCAGACGGTCATATTTTTTTTTCGATTTAACCATGGAATCCGTGAAATCTGCGCCTAAAGTTACAAAAACTTGTTGCTAACCGAGAAACTTCGAACCAAATTGATACATATGTCATTTTTATGTTAAACCCAGCCAAAAAATGATAAAAAGATGGAAAAATCGTGTTTGGAGAACATGTATGGCGGCTAGGGTTGCAGAGTATTTTAAAAAAGAGATAAGGGTAGACGTGTAATTTCTCATTTAATGTATTAAAGCCAGAAAATGTAAGTAAAGGAATAAGATGGGCTTCGAAACCGGGTATAAGCAGTCATCTACCGGCATTTCTAACCACTAGGACAAGCGACATATTGGTAACTGACACCAAATCAGATATATATTAGTAAAATATCTTATAATTACTTCCCGATTAAACCCCGCTTACTCCCTGGTTTTTTAGTAACTCGCTAGGCCGCCCGACTAACGCCTAGCGTGTTTCCGAACAGGGAAATAAACTAATGATATTACAATTAAAATTATAATTTTAAAATATATATATAAAAACTGGAAAATAAATTTTGGCACTAAAATTTTATAATTATAAAACAGAAAATAAATTTGAATTAAATATAATCATCCATATCATATATTAGCTATATGTCATGCCATCTTTCTAATATGTCATGTCACATTTATTTAGTGAAAGTAGTTGTAAGGAGGACATGTGTGTCAAAATCACTTTCCAAATACTGTCTAGGGGATACTTACCTAGAATAAATGGATCATATTTGTAGTATTTTCTCGATGAAGGAACATCCACGATTCCGCCATTGCTTAGCCGAGTGCCTCTACCAATAACAGGTTCATACCATTTACACTTAAAAAGTGTGATTTTCAAATCGATCATCCCCTCACACTCGATTTGTATGATATCAGTTAATATCCCGTAGTAATGAGCTTCATGAGATTCATTTTTATAACTCTCTCCTTTGACACATAATCCATAGTTACAAGTCTTCCGCCCCGTGTCATATGCTTCTGTGAAGGAAACAAAAAAAAAAGTCTTGTGATTTTTTTTTGACATCGAAAGACTATTCTATTAGTCAAACTTGAGGTGGTCTGGGTAACCAGACCAGAATAGAACAACCAATGAAATAAAGAAACCTATAGAAAGATCTCGCGGTCCTAGCTAAGAAGTCTAAAATCTGATTTTGCGCTCGTGGGATATGAGTAATCTTGAAATCCGGAAAGCATATCTTTAGAGTCTCTATCCTCTCCAGTTCTGTTGCAAAGCTTGGCAAAGCATGAGGCTCCTTGATCATTGCAATCAAATCCTTGAGTCCGTTCCAAAGCTTTGACATGTCGAATGCTGAAGCATACTTTCCATTGCCCATCTCATAGCTTCAACCTCTGAATGCAAAGTGGATTCTCTTTGCAAGTGATTCTGTTTCCCCATAAGTTGTATACTCCCCAAGTTATCAAGCCTGACCCATCCACATCCACTGAACTGTGCAGTAGATGTCCATGACCCATCTATCAAGTAAATATTACCCAAGCTTAAGTCTTGGGATGCTTCAATACTGGGGTCTTGTAGAGGTGATGGTACTATCTCATTTGAATTAAACCAGGCTTGACATTCGCTCTCCACATATCGAACTAGCTCCAAAGGATCCCTGTCTATTCCCCTGAAGAGCTTATCGTTTCTGGCCTTCCATAGGTACCAAATTATCTAGGGATAAGGATCGCTTTCTTGTTCTGGTTCAACAATGCTGTTGTTCCTCCAGAAGAGATAATCCATATTAGCATAGCTCGGGAGTGGGAAGACATCTTGACTCGTTAGCGTCGCTGAAAGAGACCAAGCTTGTAAAGCTGGTGGGCATTCAAAAATTGCATGAGTCAAACTTTCGTCAGGTTCTCCACATCGTGGACAATAGTTATCGCATCTCATATTGTCTCGTACCAGATTCTTCGTTACTGTGACATAACCAGTTATCAGTTGCCATATAAGATGACAAATCTTTTGTGGAGATTTTATCTTCCATGCAAAGGCTTGGAGTTTTGTTATGCTAGGTTCCAGCACCTCCCTCTCTTCATCATCGTCAAATAAGTTCCGAGCTACCCAATATCCTGATTTGACTGTATAATGTCCATTTTTGGTGTAGTTCCAGTAGAATGTATCCCTTCGATGAGTTGTGCTTATAGCCATCTACCTGTCCATCCGTTCACTCTATGAATTAATTTATCTTTCAGAAATGCAAACAGTTTGCATTTGGATCCACTAATATCTTCTGCAATTCCAAGATATGTTCCCATTCTACCTTCATTCTAGATCCCAAGGGTATATTTGATCTGTTGTCAAACATTTGTGTTAATCCTCTTACCAAAGAGTAGAGAGGATTTTTCAAAGTTAATGCATTGTCCAGATGCTTTGTCTACTTTCATTACTTCTTCACATTCACGGGGCTCCGTCTTAAAAAAGAAAAAGGCTATCATCAGCAAAGAAAAAGTGGGATACCGAAGGACACGAGCGTGTACCACGCATCCCCGTTATCTTCCCTTGGTTCTCTGCATGATTAAGAAGGCTAACGAGGGCTTCCGTGCATAGAATAAAAAAGAAAGGAGACAAAGGATGTCCTTGACGTAGGCCTCTCTCTGGAACTATGTTTTCTCTCGGTTGCCCATTCATAAGTACCTTGTATTTCACTGATGTAACACACCTCATAATCCAGGTAATCCATATCTCAGAAAAATCCATATTTCGCATGACTGCCTCAATGAACGACCACTCCATTCGGTCATATGCTTTACTCATATCTGTCTTGATGGCCATCCTTTTGTTTCTTCCAATCGGCTTAGTTCTTAAGGCATGAAACATTTCTTGAGCAATCATATTATTGTCCGAGATTTGTTTTCCAGCAACAAAGGCTGACTGGGTTTCAGAAATTCTATCTGGTAGAACTTTCTTTAATCTCTGGCATAAGACCTTAGAGATAATCTTGTAACTGACGTTACACAGACTAATGGGTCGGAATTGCGACATCTCATTGGGCCTAGTTTTCTTTGGAATGAGGCAGATATTTGTATCATTCAAACCACTCGGCACGATCCATTAAAAAGGAATTGATTAACCATTTGAGTTAAATCTTCCTTTATAATATCCCAACATTTTTGATAGAATAGGGCTGTCATCCCATTAGGTCCGGGAGCCTTTTCTGGATGCATCGCAAAAAGTGCTAATTTGACTTCCCATTCAGTAACCGGAGCTGTAAAATCATTATATATTGACTCAGTTATCGTTGTGGATACCTCTGATAGTGCTTCTTCTATATCTTCTGTGTTGGATGATTCGAAGGGGAAAAGGATGTGTGTTGATCCCGTAGCTAACCTGCATATATATATGGTCGAGTAGACGCCTACTCAACCATGGTATTAGAGTCATGATTGAGGAGGTGTCTAAGTTTTAGTGATCTATTATTTTTTCAATCTTTGGTTCTTATAGGATAAAATCTTAGTCATCCTGAGTGTTTTTGCCGGTTTAAGCAAGGTCCTAAATCCCGTAGGTGCTGGAAATAAAACCTCTCTCAAGAAAGGATTGTAAGGAGTCTTAGATTTTAACTTTTAATATAAATAAACTAGATTTTGACATGCACTTCAAAAGCGCGGATTTTTTTTTTAAAGGATCAAATATGTGTTAGTTTTTATATGTTTGGGCATTTGATCCAGACTATGAAACTCAAAACGGAATCGATTCAAAAATATTCGGTTCATGTCTGGGTCTTGGTTAAACTATTTGTTGAGCTTTTTTAGATCTGCAGATCTCGGTTCCGGTCCAAGTCCTACCCAATATCTGATTGGATATTCGAACATTCAAATATCCAAATCCAGTATTTTTTATGTAACTATATGTTTTATAGAACGATATCCTATTTTACACAGATATCATAACAAAATACTATTGAAATTGGAGTTTGTAAGTAAATTAAATTAAAGTAGGCTTCGATAATGTAAAAAAATTGGGTTCTACTATGGGTGAATGCAACTGTTCTGTAAATTTATCCTTTATATTACATGTTGAAGTCCAAAAAAAACTGTAAAAAGTTAAGTTTTCAGGACCCGCAGGTGTAAAAATCAAATTTCACCTAACACCATTTAACCTGCACTATTTTTTTTTTTTTTTGTAAATTGGATCACTTAGGTCCATCTATAAGCTAAAATCAAAAGACAAAATTGTCATTAATGAGATTTAAACTTCTTTTATAAACTTAAGAATGATATTTAAGAAATTGATAGATATTATACTGATATATTTAATTAATAATAGAGATCTCTTTAAAAGAAATATTTACATATACATACAGAGAGAAACAATTTCAGCGTAGGAATCATGTAAATGTTATGGTGTATAATTTTATAGGTATAGTATAAATAATATAGTATAATTTTTATGAAAATTCTGCTATAAAGATTATAAATGATATTGTTTTTGACCAATGTTGGCTAATTTTCTTGTCATAGCCATGTGTTATCAAGCTTTAATGACTCTTTTTTATTACAAAATAAATTTAGTAAAGAGTAAAAAACAATTCCGTTAGCATATGTCGTAAATCAAATATATGTGGTTACATATATGAGCTTAGTAAAAATAAAATAAAATTTTAATTATACTTTAATTAGATATAAATATAAGTTAGGGACAATTGTCCACAAAATAGGATAAAAACAATGGGTTTAATATTAATAACTACATATTAATAGTCATGTATATTTTTCTTTAGTTTTTAATTTTATAATAAATAGGTCCAACAAATTTCTTATAGCAGATTTTTGGGATGATTCTCTTTTAATAGTATAGATGAAATCATATTTTAGATTATCATACAAATCTCAAACCCTCTTTTTTCAACCAGATCGGAAAAGAAAGCTATAAAAGTTTCAAAAAGATAGTAACGAGTCAAGAAACAACTATAGATGATTTCCAAGGATCTATCGATAATTGGGAGATCCCAAGAGTACATAAAGATCTGATTTATCAAATCTCAAAATTGAAATTTCTAAGAACAAATTTTTCTATAAAAACTGAAGAACGTGATATTCAACTTACAAAACCTTTTGAAACAATTCATTTATTTCTTGAAAGTGCTTTGCACTGTTACAGAGAAAAGAAATTTAAATATATTCATATTGGTGTGGTTCAAGTCAGTATAAAACTTCTTTCAAAATAAGGGTTAAATACTTTAATATTAGCTATTTTAACAGACACACGATTTAAAGTATTTGAAGATTCTTTGTTAAGCTCGGTGGAATCTAGTTTATGTACTGAACCAGTTTCTTTTGATTGTTATCCAAACTTTACTGATTCTCTAAATGACAAAAATATTTTAAAATCTTTGGTGTTACAAGCTAAAACGCACAACTATGAAATGAATGAAGGATCAATTCCAATTGCTTTGATCTTTAGAGTTCATTACAAAGCTATGACAAATGCTTTTTCTTCAAGGTAAAACTTTCCATAAAAAAAAAGGAGACCCTGTTGCTTCAAACTGATCTTTCAAGATCCAACTCCGTTATTCCGAGATACATCCAACGGAAAGATATAAATCTTCCAGACGAATGGGTCCTCGAAGGAGATGTCCACCAAAAATCCCCGCACCCAAGAATCTATAGAACCAAATACACGTTTAAAACATATTGAACAATTTTGTGATGGAAAAGTAAAACTGCCATTTATTAGAAATAACCAAAATATGATTAATGAATATTTGTGTGGATCTTTGATACATGCTCAAATTACCCTAGAACAATTTTACTGTCTCAAATAAGAGGTTCAATTGTAGTACTTAGGGATCGAATCCACAGAGAGCTAAGGCACACAATAGATCCTAATCAGCAGTGATTAAGCTAGGTTGATCAATTTAATAATAAAGCAGCAGGGTGAACAAGGTAGTTGTTCATATGATTGGATTGAGTTTTGTAAACAATTATGAGAAAGCATTAGAATTAGGGTTTCAATTAAGGTAATCTGGATTACATTGATATAGAAGCTAATTGTTGCATGAAAAATATTTTAGAAATCAACTTTAATAATTATCTAACAGCTTACAATTGATTAGATCATCTATTGACTAGATCTAAGATCTTCAACTCTCGTTGTCTATCAAATAAACCGTCAATCAATTATTCTATAGGAATATCGATCGATACGCCTTTTGAAACGTCGATCGATCAATCTATAGGATTGTCGATCGATGTTCTTCTAGCAAGCCTTAAGATCGGGTTGAAATTATGTTCACTAGGGTTTCTAGATCAACTCTCTCATGTTTCTAACAATCCTAGCTCAATAAGATTCATTTCAGAGAAAGACCAAGCTGTAACTTGTGCCTAATTATTCTAAGATCAGGGTTCTAGGTAGCTAATCCAGAACACAAGCAGGTAAGAAAAATCATGATGATAAATATCACAACTTAGCAGTTCTACATTTTGGGCTAATATTTCATAACCTATTTAAACCCTAAACCTAACAGGTGAATTACTCAGACATGGCTAAGCAAAACATAAATATAATGATAAATATAAATTGCATAGAATAGAGTAGGGATAGAAAAGCTCTGAAGAAAAACTAGAGTTCCAATGACAAGCTCTAAAAGAGTCTTGAATCTTCTCTTCAAATCTACTAAAAATCCTTAAACCTTTGCTGTGTGAAAAGAATGAAAATAAGAGCGTGTGTTGCCTAACACAATGGCAGAGCACATAAATACTAGGTTAAAACTTGTCAGGGACAATCTTGTATTAAATGGAATCTTGGGCTTTAAGTCGGCTGGAACCAAGTCGGGCCTTGCGCGTTTTGCTGTCGATCGATGGTACAGAGTGTGCATCGATCGATAATTGACTCTGAATGTCGACCGCTAGTCTGGTTTGATGGTCAGCTCGGGTAACTTTTCCTTTTAGCTCCAAAATGTACCAAAATCACCACTTTCTTCCAAAACACTCCTCAGCCTGTAGATATGTTAAATAGACTCAAAAATAGAACTATTATATCCCAAAACACTTATATACCTTGGCTAATGGTCTCACTCAAATTACCCTAAGGAGTGAATTACTCTCTCAAATAAGAGGTTTAGTTGTAATACTTAGGGATCAAATCCACAAGGAGCTAGGGAACCTATTAAATCTAATCAGAGAATCAATTCTAGGTGAATTATGATTTTTATGGTTTAAAGCAATGTAAATAGTCCTATCTGAGCAAGGTAGTTGCTCGACTAACAAGATGATTGGGTTGAAACTTTAATTGGAAAACGCTAGACGTAGGGTTTCTATTCAGGTATTCAAAGATTATAATACTATAGATGCCTAACAGTTGCTTGCATGATACATTAGAGCTCTACTACTTTATTTAACAACAATTCAATCAGCTCTCGCAATTTTTGGAAGAGTCTATTAACTAGATCTAATGACCATAACAAGAATGTTCGATCACCAGCAGTGTCGATCGACGATCTTAGAGAGATATCGATCGATACACCTTTCACGCTGTCGATCGATTGTCCAGTAGGGACATCGATCGGCGAGCTTCAAGTTAAGCTTTATGCACGGGTTGAATGATGCTCAGTAAGCTTCCTAGATCAGCATATCGCCTTACTCTAGCAATCTTAGGTCAATAGATAGGTCAGGACAATATTATTTAAGAGTGCTCAAACATACAAAGTTCCTAGGGTTCAATATTTTAGTTAGCAATTCTAGAACAAGCATTAAGAACAACCTATTGATGAATATCACAACTTAGCAATCTATAGTTGGAGCTAGTCCCTTTAACCTATTTGAACCCTAAATCTTACAATGGAACTACTCAGACATGGCTAAGCAATTCATAACACAAGCAAAGTAAGAAAACTGCATAGTATAGATAATAATAATATTAATGGAGTTCCAGTCACAAATCTCTCTGGATCTTCTCTCCAACTCTCAAAATCTCTCTAAACTTTTGCTGTGAAAACAAGAATACAAAAAAGCTCTCTTGCCTCCTAACACCTAGGCAAGTATTTATCTATTAGGTTAAAAACTCGTCAGGCGCAATCTTGTAATTTGGTAAAGTCTTGGGCTATTGGTCGGCTGGAACCAAATCAGGCTTTTCGCGCCTCGATATCGATTGATGGCACATGATGTGTATCGATCGATTATACTCTTCATTTGTCGGGTCTTCTCTTCTGTATCGATCGACAGCACAGGTTGTGCATCGATCGATTATTGTCTCTTAATTTCGACCTCTGGTATGGTTTGATGAACAGCTCGGATGAAATCTCTTTTGTACTCTAAAATGCTCCAAAATCATCACTTTACTCCAAAACACTCCTGAACCTGAAAACATACCTAATAGGCTAGAAAACATAATAATTATATAGTAAAACACCAATATACCATGGGTGAAAGTGGGTCAAATCCATGGTATATCACCTCCCCCAGACTTACCCTTTTTCTTGTCCTCAAGCAAAACAAACAGGCAGTCTCTCTGAAAGAGGTTTGAAAACCGCAGGGACTCACAGATTTAAAACATTGAAATCATCACCTCTACAATATTGAAATCCACATCTAAGAAGTCCTAATCACACAAGCACATTATGCAATATTCTAGCTTAGCAACCAAATTCATTCATCCAGCAACTTAGCGAATATTATCTGACATTCCCCTCTACTAACCTCATTTCTTAGCATAAAAATAAAAGTGAAGGCTTTACCTTGGGAGTATCGATCACAGGATGCAAAGACTTTCAAACAAGTATCTGGAGTTGCAGGTAAAAGTTAGTTCCTATCTTTTCTCTCTACTAATTTCTCTCTTTAGTCAAAGTCTGCTTCTATTGCAGGATCATTGACCAAGATTGGACAGGCTTCCATGAATCAAGACTTAATGGTGGTTGCCACCAAGCCATGTTCACTTCTTTTTGACCTATATCCAAGAATTCTTTATAAAGCGAGCCTTGAAGATTGCCGCCTCCAAGTCCCGTTCGAATTCTTTTTGTTGGAATATTTATTGAAGCAAGTCTTAATGGTTGTAGCCACCAAGTCCTGTTTGATTCCTCCTAGCTAAAACCTAAAATCATATATCTCCTTTTTTTTAAAGAAAACTTTCTACCTAAACTATCTAGGGTTGAAATAGAGAGAGAGAAAAGGTGATAAATAAATCTACACAAGGCTTTACCTTCCAGACTTGTCTGAAGAATCCGATCCCATGTGTACCAAGCCCCAAGACAAGCAGTTGTGTCAGATTTAGTGTCGGAGGTCAGCTTTGGTTCCTTCAAACAGTCTAAGCAAGTGTGAATAGTTGACAGGTTGATCCATTTTAGCATCTTTAGTACTATATGCAATCAGTGAGTCTAGAATGGTGCTAAAGAGTGGTTAGATCATCAAGTATAAATCAATAAGTTCATTGTCCCCTTCTTAAAACTCAATAAAAACTTTTGAAAAGTAATTTTAATAAGAAACAAAATAGATAAATATCAGTAAACCTTCCCCTAGACTTAAATTACATTGTCTTAGTGTAAAACAGTCGGAGTTATGGTGGAAAATAAATCATAAGTACTCAATTTAACAAGTAAGAAAGATAAACCTGACCGGAGTGAATATCGATCGATGTGCATAGGTTGGCATCGATAGTCGCAGGTGATGGTATGTCGATCGATTTCGACTACTCCTCATCGGTCGATTTATTGGTCATCATTCTACCTGGATCTTATAAAATCTGCAAAGACGAATAGGAAAATAAATACTAGTAATTAATAAAACTAAATTGAAATACCTAATAGTGGGTTGCCTCCCACTCAGCGCTTTGTTATAGTCATTTAGCTTGACTTTGGAGGTGTTTGGGCTAGTTGGTTGAAAAACAGCTACTGGTTGGAAAACAAGAATCCACATTATTCTTGAACATTCTGAACCAAGCTGCAATGAAACTTCTTGTGGCCTCATCACTTCTGGTCCATCTTTGATCCATCTTCAGTGTTGCATTTGAGATGTTTTGTAGCCTCTGTTGAAGAGCTTCAATGCTGCATTGATGCCATCCTATCTTATCATAGGCAAATGCTGATAGCTCCTTCAGTTCCTCTTGCATTGAGTCTATCTTGTCATGTATCAGCTTATCTCGGTCTGATGTAGATGTGGTATCGATCGATGCTACATATGGTAAATCGATCGTTGCTGGTGTAGAACTATCGATCGATTTGGTGGTTGGCCTGTCGATCGATGCTGATTTTTCATGATGACATGCGAGTTGCTTCTGAATGGCCTTGAATTCTTTCTGTAGCCACTCTGCCTGGAAATCCAATCCACTGATCTTGTTGTCGAATGGAAAGTAGATACCATCACACCTCTTGTCAAGTCTGTACTCCATGGTGTCCATAGCTGTGTGGAGCTTGGATGTGATCTAATCAACTTCTGCTGCTGTATAAGGAATATGTGCTAGTGGTTTCTTGGCGTCAAACGATGCGGCTCGCGACCTATCGATCGATGTCGATCCTTCTTCTTGAGAACCAAGTTGATCTTGAATTGTGCCAACGTCCATCTGTACTTTGATCATCTGCTTAGACAAACTGTCCAAGTATCGTATGATAGGTGAAGTGAAACGATCGTGCATATCTTCATAGGATTTCAACCTATCTTCCACTGCTGCGAACTTGCTTTTGATCGATGTGATAGTATAGATATTGATCGATGTGGCTTGCCGATGTTGACACTGATCTTTCTCGCAAAATTCTTCCAAATCTTGCTGTAGTAGATCAATTTTTTTTGTTTAACCAGTCGATATTGTTGTTGAGAGGGTTGTAGACGTCATGAATCTTCGTGTTGATGTATGCTATCTTCCATTCATCCTTCTTTTTTGCTGAATTTTCCGCTTGTGTGGGATTGCTGGATGTTAGCGGCTGGACATCGATCGATGTTTCTTTGTTGGCTCCGATCAATGATGATGGCGTAGCCTCCTTCTCAAGTTGTTTCTGCATACTATCAATCTCAATCCTCATCTCTGCCATGCTTCTGTAAAGCTCATTGAAGCCTCTGTCCAAAGGTTGATAGGTATCATCCACCAGTGTCTGAAGTTCTTCTCCTAACTTCTCTTGAGCTCCACAAATACCAGTTGCCAACTCATTAATCTCATCTTTGGTGTAGATCTCTGGTGAGCCTGGTCTCTATGAATGAAGCGGCATGTTCTGGAAGACATATGTACCTCTGAACTAACATAGATGCTCTCTCCAGCATGTTTCTGATGTCTGCTTTGGTGACAGGGATAATCTCACCAGATACTCCTCTTGTATATCCAAACTCATCTCTGTAGACCCCATACTTGTGGGAACCGAAATTCACACCGTCAATTTCCGATAAAGACTTGTGGAGGAAAACCGAGTTAACCCGATCTTCCTTGAAGGTCCGGATATCTGCTGGGCGCTGAAACAATCAATAAAAATAGAAGTTGCGAAAATAGAAATCGTAAAGATGAGCGGAAGAAAGATCTTATTTCTGAATTCGCGTTTTGAGCGTGAACAACAGGTGAGAAGTAAACTACAAGAGCTGTCGCTAGTCCGGTCGCCTAAGTCTATCCTAGTTGAGTCGCAGCTCGCTAGTGAAAACAGAAAAGAATGCTTAAATCGCTCTAAGTGCTAAGTGCTCGAAAATTTGTGATCTGGTTTGCTTCTTGCTCAAAGCTCTCCTTATATACTCCTCCTATGACGGTCTATCTTCTCGGGCTGAGTTGGGCTTTTCCATTTTCGTCCATCTTTGTATTTATCGGAAACTTGACATTTATCTTGAAATCTCGACATTTATCTTCTGGAAACTTGACATTTATCTCTTATGTGAGGATAAAGATAAACCGTCATAGTTATCCTTCTTTTCGGAAAATCGTTCGTGGGCGTTTGGCGGCGTTGGTTTAGGCGTTTTCTGATTTTGAAGAACAGTCTTTGAAGGTCTCGGTGTTCGAAGGAACCTTAATTCCTTGTTTAGTCGAGGAAGTGGCGTAGACTGATCGAACAAGCTAGGATGGGATCGAACCGGACCACGATAGGAGCGAGACGGGGCGAGGGCGTGGACCGGCGCCAGGCCGACCGGCGGCGGTGCCGCCCCAGGCGGTGCCGCCGGGCGCCAGGCGCCAGCGTGGTGCCGCCGGCGCCAGGCAGTGCCGCGGCGCCAGGCGGGTGCCGCCGGCGCCAATGCGCCGGGCGCCGCCCAACCAGCGTCCGGTGCCGCCGGGCGCCAGGCGTGCCGCCGGGCGCCGCCGCCCGGCGAGGTGCGCCGCGCATGCAACCAGCGTCCGCCGGGCGCCAGGTCGACCAGCGTCAGCGTCGCCCGCCAGGCGGTGCCGGGCAGAGCCAGCCAGCGTCCGGTGCCGCGGCCAGCCGGCCAGCGTCAGTGCCGCGCGGCCAGCCAGCGTGCGGCCGGGCGCCAGGCGAGTGCCGCCGCCAGGCCAGCCAGCGTCCATGCCGCCGGGCGCCAGGCGGGCCGGCGCCAGCCAGCCAGCGCCGCGCCGCGCCAGGCGAGGCGCCCGGCGCCAGCCAGCCAGCGTCCAGCCGCCGGGCGCCAGGCGAGTGCCGCGCAGCCAGCGTCCAGCGTGCTGCTGGTGCCAGGCCGTCTTGCCGTCTGTTGGTTCGTTCGATCTTTCCCTCGTCGTCGTTTGCGGAAATCTTCGAGTTTTGGGAGGGTCTCTAGTCGTAGATCTCGAGATAATCGTTTCCAACGAGATTCTGCGAGTATCGGGATTTTGAGATGGACTTAGATCTTCAGATTTCCGTCGTCGAGGATGAGAGCAATGTGGCTCCGAGTTTTAGATATGTTTAAAGATGAATCTTTAAAACAATCGGGAAGGTTTTACTGAAGACTCATTGTAGATCTCGGACAATCGGACATGGATTTCAAGGGACCAGGATGCTGTCATTGCCGAGATCGCGAGACGATCGCATTGATGGGCGCCAGGTCCCTCGCCGTTGGCGCCAGATGGGAGTGGACGAGCCTTCCGTGAGTTTTATCGAGCGACGACCCGTTTCTTGGATTTGATCGTCGCTTGGCTTTTCTTTCGAGGACTTTCGGTGGCGATTTCGTCATTGACCGATTTTGACCCCAACAGTTAGCCCCAGCTAGCTAGGAACCGTAGAGCCTGTCGGGTCCTAGCTCGCGGTATAGCCGATGTGGAAAAGTGTTGAGATGTAATCGTCTGCGAAAATCGGGGTAAATAGTGATTTTACCTCCTTTATATGGAGTAAGAAATCTCTTTCTTACTTTATCACAAGGTTTTACTCTCTCAAGAATCCTTTCTCTCTCTTTAAGAACAATGTCTTCAAGATCCTCAAAGAGAAACTTCTTCCCATTCATCCTCGGATGACTCTCCTGCTCATGTATCGGTAAAGCGAGGAGTCGGTCGAGGAGGAAAAGAATGCGTATTACCGAGCCCTTGTAGGTTCGCCCTATACTGCCAGAGATCCCTGTTCGAAGAGGCCTCTGCGCAGCCGGTGCTCCTTTGCGCCGAGCTCGGTTTCGTAAAGTATCTCAAGGTTCTTGAGATTTTACCAGGTTCTGAAGGAGTCAAATTTCGGATTCCGTTGGTAGCGAGTGCAAGGAATCCTCCGCAAGATTTCTTTACATGTTCGAAGCTTTCTTCACGTACTGCCGTATGTGGTTCCCAATTCCTGGTGCCATTGTTCGCGCTTCACGCTTGAACTTTCGATCAACCAACTCAGCGTTCCTGCCTTGGAGAGTTGGCTTGGCGTACTTGCTAGCTACTGAACTTCGGGATTGATCTTGGTCCCGATGATTTGAAGGTCTTTGGGGTACTCGGCCGACGGGAGTGACGGTTACTATTCCATGCTGCCTAAGAAGGATATGGCGTGATTCGGGGACTACCGAATCCCAAATCGTGGCAGGGCGTTTCTTCTTTGTTCAAATAGATGGCGAGTCTGTCGAGGAGAGCTGCCTCCATCTATTTCCGCGGGCATGGAACTTTAACCGAGGTAATATGACGAAAATTCTGTTATCTATCTTACTTTTTCCGAAGTGCGTGTCTTTGACAAAATTTTCGTTTTGTAGCGAACAACCCTACCGCGCATTTGCCTGGTAACGTTTTCGTCAAGAGAGATCTTCGTCAAAGGCCGTTTTCTGGAAATCCTTCACCCTCGAGCGGATCCGAGATGCGGTTAACCTTTATCGGTCGGGGTTCTGTTCCGTCGTCACGCCGAACCTGTTACCGTGGTTCCTTCTCGGAGGCGCAGACAGAGGTCTCGTAAGGGGAAGGAAATTGACGATGGGGAAGGCTCGGAAAACCCTTCACCGTTGGGAGAAAAACCTAGTTTAGTTCCAGCGGAAAAGATGGAGCCAGGTTTTCCTATCAACTTCTTTGATGGCCTTCCTCCGGAGTTTACTACTGATGAGTCGCTGGAGGATGAGGAGAAACAACGGGTTTTGCGAGGGCTCCCAGCGTGTCAACGAGGTTGCCCTTCGAACTTCTTTAACCTTGCGTTTGAATCCGTATATGAGCATGCTTGCTGATCTTGAGTTTCATGCAGGGACTAAGAGTGTTCAGCGAGCGCTTGACTCGAGCCCGTAAATCCAGGATTGCTAACTTCAAGACCACAGAAGTGGGCGAGAGCTTTCGGTTCCGTCAAGAGGTGAAGGCACAGAACGCGAAGCAAGCTGAGCTTCACTTCGGCTCTCGTCGGGCGGAAAGGAGAGGAAGAAGGATGGTCGCAGCGGAGGTGGCAAGGCGGCGGAATCGTTTGCGCTGAGTTTCAATGCTTTAAAGAAGCTCAGGAGTTTGTTGGTGATTTCAGCGAGTGCGAGGTTGATCGTAAATCTTTACAAGTCTCAGAACCCAGATTTCTCTTCGATTCGAGATCGCTGAAATGAAGGATTTCATGGCTGAGTGTGCTCATGCTGAGTCCTTGGTTCCTCGGTAGAAGAAAGAGTCCGGAGACTATGGGAACCAATCGAGGTTTCGAGGATACGGTGGAGGTCGAGACTGATGAGAACACCGAGAATGGTGGGAATGCTCGAGGTGTGAATGAAGAAGTGGACCAGCCTGCTAGTTCATTTGGGATTTCTGCATCCGGATTTCTCAGCGTTGACTTCCTTTTGTGAATTGAATTTTCCGTGTGTGGCGTTTTAGTAATTTTATCCTGCGACCGTTGGAGGTTGCATTCTTATGTTTTCGGACTGGCCGTTGGTGGCTTTGAATCCTGCCGTCTTTGCGGCTTTTATGAATATGAAAATTTGCGAGATTTCGTCTTTTGTTTTGATTTATACTTTCGTCAAGTGTAGAGGAAGGATGCAGTAGTCACCATTATCCTAACTCTTTTCGTCGCTTGGTCCGTATGCTACTTTTAGCGGCGTTTTAGGTGTAGCGATAAGAGACATGTTTTGGGATCTCATACGATACTATGTCTGTGAGATGTCAAGATCCAGCAAGACTGGGTTTAGGGCAAGACCTAGGTTTACTCTCAGCTTTGAGGCTGTGCGATGACTGATCGGCTTCGTTTTGCCTGTTAGTGATTTCTTCTGATTCTTTTCGTTTAAAGTCCGGACTAGCCGGCTTATATGACTTGTGTTAAAAGAATCGAGCTATCTTCGAATATATCCGAGGCGCTAAACCAAAATTTTGGGTTTCTTGTATAGCGCTATGATATCCTTGTCGGATGTAAGAGGACCTTTGTAGGTCTGACTACGATTTTGTATTGAGTGAAACGTTTCTTATGGCGTCCGTCGGGGCCAATCGGCGGCGAGTTTATTTTAAGTCGCTGGTGGACTGTCTTTTGCGGATAATCGAGTTTAGTTATCTTTTAAGAAGTTGCGGCGTCTCGCGTTTCTTTGAAGATATGATTTTCGTTTTCGAGGCGTTGATGCGTTTAAGTAAGTATAAAAGATAGAAGAATTTTATTAAAAATTTGAGAAGTTTAAAGTACATATGCGGATTCTCGCGTTTTGTGGGAGTATAGAGTATATCGCCAGTCCCCCTTTTGGTGAGGGATAGCTGAACTCGTCGGGTTTCGACGAGCTGCCTCTCGACCTCTTCGAGGATCAAGCCATCTCGTAGTTCTGATAGTTGCTGCGGACGTTTTACTCCCGTGCGTCGCCGTTCGATCGTGCTGGTCGGATCAGTGGTATGTGGGGTCGAGCTGTCGGTCTTACGGCGGTGGATTGAGGCTTTGTCGCCGTCTGAATCGTTGCCTGTTCGGATGATTCTGGATCATCTTTCTTGAGTCTTCGGGAATGTTGTGTGATTCCTTTGCTCGTTTGGGTTGGCGAGGTTCCGATCTTTTCGCAGTTTAAACTTCGGCTAGTAACGAGTCTCGTGTTTCTGACTACCCGGATGGCTGCGGTTCGGTCGAGTCGGGAACTTGATACCTAGGTGATATGTGGATGGTACTGCCTTCATGGAGTTGATCCATGGGGTTCCCATGATGGCGTTGTAGATGGCGGGTTGTCGACTACTGCAAACTCGGCGATCTTTGTAACTTCCTTCGCCATGGTAGGAGTTTAATTTTCGAGGGTCATGGTAGTGGCCGAGAACCCGTCAATGGTTTTGGCTCAGGATGACTTCCCAAGTGGGATCTTCATCCTGTAGAGGTGTCGCGGAAGATGGCGTTGACCGTGCTTCCAGTATCGGCGAGAATGCGGCCGACTTGAGATCTGGATGACCAGGTCGATTACCAAAGTCGCAGTGAGGTTTGTCGATTCCGGCGGTCGTGTTCCTCAGCGATTGTGTGGTTAGGAACATCGCTGTCCGGGAACCAGTTGGAACTGGTCTCGCTTTTCGCCCGTAGGCTTTATCGGCGAGAGAGTCCTGGTAGAACTGTGATCCTCCGATGATCATGTTTACCCTCTGGCTGCTGTTGTTTCCTTGGTCGTCTGTCTTCTTCCGCTTTTCCTGATTGGTTTTCGGTCAGCGGTCTTGGAGGTAGTTTTGTTAGTCTTTGGGCGGTCGGAGTCAGGAGCAAGTCCTTTATACTCTTGACTTTTGATAGCTCGCGGTGAGGAGTTTTGCGGCGAGCGGGCCGAACCTTGCAGTTCGCAGTGGAGTGGCCTCTGGTCTCGTGGAACTCGCAGTAGGAGTTATCCTTGTACTGGTTCCTGGTCCAGGTGTTTCGGAGGTTTTGCCCTGCTCGAGTTGATGGCGTAGTTATGCTCGCCTTGGGCGTCTTCCCCGTGATGGGCGTATTTGTCGTTGAGGGTTTCTTCTTGACGGTTTTCTGCGGTCCGTGCTTCTGCGATAGAAGCTTCATCTCTTCTTCCATGATGATGAAGTCTGTTGCCTTGTGGAGAGTGTCCTGGATTGTCCGCGCTTTTCCAGTAGTATCCACTTCCGGAACTTTGACTTGTACCGAGAGTTTTTCTCCGTCGATTGCGACATTGTCGCTGATGCCGTTACTCTGGCCATCACCAGTTTGAACCTTATGAAGTCGCGGAGTGACTCGTCTTCCTTCTGAGCTAGACTCCATAGATCCACGTCGGACGTTTCTCTATCCATGAACATGGAGTACTGTTTGAAAGCGCCGAGGCCAGTTGGCGGAAGCTTCGATGGAGTTCGTTTGAGCCGAGAACCACTCGAGTGCAGCACCTTTGAGATGCTCGGCGAAGAAGACAATGACCTGCGTCCGTTCGCTCCGAGTTTGCACCTACCCATTGCGATCTGGAAGGACTGCAGGTGCGACTTAGGATCCGTCGTACCGTCATAGATCGGGATTTTGATCTTCCAGGTCTGAGATGCGTGTTTCCGTGATCCAGTGGTGAGCGGCGTTTTCCGTGCTTCCTCGAGAAGTCTATCGATCTCGGGCGGAACTGGTCGCCTGATGGATCTGCGATTTTACGCTTTCACTTCAGCCACGGTCTTTTGAGAGATTCACGGAGATCACGGATCTCGCTATTGCCGCCGGCGTTCCTCGAACCTGTCGGCGCTGGTCGCGATAGATCGAGTTTGATCTTCCGCGAGTTCTTCCTGCTCCATCCAGTAGAGTTCTTCTTCCTCTTCGTCATGGGCCTATCGAAGGATACCGTCGCCGGCGGACTGGCCGGGTTCTCACTGGGTGGATGTCAGCGTCTTCATCGGAAGGATCCGATCGGTCGCTGACATCTAGATCGATCTTCGGCGTCGCTTTCCTTGTTTCCGGCCGGAGTGGAAGGTCCTGCGAGTCGTTTGCTGTCCTCTTGGAGCCGTTTCCTCGAGTGGGCTCTTTCGGGCGTCTTTCTCGTGCGGGAGATCGAAGTCGAGTCTGCCGCTGGCGTGCCTTGGTGGATCAGCGGCAGCTTGCTCCTCGCAGTTAAGGTATCGACCTGTTTTGCGGCGAGGTTATCAGCTTGTCTGTTGTTCGCCAGCGCGCGGAAGTAAACAGTTCCTTCATCTGCTTGGCCTCGGTGTTTGCATCAGCAGTGACTGTGGGCGTCTCGGCTGGAGTCTTCTCAGCGTTGGCATCGGCGGTGTGCCGTCTAGCGCTGGCTGATCCTTGGTGGCGTCGGCTGACATGATCGGCGTGTGCAGGCGAGATAGATAGATCCGTAACCCCTCCTTCTAGCCAAAGCTGGGAACCGAAATTCACACCGTCAATTTCCGATAAAGACTTGTGGAGGAAACCGAGTTAACCCGATCTTCCTTGAAGGTCCGGATATCTGCTGGGCCGCTACGAAACAATCAATAAAATAGAAGTTGCGAAAATAGAAATCGTAAAAGATGGCGGAAGAAAGATCTTATTTCTGAATTGGCGTTTTGGCGTGAACAACAGGTGAAGTAAACTACAAGAGCTGTCGCTAGTCCGATCGCCTAAGTCTATCCTAGTTGAGTCGCGGCTCGCTAGTGAAAACAGAAAAGAATGCTTAAATCGCTCTAAGTGCTAAGTGCTCGAAAATTTGTGATCTGGTTTGCTTCTTGCTCAAAGCTCTCCTTATATACTCCTGATCTTCGCGGGCTGAGTTGGGCTTTTCCATTTTCGTCCATCTTTGTATTTATCGGAAACTTGACATTTATCTTGAAATCTCGACATTTATCTTCTGGAAACTTGACATTTATCTCTTATGTGAGGATAAAGATAAACCGTCATAGTTATCCTTCTTTTCGGAAAATCGTTTTTGGCCGTTGGGCGTTTAAGCGTTTTACGGTTTTGAAGAACAGTCTTTGAAGGTCTCGGTGTTTCGAAGGAACCTTAATTCCTTGTTTAGTCGAGGAAGTGGCGTGACTGATCGAACAAGCTAGGATGGGATCGAACCGGACACGATAGGAGCGAGACCGGGCGAGGGCCGTGGACCGGCGCCAGGCCCGATGCGGCGGTGCCGCCGGCGGCGGTGCCGCCGGCGCCAGGCCGGCAGCAGGCGGTGCCGCGGCGCCAGGCGGTGCCCGGCGCCAGGCGGTGCCGCCGGCGCCAGGCCGACGCGGCGCGCCGCGGCCAGCCAATCCAGCGTGCCGCCGGGCGCCAGGCGTGCCGCCGGGCCGCGCCCGCATCCGGTGCCGGGCAGGCAGGTGCCGCCTGCGCCAGGCCGCCCGGCAGGTGCCGCCCGTAGCCAACCAGCGTCGGGTGCCGCCAGCGCCAGGCCGACCAGCGTCCAGCGTGCCGCCAGCGCCAGGCCGGTGCCGCTGGCGCCAGGCCAGCCAGCCGGTGTCGCCGGCGCCAGGCCGCCGCGCCCGCCGGCGCCAGGCGGTGCCCGGCAGCCAGCCAGCCAGCGTGCCGCCCGCCAGGCGAGTACGCCGGCGCCAGGCCAGCCAGCGTCCAGCGTGCCGCCGGCGGCGGGCGCCCGGCCAGGCCAGCGTCCAGCGTCCGGGCGCCAGGCGGTACGGCGGGCGCCAGGCCACCAGCGCCCAGCTGCGCCGGCGCGAGGCGTGCCGGCGCAGGCCAGCCAGCGTCCAGCGTGCCGCCGGGCCAGGCGGTGCCGCCGAGCCAGCCAGCGTCCAGCGTGCCGCCGCCAGGCGAGGTGCCGCTGCGCCAGCCAGCCCAGCGTGCTGCTGGTGCCAGGCGTCTTGCCGTCTGTTGGTTCGTTCGATCTTTCCCTCGTCGGTCGTTTGGAAATCTTTCGAGTTTTGGGAGGGTCTCTAGTCGTAGATCTCGAGATAATCGTTTCCAACGAGATTCTGCGAGTATCGGGATTTTGAGATGGACTTAGATCTTCAGATTTTCCGTCGTCGAGGATGAGAGCAATGTGGCTCCGAGTTTTAGATATGTTTAAAGATGAATCTTTAAAACAATCGGGAAGGTTTTACGGAAGACTCATTGTAGATCACGGACAATCCAGACATGGATTTCAAGGGACCAGGATGCTGTCATTGCCCGAGATCGCGAGACGATCGCATTGATGGGCGCCAGGTCCCTCGCCGTTGGCGCCAGATGGGAGTGGACGAGCCTTCCGTGAGTTTTATCGAGCGACGACCCGTTTCTTGGATTTGATCGTCGCTTGGCTTTTCTTTCGAGGACTTTCGGGTGACGATTTCGTCATTGACCGATTTTGACCCCAACAATACTCATCCTTCTGTTCCCATCTGAACTTTCTGGCTCCATACTGATCATAAGCTCGTAGTCCAAACTCAAGGCGTCTGTCGGTCATACTGGATGTGTCCCGTCGAGAAATGTAGGTGTTACCCTGTCGAAAGACGTTGGAACGGAGATGTCGATCAGTGGTTGAGTAACCAGTCGGTAGGATTGGTGGAAACCAGTCTCTGCTATATTAGCTGTAGGATGTTCGTCTTGATCCTTAGGTATATTGTCTGGATTGCTGCGTTGCTGCATAAACAAGTTTTCAGGTCCATTGGCCACCTGAAGGATGTAAACTATGTCATCTTTGGAGATGTGTAGAATCCTTCCATCCATAGCCTTGCATGGCCATCTGGGTCCCTGAAAATACCAAATTCATCAGGCATATGATATCCATACTCGATACGTTTCTTAGTGTAATATTGAGATTGAGGTAAAAGTTGAAAATCGATCGATGGTGTTGATGATGTATCGATCGATGGTGTTGATGATGTATCGATCGATGGTGGACGTCTGTCTGCTGAACTAGGGTTGTTGAATTGATTGCTTCTCTTGCAGGCTCCTTCAGTGATCTGATTTGGGTGTGCGTGTGCTTGCATCTTGCCTGCTTCTGTGGTGTGAGAAATCTTCTTGGGTGTAAAACTCCTTTTATAGCAATCAGATGCCCTACTTTGAATTGGAAAATTTCTTTTTTCCTTCTCAAAGTTGGTTGCCTCAAAATCGATCGATGTACCAATATGGGTATCGATCAATGCGTGTGATTGTTTTGCTGGAAGAGGATGGGAATCGATCGATGTTGAGTGGCCTCTGTCGATCGATGGCGAATGTGTTGACGTGAAGGCATGGCTCGGAAATCTATCTTCTTCAAGGGAAATCTCTGTAGCTCTTTCCTTCCAATAGTCCTCATCATACTCCTCTGTAGTATCCTCATTGGTTGAAAGTATTGCAGTATTCACTGCGAAACTCTCATGAAATCCACTGTCTGCCCAATTGCCTATTGAATAGTCATCTTGTCAGCTGTTGGGTTGAAAAGCAAAATCTGGATAGCAGTGATTTGGCAAAACGTAGTGGTCAACCGGATGCTCCATGTCGATCTACGTGGCATGATGATTATCGGTTGGCGGTGACTCACGGGAATCAATCGATGACACAGTGTGGGTGTCGATCGATTCGGAGTATTCTGTCTCATACTCTGCTCCACAATGGCATGCAGCAATATAGCCAAGATCATCTCCAATCTCCACGAAGTTGACCTGTTGTTTGACAACTCGAACTGGGTCATAGTGGATGTCTGGATCTATCAGAGTTAGGCACAATCTGTTGGTGTTCATGTCACATACAGCTCCTACTGTAGCGAAGAATGCTCTTCCAAGCAAAGGGAAGAGTTCCAGTTTAGCTTGATATCAAGGACATGAAAATCTACTGGGACAAGGGCATTACCAATCTGCACCTCAAGGTCTTTGATGATACATCCTGAGTTCCTCTGAAAACAGTCCAGAAAGGTGAAAGACTCTGAAGAAGGTTCTACTTTCAGACCAAGCTGGTCTGCCATAACCTTAGGTAGGATGCTGACTGATGCTCTTGTGTCACAAAGTGCATGGGGAAATTCAATACCCCTCACTAGACATGGTATTGCAAACTTCCCAGTATCACTCTTCTTCTTCAATGTGATCCTCTGTTTCACCTTTTCTCTGACATGATGAAACATTCTCCTAATGTCCTCCTCAGTCTCATTTGTCTTTCTCACGAACATCCACAATCTGTGTGTGAAATAAACCTCCTCAAAAGGTTTCTCCACTGGGATTCTAAGACTTTCTTAGTGAAACCATCCATCTCCTTCTCATTAGCTTCCCTCTTCAGTTTTTTTTAGGAATCTTCTCCTTCCTTTTCCTCAAATTTCTCCCTTCAGTCGCCTTATCAACTTGTATAGGCTCTGGTGTAGTGTATGAAGGTTTGCTGGTAGTCTCTGGCGGGTTAACTGATGGTTTAGGTGGTGGTCTGAGTGCATTGATTTGGGATATATCAATAGGTGGTAACTGCACTCGGTATGTGAGAGGTGCTTGTCGATCAATGTGAGATGGTGGATGTCAATCGATGTTGGATTCTCTCTGTCGATCATTGTCTTGCTCGGGCTGTCGATCGATGTTGACGTAGAAAGGGGAGGGTGGGTGTGGATGTCACCCTGCGAATTCTTCATGAGTCATAATTCGTACTGCACTGCAATTCGTAGTCGACTCGGCAGCTGACATCGATTGATGTTGGTGGAGTTCTGTCGATCGATCCGTGTCATAATGTGTCAATCGATGTGTGTCCTCCGATATCGGTCGACACCAATGTGATCCACCGAAACTCATGGAACTCTCTACTTCGAAGTCTCCTTCTTCAAGCTTGTCATGCTTCACCACTTGCCAGAAATCATCATCTATGATGGCATTGACGTGATGCTTCATGCTTTCATCTCCTGCCTCTCTAATCAAGGCTTCCTGCCTCTTAACAGCTTCTCCAGTCTGAACAACCTACATCTCAAGCTTTCTAACCCGAGTGCTTAGATTCTCAATCCTTGTGTTCAGATCGGTGTAGACAGAATCAATTTTCCCATTGAAATCCACTGTTAGCTTCTGCTGTCCTTCAAGAACTCGATCAAGCATAGTCTCAATCTTGCTCTCCTGAGTCTGTGTGGTGGATTCTGGTAAGCTGAATTCCTATAGTTTCTGCTGTTGTTGTTGTAGGGTTTTTAAAACTGTGAACTATGGTTGTAGTTACTCCTCTGACCATTGCCATAGAAGTTCATGTTTCCATTCTTGTTTCCAGACCTTTGAAATCCAGTACCTCCAATGTAGTTCACATCTTCTCCTTATGTGTCTACAGCTTCTTCTTCTTCAGCTGAGCAGACCTGCTTCCTGAGAAGCTCATGAACAACATCTGATTTTTCTCTAATTTCTTCCATCTGACCCTTCCCAAGGGATGCAACAGACTTCTTCCTCTCAAAGTCAGTGTTCTTGGTTCTGCTGCTGTTTGCTAGATTCTCTATAAATCTCACAGCCTCTTTTGAATTCCTGGTGTTGAAGTTCCCCTCGCTAGCTGTATCAAGAGCCATCTGATACCTCAAGGCGATACCTCTGAAGAAAGTGCTCAGCAATTGCACTTCATTGAATCCATGGTGTGGACAGTCTCGTTGGAAGAACTTGAATATGATCCATGCGTCCTTGAAAGACTCTCCAGTCTTCTGCGCGAATGTAGCAATTTTGCTCCTCAGGTCTTCAGCGCGTGCCTCATTAAAGAAGTTACACAAGAAAGCGTTCTTGATGCCGGCCCAGGATGTAAATGATCCTGTGGGTAGCTGCTTAAGCCAATGCGAAGCTTCTCCAATCAGAGAGTATTTGAAAATCTTGCAGAGTAGGTAGTCCGCAGGGACTCCATCCATGTAGATAATAGAAATAAGATCCTAGAACCTCTCAAGATGGTCCATAGGATGCTCGTGCGTTACCCATAGTAGGGTATATGTGACACGAGTGTGTAGGACTCTGGCTTCAGCTCAAAATTCGGCTTCTGAATCTCTGGAAGGCGAATGGCTGTTCTGCTGGCGTAGTATTCGTCTGGACGATTGTAGTCATCCAATTACCTTGGTCGAGCAGCCTCATCTACAGGTTGAACAGCTCCTGTAGCATCATTATCGGGCTCAGGGATTACATTCCCCTGCACATCCAGTTTCCGACCTGTTGCATTACGCAGATGACAATCCTGGTCATACAGGTTTCCATTCTCATCCTGTCTGAGAATAACAATCGCAACCATGCTTCACGACTGAGTATCGATCGATGTACGAGGTGTAGTGTCGATCGATGTCGAGCGATGAGACTCGGTCGACAGTAGAGTGCGAGAATCGGTCGACGCGAAAGCTGTTGTGTCGATCGATGTGGAACGTAAGTCTTTGCGGATTGAGCGTCCCAAGTGAGCAGGATCCTCTGAGAATAGTAGTGGTTTGTCCTTGTTGCTTCTTGTACTGCTGGGCATGCACCTGAAAAGACAAGAAAAAACAAATTGTATCAGAAAGGGGGTAAAGAAAAATAAAACCTAAAATCAATCAAATTAAATCTAATGGCGATCAAAGCTCCCCGGCAACGGCGCCATATTTGGTCTCACTCAAATTACTTTAAGGAGTGAATTACTCTCTCAAATAAGAGGTTCAGTTTTAATACTTAGAGATCGAATCCTCAAGGAGGTAGAGAACCTATTAAATCTAATCAGAGAATCAATTCTAGGTGAATTGTGATTTTAATGGTTTAAAACAAAGTAAATAATCCTATGTGAGCACGGTAGTTTCTCGACTAACAAGATGATTGAGTTGAAACTTTAATTGGAAAACGCTAGACGTAGGGTTTCTATTCAGGTATTCAGAGATTATAATCCTATAGATGCCTAACAGTTGCTTGCATGATATATTAGAGATCAACTACTTTATTTAACAACAAATCAAACAGCTCTCGCAATTTTTGGACGAGTCTATTAACTAGATCTAATGACCAGAACAAGAATGTTCGATCACCAGCAGTGTCGATCGACGATCTTACGGAGATATCGATCGATACACCTTTCATGCTGTCGATCGATTGTCTAGTAGGGATATCGATCGACGAGCTTCCAGTTAAGCTTTATGCACGGGTTGAATGATGCTCACTAAGCTACCTAGATCAGCAAATCACCTTACTCTAGCAATCTTAGCTCAATAGATAGGTCCGGATACTATTATTGAGGAGTGCTCAAACATACAAAGTTCCTAGGGTTCAATATTCTAGTTAGCAATTCTAGAACAAGCATTAAGAACAACCTATTGATGAATATCACAACTTAGCAATCTATAGTTGGGGCTAATCCCTTTAACCTATTTGAACCCTAAATCTAACAATGGAACTACTCAGACATGGCTAAGCAATTCATAAGACTAGCAAAGTAAGAAAACTGCATAGTATAGATAATAATAATAATAATAGTAATGGAGTTCCAATCACAAATCTCTCTGGATGTTCTCTCCAACTCTCAAAATCTCTCTAAACTTTTGCTGTGAAAACAAGAATACAATTAAGCTCTCCTGCCTGCTAACACCTAGGCAAGTATTTATCTATTAGGCTAAACACTCGTCAGGGGCAATCTCTTAATTTTGTGAAGTCTTGGGCTATAAGTCGGCTGGAACCAAATCAGGCTTTTCGCGCCTCGATATCGATCGATGGCACAGGATGTGCATCAATCGATTATAATCTTCATTTGTCGGATTTTCTCTTCTGTATCGAGACAGCACTGTTTGTGCATCGATCGATTATTGTCTCTTAATGTCGACCACTGGTCTGGTTTGATGGACAGCTCGGATGAAATCTCTTTTCCATTCTAAAATGCTCCAAAATCATCAATTTACTCCAAAACAATCCTGAACCTGAAAACATACCTAATAAGCTAGAAAACGTAATAATTATATAGTAAAACCCCAATATACCATGGGTGAAAGTGAGTCAAATCCATGGTATATCAGCTAATAATGAGTAAAATTCATGGTATCTTAATCTTCTTCTAACATGTGCGAATCTTCTTCTAATCCAGAATTTATTGATCTAGGAAGTGTCTCACAATTAGGTCAAAAATTTTCTAGAGAAGAAAAGAGTATGATGTTTCATCCCCGATTTTCAACCTTGAATATTCCAAATTCTGTTTTAAAAAATGTTAACTTTCAATCATAAATTCCAAAACTGTTTTACTCTGCGGAAAATGGTATTTCACAAAATGAATATATTACAAAATTTGAGCCAACAAGTACAACTTTTATAGCCATTACAGATAACATGTGAAATGAATTAAATGTTCTAGTAAAATAATTTTCGAATGACAAAAATTATCTAAGAGATGATTTTTACTCTAAAAATAATAGTAAAAAAAACATTGGTTCTTCAAAAACTTTTTAAAAGATAGAAATAGCATCATAATGAATTTTACAATTATCTCCGAACACAGAAAGTACAAATTTTATTTTTTTAACTGGTTTGAAGATTATAACTCTGAAAATGAAATAAATTTTCCTTTTTCTAAAACACTGAAACCAATTACCAATAACAATAAAAATCTTGAATTGGAAACAATTGCTAATGGTAAAATTATTCGCTCTAACCATCCTCCTCCCAAGGGATAAAATTAGAATGGTTAGGAAACCCAATTGAAAAGCAATTCCTTTTAAACGACCTCAAAAAACGAGAATGCTAATGTCAAAAATATCATTGTCCAAAACAATTTTTCAAAAGCTAATCTTTGTACAATAAGAAAGCAACTTGATATAATTGAGAAATCAATCCAAAATCAAAACCCTATTTTAATGGAATCTCCTTCTGAAAAGAACAAAAAAAAAATCCCATGTTCAACCTTTCCAAACTTCCAGTTCAAGTGTCAAAACTTACCAAGATACAAACCTAGAATTCCTTCATGCTCTCCAAAGCCAATTAAGTAAAGTTGAAATAGAAGACAGTAGCGTGCCACATAATTCTGATATACCCAGTACTTTCAAAATACAAATAAAGCAATGATACTGGATTGGAAAAACCATCAGGATCATCAATAAATTTCTGCCCCTTATCTAGGAGAAATCCAACCAATAGAGAAACCTAGGTTTAACTCATTATCAGTCAATGAGTGGAATATTGATGGTAAATCTGAATATTATATTTTAAGTATCCTCCAGAAAATGACAATGGCCGCAAACGCCTATAGAACCCAAATATAAATGAGGATAAAAAAGTAGCTTAACTCCTCATAGCTTGTTTTAGGGACAGCTTAAAGGACGGTGGGATAATTACCTAACCAATCAGCAACGAACAGAAATCCTCGATTCAATTAAAATGGATGAAGATATAGTGTCAATCCTAGATAATATTGGAAATCCTAAACAAGATGATGTTGCTACATTAGTCATATCTATAACCTTGCATTTTGTAGGAAATTCCCCAGTCCTTAGAGATTAAAATGCTGAACTCCTTTCAAATCTTAAATGCAAAAAAAAAAACTAAGTGATTTCAAATGGTACAAAAATACATGTATTACCAGAGTCTTACTCCGTCAAGATTCTAACCAATCTTTTCGGAAAGAAAAAATTCTAGCTGGTCTTCCTACACTCTTAGGAGACAAAGTTAAAACAAAATTAGAGATTACATAGGAACCCAAATAATATATTTTGAGGATTTCACTTATTGAGAGTTGATCAGTATTGTTCAACAAGACGGTCTTAGGATATGCCAGTACCTGGAACTCCAGAAACATCTTAAGTGGGAAATAAAAAGAACAAGAGTGGAATTATGATCATTCTGTAAACAATTTGTGATAGAGAGAATGCAAAAAAAATAAATACAATTCTAAAACTAATCCTAGAAAACATTCTAAAAACTATAAGGGCTCTAAAAGTTGTGAGAATTCAATAATAAAAAACAAAAAAAAAAAAATTTCCTTCAAAGGAAACTCTATCCAAAAAAAAACTTTCTCTAAAACCATCACATGCTTCAAATGCAATAAGAAAGGCCACACTTCCAAATTTTGTCGTTTTAATCGCAAAATCCAGGAATTTAACCTTGGAAAAGAAATTTCGAGTAAAATATCTAATCTTTTTCTAGATGATTCTTCTTCATCTTACGACTCTAATTTATCAATGGTTTCTGAAAAAGACCTTAGAGGTTATGAAATAAATAGTTCATCATCTTGTTCAGAGTTTAATGAAAAGACTATTTATGTCCTTACAAAAATAAAGAATTACAACTTGAAATATTAAATTTTATTTTTTATCCGAGCCTAAACAAAAATTTCTTGAGAAAATTCTTTGTTTTTTAAATGAGACAGATGTAAAAACAAAGATAGTTCTCCAAAATCCCATGTTCCAACTTCTTCCAAATCCGCTTACGATCTCACCACCATTCTTAACAAAACAAAGAAAGACACCACGAATACAACGATACAAGATCTTAGGATTGAAATCAAAGAAGTAAAAAATGATCTAAAAATCCTCAAAGAAAAACAAAAACGAGATTCTGTGTATTTTCACTCAATTATATCTCATGCCAAAGGTCATCATGATTCTAGTTCGGAGGAACAAGAAAATAAATAGCTTAAATAATGAAGATGAAAATCTCAAAGAACAAGTTCAATCACTAGATATGCCCCCTAATGGTTTCCTTTCCGTTCTAGAGAAATAACTTCTCGAAAATATAAAATGAAAGTTGCCATTGTTTTTCTGAGAATTACAAAATTGATATAAATGCTTTATACGACAGTAGTGCAGATCTTAATTACATCAAGTCTGGGCTTGTTCCAACATGTTTTCATCTAGAAACTCGAGAAAATTATGTACTGCAAATAATTTTAATCTGCGTATAACATCTAAAGCAGAAGCTTCAATATTAAAAGAAAATATCCTTATTAAAACTGCATTTGTTCTCACAAATGATATATATCAAAATTTCATTTTAGGAACACAATTTTTTGATATTGATTACACCATATAATTTTGGGTGCTGCAACTTCATTTAAAAATAATAATATAAAACTATCTTTTAAATTTCTAGCAGACCAAAGAAGTGAAGCCTAAATCTAATAAAAGCGTGTTCAATACAAGAAAAAATTACAAATTCTTTAATCCATGGTAAAATCTTCCACTTGGAACATTTAAAATCAGAAGTTTTACTTCAGATGACCTTGGAAACCTTAAAATCAAAAGAAATAAAAAAATTTCAAACTTAAATAAATTATTTGAGAAAGAAATTTGTTCAGATTTACCAACGGGTTTTTGGGAAGAAAAAACATATTATTGATTTACTTATGATGAATGTTTTCTTGAAAAAAAGATTCCCACAAAAGCTAGTCCAATTCAAATGAACGAAGAATTAGAAAAACATAGTGGAAAAGAAATATCTGATTATCTTGATAAGCGACTAATTTCAAAATCAAGATCTCCTTGGTCCTGTGACTTTTTATGTAAAAAAAAATTCTGAAATTGAAAGAGGAACCCCAAAATTAGTTATTAATTACAAACCTTTAAACACTGCTCTGAAATGGATAAGATACCCAATAACAAATAAAAAAGATTTACTTAAAAACCTTTACTCTACCCACATATTTTCAAAGTTTGACCTAAAATCAGGATTTAGGCAAATTCAGATATCTGAAAATGATCGTTATAGAACATCATTTACTGTCCCTTTTGGCCAAGACCAATGGAATGTAATGCCATTTGGTTTAAAAATGCACCTTCTGAATTTTAAAGAATCATGAATGATATATTCTTTGACTTTTCAAAATTTTGCATTGTATATATTGATGATATATTAATATTTTCAAATTCTATTAATGGACATTTCAAAAGTCACAAGACATCTTATTATGGTGTGAGAAAAAATAGTCTTGTTGTTTCCAAACAAAAATGTCTCTATTTCAAACTAAGATCAGACTAGGTCATTATATATCACAAGGTATGATAACACCTATTGAAAATTCTTTAGAATTTGCAAATAAATTTTTAGACAAAATTATTGACAAAACTCAATAAGAAAGGTTCTTTGGAAGTCTTAGTTATATTCTAGATTTCTGTACTAATATTAGTAGGATAGGTAAACCTTTGCATAGTCGTCTAAGGACAAATCCAGTTCCTTGGGTAAAAGAACATACTGAAATAGTTCAAATGACTAAAAATGGTCTTAGATATCTAATGTCTGCATAAAGCAGATCCGGATTTAGAAAAAATCTTAGAAACAGACGCTTCATATGTAGGATATGGGGGTATTCTTAAACAAAAGAATTTAGTTTGTCGCGATAGTATTGTACAATTTACGTCATCACATTGGAACGACACCCAAAAAACTATTCTACTATCAAAAAGGAAAATTTGAGTATAGTTTTGTGTATTCGAAAATTTCAAAGCAATCTTTTAAATAAAAAATTTCTTTTAAGAATTGATTGCAAACATGCTAAAGATGTTTTACAAATGTTCAAAACCTTGCATCAAAACAGATTTTTGCGCGGTGGCAGCGATTTTAAGTAGTTTGATTTGAAATTGAATTTATGAAAGGAGATTTAAACTTTATCCCAGATTTCTTGCCTCTGAAGAAGATGATTGACAAAGGCTAAAGATTTTACTTGGAACCAATCTCAGAAAAAAAAGAATCTACAAACACTCACCGAAAAACAGAACCCTGGATCTCTCTTACAAAAAAAACAGTGCTAAAAAGGAAGAAATACCAAAAACCCCAATCTCTTCAAAGACTAGAGCTATCATGAGTCAAATCTTACAATTGAAAAAGGCTTTCGAGTTCAGTTTTTCAAAACAAAAGTCGAGAGAATCTTTCAAAAACTTCCCTTCTCAAGCTATTTCAAAATTTAACGAGGTTCGTTCAAAAATTATTTTAAGAGAAAACCAAACACCTGAAATTTCTTGAGAAAATTCTTTCTTATAGTTCTCCAGAATCCCATGTTCCAACTTCTTCCAAATCATCTTATGATCTCACCACCATTCTTAACAAAATAAAGAAAGACACCTCGAAAAAAACGATACAAGATCTTAGGATTGAAATCAAAGAAGTAAAAATGATCTAAAAATCCTCAAAGAAAAACAAAAACGAGATTTTGAGTATTTTCACTCGATTATATCTCTGCCAAAGGTCATCATGATTCTAGTTCAGAAGAAGAAGAAATTGATAGCTTAAATAATGAAGATGAAAATCTCAAAGAACAAATTCAATCTCTAGATATCGCCCCAAATGGTGTCCTTTTCATTCTAAGAAAAATAACTTCTCGAAAATATAAAATGAGAGTTACCATTGTTTTTCTGAGAATTACAAAATTGATACAATTGCTTTATTCGACAGTAGTGCAGATCTTAATTGCATCAAGTCTGGGCTTGTTCCAAAATGTTTTCATCTAGAAAGTTGAGAAAACTTATCTTAATTGCATCAAGTCTGGGCTTGTTCCTAATAATTCTAATCTTGGTATAACATCTAAAGCAGAAGCTTCAATATTAAAAGAAAATATCCTTATTAAAACTGCATTTTTCTCACAAATGATATATATATATATTTATATATATCAAAATGTTACTTTAGGAACACCATTTATTGATATGATCACACCATATAATGTTATGAATGCGGCAATTTCATTTAAAAATCAAAATATAAAACTATCTTTAAAATTTCTAGCAACACCAAAGAAGTGAAGCCTAAATCAAATAAAAGCTTGTTCAATACAAGAAAAATTTATACATTCTTTAATCCACGGTAAAATCTTCCACCTGGAATATTTAAAATCAGAAGTTTTACTTCAGAAGACCTTGGAAATCTTAGATTCAAAAGAAATAAAAAAAATTCAAACGTAAATAAATTCTTTGAGAAGGAAATTTGTTCAGATTTACTAACTGGTTTTCGAATCAAAACAACATATTGTTGATTTACCCTATGATGAATATTTTCTTCAGAAAGAGATTCCCACAAAAGCTCGTCCAATTCAAATGAACTCTGAATTAGAAAAACATTGTGGAAAAGAAATATCTGAACATCTTGATAAGCGAGTAATTTCATAATCAAGATCTCCTTGGTCTTGTGCTGCTTTTTATGCAAAATAAAAATTCTGAAATCAAAAGAGGAACCCCAAGATTAGTTATTAATTACAAATCTTTAAACACTGCTCTGAAATGGATTAGATATCCAATAACAAATAAAAAAGATTTTCTTCAAAAACTTTACTCTACCCACATATTTTCAAAGTTTGGCCTAAAATCAGGATTTAGGAAAATTCAGATATCTGAAAATGATCATTATAAAACAGCATTTACAATCCCTTTTGGCCAATACCAATGGAATGTAATGCCTTTTGGTTTACAAATGCACCTTTTGAATTTTAAAGAATCATGAATGATATATTCTCTGACTCTTCAAAACTTTCATTGTGTATATTCATCATATATTAATATTTTTCAAATTCTATTAATGAATTTCAAAAATCAGAAGACATCTTATTATGGTGTGAGAATAAATAGTCTTGTTTTTTCCAAACGAAAATGTCTCTATTTCAAACTAAGATCAGACTAGGTCACTATATATCACAAGGTATGATAACGCCTATTGAAAGATCTTTAGAATTTGCAAATAAATTTCTAGACAAAATTATTGATAAAACTCAATAAAAAAGGTTCCTTGGAAGGTTCAATTACATTCTAGATTTCTCTACTAATATTAATAGAATAGCTATACCTTTTCATAGTCGTCTAAAGACAAGTCCAGTTCATTGGGAAAAAGAACATACTAAAATAGTTCAAATCACTAAAAACAGGTCTTAGAAATCCCATGTCTGCAATCCGGATTTAGAAAAAATCTTAGAAACAAATGTTTCATATGTAGGATATGGGGCTATTTTTAAACAAAAGAATTTAGATAGTCACGACAGTATTGTACAATTTATGTCATCACATTGGAACGACACCCAAAAACTATTCTACTATCAAAAAAGAAATTTTGAGTGTAGGTTTTTGTCAAAAATTTCAAAGCAATCTTGTAAATAAAAAATTTCTTTTAAGAATTGATTGCAAACATGCTAAAGATGTTTTACAAAAAGATGTTAAACACCTTGCATAGAAAAAAAGATTTTTGCGCGGTGAATTTATGAAACGATATTCAAACTTTATCCCAGATTTCTTGACACGAGAATTTCTCCAAAACAAGTATAATGCCTCCAAAGAAGATGTTGACAAAGGCAAAAGAATTTACGTGGAACCAATCTCAGAAAAAAACGAATCTACAAACACTCACCGAAAAAAAGAACCCTGGATCTCAGTTACAAAAAACGAGTGTTAAAAATGAAGAAATACCAAACACCCTAAAATCTCTTCAAAAACTAGAAGGTATCATGAGTCAAATGTTACAATTGCAAAAGGCATTTGAGCTCAGTTTTTCAAAGCAAGTGTCGAGAGAATCTTTCAAAAATTTCCTTCTCAAGCTATTTCAAAATTTAACGAGGTGCGTTCATAAATTATTTCAATAGAAAACCAGACATCTAAAATTTCTTGAGAAAACTATTTCTTCTTTAAAAGAGACAGATGTAAAACACCGATAGTTATCCAAAATCCCATGTTCCAACTTCTTCCAAATCCTCTTATGATCTCACCAAATTCTTAACTAAAGAAAGAAAGACACCTCAAAACCAACGATACAAGCTCTTAGGATTGAAATCAAAGAAGTAAAAAATGATCTAAATATCCTCAAAGAAAAACAAATTGAGATTCTGAGTATTTTCACTCAATTATATCTCCTGCCAAAGGTCAACATGATTCTCTTGAGGTAATTGTTAGGCATGGTACAATTCTTTTTTAATCTAATCTCCTAAACACAAACCATGGTGGAACTATTTTGATTCTGCCACAGAAATATTTAAACTCAATGTACAAAAATCATTCCAGATCTTCAAGAAAAATTTAATTCCGTCTGAATAAAAAAAAAATTACCTCCACTAGCTTTTTTCCACTCAAAATTCCATTTTCCTTGGGTATTTTCATGGAGCCTTAAATTTACTTCAAATTCAGTGCATGTTATCCAAAGAAAATTCAGGGTCCAGTGGTGAGATAAATACAAACTTCCTTCAAACCTCTATACCCCAAATATCCTTACCTCGATAAAGTAGCAAAACACAAAAATCCAAATACTTAACGAAACACCAAACCAAACACCAGGGTCAACATTTTTCTTGGCTCAAAATCCAAAATGTTAGCAATACTGGCAGGTGCAAAATGTTAAGGCAATCTCCTTACAATTTTACCGACAATGTCCAATCAAATCTCTCGTACTACACGACATGATTCAGGGTTTCAAGTGCCAGATAAAGATAAAGAAATTTTCGGCAACAGTGGAGTATCTCTCCACAAAAAAATGCCAATCTCCTCAAAATCCAGCAAATATCTTTGTTACGATTCTGTCGGATACAGTGACATTGTTATTAAGGTAGAGTATATATCGTGGGTACTAAAATATCCAAACAAATTCGTCTTTAAAAGTTTATTAGTTAGTGAAAAGAGAATTTCTGGGTATTACTAAGATAACTAGTTTTACTAAGGCAAAATGGTTTTACTGGTATTACCGATATTACTATGTTTACGAGTTCTACTAGTATTACTGGTATTACTATGTTTGTAGATTTGAAAGAATTAGTATTAGTAAGAGAAGACTGTAGGGTGTGAGAATGATTTTTTTCTTTAATAATGATAATTATAATGATAATTCCATTTTCTTTCAGGAAAAATGCATAATCCGCGTTGCACATTCATTGGTTTTGATTATGGGGGATATTATATGAAAGATGGGGCTGAGATGCAATGGATCTCGGGAGATGGTGAAGGAGAAGATTAAATTCACACAATTGTGTTGAAGAAATCAGTGGAGGAGGTGACATACTCTTTTTTGGTTGAGCGTATTTTCAGAAAGATAAAGGTAGATGAATCTAAGATGGAAGCGAGGATTAGTTACTTTCCAATGGTGCTGAATTCGAACAAGCCATCATATATCTGGAATGATAAAGAAGTGTTTGGATATCTACTGCAAGTAAATCATGAGAAGTGTAGAAGTGTTCTACATGTGGAGTTAATATACAAAACGGATGAAGCAGTGCAACTTTCAAGAGATGACGCTGAAACTGATGCCGATCTATTTGATAGAGAGGCTCCTGATACAGAGACTATTGATAGAGAGGCTCCTGATACAGAGGATGGTGATGAATATGGTACTGATGAATATGGTACTGAGAAAGATGGTACCGATTGTGTGCTCACATTCTACGATGACGTTGATATGCATGAGAATTTAACCTGAAGAGATGAGCATGTGTTTGGAGATACAGAAGAAAGACCATCAGTTGAAGTCACACTTGTTGTGTATCAGACTCGGGATGATGGTATGGATTTGGTTTTAGGTCAAGAATTTAGATCTAAGGAGGAAGCACAAGTTCATATTCAGACGGCTTCTCATCAGAAATGTTTTGAGTATGAGATAATTAAGTCAGATAGAGTGAGATATGTGATAAAATGTCGAGGAGCGAAAGACGGCTGCAAGTGGTTTGTGCGAATTGCAAAACTAGCAAATTCAGATCGTTGGACGGTTAGAAGTTACATCAAGCAGCATACATGTTCTGTTGTTACTACAAGAACACTGCCTCATAGAAGGAGAGGCACACCACAAGTCGTTGCGGCTATGTTGGCTCAAGATTATCCCGGTAGTTTTAACACACTTGTTCCCAATACTCTGATCGATTTGGTTCATCGCAGGGTTGGTGTGCATGTATCATACCCAACAGCATGAAGAGGAAGAAGACAAGCTGCTAATGAAGTGCGAGGAAGTCCAGAAGAGAGCTTTTTTTTTATTACACAGTTACATGTACATGCTGGAAAAGACGAATCCTGACACAGTAACTTGTGTGGTAGTGAACGAGACCAACAAATTCAAGTATCTGTTTTTTGCCTTGGGAGCTAGCATAGAAGGGTTCAACGCGATGAGGAAAGTCCTCATTGTGGTTGCAACACACCTCAAGAATGTTTATGGTGGAATTCTACTTGTTGCAGCTGCTCAGGATCCTGATCATCACACCTACCCAATTGCTTTCGGTGTTGCAGATGGTGAGAAAAATGATAGATGGATGTGGTTTATGGAACAGTTGAAATCAGTGATATTCGATGTTCCGGGGTTGGTGCTTCTTTCAGATAGAAACAAAAGCTTGATCAATGCAGTAGGTGCAGTGTTCCCTCAGGCTGCTCATGGATATTGTATATGGCATTTTTCTCAAAATGTTAAAGGCCACGTCCGTAACAACAGAGATACTTGTGCATTTAAGTTCATGGAGTGCGCACATGCTTATACAGAGGCTGAGTTATTAAACCTTTATCATGCTTTTCGCAAAAAGTATCCTGCTGCAGCGACGTATTTTGACAAAAATGTTGAAGAGAGGAAATGGGCTAGGTGTTAGTTTGAAGGAGATAGGTACAATGTTGACACCACCAATTCAGTAGAATCTTTTAATGGTGTAATTAAGAAAGCAAGAAAGTTCACCTTGCTACCAATGTTTGATGTCATCATTGCAAAAATGGCTGAATGGTTTAACAAACATAGGAAGGAGGCAGCTGAAATACCATCGACAGTAAAGCTTGTGCCTATTGTGGAAGCAGAAATGTCCAAAAGATGTGTTGATGCAGGGTTTGTTAAGGTTGAAGAGTTAAACAGCTTCCATCTTGAGTACAGTGTGAAAGGTAGTGACGGGAAGGTTTATACCATTGATATGGCTATGATGACTTGCAGCTGTGAACAGTATGATAAAGACAAATACCCATGTGTTCATGCTGTAGCTGCTTCCACATTCATGACTGAAAAAGCGAGAAGGGAACTCCATATATCTGAGTATTGTACTAAGTACTATTGGGTTGAGTTATGGGCTTTGGCTTATCACAGGATAATATATCATGTTCCTCATATGTCTGATTGGATTATACCATAAGAAGTTAGAGCACAGAAAGTACTTCCTCCAGATTATGATGTCAAGAAAGGAAGACCGCAACAAACAAGGTTTCCATCAGCTGGAGAATCTCGTGGAAGAGGAAGAAGAGGCAGAGGGAGCACAAGAGGCACATGCGGAGGGAGCGCAAGAGGCACAGGCAGAGCCAGAGGTATTGCAGCGTATTTTGAATGTGGAAGTGGTTCGGTTCAGGTGTTTGAATTTGTTGAAATTAGTTGTGTTATTTTGAATGTGGAAGTGGTTCGGGTTCAGGTGTTTGAATTTGTTGAAATTTGTTGTGTTATTCGGACTACTAGGATTACTGGTTTTTACTTTTTGTAATTCGGACTACTAGGATTACTGGTCTTACTATGTGTAATTCGGACTACTAGAATTACTAGTTTTATTATGTGTAATTTGAAAGACCTATTATATTGCAAGTAGTACATATATATAGCATATAGAACCCATAAATTACCTATTAGCAGCCTATGTATATAATAAATATGTAGAATTCAACGATTTTTAGGATTATTTTCAGTAGTTCAAAAAACACTTATCATTTTCCCAAAACAATTCCTTAACTTTCATGGTTATTGTGTGCATCATAGCCTATAGTAACCAGAATCCATAAAAAATACTTAGTTCTCATAAATTTTTAAAGTAATTGTGTTCTTTACTGATATTCATGGTACAAAACATTAGGTTCTACTACAAAATAATCCCTTTAATCATGGTTTTACTAAATAAACGTTAAATTTGCCTAAGTATTACTATGTGTAAGGTAGAATTACTACTTCCTTGAAGACTACCATGTATTACTAAGTGTTAAATATATTAAGAAATATATGCATGACGGCTGCACATTTTACATGTGAAACGTTTTATATATTTTAATATTATATATATTTTACCATTTTACATGTGTCAGTCGTTTTTGGTATTTCATTTTATAGTGGTTTTTAGGCATAGTAAACCCATTATATCTAGTTATCCGACTAACTAATTTTTGAGCAAGTATGCCTTGTAAATCCAGTTTTCCAAACCTGTCTTTTGCAATACACAAAGTTTTAAACATCCAAACGCAAATAAGACATCCTACCACGTTTGAAACATCCAAAATACTTAAATAACATCCTAAATACATAAATAAAACATAAAGAAAAGCCTACTAAGCCTTTGTTTTACACTTCTTCGTTGGCCCTTCAATGTCTTCGGTCTTCCCCCCTGTGAAGGGACTCTGCAGCCACTTAGGTTTTCTCTTCTCCCTTTGTGTACATGCTATCATGGTAGCTGATTCCTCACTTGGTCTGCCTCTCTTCTTAGCTGCACCATCAGTCTCAGCCTTCCATGGTCTGCCCCTCTTCTTAGCTGCACCATCAGTCTCAGCCTTCTTATCTGCCGCAGCAATCTGAGCCCTCTTCTTAGTCATAGCTTTGGCTCTCGTTTTTTCTAATGTCACAGATCTGGGAATGCCATACTTCACTGCCATGACCTTCGGCCTAGCCATGGGCTTAGAGTGTATCACAGGCGTGGGTGCTGCCTTCCTCTCTTCACTACCGCTGTAGACAACCATGTACCAGATTTGCTTCTCTTCTTCAATGTATTTTTCAGCTTCTTCCTCAGTGTGATTTTCAGCTTCTTCCTCAATTACCATATCTTCTTGTTCACTGGTTTTTTCTTCCTCTTCCTCTACATCTTGTTCCACATCTGCTTCAACAGACTTCTCAGGTTGCTCAGCCTCTTTCTCAGTCTCAACAGCTTCTTGCTCACTGGTTTTTTCCTCTGTTTCCTCAACTTTCTCTGCATCCACCACTGCTGAGCATTTCCACTTCTCAGGTGGTGTGTGTAATTGTCTCCTCGCGGCTGATGCCTTAGTCCTACCACGTGGAGTTTTTGGAGTTTCTTCGGATTCTTTCTCAGCCTCTTTCTTCTTCTTCAAATCTTCATCATTGTCAGATTCACTGGGAATTCTCCTCCAAGCTTCATCCGCCTCTTCTCTCCTCCTCTCAGCCTCTTCTTCATCATACTCTTGCTGCTCATTCTCACTGTCCTCCTTTTCTGCAACATTCTATTGCTCCTTATTCTCACTGTTCTCTATTTCTTCGTCATCTTCTCGCTCATCGTTCTCAGCATCATCTTTCTCTTCATCATGCTCAGCCTTTTCTTCATCACACTCTTGCTCATTGTTCTCATCCTCAGTCTTTTCTTCACTTTTCTCAGCATCCTCTTCTACTGAGTTATTTCTTCTTCCTCCACAACTTCTTCTTCCACAGCTTCTCCTCTATCATAATTCATTGACCCCCACTGATCAAAATCCATGTCTTCATTTTCTTTAGATTCAAGAGCAGTTACTCGCTTATCCATCTTCCTTGCTTTTCTTTTCAGATATCGCTGGGTCTTTTCCATTGCACTCAGCCTACCGTCCATGGACTCAAGTCTTGTCTCCACTTGTAGCTTCAATCCAGCAAACCCATTCTCTCATAGTGTTGAGAATCCTCTCTTCCAAGTCTTTCAAAGTGGACTCCAAATCAGCATTAGAAGATGATGCTTCAGCCTCCTTCCCTTTGCCATTGTTTTTCTTCTTTGAAAACTTTCGTGCTGCAATGTCCAACTCATATATTTCCTTCCACCAGATAGTTTTTCCCTTCACATTTAACCAGTAGTTCCAGGTGTCACTTTGGCCGCCTTCTCTTTCATATTCTTCTTCCACATCAATGATACGAGCCAATAGGATTTCTTCATCCACTGTTGGCAGCAACATACTGTCAATAACCTGAAATTTGCATAAAGTTCAAATCAGTTTCATAATAATCAGTCTTGCCGACAAAAAAAAAACATATCTTTGTCTTTCCAAGAGCATAATAAATATCCTCCAACGGATAACCCTTCATGCTAGTCTTTTTAAACCGCTTCTTGCACATCCTAGGACACTCTTCAAGACAGCCAGGTACTGGATCTCGAAATTCCTTCGCCAGACTTGGAATACACTCAAACGCCAATATCTATACAAAAAGATGTCACACATTAGAATCTTATATAACAAAAAAAATAAAATATATGATAACCTTTACCTCTAAAGGGATAATGAATCCAGTAAATCATGTTGTCGGCTTAGGTTCCCCCTTCAAAAGGTCCATCATGTGCTTAATCCCCTTAAGAGCATCCTCAAAAGTTAGACGATCCCAAGGAAATGTTCTGCAAACATCCAATCTGTCCACAATCCTCAAAATGAACTGGTCTAGAGGTCTACTATCCTTCGGCTTTCCTCTGATAATCCGACCAAGGAAGAACAAAACAGCCATCTTCAATCTATCACTGCATGGCTTCATACCCACCAGCTTCTGCTTCACATCTTTTATAGTGATCTTCCCTCTATTACTGAAGTAAGCATCAACAAACTTGTAGCTTCCGAGCTTCAAATGTCTCTTCGGATATTCATGGCAATCTAAACCAGAAATGAGGGCATGCTCTCTCATGGAGTAACGGATGGGCACACCATTAACCCCAAACCATGCTATATCCTCTTCTTCGATACGAATGGTCCGCAAGAGTAACATCCACATCCCCATCAGCTTCAGGTTCGGCTCTTCTGGCATGTGAAAAAATGATGAAACTGAGGATGTTCTAAGAACCAGTCCACCTCGGGCTTGAGCTTCTTGATGACTTCCACAGTCTTGGACACGAAACATTTGGTTTGTATCTTGCAAATTTTCGTGAACTGAGAGCTGTTGAAGTACATCTCAAGAGGTTGCATTGGCTGCCTTTCCTGAAATCACATACATTTTTTGGGTTCATCAAACATTAGCCACATTTTCTTACATGATCATAAAACGCATACCTGAGATGATGCAGACATTCCCTCACTTTCTGACCCCTCTGAGACTGAGAGCGAATGCACTGTCGGTTCTGGAACTGGGATTTCATTTGAGACCTCTTCTACAATCGATTTTCTAGCTCTCACAGATTGAGGTGTAGTGCTTTTGGTCGAATCTTTGCCATTGCCCTTCCCCTTACTCTTCTTCGCCTTCTTTGTTACCATCCTCTACAAACATATTTAAATGCAATAACTAGGTTACATACACACCATATTCACAAAACTTAATTAAATTTAATCACAAAGTCCAAAAGACAAACCAAATTAAACAACATAACAATTACACACCCGATTCATACATTAATTTTTTTATAATTTAAAGTTATTGTTTTAATACAGCATCTTAACCATTTTGGTCCCAATTACTCAAATAAACCACAAATCGCAACCCATTTCGGTCCCAATTCTCATTCGACCATGATAGAATCATATCTAAGATTTCAGCAACATTTTCCTCAATTTATTACCTCTACTACGTTTTTTCCAGACCCTAGTCAAGATTCATCTACAACATACAACTTTTCTCCAATTTTGTTTCACCTAGTTTCATTATCAAACATTACCAACACACAAAATCAAGCAGAATCACTTACATAGATGTAAGAAAGTTAGGAGAAAGGTGAAGAATGTTGATGGAGACTTGATTGAGGTTTGATTTTGAAGGACACCAATGAAAAATCGATGAGGAACCGTCGCCGTTTCTATCGTCGAGAGAGAGAACGTCGAGACTTGACTTAGAGAAGAAAATGAGATAATATAAAACGGCGTCGTTTAGGTATTAGGTTAAATTCATGGGTTTGACCCGGTTTGGTTTGGGTCAGGGTCGAATACTTAGTTTGGGTGCCGTAATATCTCTATTTCCTTAAAGGTAAATAGGTATTTTGCTCGGTTTTATATTTAAAAATGCTTAAATAATAACTATTATTTTAATAAGAGGAGAATTGAGCATTTTTTAAGAATGACGAGGGTGTTTGAGAATAAACTCCAAAAAACCCTAATATTTTTAATTAGAAGATTAACTACATGTGTTTTCGAAAATTCAGGTTTAACTTGTGTTTTCGAATGTTAACTTGTGTTTTCGAATGTGTTTCGAAGATTGCAAATAGTTTTTAATTAAAGGATTACAAAAAATAGTTTATAGTAAACCTTGTTCTTACCGAAAACATTAACTTTTTTTTGTAATCTTTTAATTAAAAACTATTCGCAATCTTCTCTTTAATTATTAATAAACGTTTTTCAAAATTACGTACCATCGAATTTGTGCATACAACTAGTACTTGCAGAATTCAGATTAAACAATCTTAAAAGCCAGCGAAGGTCATCCAAGGACTCTGTGAAAGACTGAACTCTAGGCATAATTGGACTCAAATCGACAACTCTAGGCATAATTGGACTCAAATCGACATAAGCTTATCTGTTAGGTACATAAGTTTAGTTAAAGAAAGTATTGGGAAAGAAAACCAAAAGACCAAATAATTATGGGGTCAAATTCGAAACATGAGAAATAATCATATGTTACGGAGGAAGCCGATAAGAAGATAAGAGCAGAAAGCGCTTCTCTTATCTTTGCTCGGTAACAGAATAAGCTTCGCCAATGGCTTCTTCCTCTTTGTCACTCTCATGGAGCTCCTCGCTTTGTTCGTCCCACACCTTCAATGTCGTCGGAAATGAAACCCTAAAAGTATCCCAGCGAAGGTCTACTCTGGAGGTAGTTGCCCAGAAGAAAGCCAAGAAACTCCGCAAGGTAAAGTCTGTTTGATTTCTGGTGGAGATGAAAGATAACTTAATGTATGGGTTTAGTGCTAATTTTTGTATTTTATGATCAAAGTAGACACCTTTGTTGTATATCTCTAGTTTTGTTCCTGGTTAAAGAGAGTGTTGTATTTGTTTGTTAAAAGGTAATCTTGAAAGAGGATGTGTTGGACTTGGGAAAGCAAGGGCAATTACTGGACGTGAAAGCTGGATTCTTCAGAAACTTCCTCTTGCCCACTGGAAAGGCTCAGCTCATGACTCCACTTCTGCTCAAGTAATTCACATTCAATACATTAATCTTTAAAGCCACCCTCAACTTCAAAACTCTCTTCATTTCGTATATCAAAAATCTCTTACATGCGTTTCATGTGTTGTTCTTTTCTTAGAGAAATGAAGATGGAAAACGAAAGGATAGAGGCAGAAAAGCAAAGGGTAATCTATGATGAACACATTCATTGTTTTGCTTTGCTCATCATGTGTGTTTTGAGTGATCAAGAAAAGCTCTTGTTTATTTACTTAGCGAGTTTCACTTTGGAGTTTTGGTGGTTGTTTTAATCTTCTTTTTTCAGGTGAAAGAAGAGGCGCTACAATTGGCTACTGTATTCGAAACCGTTGGGGCTTTCAAGGTTAAACGCAAGGGTGGTAAAGGCAAACAAATATTTGGATCGTAAGTCTTTTGTAACCCAATCCAGATTTTAGTGACCTTCAGAATCATTTCTAGCCTCTGTTTGACTTAATAATCTTTTTGCTGCAGTGTCACAGCACAAGACCTTGTAGACATCATCAAGGCGCAGCTCCAAAGGTAACAAAACACTGAACATTTTGATAGTTCCTCAGAAGATTCAAGCTTTCAATATTCTTTGAAGATTCTAATATGGTTACTTCTGTTGCTGAGGATTTAACAGGGATATAGACAAGCGCCTTGTCTCCCTTCCGGAGATCCGTGAAACCGGAGAATACATAGCCGAACTCAAACTTCACCCTGATGTCACTGCTCGAGTTAGGCTCAACGTTTTCGCCAACTAACCCTTCAAATAGTCAAGACCGCTATTGCTGCATCCCTAGGTAACTCTTTTCTCCATGGCCATATGGCTTATTGGTAGCTTCATCTCTGCTAAACAGATACTATGAACTCTGAGCATCGGCATTTAAACATGGTTGTGTAATGAAGTTTAGCGGCAAACGCAGATGCTAATTGACCATTGCATCGTGTTTGGTGTTTTAAGGTTGCAGGAACATAGAGAAAGGGAGAAGAGACTGGCCAGGATCCAAGTTTGTGAAGTTTCTCTTGTTAATCTTTGCTGCATTTGTCTTTTTGCTATTAAAAAATATATATATTTTGTTAATCTTGAAAACGTTAAAATATTTTCATCAAGTTATTATAGTTTCTTGATGCTATTTTGTATTCATTCGTCTGTTGAAGTAGATGGACGCTTAAATTAACAACTAAACAAGCTGTAATAACCTAACAAACAACCATTAACCAGAAATCTGTAATGTAAAAAAGTATGTTGCCGCCTCTTGTCCCACGAGATTTGACTATTATTAGAGAATTAGTTATTAAAAAGAAACAAAAAGCAGATATTGTTTCGTTTCACTCCAATTCCGTTAACTAAAACATTTTGTTTAAAACTGTTGTAGTTTTTTTCTCCAATTCTTTTCATAATCATTTCATCTTGTTTTGTTTCTCTATCAACTTTTTTCTTGTTAGAAACTTTTTTTCTTTCTTTTTGGTCGTCGCAATGGAGTTCGGAGATGATAGGAGTCTTTACCTTAGAGACACATGGAGAGAAGCAAACAGAATCTGCGGCGTGTTTCCTCTCAACCCGAGCTCGAGCGGGATATGGCCATCCACTAGGCTCCAAGATCCTAAAGCTAACATCGAGTTCTGGAACTACATGTTTCCACATGTTGAGATCATTTTCCTCTTCGTCACCGTCCTGTGGCAATTCTTCCATTTCTTCATCAAACGTCTTGGCATGATTCGTTTCACCTCCCACATGCTTGTTAGTATAGTAAACGAATCTTTAAAAAAACCGCTTCTTACTTTGATTCAAGCTTCGACTAAATGTGTGTTATTTTTGGCAGACCGGGATACTTCTCAGCAAGTCGTTTCTGAAAGAGAATACACCGGCGAGGAATTTTTTTTCGACAGAAGATTATAAAGACACTCTGTTTGGTCTGGTTGGTGCTTGTTCGTACATGATGTTCTGGTTCTTGATGGGAGTTAAAATGGATTTGGGTCTAGTCCGCAGCACAGGGAGGAAAGCCATCACCATTGGCCTCTCCTCTGTTCTACTCTCGATAACCGTTTGCTCCTTGATCTTCTTCGTCGTCTTAAGAGATGTAGGAACCCAAAAAGGAGAACCGGTTGTGAATTTCTTCGAAATCATCTTCATCTACTCGATCCAATGCCTTTCCTCCTTTCCGGTTATCGGAAACCTTCTTTTCGAGCTGAGGCTACAGAACTCAGAGCTTGGTCGTCTCGCTATGTCTTCTGCTGTGATCAGTGACTTCAGCACCTCTGTTCTCTCTGCGGTTCTCGTCTTCTTAAAGGAGCTCAGGGAAGAGAAAAGTCGGCTTGGTTCCGTATTTATCGGAGATGTTGTCGTCGGGAACCGACCTATGAAGCGTGCAGGCACAGTGGTGGTCTTTGTTTGTTTCGCCGTATACGTTTTCAGGCCACTGATGTTCGTCATCATCAACAGAACACCTTCTGGTCGTCCCGTGAAGAAATTCTATATATATTCAATCATCATTCTTGTGTTTGGATCAGCCGTTCTTGCGGACTGGTGCAAGCAATCTATTTTCATCGGACCTTTTATTCTAGGCTTAGCGGTTCCGCACGGACCGCCTTTGGGATCTGCGATCGTTCAGAAGTTCGAGTCTGCAGTTTTCGGCACATTCCTTCCCTTCTTCGTGGCTACATCCGCGGAAGAGTTTGATACTTCAATGTTACAGTCTTGGACAGATTTCAAAAGTATCTTCATCATCGTGTTTGTATCCTTTGTCGTCAAATTCGCTCTCACCACACTCCCTGCCTTGTTGTACCGTATGCCCGCAAATGACTGCTTTGCTCTCTCCCTTATTATGTCCTTTAAAGGCATCTTCGAGTTCGGTGCTTATGCGTTTGGATTTCAAAGAGGAGTAAGTATATATTATTACATTTGATGACATATGTTTTGATACAAAACCGTTGAGTTGTTTTCCATTTTTTTTTCCAGTCTATTCGTCCTGTGACCTTCACTATCTTATCTCTTTACATCTTGTTGAACTCTGCAATCATACCTCCGATCTTGAGACGTATATACGATCCTTCAAGGATGTACGCAGGATACGAGAAGCGGAACATGCTTCATATGAAACCAAGCTCCGAGTTGAGGATTCTGTCGTGTATCTACAGAACTGACGATATTCATCCCATGATCAATCTCCTTGAAGCTACTTATCCCTCAAAAGAAAATCCTGTAGCTACTTACGTCCTTCACTTGATGGAGCTTATAGGACGAGCTACTCCTGTTTTCATCTCTCACCGTCTGCAAACAAGAAAGAGCGACGACACTTCTTATAACTCTGAAAGCGTCATTACCTCGTTTGATCAGTTCCACAAAGACTTCTTCGGCTCTGTTTTCGTCAGCACTTACACGGCTATATCTGTTCCCAAGACGATGCATGGAGACATATGTATGCTCGCTTTGAACAACACAACCTCTCTCATCATCCTTCCTTTCCACCAGACTTGGTCTGCTGATGGATCAGTCATTGTTTCCGACAGCATCATGATCCGGAAACTGAACAAGAGTGTCCTCGAGCTCTCTCCCTGCTCTGTCGGAATCTACATTTACCGGAGCAACAATGCCCGGAGAACGATCCGAGAGACGGCTGAAAACTTCTCATCTTACCAAATATGCATGCTTTTCCTTGGAGGTAAAGACGACAGAGAAGCTTTAACACTCGCCAAGCGAATGGCTCGTAACTCACGGATAAAGATCACAGTGGTTTGTCTGATCTCTTCTGAACAAAAAGCCAAACAAGTAACCGATTGGGATCGAATGCTCGATTTAGAACTGCTCAGAGACGTCAAGAGCAATGTTCTTGACGGTGTCGACATTATCTACTCCGAGCAAGTAGTGGATGACGCCTCACAAACATCAAAATTGTTAAAATCGATTGCAAATGAATACGATCTGTTCATCGTGGGAAGAGAGAAAGGAAGGAAGAGTGTTTTCACGGAAGGGCTTGAGGAATGGAGTGAGTTCGAGGAACTTGGCGTGGTTGGAGATCTCTTGGCTTCACAGGATCTTAAATGCCAAGCTTCTGTGTTGGTGGTTCAGCAACAACAGCAGATGATTTAGGATTTCAACTATACAAATTGCTAGATTAAACGCCTCTTTGAGCATGTTTCTGGTGGGGGTGGGGGTGGGGTGGGGGTGGGTGGGGGTGGGAAACATTGATAGATCAGCTGGAAATGCCCACTTCATGTTACTGCTAGAACTTGATCAGAAATAAAGTTGCCTTCATATACAAGTAATGATTACAATGTTTTTGTATACTGTATATATTTCACACTTCTTCGACCTATGCACAATTCTACAAGTTTATTTCATAAGTTATGATGACACTTAGATTATATTATGTTTGTTTGGGAGGTCTGACGACTGGTAGAACATGTCAAGTCAGCTTTCTATATTCTCTCGTAACACAAATCTCTAAATTTGCACATGAAACAACTCAAGAATTTTAAATACTAGTTGCGTAGCCCCCGCGCAGGCGCGGGACGGTGACATTATTGATGTATCGGATAATTTTGTGTATGTGATTTTATCTATTGATTATGCCTTTGAATATTTACCGAATATTGTTTAATGATTATACCAAGAATAGTAAGGAATGAGACAATGAATTTTGAGTTTGAAACATGAAACTATTATTTATTATTACCTTGTTTTGGTTCATAAATTACTTTTCCGACACATTGGGCAACTTATATTTGTACGTAGCCAATGATTAATGCAAAGACGATGAAATTTATGACCGCAGGTGAGTGTCGAAATATTGGTTACATTGGTGTAATTCTCAAAGCAGATGGTGCATATATGGTTTTCCTCTTCGGTTGTCGGGTTACTTCTAGGTCCATGATGATTAGATCAACGTCAAGTCTTGCGGTTGCATTTAGATTGTAGTCTCTAATGGCGAGAGTAACTTGAAGATGTTGGGATATAATATTATGGTTTTCCCTCATTAAATTCATCACATATTGGTTAGTCTCCTCAATAAGGAATGTAGAATCGGGATGATGAATGTCATGATATGATAACATGAAATCTAATGATTCAGCGACTGAGTCATTGTAATAACCTTGATTGTCAAAAATTGATGGTACCTGGAAATCGAGGACCGATTGTTGTGGGTTTGGTCTTTGTATATAGACCTGGAGTAATTTTCTAAGATTTGCTCATGTTGATGTTGTTTGGTGTGAGAGTCGATGGGTAAGAAGTGAATTGTTATTCATGTTTGTGTTTGGTTGTGAAAGCTTATCACATTGTAGATATGTTTATAGATTGTTAGGAATTGATGTTATTTTTGCCTATTTATTTTTACGTTTGTTTATATAGTGTATTTATTATGATGTTGAATATTGAAATTAATGTTTTAGTATTTAATTGCGGTGATTTATTGAATTCTTCTTGTTATGAAGACTAATTTTCTCTTTGTTTGTTATGATATTTAAAATGGTCAAATAAGAAGAATTGTAAATTCTTCTCATAACATCAATCTTCCATAAAAATATTAATATTTTTATTTGCATAAAATGTTAACCTTCACGATTGCTTAATGTATAGCTTTACTTTCAAATTTATCGAAGAAATATCTTGAATACAAAATGAGGATTCTATTCATATTGTTATATAAATATTTATTTTAGTGGTTTATTTGAGCTGTGGAGTTTTTTTTTGTCTTTCTAATTATTTGAATTGTTGATCATAAAATTGAAACTGTTTCCTAGTTTTTTATTGTAAAGTTTAGTAATCGTGGGTTTAAAACGTTGGGCTCAAATTACAATGGGCTTTTCTGAACTATTGTATTGGAAAAATAAAAGTATGATCTTTATTGTTTATTCCGTCTTCGGAGAGCTTCACATTTTTATTTTCCTAATATGCATAAGTGTGTGAGTTTGGAGGGCGCAAGCGCGGGGTTATGAACAAAGTTTCATCTCAATATTTGCTAGAGTTATTGTAGTGTGAGTTTTATTTCGGTCGATCATTGTTTTCAAGTTTTTTATTGTTATAGGGTTAGAGTTATGATGATGAACTGTATAGGCATTGTTCTCCTTTATGAAGGACTAAACTGTGTTAGTAATGTGATAGATATAGTTTGTAGTGTTGCTTACCGTGTCACTGAGAATTATTGTTTGTTTGTCTTTTTTATTTGTTTCTTATATTGTTGAGAGTACATAAATTAAATTAAAGTTGTTGAGAGTACCTTTGTTTCTGGATTTTTTCTCCAGATTAATTGTGTACATTGTATTATTAAGTAATAATTTTATTATCTTTATTATGTCTGTTATATTTTTTATTTTATTTATAAAGTTGTTGCTTTTACAAACATTTAAAACAAATACATGAAGACTTGTAGAAATAACTATAAAATGAGTGATAATTCTGAGTGTTTGGACCTTAATGGATTTTCAACAAATTTATGTATTTCTCATAAGAAGACAATAGCATTGGTATTTTGACATTGAACATGTAAGCTATTTTCACAAGACAAGAGGAGGCAGGTGGAGATGTTGTTGTCGCATTTGTGTCTGTCTGGATTTTCTTTTGTATCTTTTGGTGTGCATGTGTTTGTTTCTCTTTAATTTGATGGGTAATATGTAAACAAAATCGTTGTTTGTTATATTTATCAAAGTTCATAATTTACTCAGCTTTTTGTTTAGGTGATTTCACTGATCTTGGTTGTCTTCTTTGCCTTCTTCATAAGCATCTGAAAGTATGTTTATAATTTGTTAAATAACTGGTTGTGTAATTTTGCTCAAAAAAAACTGGTTGTGTAGTTTGTATTTGTTTACCTGACTCGATTGTATGTCGTTGAGTTTTAGTTAATGTGATTGGTTTGGTATATTTGGTTTAAAGTTATTTGTAAAATTAGACAAATAAGGTGATCATTAATGATTCGTCATTTTGGGACTCTAGTTTTGGATTCTAGTTTTGTCGTTTGATAATTTGGGTTGTTGTGGTTTCTTTTAAGCTGTAAAATAAAGGTTTGTGTGAAATTAGTTTGATAAGTAAGGAGATGAATAGACGACCACAAATCTTGGGTAGGAAATATTTCGATCATTGACGTTAGTACAATATAGACATAATTGTGTGTTGATTTTTCTGACTGGTCATAGAGGATACGGATAATGACTCGAGTTGTTTCTTGTGTGAGGTCCAAGCTCTGGACAGAACGGATTTTCCCAACCACATGTGAGTTTAAATATCATTTATAATATCGAAACATAATATAAACCCGTATGTAATATGATAATATACATGGAAGTTTGAGGTTTGTGTTTGCAATCATTTGGAGATTATCGAACAGCCTAATCATGACTGGAGATTGATCTCAGGAGCACTCGTGATGACTTCATCAATAATGGTTGATGCAATGAGGAATTGATGATCAGTTATTTTGTACATAGTTGAGCACCTAGCAATCTCAAAACGATCAATTTTCACGAACCGACTTACAAAGATGGCATGTAATGATTAGCACATCCGGCGGGAATAAATCCATGAATCACAAAATCTGCAAATAATATTATTCAACAAAGAATCAGGAAATTAATTAAAAACAATTTATGTTAAATAAATGTGATAGATCAAATATTAACTTACCATAAACTCACTGTCTTTCTTAAATTTCAAGGAATCCCAAAAGCGGAGGAGGCCAACGATAATGCTCTGACTACTACGACCAATAAGGAGAAACTCGAAGGTTGAGTGACAGACGCCGGTGACGCTGGTTTGAGAAACTGGCGAGGCAGAGAGAGACATTTTCTAGAAGATGGTTAAAGCTAAGAAGAATAAATGATTTATGTGGAGATGCAAATTGGGTTCATCAAAGATGAGAATCATATATATATAGGGTTTACAGAGGGGCTACAAAACAGAAATATTTATGATCAAGCGATTTAAGATGGGGAGATGAATAGTTCACCGGTAAAAGAAAATTACGACCAGACAAACGGCGCAACTCTATAACTCAGCCCGATACAATGATGAAAAGAATTCTAACTCATGTTAAACAACGACAATTTACAATATGAGAAAACTATAATTGTTGCGAACTTAAGTTATTTCTTAATATAGCGTGATAAAGCTCTTTTAAAAAATTAATCTCATAATACATTTGCAGGCCCGTCGTTAGAGAAAGCCCAAGAAATAATGACTTCCAACCTTCATAAATATATATTAGTTTCGACCATCAATGTACAAATTATTGATTAGTTCAGTGGTATAAATGGTGGATGTTGTATCTTAGTAACCTGGGTTCAAACCTTGGATTGACACTTTTGACATTTTTTAAAAATGGGCCCACAAAAACGCTGACGTGTCGCCTCAGGAATGACTCAACTGTCCTATTATATTATAGATTTATGTCATAATTTTGAATTAGTTTACACGTGTGATAATTTTTTTCCAGAAGAGTACATTACACAATCAAACCAATTGATTGATCGTATAATAAACTGATGTCTTTCACGGATGGCTGCTTCTTGGAAAATCCCCTAGTGTAGCGTCTGATGGATCTCAAAATACACTTCAAAAATTAGGTTTAAGGTTTTGACTACAGCTGGAAATGCCCACTTCATGTTACTGCTAGAACTTGATCAGAAATAAAGTTACCTTCATATACAAGTAACTATTACAATGTTTTTGTATACTGTATATATTTCACACTTCTTCGACCTATGCACAATTCTACATGTTTATTTCATAAGTTATGATGACACTTAGATTATATTATGTTTGTTTGGGAGGTCTGGCGACTGGCAGAACATGTCAAGTCAGCTTTCTATATTCTCTCATAACACAAATCTCTAAATTTGCACATGAAACAACTCAAGAATTTTAAATATTTATGTCATAATTTTGAATTAGTTTACACGTGTGATAATTTTTTTCCAGAAGAGTACATCACACTATCAAACCAATTGATTGATCGTATAATAAACTGATGTCTTTCACGGATTGCTGCTTCTTGGAAAATCTCCTAGAGTAGCGTCTGATGGATCTCAAAATACACTTCAAAAATTAGGTTTAAGGTTTTGACTACATGTATAATAAGAAATGTATAAAAAACTGTATATTGATTATATCATATAAAGAGTTGTATTTGATCGACAATACAAGTAGAAAACTAGTGTGAATACAAAGGTTAAAGAACAAATCAGATACACATTATTTGCAAAGTAATTTTGACACACGTTCTCTCTGCAATCATTTTCATTGAATAAATATTTATGACATACTAGAAAATAGGCAAAATGTGACAAGGATAATTATATTTAATGATTATTTATATTTTTGATAAACTTTTTAGAATAAGGTAGTAAATTATACATCATCATTAAAGTAAATCTATTCAAATATGATATTAAGTGAACAAAAAATCAAATATGACATTAAATAATAGAGAGAATTAGTTGTATATACCCAAATGAAGCTGATATTAGTGATCTACACATCAAATGACAATAGGAACATGGCTCATACCATTTTGAACATGAAGAGACCATTCTACCCCGGCCTGATGATTAAAAATCCTTTTTTTTCGTACTGTGTTGCTCTGCAGGGAGTAGAAAGCCTGTCAGGCGATAGAGTAGTATAGGCTGTCAGCTGGATGCTTCTCCTCCACTCGTTTCTCCTCCATTCATTTTCTTTTAACATTTTTGTCCTTTTTTTCTTTCTGTAATTTTCTCCGTAAAAAGTCTCATTCTCTTTTTTTTCCATAATACAATTTTAGTTTGAGATGAAAATTTGATATGAAAAACCTTTATTCTTTAGCGTTTGATGAAAAAAGAACCTAGCATGTTTTAAACGTAAATGATTAATTATTTAATTTTGTAGCATTTTTTGAAAAAACGTAAATCTAAGGTAGTAAATTTATGGAAATGAAAACTTGATAACTACTTTTTTTGGGTTCATGATGAACCACACTAGAACTTATGAATGAAATTGACCATCAAATACTTTACAAGTTATTAGCATGTAAACAAAATTTTAACATGTTACAAACTTTATTAGCGAGTAAACAAAGTTTTAACGTGTTACACATTAAAACTTTGTTATCGAGTCATATTTATTTGTAACACGTTAAACAAGTCAGTAGCTTAACAATATACTATATAATTCTTTATTATTTTCAATCTAACCCATTATTTAACGGTTACACATAAAGTTAACTAATTAATATTAAAGTTAACGAGTAAAATAAAAGGAACTTAGCATCTAATAAAACAAGTTAGCATGTTAACAATAAAAGTAGCTTATAAATATATATGTTCATTTTTCTATAAGTGGTTAACATGTTAACATAAATCACCTACAACCACAAAACATAGCCCTATCGACCTTCATAGGTGTACATGTAGAACTTTCTTCTCCAAAATATTTTCAAAAGAGAGTTTCTCTAATATTGGTGGTCAATAGGACTATAGACATCAATTATCTCTAAATAATATATATAATATATTTTAAAAATTTCAAAATATTATTTATTTCTATTTTTATAATTATAAAATTTTATTACTAAAAATAATTTTTAATTTTTTTACAATTTTTCTTAAATTATAAATTTTAATTGTAATATTATTATTTTCTTTTACATATCTACAAATTTTAGAAATGTTTTTATTTGTATTTTGATAGTTCTACAACTTTTCTATCATATTTTTTTTAATTAATTTTAAACAAGTATATTTAATATATTTTGTCCAAAAGAAATAGATAAAATCTATCTAAGATTATAATTTTAAATATATTCATATCTATACTTAATCATAATTTTAAATAAACAAAAATGTTTATTTTATCTTAATCTTATGTTCATCTAAATCAAAATATATATAAAAATATTGGTAAGAAAATAATAAAATACCAAATAATAGTAAATTTTTTTTTTAAATCTCAAATTTTTATTACTGCACAATGCACATAGTTTAGAAAAACACCTAATGTATGTAAGTATTGGAAATATCATATTGCTTTATAAGAATTCGACCCCTTTCCTCTTGTCCTTCAATTTCTTGTCATAGGTCTTCAAGAGTTAATCGCAACGGCCACATAATCTCCGGCGAGAATGCATACTTGGTTGACTTTTCTTTGACTCTTCTCAGCTCAGGTGTGAGGTGTGTGAACTTGGTTTTTCTGATCAATGCATACTTGTTATATCTGGATCCATCTACGTCCTCGTTTTTTTTTTCTCAGCTTCCAGTACACGTCAAATTTCATCTTGTAGCTTATTTCCTGAAGCTCATCTTAACTTGTTTTATTTTACATAACTTTTTCTTGAAGTTCTTTGATTTCCTTGGATTGTTACGAATCCTTGGGGAGTAGAGAATTTAATACATAGGTGATATGTGGATGGCACAGCTCGCATGGCATTGAGTCAAGGTGTACTAAGAATTATTTCATATATGTTTGGAGAATCCAATATTGAGAACTTTAACTCTACCGTAATTCCACCCACCAATACGAATTGGGAGCTGGACGCTTCCGATTGGGTTCATCAGCGAGCTGTCTTAAACCGTGAGAGGTTGCTTTGAAGGCTTCATCCTTAAGTTAGAGAGATTGAGACTTTCAATCACACATTGGTAAATGTGAGTCTGTGACATTAAACAACGGGTTAGCTTCGAACCGGAGCTGGTTCATTTAAGCTTGGTACAAGATTGAAGAAGGCGATAACCAGGTGGTTATTGGAGTCGGCTTATTCCGCTGTACCGGTCTCTTCTATATAGCTGAAGGGAGAAAGAAGTTCATCGATAAGATCTAGAGAAATCTGAGAGAGAGACGTCTAACTAGAATCAGAGAGAGAAGAGGAATGATCAAGAGTTTGTTACTGATTGTATAAGTATCTTTGATCAATCTTCCTTGTACATTTTCTTGGAGTGATTTAGTGAAAGCGTTTGCTTGTGCCGTCAAGCACCCAGATGTAGAGATCTCACATCGAGACTCGAACTGGGAAAACAAATCTTGTGTGTGATCTTTTCTTTCTGTTTTACGTTCTTGGTTGCAAACGAGAGCGTGTGAGGTGAGAGATCAATTGCGTAGAGATTTAGATTGAGATCGAGATTACAGATTCGACAATCAGCTGAGGCAGAGATCGAATCCAACAAGTGGTATCAGAGCCAGGTTCCATGGCGATAAAGGAATCGATGGCGAAGATCAAGATCTCGTGTTTCGACAGTCAAGGGGATTTCTCGATGTGGAAGAAGCGCATGCTAGCGCATCTATCGATCCTCGGCCTTAAGGATGCTTTGATCGAAGCACCGGCGACCTCTGGATCGGAGGTGACGATAAAGAAAGGCGAGGAGGAGGAAGACTTCAAGGAGCGTGTGAAGAATCTCGAACACGAGAAGTCGGAGAAGGCCGAGAAGGCGATGAACATGATCATCCTGAACCTTGGAGATCATGTGCTGAGGAAGCTTGAGGATTGTACGACTGCAGCATCAATTTGGTCCGCACTTGAAAGGTTGTATAATTCCAAAACTTTTCCAAATAGAATTCATCTACAACATAAGTTCTATACTTTTAAGATGCAAGAATCTAAATCTATAGATGAGAACATAGATGATTTCTTGAAGTTAGTTTCCTGGTTAAGCAGTGTAAACGTTTCTGTTCAGAGGAGGTTCAAGCAATCTTGCTGCTAAGCTCTCTCCCAGCTCAGTACAATCAGCTGAAGGAAACGTTGAAATATGGAAGAGAGACGCTCAAAATTGAGGATGTCACCAATGCTGCGAAGTCAAAAGAGATAGAGCTAAAAGAAGTAAAGGAAGCATCAATGTCACAACGTACTGGTGATGCGTATGTTACACGAGGGAGGCCAAATAGGAGAGGAAACTACCGAGGAAAGAACTCAAAGAAGTCGAGATCCAGATCTAGATCGAAGCTGACTTGCTGGTATTGCAAGAAAGAAGGCCACGTCAAGAAGGATTGTTTTGCCAGGAAGAAGAGAATGGAGTAAGAGGATAATGGAGAAGCCGCTGTGATGATTGATAAATTGCTCGAAGTAGATGCATTGACTATCTCCGAACAGGATTCAAAAGACCAATGGATCATCGACTCTGGATGCTCCTACCATATGACATCCTGACGTGAGTGGTTCTCAGAGTTCTCAGGGAATGCAGGAGGGCAAGTGCTACACGCTGATGACAGAGCAGTTTCAGTCCAAGGGATTGGAACAATCAGGATCAATGCAACTGGTGGCACAGTCAAGTGTCTCACAAATGTCAGGTATGTCCCAAACCTAAAGAGGAATTTGATCTCTGTGAGCTCACTTGATCTGCAGGGTTTTAAGCAAGAAGGTGGAGCTGGAAAGACTTCATTCTACAAGAATGGGAAGTTGGCTCTGCAAGGAACTTTGTGTGGAAGTCTATATCTTCTCGATGGCGACACGGTGGAAGCTACAGCGTGTACTGCAGCATCAAAGGATGACACGGCTCTGTGGCATAGCAGACTGGCGCACACTAGCGTCAAGAACTTGAGACTGCTTGCAGAGAAAGGAGTTCTCGATAAGAAGAAGATCAGCAACTTGGAGTTCTGTGAGGAACTGTATCATGGGAAAGAACAAACGCCTCAGCTTCAGTGTAGGTAAACACAACAGTGAAGAGGTATTGAGGTATGTGCATTCTGACCTTTGGGGGTCTCCAAACGTGAAAATGTCTCTAGCTAGAAAGCAATATTTCATATCCTTTATAGATGATTATTCTAGGAAGGTTTGGGTTTATTTTCTAGCTACTAAGGATGAGGCATTCTTGAAGTTTTGCGAATGGAAGAAACTAGTAGAAAATAAGGTTGATAGAAAGGTTAGGTGTCTTAGAACTGATAATGGCCTTGAATATTGTAATACTGCGTTTGATGAGTTTTGTAAGTAGCAAGGGATAGAGAGACACAGGACATGCGCGTACACTCCTCAGAAGAACGGAGTAGCAGAGCGCATGAACCGGACAATGATGGAGAAGGTCAGATGTCTACTTGATGAGTCTGGGTTGGAAGAAAAGTTTTGGGCCGAGGCAACTGCTACAGCAGTATTTGTCATCAATCGCACTCCATCATCAGCAAATGACTACAACATTCCTGAGGAGTTGTGGCTGGGCAAGACCCCAGGGTATGGACATCTCAGGCGGTTAGGCTGCATTGTGTATATACACATCGATCAGGGAAAGCTCAAACCGAGGGCTTTGAAAGGCGTGTTCATTGGGTATCCTGCTGGAGTGAAGGGATATCGTGTGTGGCTCTTGGAAGACCGGAAATGTATCATCACTCGGAATGCTGTGTTCAGAGAGGATCTGGTAGACAAGAATCTGTCTGAGGCCAAGGATGTGGTATCGCAAACAGGGGCTTCAGAAGAAGCTGAACAAATCAGGAACACAGTGGAGATAGGGGAAGCATCTGAGTCGGCTAAAAAGAGTCAGACTGAAGGTGGAGCTACAGAAGGGTTAATCCAGGAAGAGGAATATCAGACTACAGGGCAAGTGGAAGATCTCAGCAACTACCAGCTTGCAAGAGATCGTGTTCGTAGAAATATCACAAGACCATCAAGATTTACTGAAGATTCAGAGGTAGCATTTGCGCTGTCAGTTGCAGAGATGGTTGATTCGGAGGAGCCGAACAGTTATGAAGAAGCTATGAGCAGCAAAGAATGGGAAAAATGGAATGCTGGCATGGATGATGAGATGTTGTCATTAAAGAAGAACAAAACGTGGTATCTCACGGATTTACCAGAAGGCAAGAAGACCATAGGATGCAGATGGTTGTATAAGCGGAAGCCATGCATACCATAAGTTGAAGAGCCCATACATAAATCAAGACTAGTGGCAAAAGGATACTCGCAAAAGGAAGGGATTGACTATCAAGAGATATTCTCACCGGTGGTTAAACATGTATCAATTAGTGTGATGCTATCCATAGTGGTTGATCAAGACTTAGAGATGGAACAGCTTGACGTGAAAACGGCGTTCCTTCACGGTACTATAGAGGAAGATATATACATGGATCAGGCAGAGGGGTATGTGGAAGAAGGGAAGGAAGACAAGGTGTGCAAGCTGGTGAAATCCCTTTACTGTTTGAAACATGACAGTGGAATAAATGTTTTGATCAATTCATGATCAAGAATGGTTTCGAGAAGAGTGAGTTGGATCTCTGCGTCTACAAGAAGAAGCTTGAAGATGGAAGTTATGTCTATCTACTCCTCTATGTAGATGACATGTTACTTGTGGGAAAGGAAATGACAGAGATCAAGAGAGTCAAGGAGATGCTGAACAAAGAGTTTGATATGAAGGACCTAGGATCGGCAAAGCGAATCCTAGGAATGGACATAGAGAGAGACAGAGTAGGTGGAGTTCTTAAGCTGTCTCAGTCTAGGTATCTGAAGAAGATTCTGCAAGTATTTAGAATGGGTGAAGCAAAATCAGTGTCAACACCAATTGGAGCTCAATTTAAGTTGGTTGCTCTCAAGGAAGGCGAACAAGGTTTTGAAGGATCAGACACAGAAGTACCGTATGCTAATGCAGTAGGTAGCATCATGTATGCAATGATAAGTACGAGACCTGATCTTGCCTTTGGTGTGGGTCTCGTAAGCCGGTTCATGAGTATCCAAGCCAGGAGCACTGGTCTGCAGTACAGTGGATACTGAGGTACTTAGTGAAAACTCAAGACATGGGGCTGGAGTTCAGAAAGAGGTCAGAGGCGTTCAGTGTTGTGGGATATTCCGATTCAGACTTTGGTGGGGACCTTGATCGAAGAAGATCAACTACTGGGTTTGTGTTCAAGGTTGGAGGCAACACGGTGAGCTGGAAGTCAGGTTTGCAACAAGTTGTGGCACTTTCAACGACAGAGGCGGAGTACATATCATTGGTTGAGGCTATCAAGGAGGGTCTATGGCTTATGGGATTAGTCGAAGAGCTTGGCTATGAAGCGTCAGAAGTTGTTGTTGGTTGCGATTCACAAAGCGCAATATGCTTGGCTAAAAACAATGTCTTCCATGATAAGACCAAGCATGTTGCAGTTTCGAAGCACGTAGCTTTGAAGATGAGTTTTGTGAGGGAGATAATAGAGGCTGGAGACGTGGTGATAAAGAAGGTTCACACGTCTGAGAACCCAGCAGACATGTTGACTAAGGTCATTCCAAGTAACAAGTTCGAGCAGGCACTTGTGAATCTCGGAGTAACTAAGTGCTAAATGCACAGCTACGCTTGACGGCATGAGGGATGGACTTTCGTTGTTAAATGTCAAGGTGGAGAATTGTGAGTCTGTGACATTAAACAACGGGTTAGCTTTGAACCGGAGCTGGTTCATTTAAGCTTGGTACAAGATTGAAGAAGGCGATAACCGGGTGGTTATTGGAGTCGGCTTATTCCGCTGTACCGGTCTCTTCTATATAGCTGAAGGGAGAAAGAAGTTCATCGATAAGATCTAGAGAAATCTGAGAGAGAGACGTCTAACTAGAATCAGAGAGAGAAGAGGAACGATCAAGAGTTTGTTACTGATTGTATAAGTATCTTTGATCAATCTTCCTTGTACATTCTCTTGGAGTGATTTAGTGAAAGCGTTTGCGTGTGCCGTTAAGCACCCAGATGTAGAGATCTCACATCGAGACTCGAACTGGGAAAACAAATCTTGTGTGTGATCTTTTCTTTCTGTTTTACGTTCTTGGTTGCAAACGAGAGCGTGTGAGGTGAGAGATCGATTGCGTAGAGATTTAGATTGAGATCGAGATTACAGATTCGACAATCAGCTAAGGCAGAGATCGAATCCAACAGTAAATGATGTTTACCAAGCTTCTAGTATCGACCAACACCTTAGTAATCTTTGACTCAGCTAACATTACTTCCAATCCAAGCGCGTCAATGAGGTCGATTAAACTTTCTAGTATCATCCCCGGTGAATCGTAACTTCATTCCTCTCACTGATTCTTTCAAACTGAAGTCATTCGTGATTCGGACGCAGTTGTCGTGTAATGGGTTTATAACCCTTATTATATTAATCTCTTCCGAGCTATAGGAGCTTTTGTGATCTTCGAACTCCTTGGCTTTAAATAGTTCATCCTGCTACCCGCGATCGCGGATTCGCTTCAGAGGTGATTTCTTCTTTTTCTAACTTGGTGTGTCCTGAAGCTCGGAATAGAACGTCTTCATAAAACATTTTAGAATGAGATCTTGATGGAGTTTTGAGTCACTCTGCAAGGAGATCTTCAGGATTGTTATGCTGGCCTTGTCCGTTATGTCAGTGTTTGAGACCGTTGTTTTGAATCTTTTGATAAAAGAGTACAACGATTCTCCTTCCTCATGGAATATTGTCCATTGATCTGAATCTGTGACATCCTTGGGAGGTATTTCCTTGATATAGATTTGAAATGGAGGCGAGGCATTAGTCCCGCCTTCTGAGGTAGTTAGTGGGTTGTCCGAGAGAAACTCTAGGGTCTCACTTTCTCCGCTGGTGTTCTGCTGGCTTGTATGGCAAAGAAAACAGGGATAACAGAGTGTAAATTGATTTATTCCTGAGGTGGAATGATGTTCCGATCTGCGATATGTGTTCTAGGCACCAGATCACTTCTCTTTGAACTTGGTATGCTGATTGGGGCCATTGCAATGTATGCTTCACGTCAGAATCTTCAGAGGGTTTTTATGTTGTATTCCCCTGTCCTTCTAGTACCAAATGATGAATTTTAAATTCAACTTTAGAAATTTAGTTTAGGGTTTTAATTGTGTGTATAAATAGAAATGTAAAAAAGACAGTATATTGATGAAGATAAAGAAGTGTATTTGATTGAGAATACAAGTAAAAAAAAGTATGAATACAAAATGTATCTGGGAACAAAGGCGTTTGTAAGTATTGAAAGTATAGTATTTCTCTAGAAGAATTCAGTCCCTTACCTCTTGTCATTCATCTTCCGTCTATAGGTCTTCAAGAATGGATTCTAACAGTCAGTTTTCTGCGGCGAGTATTTTGGCTTTAAATGATAGTTTCTAATGCGTTGACTCTTCTTCCGCCCAGGTTTGACTATGTGAGTTCGGCATGGGTCCTTGTCTCCTGAGCTTGTTATGGGCCTAGACCAACTTTCTCTATGTCAGTCCAGGCGAGTCTGGGTCGGGTTCTCGAATCAAATCTGGAACGGGGTTAAACCTGCCTCCAACAACATCTACTCAGGGTTAAGGGCGGACACGACTGATGGGCAGCACATTTTTCATTAGAAGTTTGTAATTTAGTTTTTCATGCAGCGAGACTAATATCATACATATTGTATGTACATTGAGATTTTTTTGAAGATCCACTATAGTAATAAAAATATTTCTGAATATACCAACAAATCAGCTTGACCGAGCAACCAAAGCAGAAATTAGAGATTTTTTCTTCTACCGCTTTGATACCTTACTTAATATTAAGACAACCAACAGATTTGATGGGCATACATTATTATTATGATACAGTAAAACGTAAAGGGGGAAGAAGATGATGGATAGTAAATCGATCAATGTTTATACAACAAAGAATCGCTTCTCTCCTCCCAAGAGTTTACAAGTAGAAACAACTCAAAAGCAAGGATGAGGAACAATGATGATTTTCCAAGAAATTCACCAAGAAAATAAACCAGAGAAGAGAGGTGAAGAAGAGTAACAAACTTTCTTTTACAAATTTCGATGAATCTAACTTCTGTTTTCACAAGCTATATATCAATTCTAACTGCACCATCTTGATGACGTGTCAAGCTGACGTGTCTCTATTAGCACCACCACTTTTCCTATAGCATTTTTCTGTAGCAAATCCTCCCTCTTTGAAAAACATTGACCACAAGGTTTATCAACAACACCCGAGTCCAAATTTGCACCATAAAAGAATATGTGACATTGCTCTGGCCAATTTTACTTCTGCTGTCTAGTTCTTCAAGTTGTCTGCTGGCCAGTGATCTGGATTCACAATTCACAGAATGGGCAACAACTTCTTGTGCGACCTCATCATCAAATGATGAAGACGGTTTCCCGGACAGTAAGGCCAGCAACATAAAATTTCTTCTTCTGCAACTCTAGTGTATCAGCCCTCACAAAACACCTGTAAGACCCGATCCTGGTCTGATCCTGAAACCAGCACACATCACAATACAAATGCATAAGTACAATCCGATACCCTACAAGCACATCTATCATTGCATGGTTCGGTTCCCTTAAACTAAGTTTTCCAAGCTATCCAATCAGTCAACAAGGCACACAGCCACACCTTAAACATCAACTAAGTCAATACTAACACATAATCAACACATGGCTAGTCTGATCTAGTGTGATCTAACCCATCGCCCATGCCACACCAGATCCGCCCATGGTTAAACACCAAATCTGACATATTTAAATAAATTCCCAAAAACTAATTAAAAATCATGATAATTCATGATAAATTCCCATTAAGAGGAATCCATGGTCGGAATCCAATGGATCGACCTGGACCATACAGAATCCGACCAAGATCAGTCCGACCAAGGGCCAAGGACTATGTACCTGGACCGGCCAAGGCCTTGGTCCAGTCCCACTGAGTCTGAATCATCAAACACATCCAGAATATTGAAGAATAGAGATTGATAAATAAGGAAATGAGAAGAGATGGGTCTAGCTTCACCAATTCGACCACAGCCTACACAGAATTCCACCGCGGCCATGGCAGGATGGTTCAGTCCATCCCACTCACCTTGGGCGTGCGCTCAGGAGTGCTCAAACCCTTCTCCAAGTCCTTCTCCTTGCCTCCGGTACCCATCACCAATCAATCTTCACTTCACACAGACCAACTCCTGGTCGGAATCAATCACCAGCACACACGGCCAAGGCTTTGGCCGATCTTCTTCTCTCTTTCTTTCTTTCAATCTCTCATGATTTGAGCAGAGTTTTCCCTTAAGAAAATTGTGGCACATCTCGACTACAAGTTTTTGTATTTATAGAGGAAGGTTGGCCAGTAACCGCATGGGCGAACAGGTATGACTTGGTGGCCGAATGCGTACAACCTGCACCATTCCCACCCTTTTGCCATAAACTGCCCCCACTGCCCCTTTCTTCCTTTCGGCTGATCGATCACAACCCCAATATGCTTGCCCACACGCCTGGATCCTCTGTCCAAGCCACAAAACCCATTGGACCCTAAGCACACCTATGGCCGGCCTCATAACCGTCCATGACCCAAGCCCCATGGTCAAGACCCAAACACGCCACCAAGCTGAGATGAGCTGGTTGCTAGCTGTCCCAGCTGAGTGAGCTAGTAGTTTAGCTACTGGAGCTGACCTGAACTGAAGTGAGCTACACTGAGCTGCACTGAGCTTGACCTAGCTGATCGAGCTACTTCCCCACATCGTCCAGCTGCCTTAGAACTCGTCCAACTCCCTATCCCTTGTCTCCATCCGATTCTGGTTAAGTCGCAGCCTACTGATACACTTAACCATCCATTCTAGCCATGATACGCTTGTCTTTAGGTCTGGTGACCTGACTGGTTCTTCTCCTCGCACCATGGCTGTGCCCGAAGACCTTATCTAGAATCAGGGACATGACAAGTCTCCCCCACTTGAGATGGATTTGTCCTCGAATTCGACCTAGACTTTCCTCCATCGAAAACTGACTATACCATTCTGGAAAATCAGCCTTCATCCTTGCTTCTTTCTCCCAAGTGACTTGTTCTTGTCCACTGCACTCCTAAACAACGTTGACCATCTGTATGGTCTTCCTTTGGTGCGATCCTGATCAGGATTGAAATCAATGGATTGAAGCCAATGTATGGGTCCGCTATACCACTTATCATGGTGCAGCTTAATGGACAGTTTCATGTTCTTTTTGGCATGATCTATGAGGTTCTGGATAGAGAGAAGAGAAGAACTCTTGGTACTGCCTTGAAACAACTTGAACAAGGAGGATTCAACCAGCTGAGCTTAACAGGAACAATGGAGACAATTCACCTCGTCCAAATATGTATGCAGAACAAGGAAAACATGTCAGGAAGTTTCTGGATTGGGCTTGATTTGGAGTTAGGCGAAATAAGGCTTTTTCGGCCCAAAAGGGGAATTGCAACTATAATCTTGATCCACTTGCTTTCTGGCTGGGCCAACTACTAGTGCACGACCCAAAGGTCATCAGGAGGGTTCTCATAACTTATTTTAAGTCGTAGGCTAGCAGGTGAAAGAAGAATACCCAAGAAGAAAATCAGCTTGTTGGTTTATTTCCTTTTATTTGTAACTTTAATTATGTAAACCAAGTTTTAATAGGATTAGAAGTAGTAAACCAATTTCAAATTGGATTAGGACGTCCTAAACCTATTTGGTTAAGGATTAGGGATTTAGTTTAGGCTTTATAAGCACTTCTTTCACATTCTTGTAAAAGTAATCGACATTTTTATAAAAACAGTTTTTTTGGTGCAAAACCAGATTGTTCTTGAGACTTTGTCTCTTTGTTCACATAGGTGGACGTGTTTAACATCACATAAAGGGCGAATTCATCTTCTATGATCCATCTCAGACACTACCCAGGGTTATCATGCGTTTGAGAGTAGCAAAACAGCTTCTGAGCAACTCATAGCTCTTTAGCAAAGTCCATTATCATCAGCTTTCATCTACCCCTTCAAGTGATCCAGGGAAAGACAGCCTATCCAAGGCTGTACCAAGTGGTATTAGAGCCTCTTGAAGGTTAGGGTTGGAGATCTTAATCTGGTTTCATCATCAAAAACGTTTGGAGGAGAAGAAGAGAGACAAAGCAGAGAAACTACAACAAGTAAAGACCTAGGAGCTTTGTTTGACACAACAACTCGTTTTCTATGCTCAGACCTAAGGTTTTTATGGGGGACATGGTCCTGAAGCATATCTCACGTGGGTTACAGACATAGATAGATGTATTTGGCAGAATCAAGTGCCATCATGGGGACAACTACCATTGGCTATTAGTAAACTACGAGGTGAAGCTAGAGCATGGTGGAGAGCAGAAGAGGAGGCACGTTGGTATGATAAAGATCCTATCATCACTTGGCAGGAGCTAAATCAAATCATGGGTCACAGGTACCTAGCAAAAGATTTCCCTGGAGATCTCAATGCACTTTATGAAAGATACCCAACTTACCAGCATGCGCCACCATCAGCATCACAACTCCAAGATACAGAACCACAAAACTCACTAAAAGAGTTTCCTTTACCCATGGTTTCAGCTGATAAATAAGGAGAAACACAAGTGTTGTGTGGACACGTGCCTGATCAAACAAAGAAAGAAGAGGGAGTGCCTGGAGAGTTATCTACATCTTCTGAACTGATGCTTGCTTTGGTTGATCAAGGTGATAACTTTCAGATTTTAACTTGTGAGTTACTGATTAGACCTATGGTATGTCTTCAGCTCAGATTAGTGGAACATCTGAGAGTTGTTAAGGGTCTGCAACAAGTTGTTTTCGAACCAGGAGGAAGATTATTTGTGTTTGGAAGAAGTAACAACATTCTGGTCCAGAAAGCAGATGCATTCAAGCTTGATTTGCAGAGTTCAATCACCTTTGGAAAACAAGATTTGTTGTCAAATCCTTTTGAAGGGATAGGGGATGGTGTGTCCCAAGCTAGCTACTGTGACAATACGGGAGATGCAGGAGGCAACACGTTCCTTATCAGGTCCATAACTGATCAGAACAAGCTGAGAAGAGCAAGGCAGAAACTGGTTGTGATTGAAGAGAAAGCAAAGCTCAAGATTGATTATGGGTATTATTTTACTCGACCACCTGACCATATGGAGTGTTTTAGACAAGACAAAATAGGGAGGGGTCGTGATGGTTTGAAGGATGTCACTTGGATATCAATTCTTGGCTGCAATGGACTTGTTCGACCACCAGAATGGCGCACTGGTTTCGTGGGTGATCTAAGGAAAACATTGATCCTTTATGGGAGTTCTAAGTCAACAGAACATGCTGATATTTTCAAGGATAAGCACTGGAAAGTGTTGTTTTGGATAGAAGGGCAAGAAGAAGCAGGCATGTCTAACCTAAACAAGGAGATGTGTGTTTTAATTGTTGTTTGCAAAGGCAGCACATCAATGGAGCATCTAAGGCACGTGAAGGACTTAGAACACTTTGTATATGAGCCTGGAGGAGAGGCAAACGTGGATAGCAGCACAAACAACACACTGGCCAAAGGGACTATTGCAATGGAGCTGATTGTGTATAGTTTTATTTTCCTACAGAGCTTGGATTTGAGGACCAATCCATTTAAAGGAAGAGGGGATGGTGCGATCCTGATCAGGATTGAAATCAATGGATTGAAGAAAATGTATGGGTCAGCTATACCACTTATCATGGTGCAGCTTAATGAACAGTTTCATATTCTTATTGGCATGATCTATGAGGTTCTGGATAAAGAGAAGATAAGAACTCTTGGTACTGTCTTGAAACAACTTGAACAAGGAGGATTCAACCAGCTGAGGTTAACAGGAACAATGGAGACCATTCACCTCGTCCAAATATGTATGGAGAACAAGGAAAACATGTCAGGAAGTTTCTGGATTGGGCTTGATTTGGAGTTAGGCGAAATAAGGCTTTTTCGGCCCAAAAGGGGAATTGCAACTATAATCTTGATCCACTTGCTTTCTGGCTGGGCCAACTACTAGTGCACGACCCAAAGGTCATCAGGAGGGTTCTCATAACTCATTTTAAGTCGTAGGATAGCAGGAGAAAGAAGAAAACCCAAGAAGAAAATCAGCTTGTTGGTTTATTTCCTTTTATTTGTAAATTTAATTACGTAAACCAAGTTTTAATAGGATTAGAAGTAGTAAACCAATTTCAAATTGGATTAGGAAGTCCTAAACCTATCTGGTTAAGGATTAGGGATTTATTTTAGGCTTTATAAGCACTTCTTTCACATTCTTGTAAAAGTAATCGACATTTCTATAAAAACTGCTTTTTTGGTGAAAACCCAGATTGTTCTTGAGACTTTGTCTCTTTGTTCACATAGGTGGACGTGTTCTACATCACATAAAGGGAGAATTCATCTTCTGTGATCCATCTCAGACACTACCCAGGGTTATTCTGCGTTTGAGAGTAGCAAAACAGCTTCTGAGCAATTTATAGCTCTTTAGCAAAGTCCATTATCAACAGCTATCATCTACCAACGACCCCTTCAAGTGATCCAGGGAAAGACAGCCTATCCAAGGCTGTACCATCCTTTTCATTGCTTTTTCCATCGTGTCTACAATCCGAACCGGCCTTGTCTCTAAGGTGAGGTTCGTGCCTAGATCAGACGGAATCTCATGTACAACTATGTCTTGATCTGAAAGACATTTCCTTAACTTAGATACATGGAGCACATTGTGGAACGCATCCATCTCTGTTGGTAGGTTCAGCTTGTAAGCCACCGCACCAACCCTCTCTATGATCCGAAATGGACCCAAGTATCTTGGATCCAACTTCCTCCGGCCAGTCACTCTTTTCCGACCTTTAAAGGTGATCATTTTAAGATAGACCATGTCATCCATCTCAAACTCCATATGCTTCCTTCTTCTATCCGCATATGACTTGTGGCGGTCCTGGGCTTCTTTCATCTTGTCCCTTATGAACTTGATCTTCTCCGTGGTCTCCTCCACTATCTCAGGTCCTATCATGCTGCCCTCCACCACTTGGGTCCAGCATAATGGTGTCCTGCAAGGTCGCCCATACAAAGCGTCATATGGCGACATCCCAATGCTTGTGTGGAAGCTGTTGTTGTAGGCAAACTCCACCAAAGGCAAATGTCTTTCCTAGGAATCGCTTCAGTCCAAGACACATGCTCCCAACATGTCCTCCAATGTCTGGATAGGCTGTACTCATGTTCACTCTTTTCCCCAAGGCCTTTTGGAAAGCCTTCCATAAGTAAGAAGTGAACCGTGGATCTCTATCCGAGACAATACTGGCCGGCACTCCATGCAGGCGTACTATCTCATTCATGTAGATCTGCACCAAGGGCTCCACACCATCAGTCTTCTTGATTGGTATGAAATGAGCGGACTTGGTCAAACGATCTACCACTACCCAGAATGAATCCTTCCTGTTCCTGGTCGTGGGAAATCCAGACACGAAGTTCACGGTGATGTGATCCCACTTCCATTCGGGAATAGGTAAGTTCTGAAGTAGCCCACTGGGTACTTGATGTTCAGCCTTGACGAGTTGGCAAGTAGGACACTTAGCCACCCACTCAGCCACATCAGTTTTCATACGGACCCAATGGTAATACCTCTTGATGTCCTTCCTTATACATCTTGTTCAGTCCAGGGTGAACAGAAAACTTAGACTTATGAAACTGGCTCATAATCTCTTCCTTGAGTTCCTTTACATGAGGAACACTGATCCTCCCATGAACCAAGATCGTACCATCTTGTGCAACCTGGTACTCCGTCTTATCATTCAGAGCAACCTTTTGAAGGTTCTCGTCCAAGCTTTGTGCTTGTCTAATTCTGGAAAGAAGATCAGCCTGGTCCACTGCCTCCAAACCCAAAGGCTCGTCATCGCTAACCAATGTGTTCAGGTGCAATGTCCGGACCATCCCTTCCAGCACCTCTGCTTTCCTTTCAGCTGAAACCTCAGCTCTCCTCCGGCTCAAAGCATCTGCCACCAGGTTTGCTTTGCCCGGATGGTAAGCAATCTCAAGATCCTAATCGGCCACAAACTCCATCCACCTTCTCTGTCTCAAATTCAACTCAGGTTGAGTGAATATGTACTTGAGACTTTTGTGGTCGGTTAGGATCTGAACCTTGGCGCCATACAAGTATGATCGCCATATCTTGAGGGCAAACACCACTGCGGCCATCTCCAGGTCGTGTGTTGGGTAGTTTCCCTCATGCTTCCTCAGTTGCCTAGAGGCGTAGGCAATGACCTTACCGTGTTAGGTCAATACACATCCCAATCCAGTAATGGATGCATCAGTGTATACCACATATGGTTGGTCAGCCTCAGGAAGTACTAGGATAGGTGCACTTGTCAACATATCCTTCAAGGCAGAGAAACACTTCTCGCATTCCTCAGACCATACCAACTTTATATCTTTTCCAGTTAGTTGTGTCATTGGTTGAGCCAAGCTGGCAAACCCTTTGACAAACTTCCTGTAATAGCCGGCCAGACCTAAGAAGCTCCTGACCTCCGTTGCACTCTTAGGTCGCAGCCATTCTTGTATGGCCTTGATCTTCTCTAGATCAATTGAGACTCCCAGATCAGACACGATGTGTCCAAGGAACCTCACACTCCCTTGCCAAAAACTACACTTGCTCAACTGGGCAAAGAGCTGCTGCTCTCTCAAACGTCCCAACACAGTCCTTAGATGCCTCTCATGGTCTTCCTTGCTCTTGGAGTATAGTAGTATGTCATCTATAAAGATGATTACAAATTCATCCAAGAAATCTCGAAAGATACCATTCATCATCTTCATGAATGCCGCTGGTGCATTGGTCAATCCGAATGGCATGACCACAAACTCATAGTGGCCATATCTTGTTCGGAATGTCGTCTTCTTAACATCATTTGGTTCAATTGGGATCTGATGATACCCTGAAGCCAAATCGATCTTAGAAAACCACTTTGCACCCTTGAGCCGATCCAAAAACTCATCTATCCGAGGCAATGGGTACTTGTTCTTCACAGTCACCCGGTTCAACCCTCGATAGTCAATGCATAACCTGAAGCTACCATCTTTCTTTTTCCCAAAAAGAACTGGTGCTCCCCAAGGTGACACACTAGGTCTTATAAAACCCTTATCCAGCAACTCTTCAAGTTGCTTCTTAAGCTCGGCCATCTCAGCAGGAACCATTCTATAGGGACTTTTGGATAATGGGGCCGTCCCTGGTTCCAGTTCTATTATGGATGGGTCCGACATATCAGGGGGAATGCCCTATAGTGACCTAAGCACATCATGGAACTCTCGGACCAGCGGTATTTCCTCCGGGTCACCACCCCCTATGACCTCCTTAGTGGCGATTGTGGCCCAATAAGCTTCACAACCCTTCCTCAGCATCCTCTCAACATGGATTGCTGATACCACCAAGCATCCAGAGATCGGACGTATACCTTGGAACCTGATCGGAGATCCACACCCACTCTCAAACTGCACGCGCCTCCGGTGACAGTCAAGAGTGGCCCGGTTCTTTCCAAGCCAGTCCATACCTAATATCACCTCATGATTCTTTAGGTGGACTACCACAAGATCCACAGGCATGACCCTATCTTGGATCATCACTGGGATGTCCTGAATCACCCCTAGTGAACTCATAACTTGCCCACCGGCCGCGTTCACTACCCCAAGACAATCCCCTATTCCCAACTGGAACAACCCCTTCCGAGCATCCCTGGACTCACAAAACTATGTGTAGCTCCAGTATCGAAAAGTACGTGTGTTTCCACACCACCAATACTTAGGGTCCCTACATATGACCCAATCTAAGTATCTAACCATTCTAAGTTCCGTATCATGCAATTCTACTGAATTGAAAAGAACAAGATCAGATTGTTTACCAATGATCGCTTGGAATGGTCCAGCCTTGTCCGCATCCTTGGACAACTCATACACCCGTGGTGCTGCGGCCTGTCCACGACTCTGATCCGTCCTGCTAGCCTCTCCGTGGCTCTTGATTGACCCGGATGACAGCTTAGGGCAGTCCTTTCGGAGATGCCCTTTTCTTCCACTGTAGTGGCAAGTCATGGTGTCACCACTCGCCCCTTGCTCCTCTCTAGGACAGTCACGAGCTGAATGGTCCATCTTGCCACATCGAAGAAAAGCTCCCATTGCTCTCCAGCATTCACCTCCATGGTGCCTACCATACTTAGGACACTCAGGCCTACCACTCGAAGTTTTACCTTCCTCGGCCTGGTCCCTCTTTCTCTTCCGGTCACTGCTGCCACCAGTAGAGGTCGTGTGGCTCCTAGTCCTCAGCTTGGCCTCCTCGGCAAGATTGGTCTCCAGCATTGCCATCCTCTCAACCAACTCGGACACGGTGTGAAAGGTACGGACCGGGCAGTAGGTTCGGAGCTCGACCCTGAGGCCTCTTATGAACCGACGAACCTGAACTGACTCGTCCTCTAACTCCTTACCCACATAGCGCCTGAGTCGGTTGAACTCCTCCTCATACTCTTGAACCGTCCTGCGACCCTGGACCAGGTCCAAGAACTTAGCCTACAATTGATCCCAAACCTCTGCTGGAAAGTACATGTGGTTGAACTCAACCTCAAAGTCAGAGAAGCGTTTAAGGATGCCATTGGTACCCTTGTCTAAAGCCAACCACCAGTTATGAGCATCACCTTCCAAGAAGTGAACTGCAATGTCCTTCTTGTAATCATCTGGGCAACGGGTCGATATGAAGTTGCGGACCAGCCTGCTCCTCCATTCATCCGCCTCCAGTGGATCAACACTTCCAGCAAAGTGTTTAGTGTCCAGCTTGGATATATGTTCTAGCAGCTTCAAATAATCCATCCTCTTAGTCGCCCTAACTGGTGGATCAATCTCGACCACCTCGGCCACATGATCCGCACGTCCACTAGCTAAAGGAACAGCTGTTGGAATGGTTCCAGCTTGACCCACGGACGAGTTCACCAATGGTGTGAACACTTGGGTCAAAGCTATCATCTGATTACCCATAGCCTTCATAGCTTCCAGCACAACCTTCATGGATGGCTCAGCAGCTGGATTACCTGACCCAACTGCCTCATTGACAGCAGCTCCATCAGGCCCATCTTGGCGTCCATCATGTGAGGACTCACCCTCATCGTCATGCTCCCTTTGCTACCATCCTCTAGCTCCATCAGCTGGTCCTAGCTCCTGTTCCAGCTGGCATCCAGCTCCATCCACACGAACCTCATCAGGGACAAACTGATCAGCTGGCAATCCGGTCGGATCCACTCCATCCGCAACCACATGCTCGGATGCCCCAGCTGCCTCCTTCACTTTCCGAGATTTCGACTTGCTTTTTCCACCCTTGGGATTCAAACCAAGTTAGTCCACAAGACATAACATAAAAAAACGCAAACAATCCATAAGGCTAAGCAAATCTATCAGACCTTACCATGAGAGCCAGCAGGATGTGTGGTGACTTCCCATAACCCAAAACAATCCTAGCATCAATTCCGCTCTGATACCAACTTGTAAGACCCGATCCTGGTCTGATCCTGAAACCAACACACATCACAATAAAAATGCATAAGTACAATCCGATACCCTAACAAGCACATCTATCATTGCATGGTTCGGTTCCCATAGACTAAGTTCTCTAAGCGATCCAATCAGTCAACAAGGCACACAGCCACACCTTAAACATCAGCTAAGTCAATACTAACACATAATCAACACATGGCCAGTCTGATCTAATGTGATCTAACCCATCGCCCAGGCCACATCAAATCCGCCCATGGTTAAAAACCAAATCTGATATATTCAAATAAATTCCCAAAAACTAATTAAAACTCATGATAATTCATGATAAATCCCCATTAAGAGGAATCCATGGTCGGAATCCAATGGATCGACCTGGACCATACAGAATCCGACCAAGATCAGTCCGGCCAAGGGCCAAGGACTATGTACCTGGACCGGCCAAGGCCTTGGTCCAGTCCCACTGAGTCTGAATCATCAAACACATCCAGAATATAGAAGAATAGAGATTGATCAATAAGGAAATGAGAAGAGATGGGTCTGGCTTCACCAATCCGACCACAGCCTACACGGAATTCCACCGCGGCCATGGCAGGATGGTTCGGTCCATCCCACTCACCTTGGGTGTTGGGGTCAAAATCGGTCAATGACGAAATCGTCACCCGAAAGTCCTCGAAAGAAAAGCCAAGCGACGATCAAGTCCAAGAAACGGGTCGTCGCTCGATAAAACTCACGGAAGGCTCGTCCACTCCCATCTGGCGCCAACGGCGAGGGTCCTGGCGCCCATCAATGCGATCGTCTCGCGATCTCGGGCAATGACAGCATCCTGGTCCCTTGAAATCCATGTCTGGATTGTCCGAGATCTACAATGAGTCTTCCGTAAAACCTTCCCGATTGTTTTAAAGATTCATCTTTAAACATATCTAAAACTCGGAGCCACATTGCTCTCATCCTCGACGACGGAAAATCTGAAGATCTAAGTCCATCTCAAAATCCCGATACTCGCAGAATCTCGTTGGAAACAATTATCTCGAGATCTACGACTAGAGACCCTCCCAAAACTCGAAAGATTTCCCGCAAACGACTGACGAGGGAAAGATCGAACGAACCAACAGACGGCAAGACGGCCTGGCACCAGCAGCACGCGGGACGCGGGCTGGCGCCGGCGGCACCCCGGCCTGGCGCCGCTGGACGCTGGCTGCCCTGGCGCCGGCGGCACCGCCTGGCGCCGCGGCGCAGCGGGGCCTGGCTGGCCTGGCCTGGCGCCATGCGGCGCAGCTGGCTGGCCTGGCACCGGCGCGCGGCGTACAGCGGGGCGCAGCCTGGCGCCACGCCCCTGGCGGCCGGGGCGCGGGCTGGCCTGGCGCCGGCGGCAGCGCTGGCTGGCCTGCGCCGGGCGGCACTGCCTGGCGCGGCGGCACCGGGCGGGCGGCCTGGCGGCGGCACCGGCGGCTGGCCTGGCGCCGGCGGCACCGGCCTGGCGCAGCCGCACCGGGGCGCGGCCTGGCGCCGCGGCACCGGACGGGTTGGCCTGGCGCCGCGGCGCACCGTCGCCGCGGCGCCCGCCAGCGCACCCGCCGGCGGCGCCGGGCAGCTGGCGCCTGCCCGGCGGCACCGCTGGCGGCCTGGCGGCACGCGGCGGCGCCGCCGGCCATTCGCCTGGCGCGGCGGCTGCGCCGCCTGGGCCTGGCGCCGCGGCACCGGCCCGGCGGCCCGTCCACGGCCTCGTCGGTCTCGCTCGCGGTCCGGGTTCGATCCCATCCTAGCTTGTTCGGATCAGTCTACGCCACTTCCTCGACTAAACAAGGAATTAAGGTTCCTTCGGAAACACCGAGATCTTCAAAGACTGTTCTTCAAAACCGTAAAACGCTTAACGGCCTAACGCGCCAAAACGCCCACGACGATTTTCGAAAAGAAGGATAACTATGACGGTTTATCTTTATCCTCACATAAGAGATAAATGTCAAGTTTCCAGAAGATAAATGTCGAGATTTCCCAAGATAAATGTCAAGTTTCCCGATAAATACAAAGATGGACGAAAATGGAAAAAGCCCAACTCAGCCCGCGAGAAGATAGACCGCCATAGGAGGAGTATATAAGGAGAGCTTTGAGCAAGAAGCAAACCAGATCACAAATTTTCGAGCACTTAGCACTTAGAGCGATTTAAGCATTCTTTTCTGTTTTCACTAGCGAGCTGCGACTCAACTAGGATAGACTTAGGCGACGGACTAGCGACAGCTCTTGTAGTTTACTTCTCACCTGTTGTTCACGCCAAAACGAATTCAGAAATAAGATCTTTCTTCCGCCATCTTTACGATTTCTATTTTCGCAACTTCTATTTTTATTGATTGTTTCGCAGCGCCCAGCAGATATCCGGACCTTCAAGGAAGATCGGGTTAACTCGGTTTTCCTCCACAAGTCTTTATCGGAAATTGACGGTGTGAATTTCGGTTCCCAGTTTGGCTAGAAGGAGGGGGGTTACGGATCTATCTATCTCGCAACTGCACACGCGATCATGTCAGCCGACGCCACCAAGGATCAGCCAGCGCCAGACGGCACACCCGTCGATGCCAACGCTGAGAAGACTCCAGCCGGAGACGCCCACAGTCACTGCTGATGCAAACACTGAGGCCAAGCAGATGAAGGAACTGTTTACTTCCGCCCGGCGAACAACAGACAAGCTGATAACCTCGCCGCAAAACAGGTCGATACCTTAACTGCGAGGAGCAAGCTGCCGCGGATCCACCAAGGCACGCCGCAGGAGACTCGACTTCGATCTCCGGCACGAGAAAGAGCCGAAAGAGCCCACTCAGGAAACGGCTCCAAGAGGACAGCAAACGACCTCGCAGGACCTTCCACTCCGGCGCGGGAAACAAGGAAAGCGACGCCGAAGCGATCGATCTAGATGTCAGCGACCGATCGGATCCTTCCGATGAAGACGCTGACATCCACCCGAGAACCCGAAGCCAGTCCGCCGGCAGACGGTATCCTTCGATAGGCCCATGACAGAAGAGGAAGAAGAACTCTACTGGATGGAGCAGGAAGAACTCGCGGAAGATCAAACTCGATCTATCGCGACCAGCGCCGACAGGTTCGAGGAACGCCGGCGGCAATAGCGATCCGTGATCTCCGTGAATCTCTCAAAAGACCGTGGCTGAAGTGAAAGCGTAAAATCGCAGATCCATCAGGCGACCAGTTCCGCCCGAGATCGATAGACTTCTCGAGGAAGCACGGAAAACGCCGCTCACCACTCGGATCACGGAAACACGATCTCAGACCCGGGAAGATCAAAATCCCGATCTATGGCGGTGCGACGGATCCTAAGTCGCACCTGCAGTCCTTCCAGATCGCAATGGGTAGGTGCAAACTCGGAGCGAACGGACGCAGGTCATTGTCTTCTTCGTCGAGCATCTCAAAGGTGCTGCACTCGAAAGTGGTTCTCCGCTCAAACGGAACTCCATCGAAGCTTCCGCCAACTGGCCTCGGCGTTTCTCAAACAGTACTCCATGTTCATGGATAGAGAAACGTCCGACGTGGATCTATGGAGTCTAGCTCAGAAGGAAGACGAGTCACTCCGCGACTTCATGCGAAGGTTCAAACTGGTGATGGCCAGAGTAACGGGCATCAGCGATAATGTCGCAATCGGCGCCGAGAAAACTCTCCGGTACAAGTCAAAGTTCCGAAAGTGGATACTACTGGAAAAGCCGCGGACAATCCAGGACACTCTCCACAAGGCAACAGACTTCATCATCATGGAAGAAGAGATGAAGCTTCTATCGCAGAAGCACGGACCGCAGAAAACCGCGTCCAAGAAGAAACCCTCTCGTAACGACAAATACGTCCATCATCACGAAGGGAAGACGTCCAAGGCGAGCATAACTACGCCATCAACTCGAGCAGGGCAAAACCTCCGGAAACACCTGACCAGGAACCAGTACAAGGATAACTCCTACTGCGAGTTCCACGAGACCAGAGGCCACTCCACTGCGAACTGCAAGGTTCTCGGCGCCCGGCTCGCCGCAAAACTCCTCACCGGCGAGCTATCAAAAGTCAAGAGTATAAAGGACTTGCTCCTGGACTCCGACCGCCCAAAGACTAACAAAACTACCTCAAGACCGCGCCCGAAAACCAATCGGGGAAAAGCGGAGAAGACAGACGACCAAGGAAACAACAGCGCGCCAGAGGGTAAACATGATCATCGGAGGATCACAGTTCTACCAGGACTCTGTCTCGTCGATAAAAGCCTACGGGCTAAAAGCCGAGACCAGTTCCAACTGGTTCCCGGACAGCGATGTTCCTAACCACACAATGAGGAACACGACCGTCGGAATCGACAAACCTCACTCGCGACCCTTTGGTAATCGACCTGGTCATCCAGGATCTCGAAGTCGGCCGCATTCTCGCCGATACTGGAAGCACGGTCAACGCCATCTTCCGCGACACCCTCTACAGGATGAAGATCCCACTTGGGAAGTCATCCCGAGCCAAAACCATTGACGGGTTCGGCGCCACTACCATGACCTCGGAAAATTAAACTCCCACCATGGCGAAGGAAGTTACAAAGATCGCCGAGTTTGCAGTAGTCGACAACCCGCCATCTACAACGCCATCATGGGAACCCCATGGATCAACTCCATGAAGGCAGTACCGCCCACATATCACCTAGGTATCAAGTTCCCGACCGACCGAACCGCAGCCATCGGGGTAGTCGAAACAGTCGAGACTCGTTACCTAGCCGAAGTTTAAACTGCGAAAGATCGAACGCCTGCGCCAACCCAAACGAGCAAAGGAATCACACAACATTCCCGAAGACTCAAGAAAGATGATCCAGAATCATCCGAACAGGCAACGATTCAAGACGGCGACAAAGCCTCTGAATCCACCGCCGTAAGACCGACAGCTCGACCCCACATACCACTGATCCGACCAGCACGATCGAACGGCGACGACGGGAGGAGTAAAACGTCCGCAGCAACTATCAGAACTACGAGATGGCTTGATCCTCGAAGAGGTATCGAGGCAGCTCGTCGAAACCCGACGAGTTCAGCTATCCCCTCACCAAAAGGGGACTGCGCGATACTCTATACTCCCACAAAAGCCGAGAATCATATATACTTTAAACTTCTCAAATTTTTAATAAAATTCTTCTATCTTTTATACTTACTTAAACGATCAACGCTCGAAAACGAAAATCATATCTTCAAAGAAACGCCAGACGCCGCGACTTCTTAAAAGATAACTAAACTCGTATTATCCGCAAAGACAGTCCACCAGCGACTTAAAATAAACTCACGCCCGTCGATTGGCCCCGACGGACGCCATAAGAAACGCTTCACTCAATACAAAATCGTAGTCAGACCTACAAAGGTCCTCTTACATCCGACAAGGATATCATAGCGCTATACAAGAAACCCAAAATTTTGGTTTAGCCCTCGGATATATTCGAAGATAGCTCGATTCTTTTAACACAAGTCATATAAGCGGCGACTAGTCGCGGACTTTAAACGAAAAGAATCAGGAAGAAATCACTAACAGGCAAAACGAAGCCGATCAGTCATCGCACAGCCTCAAAGCTGAGAGTAAACCTAGGTCTTGCCCTAAACCCAGTCTTGCTGGATCTTGACATCTCACAGACATAGTATCGTATACGAGATCCCAAAACATGTCTCTTATCGCTTACACCTAAAACGCCGCTAAAAGTAGCATACGGACCAAGCGAAAAAAGAGTTAGGATAATGGCGACTACTCGCATCCTTCCCTCTACACTTGACGAAAGTATAAATCAAAACAAAAGACGAAATCTCGCAAATTTTCATATTCATAAAAGCCGCAAAAGACGGCAGGATTCAAAGCCACCAACGGCCAGTCCCGAAAACATAAGAATGCAACCTCCAACGGTCGCAGGATAAAATTACTAAAACGCCACACACGCCAGAAAATTCAATTCACAAAAGGAAGTCAACGTTGAGAAACCGGATGCAGAAATCCCAAATGAACTAGCAGGCTGGTCCACTTCTTCATTCACACCTCGAGCATTCCCACCATTCTCGGTGTTCTCATCAGCTCCGACCTCCACCGTATCCTCGGAAACCTCGATTGGTTCCCATAGTCTCCGGACTCTTTCTTCTACCGGAGGAACCAAGGACTCAGCATGAGCACACTCGGCCATGAAATCCTTCATTTCAGCGATCTCGGAATCGAAAGAGAAATCTGGGTTCTGAGACTTGTAAAGATTTACGACCGAACCTCGGCACTCACGGAAATCACCAACAAACTCCTGAGCTTCTTTAAAGCATTGAAACTCAGCGCAACGATTCGCCCGCCTTGCCACCTCGCGCGACCATCCTTCTTCCTCTCCTTTCGCCCGTCGAGAGCCCGAAAGCTCAGCTTGCTTCGCTCTGTGCCTTCACCTCTTGCGGAACCGAAAAGCTCGCTCCACTTCTGTGGTCTTGAAGTTAGCAATCCTGGATTTACGGAAACTCGAGTCAAGCGCCTCGCTGAACACTCTTAGTCCCTGCATGAAACTCAAGATCAGCAAGCATGCTCATATACGGATTCAAACGCAAGGTTAAAGAAGTTCAAGGGCCAACCTCGTTGACACGCTGGGAGCCCTCGCAAAACCCGTTGTTTCTCCTCATCCTCCAGCGACTCATCAGTAGTAAACTCCGGAGGAAGGCCATCAAAGAAGTTGATAGGTGGAAAACCGCTGGCTCCATCTTTTTCCGTTGGAACTAAACTAGGTTTTTCTCCCAACGGTGAAGGGTTTTCCGAGCCTTCCCCATCGTCAATTTCCTTCCCCTTACGAGACCTCTGTCTGCGCCTCCGAGAAGGAACCACGGTAACAGGTTCGGCGTCGTACGACGGAACAGAACCCCGGACCGATAAAGGTTAACCGCATCTCGGATCCGCTCGAGGGTGAAGGATTTCCAGAAAACGGCCTTTGAAGAAGATCTCTCTTAGCGCTACCAGGCAAATGCGCGGTAGGGTTGTTCGCTACAAAACGAAAATTTTGTCAAAGACACGCACGAAAAAGTAAGATAGATAACAGAATTTTCGTCATATTACCTCGTTAAAGTTCCATGCCCGCGGAAATAGATGGAGGCAGCTCTCCTCGACAGACTCGCCATCTATTTGAACAAAGAAGAAACGCCTGCCACGATTTGGGATTCGGTAGTCCCCGAATCACGCCATATCCTTCTTAGGCAGCATGGAATAGTAACCGTCACTCCCGCCGAGTACCCCAAAGACCTTCAAATCATCGACCAAGATCAATCCCGAGTTCAAGCTAGCAATTAGTACGCCAAGCCAACTCTCCAAGGCAGGAACGCTGAGTTGGTTGATCGAAGTTCAAGCGTGAAGCGCGAACAATGGCACCAGGAATTGGGAACCACATACGCGTAAAAAGAAAGCTTCAGAACATGTAAAGAAATCTTGCGGAGGATTCCTTGCACTCGCTACCAACGGAATCAAATTTGACTCCTTCAGAACCTGGTAAAATCTCAAGAACCTTGAGATACTTACGAAACCGAGCTCGGCGCAAAAGGAGCACCGGCGGGAACAGGGATCTCTGGCAGTATAGGGCGAACCTACAAGGGCTCGGTAATCGCATTCTCTTTTCCTCCTCGACCGACTCCTCGCTTTACCGATACATGAGCAGGAGAGTCATCCGAGGATGAATGGGAAGAAGAGTTTCTCTTTGAGGATCTTGAAGACATTGTTCTTAAAGAGAGAGAAAGGATTCTTGAGAGAGAGTAAAACCTTGTGATGAAGTAAGAAAGAGATTTCTTACTCCATATAAAGGAGGTAAAATCACTATTTACCCCGATTTTCGCGACGATTACATCTCAACACTTTTCCACACGGCTATACCGAGCTAGGACCCGACAGGCTCTACGGTTCCTAGCTAGCTGGGGGGCTAACTGTTGGGGTCAAAATCGGTCAATGACGAAATCGTCACCCGAAAGTCCTCGAAAGAAAAGCCAAGCGACGATCAAATCCAAGAAACGGTCGCCGCCGATAAAACTCACGGAAGGCTCGTCCACTCCCATCTGGCGCCAACGGCGAGGGTCCTGGCGCCATCAATGCGATCGCTCGCGATCTCGGCAATGACAGCATCCTGGTCCCTTGAAATCCATGTCTGGATTGTCCGAGATCTACAATGAGTCTTCCGTAAAACCTTCCCGATTGTTTTAAAGATTCATCTTTAAACATATCTAAAACTCGAGCCACATTGCTCTCATCCTCGACGACGGAAAATCTGAAGATCTAAGTCCATCTCAAAATCCCGATACTCGCAGAATCTCGTTGGAAACAATTATCTCGAGATCTACGACTAGAGACCCTCCCAAAACTCGAAGATTTCCAAAACGACGAGGGAAAGATCGAACGAACCAACAGACGGCAAGACGGCCTGGCACCAGCAGCACGCTGACGCTGGCTGGCGCCCGGCCTGGCGCGGGCGGCTGGCGGGCACGCGACGGCTGGCCTGGCGGCCGGCGCGCAGCGGGACGCTGGCTGGCCTGGCGCCCGGCACCACCTGGCGCCGGCGGCACGCTGGCGCTGGCTGGCTGGCGCCGGCGGCACCTGGCGCTGGGGCCGCTGGCGCTGGCTGGCTCGCCCGCCGGCCGCACGCTGGCGCTGGCTGGCCTGCGCCGGCGCACTCGCCTGGCGCCGGCGGCACGCTGGGCTGGCCGGCACTTCGCATATGGCCGGGACGCGGACGCTGGATGGCCTGGCGCCGGCCCGGCGCGCGGGACTGGCTGGCTGGCGCCGGCCGGCACCGGCCTGGCCGGGCACCGGCGGCGGGCCGGCGCACGCTGGCTGGCCTGGCGCCGGCTACGCGCCGGCGCGACGCGGCCCGGCGCCGCGGCACCGGACGCTGGTTGGGCCGGCGGCCGGGCGCCGGGCGGCCTGGCGCCGGCACCGCCTGGCGCCGGGCGGCACCGACGCTGGCGGCCTGGCGCCGGCACCCGCCTGGCGCCGGCGGCACGGGGCGCTGGTTGGCCTGGCGCCGCGGCGCGTCGGCTGGCGGCGGCACCGCCTGGCGCCCGGCGGCACCGTCCGCTGGCGGCCTGGCGCCGGCGCCGCCTGGCGCCCGGCGCACCGTCGCCGGTCGGCTGGCGTCGGTCCACGCCCTCGCCCCGTCTTCCTATCGTGGTCCGGTTCGATCCCATCCTAGCTTGTTCGATCAGTCTACGCCACTTCCTCGACTAAACAAGGAATTAAGGTTCCTTCGAAACACCGAGATCTTCAAAGACTGTTCTTCAAAACCGTAAAACACCTAAACGGCCTAACGCGCCAAACGCCCACGACGATTTTCGAAAAGAAGGATAACTATGACGGTTTATCTTTATCCTCACATAAGAGATAAATGTCAAGTTTCCAGAAGATAAATGTCGAGATTTCAAGATAAATGTCAAGTTTCCGATAAATACAAAGATGGACGAAAATGGAAAAGCCCAACTCAGCCCGCGAAGATAGACCGCCATAGGAGGAGTATATAAGGAGCTTTGAGCAAGAAGCAAACCAGATCACAAATTTTCGAGCACTTAGCACTTAGAGCGATTTAAGCATTCTTTCTGTTTTCACTAGCGAGCTGCGACTCAACTAGGATAGACTTAGGCGACCGGACTAGCGACAGCTCTTGTAGTTTACTTCTCACCTGTTGTTCACGCTCAAAACGCGAATTCAGAAATAAGATCTTTCTTCCGCTCATCTTTTATGATTTCTATTTTCGCAACTTCTATTTTTATTGATTGTTTCGTCTGCGGCCCAGCAGATATCCGGGACCTTCAAGGAAGATCGGGTTAACTCGGTTTTCCTCCACAAGTCTTTATCGGAAATTGACGGTGTGAATTTCGGTTCCCACATTGGGCGTGCGCTCAGGAGAGCTCAAGTCCTTCTCCAAGTCCTTCTCCTTGCCTCCGGTATCCATCACCAATCGATCTTCACTTCACACAGACCAACTCCTGGTCGGAATCAATCACCAGAACACACGGCCAAGGCTTTGGCCGATCTTGTTCTGTCTTTTCTTTCTTTCTTTTTCTCTCTCACGATTTGGCCAGAGTTTTCCTTTAAGAAAATTGTGGCAGATCTCGACCCCAAGGTTCTGTATTTATAGAGGAATGTCGGCCTGTAACCACCTGGGCGAACAGGTATGACTTGGTGGCCGAATGGGTACAACCTGCACCATTCCCACCCTTTCGCCATAAACTGCCCCAACCGGCCCTTTCTTCCTTTGGGCTGATCGATCACAAGCCCAATATGCGTGCCCACACGCCTGGATCCTCTGTCCAAGCCACAAAACCCATCGGACCCTAAGCACACCTATGTCCGGCCTCATAACCGTCCACGACCCAAGCCCCATGGTCAAGACCCGAACACTCCACCAAGCTGAGATGAGCTGGTTGCTAGCTGTCCCAGCTGAGTGAGCTAGTAGTTCAGCTACTGGAGCTGACCTGAACTGAAGTGAGCTACATGGAGCTGCACTGAGCTTAACCTAGCTGATCGAGCTACTTCCCCGCATCGTCCAGCTGCCTTAGAACTCGTCCAACTCCCATTCCCTTGTCTCCATCCGATTCTGGTTAAGTCTCAGCCTACTGATGCAATTAACCATCCATTCCAGCCATGATACGCTTGTCTTTAAGTCTGGTGACCTGACTGGTGCGTCTCCTCGCACCATGGCTGTGCCCGAAGGTCTTATCTAGAATCAGGGACATGACAACACAGCTCTGTTTTAGTTTGCCATTGATGACATATGTCAGACGATTGTTTTCGACCTTCACACCAATTGGTCAAGGACATCAAACGAATTCCTCGTGTGTAAACATGCTGCATAACAGGTCTCGTGTTGTTCTCTTTTAATGTTGCAATAAATTTTAACTTAAGCAACCAGTCCTTGCAAAGCAGTCTCTTCCATAACACTGAAAGACATATTGCTGTAGTGACCTGCAACTCTTCCTTGGCAGAAGATTCATTAGAGTATATTTCGTGGTACCGAAAGAGCACTTAGTGGAGCGTATTGCTGTCACTGATCACGAGTTTAACATATTTAAGAGCAGATTGTTTTGTTTCGAGAGAGACTCTGTTTCTGCTGGACCAAGAGCTCAGTAACAGCCATTGCAGAAGACTTGAAACAGCTTCTGATTCTGGACCATTTTCTTTGTTGAATATTTGCTCAGGTGGTCGTTGCAAATGGAACACCTCAGAGATTAAGACATCATGAAATCTGTTTCTAACATAAGCAAGTGTTGGCTGACCTTCCCACTCTTTATGAACCAAAAAGACTTGAGCATATTCAAAACTGTCTCTGCATAATCACAGCCTGTATTCATATTGTTGATGACAGCTTCTACAAAATCTTCATTTCTCTTCTTGTGTCTCTTTTTCTTCCACAGAATCAAGATCTATTGTTGATATTCCCTTCTTACTCTTAAAAAACTTTGCACCAACAGCTGGTGTTCTGAAATTAACTCCTCGGTTGGATAAACTGGCTTTGTAGTATCTGATCTTTCCATAAAGTATAGCCTGATCTGAGCCTCTTCAAACTGTGTATCCCAGAACTTCTCATCGTCTATATCAGATCTCTCTATCTGACCTGCAGCACTTTCATCAACTCTGAACACAACTATATGTGTGTTCTTAAGCATATGAGACTGGAAAAAACAGAGATCCATATCTTTTCTTTCTCTGGTGTCTTCGCTTAAAAAAGCATTCTCATGAATTTTCTCACCTCTGACTAACCAACCCAGCTGAATGAAAGAGCACAATAACCTTCCTGGCTTCCATACACAGTTAGCCCGTTCTAAAGCACAAACCAGATTATCTTCAGGTAACTTCAAATCAGTTCTCAACAGCTCAAACCTACGATGATATTCTGCAATTCCCTCTGTTTCATGCAACTTCATGCTTCCCTTTATTCCATATTGATCACTGGAAATCTGAATACCCAAAGCTTGCTTAAGTCTATACTTAAACACCCAGATCTTTTGATACTTCCTCTGTTTCATCTTACCACCAACTCTTACAACCAATTGATCATACAACTGGTGTGCGATCTGATCAACAGATTCTACTGAGTTTTGAATCAAGTCTCCCACCTTCTCCACATCTTAAAAGTCCGCCTCTTCTACTTTTGGAGCAATCAAAACACCCAGTCTATGATCATTACGTGAATCATTGCATAGAAGCTGTGAGCTACTATTCTCAAGCAAAGCAGACTGCATATGATCTATCTTATGGCTTGGTTCCAAAAGAGAGATTGATACCTCGTTTCCTAGAGATTCAGTCTGCTCTGAATCTTCTTGATTCACATCTATATCAAGAATCAAACAAGTCGACTCCATCTTGGTAGTTAAATCACCTTCATCTCGTATGTGAATCGCTGAAACTGATGCGGACTTAACTTGCGACTCCGAAACAGCAGGATTAGGCATCATCATCTCTTGAATCACATCGGCCTTCCTGACCTTAAGTGCCACTAACCAATTATGAGTTGATAAGTCCCTCTCCGTCTGCAATCTGATCTGTTCCGGATCATCTCGTTCACCAAACATACGTATCAAGCTACTCTTTAGTTCTTCCCAAGTTTCATAATACTTGATTTCTTCTCGTTGATGGACAAAAGATTCTGCTTTATCTCCAAGAAGATACACAGCTAACGCCAACTTGTTCTAATCCAAGTAGTCATCACAAGCAAATTGATCTTCCAAAGTTGAAATCCATGGACAGAAATTGAAGGAAACACCTTCGAAGACTCGGAACTCAACACCTGCCGTTGATCTGAGGATGCGAATGGCTCTGATACTTTTGATACAGTAAAACGTAAAGGGGGGAAGAAGATGATGAACAGTAAATTGATCCAATGTTTATACAACAAATAATCGCTTCTCTCCTGCCAAGAGCTTACAAGTAGAAACAACTCAAAAGGAAGGATGAGGAACAATGGTGATTTTCCTAGAAATTCACCAAGAAAATAAACCAGAGAAAGAGGTGAACAAGAGTAACAAATTTTCTTTTACAATTATTCGATGAATCTAACTTCTGTTTTCTCAAACTATATATCAACTCTAACTGCAACATCTTGACGACGTGTAGAGCTGACGTGTCTCTATTAGCACCACCATTTTTCATATACCATATTAAGACAGCCACCGATTTGAAGGTCATACGGTAGGATACAGATCAAAAGAATAAAAGGAAATATTTGCTTGATTTTAATTTGGAAAACATTTTACGCTAACGATTTGCAGAATTTCTAACATCGTATATTGTAGTCTGTACTCGTTAATTTTTTTTTTTATAAAAAAGTCCATAAAAGAAAGAGAATGAATGAAACTTTTCTAAGTAACGAATATATAAATACATCACTACAAGAAAACGTTACCACAGCCAGAAAATTTAACGAGGAAAATATGGCTTCGTAAATTTACGTGGCTTGTACGAGTAACTTACAAGGAAAGTAGTTTTCCTCATAAAGTCGACATAAGATGACGAGAATAACATTTCCTCGTAAAGTCGGCGTAATATCCGCGTCTTTTTTACGAGGAAATATATTACGTCCTTTAAGCGAGGAAAGTTCGAGTTCACCAACTTTTTAGTTTAAAACGTGTTTTTAGTTTCGGGTAAGGAGTTACATTTCCTCGTAATTTCCTCGTAAATACCTATATTTCCTCGTAATTTCCTTGCAAAATTTCACCTACCAATTTCAGTGATCTCCTATAAATATGCCCATTGTATTTCATTTGAAACACACCAAAAAAAAAAGAAAACTAGAAACGTGAAAGAGAAAAAATGTCCGGTGATGGGAATATTTTCGAGTTGCGGAGATGGATGTATATGCACAGAGATGCTAACGGAAGAGTGACGAAATATTTTCTCGAAGGGCTGGAGACATTTATGTATCAAGCAAATTCTACACCGCTCGCACAGGAAAGCGATAAGATGTTCTGTCTTTGTCGGAAATGCAACAATTCAAAATTGGCACCTCGTGAAAATGTTTGGAAGCATTTAATAAATAGAGGTTTCACGCCACATCACTATATTTCGTTTCAACATGGAGAAGGTTATAGTTGTGAGAATGAAGCTAGTAAGAGTAAAGCAATTTTCATGGTGAACCGGTTGATCATTTGCATAATGAAAATATTTACCAACAGGAGGAACCGATGGTAGATTATGATAGGGTTAATGATATTGTAACTGATGCATTCGTAGCTCATGATGAAGTTGAAGAGCCTAACATAGATGCAAAAAAGTTTTATGAAATGTTAGATGCTGCGAATCAGCCAATTTACGATGGTTGTAGAGAAGGTCTCTCTAAACTGTCGTTGGCTGCTAGAATGATGAAAATTAAAACTGATCACAATTGCATGGATGCATGGGCAGACTTGTTTAAAGAGTATTTTCCAGAAGACAATGTCTCTGCTGAATCTTATTATGAGATTCAGAAACTGGTCTATAGTCTTGGGTTGCCTTCGGAGATGATAGACGTTTGCATTGACAATTGCATGATCTACTGGGGAGATGATGAGAAGTTAGAAGAATGTCGATTCTGCAAGAAGCCACGTTTCAAACCCCAAGGACAAGGACGTAATAGGGTACTGTACCAAAGAATGTGGTACCTCCCAATTACAGACAGATTGAAAAGATTGTACCAATCTGAGCAGACTGCTGGAGGGATGAGATGGCATGCCGAGCATACCCAGACGGATGGTGAGGTGACTCATCCATCAGATGCTAGAGCATGAAAACATTTTAACAAAGTGCATCCAGATTTTGCTAACAATAGCCGGAATGTGTATCTTGGATTATGCACAGATGAATTCAATCCATTTGGAATGTCAGGGAGACAATACTCAAGGTGGCTAGTCTTTCTTACGCCATACAACCTGCCACTGAAGATATGCATGCAACGGGAGTTTCTATTCTTGGCCATATTAATACCTGGTCCAAACCACCTAAAAAGGTCTCTAGATGCTTTTCTACAACCACTGATAAATGAGTTGAGAGATTTGTGGTCAACAATGGTGAGGACGTATGATTGCTCGACGAAGACGAATTTTAGGATGCGGGCAATGCTTTTGTGGACCATAAGTGAATTTTCTGCTTATAGGATGTTGTCTTGATGGACTACACATGGGAGATTGTCTTGTCCATATTGTAATGGAATGACAGATGCGTTTCAATTGAAGAATGGTAGGAAGACAAGTTGGTTCGATTGTCACTGTCGATTTCTTCCCGTTTATTATATGTACCAAAGAAACAAGAAATTGTTTAAGCACAAAAGGGTAGTGAGAGACACTCCTCCTCCATATTTAACTGAAGAACAAATTAAAGCGAAAATCGATTACTATGGAGCGCAAGAAACAGTTCGTATTGGTGGTAATTGGCATATTCCCGGCAATATGTCTGATTTTTACGGAGTTCAGCACAACTGGCACAAGAAGAGTATATTTTGGGAGTTGCCATATTGGAAGGATCTTCTTTTGTGCCACAACCTCGATGTGATGCATATAAAGAAGATTTTTTTTGAGAACATCGTCAATACAATATTGATTGTCTCAGGGAAGACAAAAGACAGCAAAAAATTGAGGTTGGACTTACCTGATATTTGCTCAAGAAGCGAGTTACATATAAAAAGGAATGGTCAAGTTCCTGTTCCGATATTCTGATTGTCATCAGAACAAAAGACGGTGTTGTTCAATTGGATGGCATCAGAAGTGAAGTTTCCCTTTGGGTATGTATCAAATCTCTCTAGATGTGTTGAAAAGGTCAAAAGTTCTCTGGAATGAAGAGACATGATTGTCACGTCTTTATGCAACGACTACTTCCATTTGCATTTGCGGAGCTACTTCCAACAAATGTACATGAAGCACTTGCAGGTAATTTATTACACATTAATTTCTTTAGAAAATTATAATATACTCATTTTAAATAATATAACTAATAATACGTTTAATTCTTTGTTTCGAAAAACTCCAAGAGAACATTCCCATCCTAATAACTGATATTTCCTCCGACATTTTTTGACGTCATGGAGCATGTAGTTGTCCACCTTCCATATGAGGCATTGCTTCGTGGACCTGTACATTACGGATGGATGTATCAGTATGAGCGGGCCATGAAATATTTGAAGGTAAAAGCCAAAAACCTCGCAAAAGTTAAAGGTTCTATAATTGCTGGAAGTTTGACTGAAGAAATATCTCACTCCACATCGTACTACTTTGCACCAACACTACGTACCCGGGAAAGAGCTCCAAGAAGATATGAAGATGGTGGTGTCGCACCAACATATGCGGTTGATGGTGTTCCAGATATCTAGACAAATTGGGCGCTTGGGTGGGAAATTGAAAGAGGTTTGGTGGTCGAGTGATGAAGACGCCCGTAGTGCACACACTTATATTCTACTCAATTGCGAGGATCCATTGATGCATTATTTTGAAAGGTAACATATATGGGAACTTCTAAACACATATGTGTATAAATTATATAATTTTCAAAATAATTAATTAATATAAAATGTGATTTTACAGCCTATTTGTTACTCAAGTCGAAGAAACATTCCCAGGTATATCCACAGATGAGATAAACAAAAGGAAAGATCAACACTTTATTAAGTGGTTGAAGAGTCATGTATTCACTCAATTTTTATGATCACTTCCATCCTTTGCCTTTATAATGATTAATTTCAACATTCTCTTTATTTGTTGCAGGTTGATTATGACGATCCAGATCACCCCACATGGTTTCACGAATAAATTCAAGGTCCGCTTGCAAAGGTCACCACATCACCAATGTATTTCACACGAGGCTATACTTTTCATACATATGAGTATGGTAGACGGCGGACGACAAATAATTATGGAATATGTGTGAAAGGCGAAACAGATTTCTCTCGCTGCTATTGAAGCTGAAATGCGTCATCTTCAAATGTGACTGGTTTGACCCCGTCGTCAACAGAGGTGTTCGGTTTAACAAATTCGGTGTTGTTGATGTCAATGCTGGACGAAACTACAACAAATTCGATATTTCATATTAGCTTCGCAAGCAGACCAAGTTAGCTTCATTCCATACCCTCGGATGAAAGATTCAGGAATAAAGTTGTTAACGTTTATCAAAGTTACACCTCGTGGACGAATAATCAGTGGAGAAGAACCACCTTTGCAAGAAGAACACATGAATGAAGTTCTGGAACCTGAACAGCAAATGGATGATCCTTCTTATTGATCCGCAAAATCGTGAATACGAAGATCTTCCTGACGATACCATGGACGAAGCTGGTGAAGACGAGTTTAATGAAAATGATGATGCTTCTAGTGATGACGAGAATGTCAATGATGATGTAACCGAATGATGTTGTATTTTTTTATTAATATGATTTACTTTCAGATTTAATGCAAGTGTTTTGTTTGTTTAATTATTAAGATTAAATTAATAATATGATTGATTTAGGGATTGAGGGGTTTAGCAAAATTGATTTAGGGATTGAGGGGTTATATAAGAAGTAGAGATTGAAGTTATAAGTTAAGGTATTTAGGGGTTAGGGGTTTGGGGTTTCGGGATTTAGGGATTTAGAAGGTAGCCTCGTTATTTCCTCGTGAAATAAAACACGGACCTGGTTAATTCCTCGTGATTTAAAAAGATGGACCTGGTTAACTCCTCTTAAAATATTTCCTCATAACTTCCTCGTGACAGGCCTTGTTAATTCCTCGTGAGTTAAAAAATACGGGCCTCGTTAATTCCTCGTTGCCTCGTTAATTCCTCGTTGTATAATGAGGAATTCACGAGCAAATGTGTAACGTTACGAGGAATTCACGAGGAAATTAAAATCCTATATATACCTGAACCATCTAATTTCTCATTTCGTCTTTAATTCCCCTCTTTCTTCAAGTAAAGGTAATCCTCTCTACTTCCTCTCTATTTAGTTAGGTGGTTAGTTTAGGATAAGTAGAATTTGTTAGGTGGTTTAGTGTAGGGAATTTAGAATTGATTAGATAGTTTAGTGAAAAGAATTTAGATAAGTTTATGGAAATTTTTTAAAAATTTGTTGATATTAACGTAATTTTTTTTTTCAGATGGTTAGGAAGGCAAGACTTCGACACTACAGGACCATGTTTGGTGAGCCTGAACCTTTGTCTTCTTCCACTCCTGGTTCTTCGGATCTGGAAATGGTCCCCGACTCTCAGTCTTCTCAGAGAGTCTCCTCGTCACCTCCACCACCTGTTCCTCCATTCGCGGCACCACCGATTCCTCCTGTTGCTGCACCGGAGATGCCTCCTGTTAATCCGGCCGGGATTCATCCCGATTTGCTAGTCCTCCCGAGTGCTCCGTATGCTAGGTACACCGTGGAGGACCTTCTCGCTCAGCCAGGCAGAGAAGGTTTACCAGTCTTAGACCCCGACCGACCAGAGAATACTTTGTGGTACGTTTAAATTTTAATTAGTATTTTTATGCATAAAACAACATTAAATGATTTATATTATTTAATTTTTTTTCAGGTTTGGGGTAGACGGATGTGTCGCTCGGTCCGTAACCGACGCGATCAAAGGCTACTTTCCAAAGCCGCATCCAAACTGAAAAACGACGCCGGAACACGTCAGAAAGACGTGGTTCAAAATGTTCGCGGTAAGTTATTAGTATTTTCTTTTAATTATTAATACTTTTAATTTATTTTTGAACTAATTATTAATCAAATATATTTTTTGCAGCAAAAATGGCATTGGTCCATAGGCGTGAACGAGAGGGTGAAGAAAGCCTTCGTCGGGAAGACGAAAGAACGATTGTTGGACACGGTCTCCAACTGGAAGGATGATTGGGTGGTGAAGGGTTACGAGCTAGGGAAACCTGCTGAGCTCACTCAGTATGTGTGGGATGGCCTCATCCGCTATTGGAACTTGCCATCGTCCATCCAAGTCTCCAACAGTTGCTCCGCTTCCCGTATGACGAAGGATGAGCATGGCAACTTACCGATGCTTCACTCTACCGGCCAGAAATTCCACGCTGGTATCCGTCTAGAGATGGTAAGTAATATTTAATTTTAATTTTTTTGCAAAATAATTACATAATTCTAACTTTTCCAATATTTTTAGGCCAAAGAGACGGGACAACTCCCGTCTAATAACGATCTGTACGAGAGGACCCACAAGAACAAAGCTGGGAAGTTTGTAGATCCTAGGTCCGAGCAAATCTACAACGAGGTGGTTGCTCGGATTGAAGACCGACAAACCCAGCTGACCCAGCAGTCCCCCGATGGAATACCGGTCACATTATCCACACCTGAAGTGGATCAAATTTACGAGGAGGTAAAATTTTTAAATATTTTTTTAAATTATATTATTTATTAATTTAATATAATATTTTGTTAATAACATTAATTTTTCATATTTAAGGTTGTCCCTAAGAAAAGGGACGCGGTGGGGATTGTTCCGCAACGATGTCCCAAGATTTACATCGCCTTATGGTCAGAGACGGGCTGATGAAGTCACCGAGCTGCGTAACGAGTTGCAGACGACACGAAGCGCTCGCAACTCATATGACTGGTATGGATGGATTTATGGAAGTTCTAGCGGCCGGAAATCCTCACGGAGAACATGTTGACGAGATGCGAGACAGAATCCGCTTCCACAGCCAGCCCGCAGAGGAGGATGAGGAGGAAGTACATAGGAGGAGTCAAGCCCTCTCGACGAGATGACAACAACAACAACAACTTTTAGTTTTTTGTATTATAAAGTTGAACTTTTAATATTTATGAAATATTTTCGTATTTATTTTATTATTTACATTTTTAATAATTTTTTTAAAAAATTCAAAATAAATTTGAATATATAACAATTTCGAAAAATAGAAAATAATACCCAGCGAGTAAACTACGAGGAAACATGTTACGTGGATTTTACGAGGAAATGTGTTACGTGGTTAGTACGAGGAAAACCCTCACGAGTCTTTTACGTGGAAAACCCTTACGTGGAATTCACGAGGAAACCTATTATGTGGAATTCACGAAGAAAATGGCTTTTGCGAGCAATTCGGTTACGTGGCTTTTGCGAAGAATTTGGTTACGTGGTTTTTACGAGGAAAATCATTACGTGTCTTTTACGAGTATTATACAGACACTTCTTTACGAGGAAAATTTTCTCGTAACGTTACGACGAATTAGCTAGGAAATATACGTTACGACGAATGTATAACGAAGAAATGGCTTTCCTAGTTATTTCCTCGAAAAGCCTACTTTACGAGAAAATAACCATGAAAACCTTTCTCTTTATACATCTGTTTTCTTGTAGTGCATTTACATGTTTATACAAGCGAATATTTTTTCATGTCTGTTGTTGTTGAACTACTAAAATAGAAACCCTAGATTTGAGATCTCTAGCAGCTAGCAAATCTCCGACGACACCTAACTCCGATAATTCAATCCACTCTGTGAGTCCTGAGAAGTCGGGTATTGCCATGCCGTGATTTCTTCCAACCACCATAAGATCATAATCCTTAGAGAGTAATCGGATGGTACTTGCTACTTCAGGACCATCCGTGAAAGTCTTCTCCGTATATGCAACACAGTTGGTGGCACGTGTCTCTTTCAGTTCCTTAGGACCTCGTGATCAAGAATGTGTTCCCAATTCAGCGTCTCTGTTTCTTGGTTAGAGACCATTCGGATCACACTTACATTAACCCTTGGGTTAAGCTTCATCCTCATAACAAGCGAGACTGCCTCTCGATCGTCTTTTCCTCCAATGAAGATAACACAGACATCAATCTTGCAATTTCTTGTATCTCTACACGAAAACTGTCCACGGTCTACAAGTATCCCAACAGAACAAGGCGCATGCTCTAGTAGTGACAAGTTGAGACGCCTTATGGCCTCGTCGTCTGACTCAAACTCCCCTTCTATGGTCCATTTCCTCCCTGATGGGACTATAACCATCGACGTTATCTGATCGAGCGCGAGCGTGCATATTTCATCGTGCATCAAGTTCTCATGTGTCATGACAGTGAACATGGTCATAGTCACCGAATCCAACTTGTTGAAGGCCAGATTTGCGGTATTGATGTAAGAGTTATTCATCTGTTGGTTTGATTTCATGTTGTGCGTGATCAGGACAGGAATGATTTTACCCACGAGCTTCAAGAGGTGGAGGATCGTGACCATGATCGGGGAGGAAAATAACTGGAGAAATGCAATGTCCCCAGAGATGTTTTCAGGTCCGCGCACACAAGTAAGAATCTGAAGATCTGACTCTGGTTTCAAACCAGAGATGTTCCTTTTTCGGTGACCTATGTACTTTCTCTTTGGATCGTCCAAACTAGGCAAGACTGCGGGAACAATAGCAGAGTTCAGCAGTGCATAAACCACCATGAATGTTGGATATGGGTTTGACACCCTCAACAAAGGCCCATAAGACAATGAAACCAAGCTCATTCTACTAGGAAACCCTAGTTTTCTCCTTCTCTATAAATAAGGAGCCACCTCTTTATTAGAAAGGGGATCTCATCTCTTGCCTCTTTTTAGATCTAGAACACCTTCTTATAGAGATTTCATATATCCTTAGATTCACCATTACACTTGATATCTTTCTTTGTAATGAATCTTTGATCAATAAATCTTTGGATGTTCTTTTTCTCATTTGATTTCTATGATAATTTCTCATAAACCTCCATATAAATTCATTGTCTGATTCCAACAAACACTTCCAGCAAATCGACCGTTTTTGGATTAAAAAATTGGCGCTAGAAGGAGGGGTCGAACCTCCGAGGAGATCTATCTTTGAAGCATGTCGAACTTGGGAGAATCCTTGATCTAGCTTCACTTTTAGATTTCAGTTATGGGCGAGCAACCACGAAGCACCTCACCGTCAAATCTGTTGCTTGGCAAAGTCGCTACTCAAGACGAATCGCTCTCTCGCGGTTACTCGGGAAGAATCACTCTCTCGCGGTTACTCGGGACGAATCGCTCTCTCGCGGTTACTCGGGACGAATCGCTCTCTCGAGGATACTCGACACGGTTCGTTCTCTCGCGATTACTCGGCACGGTTCGCTTTCTCGCGGTTACTCGGCACGGTTCGCTCTCTCGCGGCTACTCATGACGAATCGCTCTCTCGCGGTTACTCAACATGATTGCTCTCTCGCACTTACTCGGAGCAGACCGGTCTCTAGCAGTTACCTGGTCGCTCTCTCGTAGTCACATGACGCTCGCTCTCTCGCTGCTACTCGGAGCAGATCCGTCTCTAGCAGTCGCTACTCTCTCGCGGTTACTCGGAATGGATCGATGTCTCGTAGTTACTTTGCTCGAGATAAGCTTGCTTCTTCTTCACCCTATTGATAAGCTCTTTACTAAATCATCGCATATTTTTTGATCACTTTCAAATTAGTTTGATTGCTCGCTTATTAACTATGAAAGAGTGGTCATTTATTTTGGTTTGTATTGATCTAATCTTGGTAATGCTTTTTGTGAACCAGAGCCGACTACAATCGTCAAGCCAAAGGTCATTGAGATGGTCCTCATGCTTTGAAAGACGAGCTCAAAGTCTTTCAAAGTGGCACGAGGTTCATGGGCGAGCAACCACGAAGCGTCTCACCGTCAAGTCGTTGTTCGGCGAATTCGTTACTCGACGAGGATCACTCTCTCGCCATTACTCGGCACAGCTCGCTCTCTCGCCATTACTCGGCACAGCTTGCTCTCTCGCCGTTACTTGGCAAAGCTCGTTCTCTCACGGTTACTCGGCCTGGCACGCTCTTTAGCAGTTACTCGGAGTAGATCCATCTCTAGCAGACATTCGGATCGCTCTCTCGCGGTTACTCGGCTCGCTCTTTTTCATTCACTCGGATCGCTCTCTCGCAGTCACTCGGCTCGCTCTCTCGCGGTCACTCGGCTCACTCTCTCGCAGTCACTCGGCTCGCTCTCTCGCGGTCACTCAGCTCGCTCTCTCGTGGTCACTCGGCGCATACCGCTCTCTCACTGTCAGTCGTGACGATTCGTTTGTGACGGTTTGTTCATGGTGGTACGTTCATGACGATGTTTGTGGTGACTTGTCCTTGACAGTTAGTCAACTGACACTTCCATCCATAGCGACTCACTTGGGTGGTTCAGAACACTGTCCACACAGATCGTTCACGCAAATATCTCCGAGTAAGCTCCGATTGGAATCAGAAGTATGTCCATGACAGCTCGTCCGAGACAGTCCACCCACGACACTTTGTTTATGACAACCTAGCCATAACAGCCTGTTCATGACAATTTTTCTACGACATGAGTATTTGCTGAGTTCATTGTCTCATAAACCCTATTCGTAAAATCCGCAGAGATCAGTTTCATCTCTCTTTACGAATTTGGGGGGACTTATTGTTGGATATGGGTTTGACACCCTCAACAAAGGCCCATAAGACAATGAAACCAAGCTCATTCTACTAGGAAACCCTAGGTTTCTCCTTCTCTATAAATAAGGAGCCACCTCTTTATTAGAAAGGGGATCTCATCTCTTGCCTCTTTTTAGATCTAAAACATCTTCTTCTAGAGATTTCATTTATCTTTAGATTCACCTTTACACTTGATATCTTTCTTTGTAATGATTTTTGATCAATAAATCTTTGGATGTTCTTTTTCTCATTTGATTTCTATGATGCTTTCTCATAAACCTCCATATAAATTCATTGTCTAATTCCAACAAATACTTCCAGCAAATCGACCGTTTTTTGGATCAAACAATGAACGTGTACGTTGCCTGTGATATATACTGAAAATAGAAGAAGAAAACGAACCATGTAAATATCATAAGATCATGGCGAAATGTTCAACAAAAATAAAATTTGTGGGTCAGGGGAATCACCGAATCGTCAAATGAAGACTCGTAAAGAAAAATTTCGGGGAAACTCTAGCAGCATAAGAGGATGGAAACGGCAAAGGCCTCCTTTATTGGTAACTTGCAGTACAAGCAAGGTGCGACACCAGCAGCCAGTTTCATAAAAAGCGTTAGCACCAATAAAAACATGTTGTACATGATGTCATCAAATTCATAGATGATCTTCATCACGTCACATCTCATCGTGCTGAATGCGATTGAGATCGGTACTAGCACGTTCTTTGTTAAATCGTAGTACTTGGCTTCCAAGGCCGATCCTAAAGGTGGACCGTCTGGTATGACGAGGCCGACCGTGAATGGTCCCAAGAGGTATTTCATATTGAAGGACGCGGAGTAAGCGGAAGAGTCCATAGCAATCAAAATTACAGCATTTATACAGTTATCCGCAACGGGTTTGCCTTCCGGTGTGCGATGTACTATCCATTCTACGGCTGGCCTAAAAATGAAAAAGACGACCAGAAAGAAGATGATAACTGCTATAAAGTCAGGATAAGCTGTACTGGGGAGACGTTCTTGTACGTTCCTGCACAATAAGCGAGTATGCTTACAATCATCCCAAGGATGTCATTGATCATGGATGCAGACAACACAAGGCGACCAAGCTCCGAGCTAAGGATCTTGAGCTCCAGCAAGATAAATGTCACTGTGGGCAAGAGAACAGAGGACTGACTTGAGATCATCACATTGCGCTCCGCGAGAACTTTCTTTGGTGGCATGTAGTGAGGGTCCATATTGTCCGCGTAGAGGTTCCTGAAACATAAGCCGCCGAACAGTGGCACGATGAAAGTCAAGATCCCGATCACGATGGGAAGCGGGCCGCTGTTGAATTCCAATCGACGGCTAATTCTAACTTACATTAAGAATATAAGCAAAATGTTTCCACACACTCGGATGCCTCTTAACGCTGCGCTTCCATCTAGAGCAGGATCCAACGATAGTTTTTCAGAGGATTTCTGTAACATCCCAATCCCCGGCGTTCGACCGGAGTTGAAAGGGAGTTACGGATACGTGTCTACTCAATTAGACAACCCAACATGTCCATGTTTTTGGTCCCAAGAGTCGCGGACGTATAACCTTCTTGAAATACCATCCCATTTGTATCCATGTCTTTCTACTTACAGTCCTGCGCACAAAGAAATGGAAAGGGAAGGAATGAGCAATGAATTACTCAGTGAAGTGACTCTAGACCAGCCTACCCGCATGACATTCTACACTACTCTATGCGGGAAACAGGACTGGATAGCCACTACAAACAATCAATACAACTTTATCATTTATTAACATTTCCATTAATTCCCATTTCAATACACATCTATCATCCTAGCAGTCAATCAAATGCAATGAACTCAGTCAATGCCACCCATACCACATCGGACTCGACCGACTATCATTCAGGACCGACTCGACTCCAAACAACCTAGACGTATGGACCTATGGCCGTTTACGAATGTCCCTACACGTTCCGGCCTATCCTGGAAGGAGGCGCCCTCTCCCGGGAAATCCGTCCCCCCTCCAGCTTCCTACATGACTACCCGAGTCGCAGCCCGTTGGCTCTGTCTGCCCTCCCGTCTCAATAGTCATAATTATGCCACGACTAGGCATTGACTCGATCTTATGGCGTCTCTTCACATTTTCTATCCCGCATCTCAAGGTTAGGATCATCTCATCTCGCCCACGGGTACCTCGTGTTAGGCTACTGTCCCGTGGGCTCCTGCGGGTACCTCGTGTTTGGCTACTGTCCCGCAGGTTCACACACCCGAGACTCTAGACGTCCATCCGTTCTCGGTAGCCCAATCAGGACATCAAACAAGTTCATTGACACATTCATTTCCACGTTCTCATTCTCGTTCTTATACCCATTCTCATTCTCATTTCTCATCCTCATTTCTCATTCTCGTTCTCATTTTTTATTTCACTTGACGCTTAGACTCATACTCATTCACTAGACGCCACCCGTTATTGGTGTCTCACACAGAATACTACACAATCTCAATCATCACAATTGATGCCAATATACATCTCAGTCACATACATCTTTCAATCACTTAGTTATGAAACGAGAACTACTTTCATGCAACTAAGATCCAAGCATTCACTTCTCTCTAGCAACCTAGCTTTCATTCTCCATCAAGACATGGGACACGAAATCAATCACACAATCATTCATCATCCATCATTAACCACATCAACACAAGGCAGTCCATTAAGTCCCATTTAACAGTGTGAAGGTTCTTATGCAACATGATCCAATCATCTAACACCCTAGCATCCATTATGATCTACCAACCTAACTTTCAAATAGGGTCTAACCAAACCCTAGATCCAACATACAGGAGTATAGAGAGCATGAGAGAAGACTGGGTTCAAGCCACCTCACCTTAGCCTAGATCTGGTTCTGGATCTGGAAACAAGAGGCAAGATATGGATCTCCACCACACCAATCGGCTACACCACCACCACCACCACCACCACCACGGCACCGGCGAGAGGGAGAAGGAGAGAGAGAGAGCGGCCGGCGAGGAGGAGAGAGAGAGACGCACGGAGAGAGAGAGAGAAAGAGAGAGAGGGCGGCTAGGGTTTCTGATCTCTGGAAAATTCTCTGCACGGCTCCGTTTTTGTCTTTTGTGAATAAGACAAAAGAAGAAGGCTGCAGCTCCTTTTATAAGGAATGGGAGGATGAGACCTAGGTTTTTGGCAATCGGGCTGTAGGGAAGTCCATCCTCCTTTAAATAAAAGTTCCAGGCCCGAACCGGATGTTACAATTTCTTCAAAAGATCGAACAATTGAGGCCCAGAATCAGACCAGACTGAATAAATTAATGTTAGTTAAAAAGATTCAAACTAACTTAATTACTAGGCATTAATTATCGTTTATTTTTTGTATTATAAAGCTATCAGTATATCATACGTGACTCTCAGTTGCATTAGATGGGTACTTACCATGAAGTGTGACGCAATCTGAGAAATGCCGATGAATCTGAAGAACATGTGAGACGTGATGAAGAAGATGAATATAAGCAATATCTGAATCTCCAAGAGAGGGAGTGAGTAGCCAAACACCACATACAGCGAATTTAGGTCCTCCCATAATCCAAAAGAAGAGATGTTGAAAGCTAAGGATCTGCAACCTCCGATATAGGTCGTTGTATTCATAAATATGGGTCAAGAAACAAGACAAACTATAGAATTTGGTTTTATCAACTTGGGTTTTTTTTTCTTTTTGATTAAAGAAAAACTATAACGAAGGTGTGAGTCTTTGGATGTGTAAATTTCGTTGTTAAATTTGTTTCTGGTATTTGATGAGTCAGTTAGTCAGAAACTGTTTGTACTTTGGCGGCTATGATTGGTTCGAAAACCTCAAATTTAGATAGTTTTATAATGTATTCTAATTTGCTGGCGAAAATATCTCCCTGGAACTAGTTGAATGACAAATTTAGAAACATGCATCCATTCCATCCACACATTAAAAATATATAGTATTTGTAATTATTTATGAATATGAGAAATTTTCTTCGCATCGTATATTTGATCGAATATTACTCGGGCTTTTTTTTAAATATGACTCAAAATTTGTGGTCAAATATAGAAGTAACTTTTTATAAATTTTTATTTTCCTATTCATCTTAAATTTTTTTTATTAATGAAATTGTCATTATATTTCACTTTGAAATTGCTTAATTTACTCATACATCCCCATCTTCATCACTATATCTATTAAATTGTCTTATTATCAACTACACCAACCACTATTAACAGCCAAAAACAAGCTTTAAGTGCATCTAAAAATCACATATACATCTTCATATCTCATTTCTTAACACACAAACTATTTCTCTTTCACTACTTTATCTTTCATTTCATCCCAAAATTTTAACTTTTTATTTTAAAATTTATAATTTTATTGGAGTTACTCAAGTTCATTATTCTTTATCGAGAACGAGTTGGTAACTTTCTTTAAAAAAGTGTCTGTTGTTGGAGAAGCTAAGCAAAAGAAACAGCAAAGAAAAAGTACGATTGTATAAAAGGATAGACTTAATAAAAGATGTCTTTCCATATATTTATTAGGATTAAAGCCCTTCCAAATACTTATTTGGATAAAACCCTCCCGTGTACCATGTACAAAAAAAACAAAAAAAAAACAACAAAAAGGAGCAAAGAGGAAAGCAGGAAAGAGAGAGATATCATTCAGTAGCACCCGCCACAGAGTCATCTGAAACCTCCAGTATGGGCACTTGACCAGAGTTACGCACCTCAATCCAAGTTGCAACCTCTTCCCCCTCTCGGACAACTTTGCCGTAAGACTGACGTGAGCCAGAATCTCTTGGATTGCCACCTGTTGATCCTTTGGGACCCACCTCAACTGACTTTGCTCATTGCCTCATGAAAATTTTAAGAAAGCTCGATCTTCATGTCATTAGACAACTTACAAGGATCAGCTTCTCGCGGCGCCTTCAAAGCGAGACCTCGGAGGAATACTTCTCTGTTTGACCAATAGCCAAGCGGTTCCCTCTGCTTAACTCCACTAGCTGCGGCATCACCACCTTAAGATTATGAATCAGGTCCATCTCGTTTTTTCGAGACTGTACGTATGCACCTCCTCAACCCGCAACTATTTGATCTTCTTCTCAAACGCGGCCTCATGGGCCTTCGAAGCCTGGAGTTCGGTGTTCAGTCTCGTCACCACCGTCCTAACTTCGTCCAATTTGTCTGAACAAGGGTCATCTCTAACCCTTCTCTCACAAAGGGCGACCAGACGATTGACGACCTCGATAAACTGCATAAAAGACAAGGGATAAGACTCAAAACTTACCCCGATCTTAAACAAAAAAAAATCAAGACTAACGTTGGATGTACCAACAGTAGCAGCCATATATGCTTCACGTTCACTCAAATGGTGGAGCGCCGGCAGATGACATACGACTTCCTAGAAATAGACAAACATGTTTGCAGTCCCCTCCCGATCTTCAGTTATCGAGTTATCTTTTGCATGGTCGCAACGAGTAGAACTAGAGCGAGTCTCTCTGCAACCCATATTCACCTGAGAGAGGATCCCCTCACCAACCGCATTTACACCCCCAACAGGGGCTAACAAAGGGCCAGGAGCCGTTTCACTCGCCACAGATTTGGAGGATTGTTCCTCAATTGTTTCAGTCTGAGGAGAATTCCCCTCCGACAAGATTGGCAAGCCCCCTTGATCACTAGCGAATCCTCTTCTGAAATCTCTTTTCCATCTCGTTCATGAAATGTCGGCATCCTTATCGGTTCAGCTGAATCACCAATAATATCGCGAGGAAACAACAAAGGAAACTCCCCTGAAATCACGACGACGACGATCATATCATCTCATGTAAGAAGCAGGGAAAATAAAAATAAATATAGGACAAGCTGCATAAAATTTATGAGGGAGAAGCTGGGGGTAGAGAACTCGACGAATCCTTTTCAAAGTAAAATTTGACCAGTTAATCCTCGCAGATCCCAGACGCTGAAAATTAAATATGCTCAAATTACCATAGAGAAACTCTCTCAAATAAGAGAGCAATTGCACTAATTAGGGATCAAATCCAAAAACACAGAATAAACTATCAGTTTTAGATTAAGCTAGTAAACAATTGAAAAGCAGAAAACTAAGCAGTAAATGAAAGAGAGTTTGTAACGATGGAGATAAACGATAGATCTAGGGATATCAAAGAGGTAATCAGAACTCAGATAAATAGTTGCTAAGGGTTTTATTAGGTTCAGTCCTAGAACATGAACTCAATAATGAGTTATTCAACTCTCGTTGCGATAAACAATCTGTGTCTAAACTATCTTATGATCAGGTTTCTAGTTAGATATTCTAGAAACAAGCAATAAGATCAATCCTGATGAAGGATACAATAAGATTACCAAGCAGTTCTAAAAATCACAAGTTATTGATAATCCTAGAAAATCCCTAAATCTAACAAGAGATCTACTCAGACATGAAAGTAGAAACACAAATCATAAACTAAATAAAAATCATATATAAAACCAAAGGATTTTCAAGAAAATTATGAAGGAGTTCTTCTCTTCTCTCCAATCTAAAACAAAGCTTAGCTGTCACCAAAGTCTTTACAATAGATAATATAGGTTAAAAACACGTCAGAGACTTCTTTCTAAATAAGAGAAACTTGGGGCGAAACTGCAATTATTGGAAGTTGATATAAACTCACCGGGTACTGATCATGATGGTCATCATTCAACGCTCAGGTAGTGTCAGTCGATGCCCTTCATCAACTTGAATTTTCGACAGCTTCTGTTCTCGCTCCAGATAGAATACTCTTTAGTAAAACGAGCATAACTTTCAATCTAGAATCCTGATTGACCTAAAACCGGTGGAATTGGAAAGCTAACTCAATTATCTATTTTTGTGACAAAATATGAGCTCATTCACACCGTTCTCCATCCATTACTAAACCTCTGACAAATCTGCACAGTAATGCATCTCAAAAAGCTCCTAAAATCTCCAAATTACGAAAATCGTATCTAAACCTTAAAATAGTCTAAAATAGACTCGACATGCATAATAAAGACTCTAAAAAGGACCTATAACATGGCTTCAAAGTTATAAAATTCATGGTATATCAACTCCTCCAGACTAATCTTTTACTTGCACTCAAGTAAAACATCGAACAAACCTGGGGAAGAGGTTTGAAAATGCAAGGACTCACCAGCTCTTTAAAATACTACCATCACCTCTATGGTGTTTCAAGCCACATCAGATCAGTACCAACTTTAGAGGCCTTTCCATGTACTTAACCGTAGCTTAACAACCTGACCATCCAGCCCACAACTCACTAGGCACCATCTGGCATACCCTTTTACTAACCTCATTTCTGTAATAAATTGGTAGCTTTACCTTGGGAGTATCAATCACTGAACACATGGACCCTTACCCCAGCAGGTCTCTGAACACACATGCAACCTTTTCTAGTTCCTTTTATCCCTCTCTTCTCACTTCACTCAGTTAAAGTCTCCTTTCTTTGAAGGGTATCATTTTTTTAGTTGACTAAGATTTTTGGACAGATTTCCATGAATCAAGCCCTAATCGTTGTAGCCACAGTTTAATGGTTGTAGCCACCAAATTCTGTTTGTATTCTTTTTACTCTAAAGGGGAGAGAGAGGGAAACTAGCAGCACACAATCTTTTACATTCCAGACCTGCGGGAGGATTTCGATTCAGTGTATACAAAGCCCAAAACAAGTGATTGAGTAGGTTAAGGTTGGAGGTCAGTTTTGGTTCCTTCGGACATTTTCAGCAAGAGCGGATGTTACGGGCAGGTTGATCAACTTTTGTGTTTCCATTTATTATACCATACAGTCAGCAAATCAAGGAACGGTGCTAGAGAGTGGTTAGGTAGTTGATTCCAAGAAAAAATTCATCATCCCCAACACACTATGTTTTGACTCAATAAACGACATAACTGACACTCAAAACAAAACACAATGTCAATAAACACCTTCCCTCAGACTTGGTTATTTCTGTCTCTGTGTGTGTTGTGATACTCGAAGGGTGTAGAGCGACGCCAAGGAGGTATCGATCAATGCTGACACCAAAAGAACGCTTTTAACATCACTTTTATTAGTTTAACCTTTCTGATAATAAGCTGCAGGCAAATGATCATAAGATACCTCAATGTTAGCAGCAAGATGCACTCCTTTATCTTGTAGAACAGGTGTTTCAACTTCATAAATGGTGCAGGGAACCACAAGCTTCCCAAGATCTGGTACCCTTTTCAGTTTCTTGAGGTCTGCAGATGGTCTCCTAGCCTCATCATACAGTGCATTGATCTCTTCCATGGTCTCTTTAGAGTTTTAGAAGAACTGAATGAAGTAAAATTATTCATAAGCATCTTCAAAGGAGAAACCTTTATGTATCATCTTCACTCTCTTTTGAAAACAAGCTAACTCTTCTGCACTGATAGGTGATTGCAAATGCTCAGAAACATCAGAGTGTGGAATTTTAGGCTCACAAGCTTTTCTCTCAATCGATCTCGGTTCAATTAGAAAAACAGGAAGTGCATTATTAAATGAGAGTCAATCAACGCTGGGTGAGCATCGATTGATGGTGTCCTTTGATGAAGTCTCCAGATCTTTTCCCTTAGAGCCACATCAACCGCTGCTAAGTTCAGCATCGAGTGTCAATCCAATCTTCTTGATGTTCTTCATCTTTCACCAAGATTGCATTGGAAAATTTCTTGGGATTTGTCTCTACCCTCTTCGCATCCTCAGCAATCTGTTGAACCTAAACATCTGGCTCTTTGAAAAGAGGGTTCGAGGCTTAAACTTTTCCTTTCGGCTCACTGTAGACAGAATCCAACTCATGATTGCAATCAACAATCATCTTCTACTGACCTTCAAAGACATGTTCCGGCACATCATCAGTCTTTCTCTCTCGAGTTGCTGCACCATTGAAAAAGTTGTTGAGAAAGGCATTCTTGATGTCCCACCAGGCAGTAAGAGATCCTGGTGGCAATTTCCTGAACCAATAAACTGCTTCCCCAACTAAAGAGTACGTGAAGAGTTTGAAGAATATGTAGTCTTCTGAGATTCCATCACACTTAATACACAATGTTAGATCCTCGATCGTTGTGATGTGGTCCATGGGACACCCATGAGGAAGACCATGAAAAGGATTCTGACCCACAAGAGAGATATATGCATGTTTCAACTCCAAGTCATTCTTGTAGAAGACAAAACGGCAAATCGCAGACTTGTTAGCGTAGAACTCTTCAGGCCTATTGTAGTCCAATGTGCATAAATCAATTGGCCGTCCATGTTCCTCGCACGACCTTGTTTGTCTCTTAAGAATCCATTCTCATCAGCCTTAAATATTAGCACTTCAACCATCTCTGTCTTTCCACGAGTGGCGTCGTTTGACGCTTTAATATATAGTGTCGTTCGATGCAAGTGTCCAACTGGCGTCGATCGATGTTTATGTCGTGTTGTTCGACGCTAACCTTGCAGCCTTACAGTTTGTGTGTTTCAGCTCCAGCAATCCTGGTTTGAGAGATCTAAAAGCTGTAAGTTCTTGTTATTTCTGGTACTGTAATGCAGACATCTGAAACCCAAGAAAATAAAAATTATAATAGGTAAGACAAAAGAAAACCTTATCTAAATCATACACCTAGTCTAATGGTGATATTAGTCTCCGACGATGGTGCCAAATTTGATATGCTCAAGTTACTCTAGAGCAACTCTTTCAAATAAGAGATTGATTGCAGTACTTAGAGATTGAATCCAGATAGACTTAATGTTACACACAATAAACCATCAGTTTTAGCGTTGAATTATGAACCCAAACAACAGTATGACCCTAACAATGCTAAAACTGGTGTCTATTCACTTCGTGTTTCAAAGAAGAACTCATAGTTCAACCACAGGTATCGCTCGAATATGCATTACATCGCGCTTCAGCCTTCTGCAGTTAGAGGAGAGAACCACAACTCTCTTTGCAAAACACAGGCGAGATCCATCTGTATTTTCTTAAAATATTTTTTGGATTACTTTTCCAATAGTTTATATTGTTGGTGTCTAAGTTTTTGTTTTAAATACATATTATAATTTTAAAATATAATTTTAATCACTAAATTTATTTTATAATTTTATAAAACACAAAAAATCTACACTAAATACTCTAATATTTTACGCTATAATTTTTTTCTTACCAAGTCCAATGAAAAAATACAAAAAAAAAGGAAAATTCAATGTTGTAGTTTAAAAATGGATGGTAAGCAAAATGAACAAGATACACCAATGTCAGGATTCAATAACCTATTAAAAAATAATATTTTTACAACAAACAAAAACATATAATTATGTAAAACATACATCCGTGCGGGCACGCAGATCAAAAACTAATATATAGTTACCATTCAACTTAACATAACTTTTGCCATTTCAGTAAATAAATTAATCAAAAATGAAAATAAAAATACACTACGACACAATTTTTTATGATTCCGCAGTTGAAAACAAAAATAAAGATAAAAGGTGTGGTAAAGTAACTGCAACAAGGAAAAACATTTAAAAAGTTATTTATTTATTTTTAACTATTAAATACAAAATAACGCATATAAGGACCTCTTAATATCTTTTTTAAAATTTTTTATCTTTTAGACAATATATAAATTTGTTCTTATATATACTTTTGTTAGTTACTAAAATTAACGCTACTAATATTTTATTTAGTTATCACAAACTTAATGATTTAACATAATTAGTATATAAAATAATCAATATATATAAGTTTAAGTAAGTGTAAAATGTATATTTGTATTTATACTTTGCTCATAATAGAGAAATATGTGTGCATTGAAAATTTTTAAATATAAAATATTTTTATGAATTTAAATACTTGTTAATTATATTAGTTTCATTATTTTTATTTGTAAAAGATAAATGTATTATATGTATCTTTGCAACTTTTAGTATACATATCACTATTCAAACAATGAGTCTTATCAATTACATTAGCAGATTATGTATCTCTAGAACTAAAGAATAGAAACCAACCGAACCAAGTCAGAATGAATTAAGAACCAAATGGATACCTGAAATCTATAATATAATTTATATACTTATAAACATAACTATAATTAGTTTTAAAATAATCAAATAATTTAAAATACTATTTACAAACCATATTACTCAAAAACTGAATTACCATAATACATTTTATCCAAAAATATTTAAAATTATCTGAATTATCCTATTTTTATCAACAAACCTGAAATTTTTTATATTTAATCCTAAAAACTCAACATTTGATATTTAATCCTAAAAAGTTTGATATTTAATTCTAACTGGAACTGAATGGGATCCTAAATTATTTCAGATATCAGCTGGTTCCTAATTTTGTTACCGAAACCGAAAACCAAAAAAACTGAAACGAAACAAAACTAAATTTTCTAAATCCCCAAACAGACTTAAACCTCTAGAATAGAAGGATCGAACTAGAACCGGAACCAAAAACGAATGCATATGAATAATGTGTGGTTTGCTGTTGTAGCAAGGTGTTGTTTGTTTTGATTATTTACTTAAATTGTTTTCTTTTAAAAAATAATGTATTTTTCTTTTTTGTACTCCACAATGTTACCAATTTATTGTTTATAATAAAATGAATAAAATTATAATTACATTATAAATGTATATTTCTACATGCTTATTTAGCTAATGAATTTTTATGATTCATTTGTTTTAAAAAGAAACTCTTTCAAGATTACCCAAAATCTTTATTTATTTTGGTATTTTAATAAAAAATTACCGATTGTTATATTATTTATAAAATTACATCATAAAGATACAATAGTTAATTTATGACATTAAATTTTACAATTTTTTAAATAACAAGCTTAATTTAGTTTTATTTAAAAATAACTAGCATAGTTATAAATATTTAAATAAAATATGATATTGGCAATAAATTAAATAATACCATATCAAATTTCATATTTCAGATATATTAATTACTTTTTTAAAATAAAAACATATTTTTAAAATCTATATCAGTATCACTGATTTTGTAGCTTGTAAAATATAAATATATTATATATATCCCGCTGTTACTTTATTCATTATATATGTTACTATTCATACTTTGTTTTGAAATGCTTATTCTAGATGAACCGTAGTTTTTCTGCAGCATGTGTTTCTCTTATACAAACCATAATTAAATCGTACCCAAATACTTAATCCGCTTGTCCCTCATCGCTTATTCCACTGTTACAATTCGAAGCCTATATAGAAAGATTATTGATTTTGCATGTGAGATGAAAAAATAAGGATAAACAAGCAACTTTTTAATCTTCTCAATAAGTTATGCAGCTACTATTTAGCATAATTCTGAACTTTGATGGAGAATGCTAGCTTCAAACATGGTTAGGGAATTCATTTAGAATTTTAGGTTTCAAAATTAAAAATATTAAAGATGAGAAGAATATCGTTTACAATTATTAGCCACCGTAGAAAAACCAATTTTGTAATGGTTAACTTGAGCTGGGATGAATATGCGGTTTATTGATTCCTTTTTGTGAGTTTTTTCTTTGAGTCTACGGAAATACTTACACTAATTCTTAAAAAGAATTTTTCAATATTCGCGTGGTAACACGATAAATTGTATTAAAGTACCTTCCAATCCAGGCAAATCTCGCAAGTAGTTAGACCACCATCACAAGGTTTATGTGAGTATTTTTATACGATCTTCTGGTGCTCGAATCACTAACGATATGACAAATTAGTATATGTATGTATTTGTGTGTTATTTTTCTTTAATATTTTTATGTTCATTTTACTTGGCTATTGAACCAAAAAGAAGGAATAAACATAATCATGACATTGTAGGGCTAAAAAAAGAGAAGAAAAACAAGATTTTCTCGTACAATCGAAATTTCTTCTTGTCTGTAAAAGAAAAGTACTATACTAGTGTTTTTTTTTTTTTGAGAACTAAGTACTATACTAGTGTTGAAATCATTTTAAAGCAGTACCAAGTTATTTTGGCCTTTTGCTTTAAGGAAAAGACCGACCAATTAATAGAGTATGCAATCTCTATATAATCACTCTCAATTCTTAACTTTTTCCTTAAGCATAATAAATATATAAGTAGTACATGGATATATATTAATAAAATGGATATAGAACTTTTTTTGAGTTTTAAGTATATCATACTACAATTATAGCACAACTACAGCTCCCGTCGAAATAATAAAAAAAAAAACTTCAGTAATGAATAAATTAAGATAAAGTTTCAATATCAAAATCCACAAAGCACCTCATCCAACTTGGCAAACATGACTTGCGAAAGATGTATTAAGAATTGAGTTATTCTTGGGTTCACCCCTAGAATGAACCTGTATATTCACCAACTAATATATTATTTGGTTATTTGATATTCGATATCTTTTAAAATATATTAAAAATAGTAATAGTTTCAAATATCAAATAACTAAATACTATTAGTTAATGAACCTATATAGGTTCATCGTAGAAAAATTCTTAAGAATTTAAGATCGGCACTTCCACAGTAATTAAATCAAAAATCAAATTCCTTCTACTTTACTAAAACACATATATAATGTTCATATTTTATGAAAGATTTAGAAGTATTTAATATATGATGAAATACATTCTGTATTTTCTGTCATATTATTATTCCGTATACAATTTGTTAAATTATAAATATTTTTTCATTTGAAAAGGTTAACTTCTTAATCTTTTTGATTTTAAAGACGAACTATATACATTTAGTATTTATCTTTCTATTTTAAAAGATCTACTAGATTTTTATCCGGGCAACCGCCCGGGTATTTATTTCACTTTAATGCACATAAAAACCTGTTTTATATCATTAATAATATATATTGCTTATGTTCAATCCGGTAAAAGCAAACAATTTAAACCAAACCAATAAAGAGAAATCGGTCTGGATTTGGTAATATTAAATATATCGAATGAATGTTATTTTTAAGAAGCCATGGTATGAAAACGGTTTGGTATATAAACTGATCAAACCGAATAAATCGATTAGTGAAAAATATAATTATATGTAAACTGTATAATTTAATTAGTAAAATATACATAATTTATCTTATTAATATGATATTATTACTTAAAATGTTAAGTTTAGTAGTTTAATATTTTTTTTGAACTAAAATTTATTTTTATTTTATCAAATTAAACAAAGTATAATTTTTACTTGTGCGTCGAAAAATATGCCTACTGATATTTAGTTATTTAATAATATTATGGATAAATAATATTTTTATATTTTTATTCTATAAGACCTTTTATTATTAACTTAATATCTTTTACTAAACTTAATAACTTTACTAATTATTTTAAACTGTAAAAACAGAAAATAGTCTATTTAAAAACAAAATATCTTCATATTTTATTAAAGCCAATATTTAATGATGTAAAGTAAAATACACAAAATTTTATAAAGATAAATATTTTATGATTTTGGGTATAAAACCGAATAGACCAAAATCAACAATATATAAACCGAACTAAACAAAATAGATATAGTTTTAGTATAATAGCTATTTTTATAAACTGAAATACTGGAAACCCAAAATAAACGAACCAAAACTGAACCAAAACCAAACTGAAATGCATTGGACACCAATAATTTGGTAATGTTAATCAAATATTTATATTACTATTTAAAATATGATAATTTTATAATTTATATTTTGTAATTTAATTAATTTTTTGAATCGTCACATTATTTGTTGTTTCTATTATATATTTTTCTTATTAGATTTACGCATGGTTATTAAACGGATTAATATATACACAAAAAGATGGATTACCTTTTAGTAATTTTTATATGTATATTCATTTTGGCTAATATATTATTCTATATGTAAAAACTGAATATTTGTTAATTTTTAATACATGTGCTATAAAATAAGAACGAAACCATTAGATTTTACCTATGTTTGTATTTTTTCGGTAACATATGTATGTTCGTAAATATATGATTTACATATATAAAATGTACACAAATGGTCTATTGTTAGGAGGACGTGATTTTTTTAAAATGGTCTGATTAGATTTGTCTTTTACATTTGTTTAATATTGGTGAATAAAAAAATAAATTCAATATATTGTTAGGATTTAGTTATATATGTCTAGAAATAATATAAGCAATTTTCTAGGATAGGATTTAGTTATATAAATCCAGAAATAATATAACCAATTTTTTAGGGAAGGTCGATTAAAAAAATTACACATGAAGTGAAATGATGATTTCTATTTTAATATAATAGATTGATCAATATGAAATTTTAGAACTTTAAATATTTTTTAAAAAAATGGAACCTGCACAAGAGTAACGATCCCTAGCTTCTTTGATATAGAAACCAACATGCAAACTCTAGAATTGAGCAAGCAGAAAATCAAAGAGATTTGAAAGGAAACAAATTACTTTTCGAACTTTAAAATCATGAAAAAGTCCCGGTATTATGTTGGTGGTCTGAAACCACAAAGTATGTACTATAGTAACTATATAACATTATTGTTTTGATATGTGCCTAACATTAAGCATATATATATCTATGCATTTGTTGGTTCTGTAAAAACTGAGGCACACAATATATTAGTACATGTGTAATGTATGTCAATTTGAAGTGTTGGGGTCGAAAACGGTTATCTCAAAATAACCAACTAAGATTATCACTTCTCCGAATTCTTCACGAAATATTTCCCGAAAGAAAGGTTGGAAGAATACGAGTGTTCGTGCACGAGGGTCTTTGGAAAGATTGGTACGAAAGGAAAACGGACCAAGGACGAGCCGGACCGAGGCCACCTCGTCCATGGGCGAGGACCGGCCGTGCCGAGGTCACCTCACCTGTGGGCGAGGACGGGCTGGGCCGGGCCGAGGCCACCTCGCCCGTGGGCGAGGACGGACCGCACCGAGGCCACCTCGCCCGTGGGCGAGGATGGACCGCACCGAGGCCACTTTGCCTGTGGGCGAAGACGGGCCGGGCCGAGGCCACCTCGCCCGTGGGTGAGGACGAGCCGCACCGAGGCCACCTCGCCCATGGGCGAGGACGAGCCGCACCGAGGCCACCTCGCCCGTGGGCGAGGACGAGCCGCACCGAGGCCACCTCGCCCGTGGGTGAGGACGGTGCGTGCTAAGCTCGTCCAGTCCACGGGACGAGGACGATCCAATCACGGTCAGTCCGACTCATTTCGGCTCTTACGCCCTTCGTATGGTTGCGTTGCCTGACGTTTGGATCCTATATTTCCCGTTTCGTCTTGATCGGAGTTGTTTCCGAAGCTTTGAGACTAAGACCGAGAAAATCGTGAGAACGCCCGAAAGGCTTAGAACGGCCCGCGAGGACCTAAACATGCCTGAAGGCCGATCCACGGCTTTCACGGCCCAAGCCAATTAGAAAGTACGACGGTTTATCCTAAACTCACGAGAACGGGATAAATGTAAAGTTTCCAAGGATAAACATCGGAGATTCGAGGATAACTATGAAGATCGACAGAAAACGGAATATTCTCAAAAAGAGATAAACTTGGGTCCAAAAGCAAAAGGGTAAACGGGCCACCGACCTAAAGCAACTATATAAGGAGAGCTGGAGCAGAAGAAAGAGGATCCGAGAATTTAGACTTAAAGAACTCCTGCTAGCTTAGAGAACGTAGGACTTAGGTGGTTAGGCTAGCACGGCAAGGCTTAGGACCTCTTGGCCGCCTCCTGTTCTGTTGTTCCGATAGTTAGCATATCTTTACTCCTCTCGGAGAAATCTTGTACTCATACTACTCAATTAATAAAACGCCTCTGAGCGACTATCTATTTTCGTCTTGCTCTCTATCGTCTTATTGTTCTAAAGTGATTACGCAGAGAATTCGGACCTTCAAGGAAGATCGGGTTCACTCGGTTTTCCTCCATATTTATTCATTAAAATCGACAGTGTGAATTTCGTTTCCCACAGTTTGGCGCTAGAAGGAGGGGGGGACGAATTCTCTAACTTGAAAATCACTAAACGATAAAAGATACAGGATGTCCGCTCCAGCAGCTAGGGATGTCGTTTCTTTCAAGGACTGGGCAACGGCCGACCAGGCCAAACGCCATAACGATCTCCTTGTCGTCGAGCTGACAATCCAGGACATCGACGTAGCGAGAGTGTTGGTCGACACCGGATGCTCGGCCAATATTATCTACAAAAGCACCCTCGAGAGAATGGAGATTGACCTGTGCGCCGTCACGGAAGGACCCAGCCCAATATTCGGACTCTCGGGAGATGCTACTATGACCCTCGGCTCGATCAACCTCGTGTTTAGAGCCGGGAGCGTCGTCAAAGTCACGGAATTCTTAGTCGTCGACCGCCCAACATCGTACAATTCGATCATCGGTACTCCATGGCTGAATTCCATGCGAGCGATCCCCTCGACATTCCATCTGTGCCTTAAGTTTACAACCCCTCGTGGAGTCGAAACAATACAAGGAGATCGCAGGATGGCGCAAGTATGTTTCACTGCTGAGCTGAAAAGAAAGAACTCAGCAGTCGAAGATTCCCGCAACAAGAAAATAAAGCTGACTCCCGATAAGAGCGCCTGAGAACAAGACTCAGACGTCTTTTGGCGATCTCAGAGGGTCGAAGCTCTAGATGGAAAGCCCGAACCAACTTGTGAACCGGTAATCTTGGTCTGCCTAGAAGAATCATTCCCGGAACGGTGCGTCGATATCGGAGCCAACCTCCGTGAGCCTTTGAGAACAAGGCTCATAGCCTGTCTTAAAAAGAACCTCAGCACGTTCGCTTGGGCCGCGGAGGATATGCCAGGGATCGACACCGGCATAACTTGCCACGAGCTAAATATTGACCCGACCTACAAACCCGTCAAGCAAAAAAGACGGAAACTAGGACCAGAGCGTGCCACCGCGGTAAACAAGGAAGTCGAAAAACTCCTTAAAGTGGGGTCAATAACGGAAGTTAGGTACCCGGACTGGCTCGCCAAACCCGTTGTGGTCAAAAAGAAAAACGGCAAATGGCGAGTCTGCGTCAACTTCACCGATCTCAACAAGGTCTGCCCGAAAGATTGCTTTCCACTTCCGCACATCGACCGATTGGTCGAAGCGACAGCAGGAAACAAACTTTTATCGTTTATGGACGCCTTCTCCGGGGTACAACCAAATCATGAAGAACCCGGACGATCGCGAGAAGACCGCAATCATCACTGAACACGGAACGTATTGTTACAAAGTAATGCCTTTCGGCCTCAAGAACGCAGGCGATACTTATCAGCGACTCGTCAATCGAATGTTTTCCGAGCAACTCGGAAAAATTATGGAAGTGTACATCGATGACATGCTCTTAAAATCCCTTGACGAACACGATCACGTATCCCATTTGGAAGAGTGCTTCGCGAGGCTGAATTTACACAACATGAAATTAAACCCGGCTAAATGTAGGTTCACCGTGGCATCGGGAGAGTTTCTCGGTTACCTAGTCACGTGTCGCGGAATCGAGGCTAACCCCAAACAGATAAACGCATTAATAGAAATGGTCTCGCCAAAGACAAAACGGGAAGTCCAAAGGCTAACCGCAAGAGTCGCGGCCTTAAACCGTTTTATCTCACGCTCAACGGACAAGTGCCTTCCTTTCAACGACACATTGAAAGGAAACAAGAAATTCGAATGGTCGGAGGAATGCGAAAAAGCTTTCCAACAGCTAAAGCGTTACCTGGCCACTCCTCCCGTCCTGGCGAAACCAGCAGAGAGAGAACCCTTGTTCCTGTACATCGCAGTCTCCGCAACAGTGGCAAGCGGCGTTTTGATTAGAGAAGAACGCGGTGAGGAAAATCCAATCTTCTACATAAGCAAAATGTTACTGGACGCTGAGACGTGGTATCCCCTGATGGAGAAACAAGCGTTTGCAGTTGTGACATCGGCAAGAAAACTCCGGCCGTACTTCCAGTCGCATACCATAATAATCCTCACCACCTTCCCCCTGCGAACAATCCTGCACAGTCCGAGTCAGTCAGGACGACTCGCCAAATGGGCAATCGAACTAAGCGAGTACGACGTAGAGTACCGCCCAAGAACCTGCACAAAATCTCAAGTACTAGCGGACTGATTGGTAGAATTGCCCACGGGGGATATGACGAACACGGAACCAGATTCAACTTGGATCCTTCACATCGACGGATCATCGTCCAAACAAGGATCCGGGATCGGAATCCGGCTCACGTCTCCGACCGGCGAAGTCTTGGAACAATCGTTCCGATTAGAGTTCCATGCGTCAAACAACGAGGCCGAATATGAAGCACTCGTCGCAGGGTTACGACTAGCCCACGGGCTCAAGATCCGCAACATTCACGCTTACTGTGACTCTCAGTTAGTCGCGAATCAGTACAACGGAGAATACGAAGCGAGGGACGAAAGAATGGACGCATATCTAAAACTCATCCAAGACCTCTCCCGAGACTTCGACCACTTCGCCCTCACTAGGATTCCTCGCTCGGAAAATACTCAGGCAGATGCCTTGGCCGCACTCGCGTCAAGTTCGGATTCTGGACTGAGACGGGTAATCCCCGTCAAGTTCATTGAACATCCAAGCATCAGACCGCCAGTAATCGCCAATCTGATTCGAGCACAAATCAAAAATGCGGAGGAAATCGAAGACCCACCCGAAGAAAACATGGATCAGTCGGAATACGGCTGCGACAGCCCATGGCTAGAGCCGATCCGAGCATACGTAATCGACGGAGCGCTTCCCACCGAGAAATGGGCGGCCTGCAAAATTAAGACCCAGGCCGCACGATACGTAACTGTAGAAGGAGAAATCTACAAATGGAGATTCTCCGGCCCACTCATGACCTGCGCCGAAGGTGAAAAAACGAGAAGAGTAATGGAGGAGGTCCATTCCGGATCATGCGGGAACAATTCCGGCGGAAGATCTCTCGCCGTCAAAATAAAATGCCACGGTTATTACTGGCCAACTATCATCAAAGACCGCGAGAAGTTCGCACGAAAGTGCGAAAAATGCCAAAGGCACGCGCCGACAATCCATCAACCCGCAGAAGTCCTCTCGTCCATCTCGTCTCCGTATCCCTTTATGCGGTGGTCCATGGATATCGTCGGGCCATTGCATAACTCGAAGCAGAAACGCTTCCTCCTGGTCCTCACGGATTTCTTCTCAAAGTGGGTAGAGGTGGATTCCTACGCAAGTATCAAAGACGTACAAGTCGAGAACTTTGTATGGAAGAACATCTTCACCAGACACGGGGTCCCTTACGAAATCGTAACAGACAACGGGTCTCAGTTCATCTCTACCCGATTCAAAGCATTCTGCGAGAAGTGGAAGATACGACTGACCAAGTCGACTCCCAGATATCCGCAGTGCAACGGCCAGGTAGAGACCATTAACAAGACCGTCCTCGAGGGGTTAAAAAAGAGCTTAGAAGCCAAAAAGGGGCGATGGGCAGAAGAGCTCGAAGGAGTCCTTTGGTCACATCGTACGACCCCGAGACGGGCTACGGGTGAAACCCCATTCGCCCTCATTTACGAAACGGAATGTATGATCCCCGCGGAAGTAGAATTTCCCGGAGTACGGAGAAGATTCCTCCCCGAACGAGAAGATCTTAACAACGCGATGCTGCTGGACGAACTCGACCTTATTAACGAGCGACGAGACCAGGCTCTCATACGAATCCAAAACTACCAGCACGCTGCCGCGAAATGCTACAACTCAAACGTCCGCCACCGGAGGTTCAAAGAGGGCGACCTGGTTTTGCGCTAAGTCTTCTAAAACACTGCCGAGCGTAACGCAGGAAAGCTGGGGGCAAACAGGGAAGGACCGTACAAAGTCATAAAGGTGGTCCGACCAGGATCATACCAAATCGCAAACATGCAGGACGTCAAGATCCAAAGAACCTGGAACGCGATGCATCTTAAAAAATACTACCACTAATCACAACGTGGGAATTAAGAACTACGAGATGGCTTGATCCCCAAAAAAAGGGTACGTAGGCAGCTCGTCAAAACGAGTTCAGCTATCCCCCCACCTTAAAAAAGGGGGGGGGGGAGGGTACGTATACTCGTATACTCCCACCACTTTCAAAAACTCGACCGTTTCGAAACTTTTTCGCGGAAAAACACGATCTCACGATCGCCAGGCCCGCCATTCACCGAACGGCCAAAGCGGCAGTCCAGAACTCGCCCAGAACACCTAAACCAAAACGATTAGTTATCACACTAAAATCCGCAAACCCCGAATGCTCGTGAAAGAAGGGCAGGGATTCAAAGCCACCAACGCCAGTCCCAAACATACAATTCAAGGCCGCATAAACAGGCTGGATGAAAACACAAATAAAAAATCCCGAAAGGATTGTTACCCTAGGCACTCCTCGAGCACCACCTTCATCCTCAACCTCCTCGAACTCGGGACCGCCACCATCGCCTCCCTCATTCTCGCTTCCTCGACCGCATGTTCTCGCCGGCTCTCCCAGACACGGCGTAAGGATGCATTTGGCCTTCAGCTGAAAAGGATCGAATCGAAGTCTCCTCGGCGACAGGTAATTCCTCCACAGAGCAGTCTGGCCTCTTCGAGTCCAAAGTCGGAGCCGCCTTACCTCTGAGTAGCCGGATCTCGCTCAAGCCCCTTCTGCACCCGCCAGGCCAGGTCCTTCTTACGGACCGCCATGAGCGAGTCGAACAGAACGGCCATCCTCGTCAAACGGGCGCAGAACTCATCTCATGAGATAACGGTCCCCGTCGACTTCGCCCGGTTCTCTTTCTGCCTGACTGAATCCGCTGGAGACGGCGAACTTCGAAGCCTTGGACCTCTTCTCTTTCCTCATCTTAAACAATGCACTTGCCGACTCTCCGAGATCCCGCTCGAGATCACCAATCCGGGTCTCCAGCTGCGAAACCTCGGCAGCATGAGCACCCTCAGCAGACTTCAGCGTGGCCTCAACTCGTCTCAATGCCTCCCGCGATCCCGCCAGATCCTTTGTCAGACACTCTATCTCTAAGCCACAATCGCTGATCATCCCATCAATCAGCGACACAAACTGCGCACGAGATAAAGAGTCAGAATAATCATAGTACAAAGTATCCCGCGTCAAAGTACACATACAAAAGCATCAAAGCAAACTTAGCACCGGTTGCAGCAAAAGTCCCAAAGGCTCTCCTTCCAAACCTTTGGTGCACCTTCTCTTCTTGGCGGTCTCGGTCGCGGCATTTCTCCTCTTGCAACCCTTGGACAAAGGAGCGGCACTAGGCGCGAGAAGCCCTAGGACGATCTCTTTTCTGTCCGAGGGCAGAGGCATCGACTCCATCGCCTTTTCTTCTTTGAGACCGGGGGTTGGTGTGGTAGAAAAACCCGAAGGCTGAGCCGGGGCCTTCGGCACTTGCACGAGCGCCGAGTCCGTTCCCGCGAGAGGTGCGGCATCGCCTGAAGGCTTGTTCTCTTCGGCCGAGGAAGACAGTGCGGACAGAGACGGGGTGGGGGACGCTTCGACCTGGATCACGTTCACCCCCTTGTCGGTACTGCACCTTGACAACCTCTCTTTGAAAGACAGTAATCCGGCAACAAAGGACGGGGTGGCTTCATGAGCAGCAGGGACCGGCACGGTTGGGTTGGCCTCACCAATCTCGACGTCAGAATCTTTCTTCTCATATTGGGAGGAAGACATTCTTGCTTAAGAAAAGAGAGAAAAGTTGGAGAGAATGAGATGTGTGGAGAATGGGGAATGAGAGACTATTACTTATAAGGATATGATGGATGACGTGGATTTCCCCAATAAAATAATCTCGGAGACAATCTACAAAAAAAAAATACTCTTAACCGAAAATTTTGATTAAAAACACTTCATTCGCCCGCCCGCAAAATCGTCTCCGATTCTTGCAGGCTGGGGGGCTAACTGTTGGGGTCGAAAACGGTTATCTCGAAATCAACGGCTAAGATTATCACTTCTCCGAATTCTTCGCGAAATATTTCCCGAAAGAAAGATCGGAAGAATACGAGTGTTCGTGCACGAGGGTCTTCGCTGAAGATTGGCACGAAAGGAAGATGGACCAAGGACGAGCCCGACCGAGGCCACCTCGCCCGGAGGCGAGGACCGGCCGAGCCGAGGTCACCTCGCCCGTGGGCGAGGAGGGGCCGGGCCGAGGCCACCTCGCCCGTGGGCGAGGACGGGCCGGGCCGAGGTCACCTCGCCCGTGGGCGAGGACGGGCCGGGCCGAGGCCATCTCGCCTGTGGGCGAGGACGGACCGCACCGAGGCTACCTCGCCCGTGGGCGAGGACGGGCCGGGCCGAGGCCACCTCGCCCGTGGGTGAGGACAGACCGCATCGAGGCCATCTCGCCCGTGGGCGAGGACGGGCCGGGCCAAGGCCACCTCCACCTCGGGCCGGGCCAAGTCCACGGGACGAGGACGATCCAATCATGGTCAGTCCGACTCATTTCGGCTCTTACGCCCTTTGAATGGTTGCGTTGCCTGACCTTTGGATCCTATATTTCTCGTTTTGTCTTGATCAGTGTTGTTTCCGAAGCTTTGAGACTAAGACCGAGAAAATCGTGAGAAAGCCCGAAAGGCCTAGAACGGCCCGCGAGGACCTAAACATGCCTGAAGGCCGATCCACGGCTTTCACGGCCCAAGCCCATTAGAAACTATGACGGTTTATCCTAAACTCACGAGAATGGGATGAATGTAAAGTTTCCAAGGATAAACATCGGAGATTCGAGGTTAACTATGAAGATCGACAGAAAACAGAATATTCCCAAAAAGAGATAAACTTGGGCCCAAAGGAAAAAGAGTAAACGGGCCACCGATCTAAAGTAACTATATAAGGATAGCTGGAGCAGAAGAAAGAGGATTCGAGAATTTAGACTTAGAGAACTCCTGCTAGCTTAGAGAACGTAGGCCTTAGGTGGTTAGGCTAGCACGGCAAGGCTTTGGAAGTCTTGGCCGCCTCCTGTTTTGTTGTTCCGATAGTTAGCATATCTCTACTCCTCTCGGGGAAATCTTGTACTCATACTATTCAATTAATAAAACGCCTCCAAGCGACTATCTATTTTCGTCTTGCTGTCTGTCTTCTTATTGTTCTAAAGTGATTACGCAGAGAATTCGGACCTTCAAGAAAGATCGGGTTCACTCAGTTTTCCTCCATATTTCTTCATTAAAATCGACGGTGTAAATTTCGATTCCCACATGAAGTTAATGGTCAAGCTATGGTTCTGAAAAAGTGCGGCCCAAATGAGAGAATTTGAAGAATAAAAAGTTAAATTCAGTTCTACCTAGATGTTCAGTACAGATTAGATAATAAGGTAGATGGTGAAATAAGAGTAAACAATTTTAGAATTTTAAATAGCTGGAACAAATGAGAGAATTTGAAGATTGGAGTATTTTCGTATGCTTTTTTCTTGATGAAGTTGTGAGACAATTGTCGTGTTTATATACTTTTAAAAATCTCTGTCTGATTGGAGCGAGTAATATAGATTCCATATTATGTTACACAATAGTAATTTGGGAATAAACTATACTACGTGATAACCCACACCATATGCGGGATGAATTTATTAAAATAATTATATTTTGTGATTTTAAACTCTACTATACATTTTTTGCATTTTAATAATAGTTAAAAATAATACATGCCGAATATTGTGCATGATATTGTATATACAAATTATTTTATATACTATTACTTATTTTACGTTTTTACATTATCTAATAACAAATATATTAAATCATTGAGAAACATTAATTATTAAGTATATAACTAAATTAGTGCAAACACATAAATCAGAAAAATGATTCTTGTTTATTTACTATCATTTTATGATAAGTAAATCTAAATAATCATATTTATCTATTTTGTATATAATTAAATTCAACTATACTAACATAGATATATAGTATATTTTAATATGGCTATCTATTAAATGAGACTTCATAATCACGGTTTTATGATCATTAGTATCATTTTATAATTTTTTTAAATCATTGATAACAAAAATTTCAATGTGAAAATTTTAATAAGTTTACAATTTATAAATGTTCTTAAAAATTCATTGCAAATTTTGATATTAAAATATTTATGTATTCTTATATGGTATATAGTTAATATATATATGGCCCTGTTCGTTTTCAGGTTGCTAGCATGCCTAAACATTGTTCGTTTGGTGGTCGCTGGTTCTGCGACCGATTGCTGCGACCAGCGCTTAGCGTGCTCAAAATTTCTGTCGCCAAAATTTTAGTGTTACGATCAAATACCAGCGATAAAAATAAAATAGTGTAAAAGACAAAACACCCTCGGTTTATCTTCAAAATCACAAGGTGATAACCTTAACCCTAAAGCTCTTTCACTCTCTCTCTCTCTTCTCTCTTCACTCTCTCAATCTCTCTCACCATCTCTCTCTCTCTCTCTTCACCATCTCTCTCTCTCTCTCTCTCATCTCTCTCTCTCTCTCTCTCTCTCTCTCTCTCTCTCTCTCTCTCTCTCTCTCTCTCTCTCTCTCTCTCTCTCTCTCTCTCTCTCTCTCTCTGATTCTGATTCGAAGTAAAGCATTTTCTTTTCAACTTTCAGGCAGTTCTCTCTCTGATTCTGATTCGAACTCAGGTACAATCAATCTTGACCTTTCACTTGAGATATTTAGGAGGGTTTATAGCTAGTACTGAAATCAGTGAGATGGGCATGTTTCAAAACGTAGTCTTAGAGATGGGCATAGTTCTGGGTTTTGGGATTATAATCTGTTTTGATCATCTAAGATTTTTGATTTGCAGAGATGGGTTTTCGTTTTCAATTATTATAAGTCTTTGATCTTGTCTTAATTCATTACTTCATTCACATATCAGATTAATATTGCTTTGGTTGAAACAAGTAGATTAATGGCATTTTACTATCTGATTCTAAAGAACCTGGTTGGCATGTGGGTTTGTTCTTTCACGTAGCTTAAGAGTTATGTTTCAGTTTTTGCTTTCTTAATGACACAGCGTTAATACATGTCTATGATTGGCTTAGAATGTGTTTGTAGATTGTTAGCTCTTCACCCTTGATTCACTTGCGTTAGTATTATCTTCTCAGGTTTCACCATAAATTACAAAAAGACAACAACTAGACAAGAAAAATGGCTAATGATGTAAGTGTCTTAGATGATTCTAGTTTAATTTCTTAGATGTTTTGTGATTGTTTTTTACTCTTTATTACTCAGTGCTTTAATAATGTCAGTATTTGCTTGAAAAAAATACTTGTATTTTTCAAATATACTGTTTTTCTTTCTTAAACAGGAATGGCAAGGTGGAAGAAAGTACAAGAGCAAAGTGCATTCAAACATGGATGTGTTTGAAGCAGAGTTTGGTGCTGTTACTGTAACTGGAGCAGCATGATGGTGTGCTCAGTGATATCTTGCATATTTACATGTTTTTAGCTATCATATCTTGTGCATTTTGATCATATAGATTAGGCATTAGGCATTTTTAGGTCTATATTGCATTCGTAAGTCTATATCAGGTGTTGGAGTGTGCTATGGAGTGATTTGAGGTGTTTGGGAGCTTTGTGATCCAAAAAGAAGTGAAGAATGAAGTTTGGCCAAGCTTGGACAAACCGAACCAATGACCAGGAGCGCTTACCCGGGTGCTTGAACGGACGAGGGATGGATGGCACGGGACGGATCATGATCCGGACGAGAGATTTGGATGAGACGGCCGCAGGTCAGGACGCTCAGGACAAAGCACCCGTGCGGCCTGGACTGACTGGAATCAAGGAAACACGCGGGCTGAAGGACGCGGGACGCACGGTGCACGGCTGGACATGCGCGGGGTACATCACCCGCGCAGCTGGAGGAGAGCTCGGACACGGACCGGTGCGCGGCTGGACATGCGCGGGATGCCATACCCGTGCGGGACAAGGACCGACTGGAAGACCGGACGTGCGCGGGTCAGTATGCGCAGGTCGGCCTACCCGCACGGCCGGCCTACCCGCGCGGCCGGCCAAACCGACCTGGTTGGATTTGCGTGGGTCAGGACGCGCGGGTCAGGACCAGGACGCACCACCTTGAGCATTTTTCCCCCTTTTTCCTATTGGTCGAGATTAAATGATGCCAAGGCCCTTTTGGTCTTGTCTCTTATGTTTTTAAGGGCTTTCAAGCCTCCAATATATACTCTTGTATCTCCCAAGTTGGGACTTATCTCATTTTCTCTCAAGATTTTGCCTCATATTGTAAAAGCTTGAATCTTTTTATCAATCTAAGGAAGCTCTTTATCTTATATCTTGTTTCTCCTTCTCACAAACATGAAGCCTTGAATCTCACATAGATTTAAGGTTTTTCATGGAGATTAGTGAGTAGACACATTTTGGATCCATGGGTTAGGGTGATTAAGTGAAGTTCTAGGGTGTTTTAGTGTAGATCTTTCTTTTCCTTGCTTGATTGAGTGTTCTTAATGCTATATTTGAGTTGGCCTCTCAAGCATAGAGCTTTAGGCATTTCCGCCCGGAAGGTGTTCGATGAATTGTATGAATCAACTCATCTATGCTTTAGCTTTCTTTACCTAAGGGATTAGTTGTTAAAGAATTTATGATTGTTATTAGACTCATTCTTAATGTTTGCATTGATCATTACAGTCAAAGAGATTTGATGTATTTGGGTGGTCATTGCAAAAGAACATTCATCTAGGGATAGACCTGGTTTAATATTGTGTCTAGGCATAAGGAAAGTGTTTGATTGATAGCTTGCCACCTCTAGATTGGATCTACATCACCTAAAGTCAAATCCCTAGTCCCATGGATTCTACCTTCGCATTTGATTGAGTTCTTGCACTTGTTTCTTGATTGGATTTGAGATCACCTTGTTTATATTTCTAGGATCTTAGCTTGTCTCATATCATCTTTCTTGTTTGCTTAGATTAAGGAAGTTTGTGTATTCTTGGTGTTATAGATCACTAGTTCTCTGTGGGTTCGACAATCTTTTATACTACATTGATTTGATCTTGGGCCCTTGAAAAGTCCTGTATCAAATTTGGCGCCGTTGCCGGGGAACTAGTAGATTTATCATTAGGATTTCAAAATTTCTTGAGTCTAAGCTTTATTTTCTTATGATTTGTTTTGCTTTTGTATAGTTACTAACCTTTACTTCTAGCTTTTGTTCTTCCAGTGATGGCTTCAAGCTACTTTGAGAAGCCACAAGAAGAGGAAGATCACATTGAAGATGAGCCATATGTGTATTTGGAGCCACCACCCTTTGATATACGCATACTCACACCAGACCAAATCGATGAGTTGCATCGGCTTCGGAGAATGAAGGAGAATTGGGACAAGCCAGTGAGATCCCTGGCACAACTTATCTGGATACACCTACACCTTATTAGGGATCGAGCAGAGTTTGAAGGAAGGGAGGTTACCCAGTATGATTTTAATGCTGCTCGCACCCTTAGTGAGGTAATGTATTGGGCTCCACCACTTCAGCTGGAAGGTATAGAAATTTCCACTTTAAAACTTCAACTTGAGGAAATATGCTTGCCTTGTGGTGAGAACATTGCCCCTGATCTTGATTCTGTTGTGCTCATCAATGAATGTCTAGATCTGATATGTGAAACTAGGAAACTAGATGAGTTGAGAATAGAAAAGCTTGTTAGAGATCATATTGAAGTTTGTTTTGACAAGAGCTATCTATGTACTTCATTTGATTTCGAATCTGAGTTTTTCATTCTTAATTAACCTAGACCTCTTCTTGCATTTGCTGATTTAGGGGATGAACTTGATGTGGATAAGCTCTTGCTTGAGATAGAAAACTCCATGCTGAAAATTATCATGAGAATGTGAACATTGTGTTTCATTTGGTAGATGGAGATAGAGTTGACTACTTTGTTAAAACTTCGTTTGAACCTGTAGTTGATTTTGTATTTCCACCAAATGCATTTGATTCTCATGACCATTTGAACCTCAAAGAGCATCTCATGATTCATGATACATCTTTAGTGAAGCTCTTTGATGAAAAATCTGTCTATTTTCTATGGACAGTAGTGTGCTCCTTTGCGCACTTGTTTTTTTGTTCTTGTAGAAGAAGGACCAAAGGTGCATTGGCCCAGCCTTTTGATACCTATGATTAGCATGCACACACAGTCAAGCTAGAGACTTAAAACAAGCGCGCTTGGGAGGCATTCCCATGTTTATCCATTGTATATATTCTTTATCTTCTTGCTTTAATGTGTTTAATAAGTATTGTTGAGGTTTTTCCAGTTGGGTCCAGAGCTCATAAGAGAGGTAAGGCGGCCAGACATTGCTACCCTAGACGCCAAACACCACACCCAAGTCTCTTCTTGTATATACATTTGCTTTATGTTTGTTGGGGGTATCTCCTTTTCTCTTACTCACACAGAGACTGTGTGATTTAAGTGTGGGGAAGGTACCAGGTATTTTACCATGTTTGCTTTGTGATTGTGAGTCTCATGCATTGCATTGTACATTCATATTTGCATAGAAAATCCAAAAAAAAATTAAAATTTTGAATCATGTAGTTGCATCACTTGCATTCTTAAGATTGAGTCTAGAGCATATAGGTTTCATTCACTTGCACATGGAGCATTGCCTTGTAAAGAACACTTGTTTGCACTGAATTTAGCACCCTAGCTAAACATATCCAGTATCTTAGGCATCTATTTAAAGCCTTGCATGGTTCGAGCTTTGAAAACTCTTCTCGAAACATGTTTGCTTGCTTGATATTCGCATTATTCTTGAAACCAGCTCCAACCTGAATCTTGGAGCTTTGCATACTTGATCATGGATCTCATATACATTTGAGTTATCTTTTCCATTGTACCACTCTTTGTTAACCCAAATGGCATTCCCTTACCCTAAAAACCCTAGCCATTCCTTGAAGCTTACATTGTTCTGCATGAGTGAGGCCTCTTTTGATAGTTTGTCATGTGCAAAATCTTGAGAGTATTGGAGGCGACATAGATTTGTTCTCATCTCTTGCTAGCATAAGATCTTCATATGGGCTAGCATTTAGGATGATGAGTGGTTTTATAAGATTTAATTGTTGATGTCTTGGGTTTGGGATGTGAGAAAGTTGAGAAAGATGAGCAAAAGAGTGTCATGAGAAAGAAAATCCCTAGGGACCAAAAGAAAGAAAGAAAGCTCTAGATTGTATTGTTTGAGACCTTCCCCCTATAAAAAAAAGAAGAAACAAGAAAAGAAAAAAAAAAAAAAGATTCAATAAGATAGTGGGAAAAGGAAAATAAAAAGAGTTAGAGTTTAGAAATGTGAAAAGTGAATAAGAGATCCCTAGTGGTTGAGTCATAAGAAAAGAGAGTTGTTCATTGGGTGAGTGATGTGAGTGTTTGTTATTTTGGGTTATGGGATGAATAAAAGGGGTATAGAACTTGTAATCACTTAGGAATTGGGTAGAATGATGAGAATGGATGTATGTATGCATGAATTGCTTCTAATCTTAGATAAATTTTGCATAATCATCAAGCTCCTTGTTCTTGAGTGATAACCACCTTTAAATGATGCATTTGAACCTTCCTCTTCATTCACATTAGACTATTTGATCACCTAGCCAAATGATTGAGATCATGTGCCCATTTGTGAGACCTCACCTAGTGTGTGTGAATCAATGTGAGGGCTGGTTAAGATTACATGTTGGTTGATAAGCATTGCATCTTATGTAGAGGCATAAGAGTATTGATAGGCCTAGAGAAGCTAGAGTTTAATAAGAGAGTATGCTCATGCTATTTGCTATGTTTCTTTAGGATGACAAGTTGAGTGCTTTGAGTGTTTCTTTTGGCTAAGCTCCCATCTTTGTATCTCTCCTCCTTGTGTTTTGAAAAGATTACTTGAGGACAAGTAAAGGACTAGTGTGGGGGAGTTGATATCTTGCATATTTACATGTTTTTAGCTATCATATCTTGTGCATTTTGATCATATAGATTAGGCATTAGGCATCTTTAGGTCCATATTGCATTCATAAGTCTATATCAGGTGGTGGAGTGTGCTATGGAGTGATTTGAGGTGTTTGGGAGCTTTGTGATCCAAAAAGAAGGGAAGAATGGAGTTTGGCTACGCTTGGACAAACCAAACCAATGACCAGGAGCACTTACACGGGTGCTTGAACGGACGAAGGATGGATGGCACGGGACAGATCATGATCCGGACGAGAGACTTGGATGAGACGGTCGCGGGTCAGGACGCTCGGGACAAAGCACCCGCACGGCCTTGACTGACTAAAAGCAAGGAAACACGCGGGCTGAAGGACGCGTGAAGCACGGTGCACGGCTGGACATGCGCGGGGCGCATCACCCGCGCGGCTGGACATACGCGGGCAAATCACCCGTGCGGCTGGAGGAGAGCTCGGACACGGACCTGTGCGCAGCTAGACATGCGCGGGATGCCATACCCACGCGGGACAAGGACAGACTGGAAGACCGGACGTGCGCGGGTCAGCCTACCCGCGCGGCCGGCCGAACGGACAAGGTTGGATTTGCGGGGGTCAGGACGCACGGGTCAGGACCAGGACGCACCACCCTGAGCGTTTTTCCCTTTTTTCCTATTAAATGATGCCAAGGCCCTTTTGGTCTTTTCTCTTATGTTTTTAAGGGCTTTCAAGCCTCCTATATATACTCTGGTATCTCCCAAGTTGGGGTTTATCTCATTTTCTCTCAAGACTTTGCCTCATATTGTAAAAGCTTAAATCTTTTTATCAATCTAAGGAAGCTCTTCATCTTATATCTTGTTTCTCCTTCTCACAAATATGATTAGCCTTGAATCTCACATAGATTTAAGGTTTTTAATGGAGATTAGTGAGTAGACACATTTTGGATCCATGGGTCAGGGTGATTAGGGTGATTAAGTGAAGATCTAGGGTGTTTTAGTGTAGATCTTTCTTTTCCTTGCTTGATTGAGTGTTCTTAATGCTATATTTGAGCTGGCCTCTCAAGCATAGAGCTTTAGGCATTTCCGCCCGGAAGGTGTTCGATGAAATGTCTTAATCAACTCATCTATGCTTTTAGCTTTCTTTACCTAAGGGATTAGTTGTTAAAGAAGCTAAGATTGTTATTAGACTCATTCTTAATGTTTGCATTGATCATTACAGTCAAAGGGATTTGATGTATTTGGGTGGTCATTGCAAAAGAACATTCATCTAGGGATAGAGCTTGTTTAGTATTGTGTCTAGGCATAAGGAAAGTGTTTGATTGATAGCTTGCCACCGCTAGATTGGATCTACATCACCTAAAGTCAAATCCCTAGTCCCATGGATTCTACCTTAGCATTTGATTGAGTTCTTGCACTTGTTTCTTGATTGGATTTGAGATCACCTTGTTTATATTTCTAAGATCTTAGCTTGTCTCATATCATCTTTCTTGTTTGCTTATATTAAGGAAGTTTGTATATTCTTGGTGTTATAGATCACTAGTTCCCGGTGGATTCGATCCTAAAATGCTACAGTGACATACCATTCGATTGTGGTATTGTTGGCACATTAGGTTAATTGACCTGTGTAAGAGCAGATAATCACTCATCAAGGAGAAGCTAGCTTAGATTCTAGAGTAGATGCAGAGAAGGATGACGAGTCTGATTCAGTTGACACTTATATGCCAGCACCGACAGAAGGAACAAGTAGAGCTGGATGTTCAAAAAGAAAGAGCCAGGAATTTGATCAAGAGCCTTATGTTCTAAGGATTGCAATTCTGGCTGAAAAAATAAGATAGCTGAAAAGATGGTTGAGATAATGGCAAAGGATTGTGTGGTGTTGCAGCAGGATCGCAAATTCCGTGTGCAATCTGTGTTGGAGATACTTAATGAGCTGCCTGGAGTGATAAAGTGGTCACCATTTCACATTGCTGTAGTTAACCATCTCAAAGCTGTTGAAGAAAACAGAATGGATTTTATGTCTTTCTCTAGTGACGATGATAAGATTAGCTATCTTGAGAATATGATTGGAGTTAAGATATATGAAGGATTGTAGTGTGTTTCAGTATGACACTAGAATTGGTTTATAGTGACACTAGAATGGTTTGTAATGAATTGTAGTGTCTGTTTTTGTTTTTTTTTTTTAATATGAATGGTTTCTGTTTTTGTTATGACTTGGATTACAGTGTTTATTTAAATTGTAATATGACTCTGATTTTAATGTTTTGCAGATGGTTAGGTGGTACTTGGATGATGATGATGATGATGATGATGATGATTATGAGGAAGAGCTGAGAGTTCATGTGCTCAAGCCAGAGAGATTGCTTCATAGAACAGATCGAGGTGCTGGATGGCATCATGTTCAGCAGCTTATGCACGGGTCAGATCAACAATGTTATGATATTCTTCGCATGAATCAGAAGACATTTCAAGATTTGTGTAAGATGTTAGAGACGAGATATGGGTTACAAGCGACGAACAATGTCTACATTAAAGAAGCGGTTGCAATGTTCCTTGAAGTGGTGGGTCAAGATAAGACAGTACGGGTTATTGCACAAACATATCAGCGTTCGTTGGATACAGTCAAAAGGAAACTTGGTGAGGTTTTGAGTGCTCTCTTGAAATTTGCTGCAGATGCACTAAAACCAGAAGATGGTGAGTTCACAAAAGTATGTCCTGCTTTGAGAGGTGATGATCGATACTGGCCATTTTGTAGAGATTGTATTGGAGCATTGGATGGAACCCATATCTCAGTTCGCCCTCGGAAGCAAAATGCAGAAGCATACAGGGGTAGAAAACAGGAGCCGACCATGAATGTCCTTGCTATATGTAACTTTGATATGAAGTTCATATATGCTTATGTGGGTGTCCCGGGTAGAGCACATGACACGAAGGTATTGACTTATTGTGCGAGGAATGAACCATTTTTTCCACATCCGCCAAATGGAAAGTATTATTTGGTTGATGCTGGATATCCCACAAGGACAGGGTATCTTGGTCCGTATCGTAGAGTTCTGTATCATCTTGATCAGTTCAACAGAGGAGGACCGCCAAGGAACACTCGAGAGGTGCTCAACCGGAGACATTCAAGCATGCGATCTGTGATTGAGCGGACATTTGGAGTGTGGAAAGCAAAATGGATTCTTGACCGTAGACATCCAAAGTACGGTTTGATCAAATGGATAAAGCTAGTAACAACAACAATGGCTCGACACAACTTCATACGTGATTCACATCGAGAAGATAATGATTTTGTGAGTTGGCAGAGAAGAGAAGAATATCATACACATGGTGATGAAGATGATGATGATGATGATGATGATGATGATGATGATGATGATGATGATGATGATGATGATGATGATGATGATGATGATGATGATGATGATGATGATGATGATGATGATGATGATGATGGTGATGGTCATGGTGGACATTTTCCATATGAGCCGAGAGGTGATAGAGCCATGGAAGGCTTACGTGATCATATTACTACTGAGTTGAGTAGAGGATATCGGTTGCCTTACTAGTTTATTTGAGTTGGTTTTGTACTTACTTTTATTTAGTAGTTTTGTAACATTTGATTTTTAGTTTTAAACTTTATGTTTAGTTTATTAATATGATTTTATTTACAAGATGTGTATAAATTAAAAATAAAATTGAGTAACGAAAAAGAATTTAATAAAATACAACAAATAATATTTTTGTCAAAATCTGGTCGCAAGCGACACTAAAACGAACAATCTAGCGACAACCGCTGCGATCAACCACGCGACATGAAAACGAACAACCCAACGACAATCGCTGCGATCAATTGCGCGACATGGAAACGAACAACTATCAGCGACATCAAGTCGCAATCGCTGGTCGGTGACTCTGGTCGCTGAACAGGGCCATATATATATTATTTTAAATATCTATTAAATGAGACTTTTTACTCATGTGGTTTTAAGATCATGTGTATCTTGTTAAATAAAAATGTTAAACTATTGATTATAATTCTTTTAACATAAGAATTGTAACAATTTTAGTAATTTATAGTCATTTTTAAAAAAAATTCAAAATATAACATATACGAAAAAAAAATTATATATTTTGATTTTATAGTTAAATTGATTGTTGAATTTATTTTAATAATATAAAATTAAACAAAAAAATTATGGAGTAGATACAAATTGTTATCAAATCTTACTAAAATCATTATATATAATTGTCATATTTGGTAATTATGTAGCTTTTATTTAAGGAAAAAAGGAAAATAGCAATTGTACACTTTTAAGTAATTTTATGATTAGTTTAATGAAAAATATAGTATATATTTAGATGTACCAATATATTTTTCCAAGGATTCTGAAAATCATTCTGGCAATAAAACGTGGCTACACTCAAAGGTTGTAATGCTCTTCAATTAATATATAAGAGATTAATTACATTAATAAAATAAATAAACTTTGATTTGAATAACAAATCTACATTGAATTTTGTAACATTGTTATCAATATTGCAAAATTTGACTTGTTAATCAAACCTAAGAGATTGCACACCAAGTTTAAACATATATAAAGATTACTTTATTTGTAATTAGCGAATAATAAAAAGTTCATTATTTTAAACATAGTATCTAACAAACAAAACATCGATATACATGATGACTTTCTTTTAAATGGCTCGAGTGAAGAATATACAAAAAGCAACAATGCGTTCAAATGCATGTATGCTTATCCCCATTTTTTGGGTTTATGGAATAAAAAAAAAAATTTAGAAAAACAATGCATTCAAATTCATGTTCAATATACAGCAAAACAACACGGAGTCACAATGTATTAAAACGACACGACATTTCTTCGTGCAAACCAATCAATTCTTGAACCTATATAACTGTCTACAAATAAGGTACAAAATGTTTTGTTATATATTTTAGTCTTGTCTCATGGAAGAATTTACAGAAGTGATTTTTTCGAGTAAAACATCCTTAGCTGAATGTTCTTCTAACTAAATGATTTTCTTCGTAGGTTGGTACTTTTATTTAACCCAACAATATGAACCAGTACCAAAGTTCAACCACCTTCCGTCCCTCAGAGCTGTTATAAAGATGGAGCAAAGTAAATAAGGATGGAGCAAATACGGACCAAACCGGTTTTTTCGATTTTTGGTTCGGTTCGGTTTTCAATTCGGTTCAATTCGGTATGGTTTTGAAAATTAATTCGGTTTACGGTTCGGTTTGGTTTTCGATTTTCAAAAAAAAAAATTAAAAATTTATAAACCAAAAATATCTGAAAATAACCGAAAAATCGAACCGAAAATAACCGAATAACCCAAAAATTACCGAAATTAACCAAAATAACCAAATTTAACCGAAAATATCCGAATATTTTGGAAAAATTATACCAAAATTAACCGAAAATTTAAAAATTCGGTTATTAACAGAAATAAAATTGAAAATCGAAATAAACCGATAACTGAACCGAACCGAAATTTCATTCGGTTTATTTCGGAATTGTTTTTAAAAACTTCGGTTAACCGAAAACCGATAGTTCGGTTCGGTTTCGGAAAACCAAAGTTGCTGGCCTAAATAATTATTTTTAGTGCGACTTTTATCTGGTCATATATCATATACCAAAATATGATTATGCTTAGTGCAACTTGTATCTGGTCATAAATTATGTCCCTAGCTAATTCCCTAATCGATTTTGGACCAACATTTTTTTCAATTGATTATTAAACTGCCACGTCGGATTAATTGGCATCCTAATTAAGTGACAATTCAGCAAGACTCTTTTGTAATTATTTCGAACTACAGACACTACAAGAAAACAGACATATAACGAGGAAGGATTTCGTGGTTATTTCCTCGTAAAGTAGGCTTTACGAGGAAGTAACTAGGAAAGCAATTTCGTCGTTATGCATTCGTCGTAATGTATATTTCGAAGCTAATTTGTCGTAACGTTACGAGGAAAGTTTCTTCGTAAAAACGTGTCCGAATAATCCTCGTAAAAGATACGTAATAAATTTCCTCGCAAAAGACACGTAACATATTTCCACGTAAAAGCAACGTAATTGATTTCCTCATTGAATCCAAGTAACAGTTTTCCTCGTGAATTCCACGTAATTTCCTCGTAAAAGCCTCGTAATTGTTTTCCTCGTAGAATCCACATAACATTTTTCTTCGTGAATTCCACGTAATCTGTTTGCTCGTAAATTAATCGCTGTGTTTTATTATTTATTTTTCTAAATATTATATATATATATATATTCAAATTTAATTTGAATTTTTCCAAAATTACTAAAAATATAAATAATAAAATAATCGAAAATATTTTCATAAATATTAAAAGTTCAAATTTATAATACAAAAAAAAAACTAAGAGTTGTTGTTGTTGTTGTTTTGCACCTCGTCGAAGAGGTCTTGACTCCTCCTATGTACTTCCTACTCGTCTTCCTCTGTGCGGAATGGATGTGGAAACGGATTCTGTCTCCGCATCTGCGTCAACATGGCCTCCAATTGAGGATTTCCGGCCGCTAGAACTTCCATTAAGCCATTCATACCACTCATATGAGTGGTGAACGAAGCTCGTGTCGTCTGCAACTCGGTACACAGCTCGGTGACCTCATCAGCCCGTCTCTGACCATAAGCCGATGTCGCTCTTGGAACATCGTTGACGGAACCAATCCCCACCACACGTGCCTTTTTCCTAGGGACAATATTAAATATGAAAATTTAATGTTAGTAATAACAAATTAAATTAAATTAATAATATAATTAAAAAAGATTAAAAAATTTTACCTCCTCGTAAATTTGATCCATTTCCGGTGTGGATAATGTGACCGGTATTCCATCGGGGGAATGATGGGTCGGCTGGGTTTGTCGGTCTTTAATCCGAGAAAACACCTCGTTGTAGATTTGCTCGGACCTAGGATCTACAAACTTCCCGGCTTTGTCCTTGTGGTTCCTCTCATACAGATCCTTAAGAGACGGGAGTTGTCCCATCTCTTTGGCCTACAAATATTGGAAAAGTTAGAATTATAAAATAAATTTGAAAAAAAAATTAAAATTAAATATTACTTACCATCTCTAGACGGATACCAGCGAAAGATTTCTGGCCAGTAGAGTGAAGCATCGACAAGTTGCCATGCCCATCCTTTGTCATACGGGAAGCGGAGCAACTGTTGGAGACTTGGATGGACGATGGCAAGTTCCAATAGCGGATGAGGCCATCCCACACATACTGAGTGAGCTCAGCGGGTTTCCCTAGCTCGTAACCCTTCACCACCCAATTATCCTTCCAGTTGGAGACTGTGTCCAACAATCGTTCTTTCGCCTTCCCGACGAAGGCTTTCTTCACCCTCTCGTTCACGCCTATGGACCAATGCCATTTTTGCTGCAAAAAAAATATTTGATTAATAATTAGTTGAAAAATTAATTAAAAGTATTAATAATTAAAATTATTAATAACTTACCGCGAACATTTTGAACCACGTCTTTCTGACGTGTTCCGGCGTCGTTTTCCAGTTTGGACACGGCTCTGGAAAGTAGCCTTTCGTCGCGTCAGTTAGGGACCGAGCGACACATCCGTCTACCCCAAACCTGAAAAAGAAAACAAATGTAAATAATATAAATCATTTAATGTTCTTTTATGCATAAAAATACTAATTAAAATTTAAAAGTACAAAAAAGTATGGTCCGGTCGGTCGGGGTCTAAGACTGGTAAACCTTCTCTGCCTGGCTGAGCGAGAAGGTCCTCCACAGTGTACCTAGCATACAGAGCACTCGGAGGGACTAGCAAATCGGGATTAATCCCGGCCGGATTAGCAGGAGGCATCTCCGGTGCAGCAGCAGGAGGCATCTCCGGTGCAGCAGCAGGAGGCATCTCCGGTGCAGCAGCAGGAGGCATCTCTGGTGCAGTAGCAGAAAGAATCAGTGGTGCCGCGAATGGAGGAACCGGTGGTGGAGCAACAACAGGAGGTGACGAGGAGACTCTCTGAAAAGACTGAGAGTCGAGGACCACTTCCGGATCCGAAGAACCGGGAGCTGAAGAAGACGAAGCTCCAGGCTCACCAAACATGGTCCTGTAGTGTCGAAGTCTAGCCTTCCTAACCATCTGAAAAAAAAATTTAACATTAATATCAACAAATTTCTAAAAAAATTCCCTAAACTTATCTAAATTCTTTACACTAAACTATCTAATCAATTATAAATTCCCTATACTAAACCACCTAATCAATTCTACTTATCCTAAACTAACCACCTAAACTAAATAGAGAGGAAGTAGAGAGGATTACCTTTACTTGGAGAAATAGAAGAATTAGAGACGAAATTAGAAATGAGATAGCTCGGGTATATATAGGATTTTGAATTCCTCGTGAATTCCTCGTAAAGTTACGAGGAAGTAACAAGGCCCGCCTCATCGATTTACACATTTCCTCGTGAATTCCTCGTTACATTACGAGGAATTAACCAAGCCCGTCTTTTTTAGCTCATGAGGAAATAACCAGTCCCGTCTTTTTAACTCACGAGGACTTTACGAGGAATTAACCAGGTCCGTCTTTTTAAATCACGAGGAATTAACGAGGTCCGTGTTTTATTTCACGAGGAAATAACGAGGCTACCTTCTAAATCCCTAAACCCCGAAACCCCAAACCCCTAAATTCCTTAACTTATAACTTCAATCTCTAATTCTTATATAACCCCTCAATCCTTTGTCAAAAAAAAAAAAATAAAACCCCTCAATCCATAAATCAATTTTGCTAAACCCCTCAATTCCTAATTCAATCATATTATTAATTTAATCTGGAAAGTCAATAATATTAATAAAAAAATACAACATCATTCGGTCACATCATCATTGACATTCTCGTCATCACTAGAAACATCTTCATTTTCATTAAACTCGTCTTCACCAGCTTCGTCCGTTGTATCGTCAGGAAGATCTTAATATTCACGATTTTTCGGATCAATAAGAAGGATGTCATCTATTTGCTGTTCAGGTTCCACGACTTCATTCATGTGTTCTTCTTGCAAAGGTGGTTCTTCTCCACTGATTTTTTGTCCACGAGGTGTAATTTTGATAACAGTTAACCACTTTATTCTTGAGTCTTTCATCCGAGGGTTTAGAATAAAGCTAACTTGGTCTGCTTGCAAAACTAATATGAAAGACTCGAATTTGTTGTAGCTCCATCCAGCATTGACATCAACAACACCGAATTTGTTAAACCGAACACCTCTGTTGACGACGGTGTCAAACCAGTCACATTTAAAGATGACGCATTTCAGCTTCAATAACCCTGAAAATTCCACTTCAATAATCTCCTGCAAGATCCCGTAGAAATCTGTTTCACCTTTCACACATACTCCATAATTATTTGTCACCCGCCGTCTACCATACTCATATGTATGAAATGTATAGCCTCGTGTGAAATACATCGGTGATGTGGTGACCTTTGCAAGTGGCCCTTGAATCGCTTCGTGAAATCATGTGGGGTAATCCGGATCGTCATTATCAACCTGCAACAAATAAAGAAAATGTTGAAATTAATCATTATAAAGGCGAAGGATGGAAGTGATCATAAAAATTGAGTTAATACATTACTCTTCAACCACTTAATAAAGTGTTGATCTTTCCTTTTATTTATCTCATCTGTGGATATACCTGGGAATGTTTCCTCGACTTGAGTAATAAATAGGCTGTAAAATCACATTTTATATTAATTAATCATTTTGAAAATTATATAATTTATACATATATGTGTTTAGAAGTTTCCATATATGTTACCTTTCAAAATAACGCATCAATGGATCCTCGCAATTGAGTAGAATATAAGTGTGTGACTATGGACGTCTTCATCACTCGACCACCAAACCTCCTCCAATTTCCCACCCGATCGCCAAATTTACCTAAAGATGTCTGGAACACCATCAACCGCATATGTTGGCGCGACACCATCATCATCAAATCTTCTTGGAGCTCTTTTCCGGGTACGTACCGTTGGTGAAAAATAGTAGGATGTGAAGTGAGATATTTCTTCCGTCAAACTTCCAGCAATTATAGAACCTTCAACTTTTGCGAGGTTTTTGGTTTTTCCCTTCAAATATTTCATGGCCCGCTCATACTGATACATCCATCCATAATGTACAGGTCCACGAAGCAATGCCTCATATGGAAGGTGGACAACTAGATGCTCCATGACGTCAAAAAATGCCGGAGGAAATATCTTCTATAAGTTACACAATAGGATGGGAATGTTCTCTTAGAGTTGTTCTAAGAGTGTGTGTGCTTAGATCCCTGAGAAATGCTCCTATGCCTTGTATATTCGAAACACAGAATTAAACATATTATTAGTTATATTATTTAAAATGAGTATATTATAATTTAATAAAGAAATTATTGTGTAATACATTTCCTCCAAGTGCTTCATGTACATTTGTTGGAAGTAACTCCGCAAATGCAAATGGAAGTAGTCGTTGCATAAAGACGTGACAATCATGACTCTTCATCCCAGAGAACTTTTGACCTTTTTCAACACATCTAGAGAGATTCGATACATACCAATCGGGAAACTTCACTTCTGATGCCACCCAGTTGAACAACACCGTCTTTTGTTCTGATGACAATCTGAATATCGGAACATGAACTTGATTATTGCTTTTTATATGTAACTCGCTTCTTGAGTAAATATCAGGTAAGTCCAACCTCGATTTTTTGCTGTCTTTTGTCTTCCCTGGGACATTCAATATTGTATTCACGATGTTCTCTAAAAAATTCTTCTCTATATACATCACATCGAGGTTGTGGCGTAAAAGAAGATCCTTCCAATATGGCAACTCCCAAAATATACTCTTCTTGTGTCAGTTGTGCTGAACTCCGTAAAAATCAGGCATATTACCGGGAACATGCCAATTACCACCAACACGAGCTGTTTCTTGCGCTCCATAGTAATCGATTTGCGCTTCAATTTGTTCTCCAGTTAAATATGGAGGAGGGGTGTCTCTCACAACCCTTTTGTGCCTAAATAATTTTTTGTTTCTTCGGTACGGATGGTAAACGGGAAGAAATCGACGGTGACAATCGAACCAACTTGTCTTCCTACAATTCTTCAATTGAAACGCATCTGTCATTCCATTACAATATGGACAAGACAATCTCCCATGTGTAGTCCATCCAGACAACATCCCATAAGCAGGAAAATCACTTATGGTCCACAAAAGCATTGCTCGCATCGTAAAATTCGTCTTCGTCGAGCAATCATACGTCCTCACCCCTGTTGACCATAAATCTTTCAACTCTTTTATCAGTGGTTGTAGAAAAACATCTAGAGATCTTTTTGGATGGTTCAGACCAGGTATTAATATGGTCAAGAATAGAAACTCCCGTTGCATGCACATCTCTGGTGGCAGGTTGTATGGCGTAAGAAAGACTGGCCACAATGAATATTGTCTCCCTGACATTCCAAAGGGACTGAATCCATCTGTGCATAATCCAAGATACACATTCCGGCTATTGTTAGCAAAATCTGGATGCACTTTGTTAAAATGTTTCCAGGCTCTAGCATCTGATGGATGAGTCATCTCACCATCCGTCTTGGTATGCTCGGCATGCCATCTCATCCCACCAGCAGTTTGCTTAGATTGGTACAATCTTTTCAATCTATCTGTAATTGGGAGGTACCACATTCTTTGGTACGGTACTCTATTACGTCCTCGTCCTTGCGGTTAGAAACGTGATTTCTTGCAGAATCGACATTCTTCTAACTTCTCATCATCTCTCCAGTAGATCATGCAATTGTCAATGCAAACGTCTATCATCTCCGACGGCAACCCAAGACTATAGACCAGTTTCTGAATATCATAATAAGATTCAGAAGAGACATTGTCACCTGGAAAATACCCTTTAAACAAGTCTGTCCATGCATCCATGCAACTTTCAGGTAGAATGTGATCAGTTTTAATGTTCATCATTCTAGCAGCCAACGACAGTTTAGAGAGACCTTCTCTACAACCATCGTAAATTGGCTGATTCGTAGCATCTAACATTTCATAAACCTTTTTTGCATCTATGTTAGGTTCTTCGACTTCATCATGAGCTACGAATGCATCAGTTACAATATCATGAAACCTATCATAATCTACCATCGGTTCCTCCTGTTGATAACTATTTTCATTATGCAAATGATCAACCGGTTCACCATGAAAATTGCTATTACTACTACTAGCTTCATTCTCACAACTATAACCTTCTCCATGTTGAAACCAAATATAGTGATGTGGCGTGAAACCTCTATTTATTAAATGCTTCCAAACATTTTCACGAGGTGCCAATTTTGAATTATTGCATTTCCGACGCTTTCCTGCGCGAGCGGTGTAGAATCTGCTTGATATATAAATGTCTCCAGCCCTTCAAGAAATTCTTTCGTCACTCTCCCGTTAACATCTCTGTGCACATACATCCACCTCCGCAACTCGAAAATATTCCCATCACCAGATATTTTCTTCTCTTTTACGTTTTTAGTTTTCTGTTTTTTGGTGTGTTTCAAATGAAACACAATGGGCATATTTATAGGAAATCGCTGAATTTGGTAGATGAAATTTTGCAAGGAAACTACGAGGAAATACATTTCTTAAGAGGAAATTACAAGGAAATGTAACTACTTATCCGAAGCTAAAAACACGTTTAGAATTACAAAGTTGATAAACTCATAATTTCTTCGCTAAAAATTCGTAAGATATTTCCTCGTAAAGAACACGCAAATTTTATGTTGAGTTTACGAGGAAACATATTTTCCTCGTAAAGTCCACATGACTTTACGTCGTTTTTGCGAGGAAATTTTTTTCTCGTCATATTACGTCCATTTTACGAGAAAATCTTATTTCCTCGTAAGTTTTCTTTTCAAAGCCACGTAAATTTACGAGGACTTATTTTTCTCATTAATTTTCCTGGCTAGGAAAATGTTTTCTTGTAGTGAGGATATAAATTTTTTAATATTTCTCTATTAATATATAGGAATTATTCTTTTCGCGCGTCAAAATTCCCTGGAAATAATACAAAACTAAGTTATATTTGTTTGTAATGACATTTCCACATAATCTGTGGCAGAATATAAGAAATTTTATGTGGATAAATCATTTGGTTTCCTTTCCTCAGTGTCTCTTTGCACTAAATCCGGTGTTTCATTAGAAAGTCATTAGAACTCATATACAACAATCAATGGTGTGAAAATTCTATTTTACTCATTGTTAATTTTCAGATTTTCTAAATTTCTAACCAAATCTCAGAATCTTCATGAAAACACCACAATGTTCTAAATTTATTACCATTTATTTGCTATTGCAAGAATATTCTTTCAGAAGAATATGAATTAAAATTTCCACAACGCATATGTTTTAAATATATTCAATATATTTAGTAGGTTTAGATTTTGAAAGCTTGATTAAATTCCAGATTTAAATATTGTTTTCGATTTCATCAGTTTAATTAACAATATTAAGTTGTTTTGATTTTAAGACTAAAGAGATTTTTAGTATTATAAAGAACTTTATTAGATTTGCCTATATTTTTATATATTACAAAATTTATCAAAACAATTTGATTATAATTACATTTACGAACATGAATAATCTGTATCGGACTGGTGCTTTGGGGATTGTTTTCTTGCTTTTTGTTGACTTCCGTTTTTATGATTTTTGTCAATAGTTATTTGAGTCTTTATTTTATGTAATTTTGATATTAGAGATAATTTTGCGTATTAATTAATAATGAAAAATTCATAAATTGATTTGAAAAAAAGATACGGATGTTTCACCTTTAATTCTCTAGAAGTAACGAGTCAGAAATCTATATCTCAATAACCCTTCTAATTATCTTCAATTTAAAAGATTACAAATCGATGCTTGATAAAAAGACTGAGGATTCTAAATAGAATCTTGTATCTCGACTTCTGTATATTTTTTTCTTTAAAGAATGCCATATGATAATGTGCGCACAGTTGCACACCTAGCTTTTAAGCACATAACAAAAAGATCCGGTTGTGGATCTTCAGGACCCACCGACATCCCAAAAAATGATAAAACATCAAATCCATTCTTCACTAGTACCCATCGCCTTTCTGGTACCCATTTCCCACCCATCTCCCTTTCAACAAAATATTACATTAGACACCTTGGACAAACTTTTATAAGGAATATACCCTTTTGAAGTTTCCAACATATTTAATCACCCCCAAAACAAAGACCTCTTAGAAATTAAACATCCAACACACATCACATGCAGCATTATAGCTTCAGAAATTTTGCATTTTACAAATAGAAGTAAAAACAAAAACATAATAAAAAACTCCCAATAATTGTACATTCATGGAGCCAAAACATGGATGTGAAATTGGTTTTAGGAAACAACAATCAATAAGCAAGAAAAACAAAAGCAAATACAAAACTCTCACCTTGTAAAAAAAACTCTTGTTTGAGCTTGAGTTTAAACCAGGGGAGTTTCATTCCCATCATCACCCTAGATCTAAAACCCTAAATGGATCAGATTCACTCTCCGCAAATGTAGAAAACCAAAATGAAGCTCTATCTACTTAAAAACTGACTAAAAAGACCACTCTCACTATAACCCTAAACGAGATTAATACTATAAAAGTGAAATGTATATGGTATATTAGAAGACAATTACTATTTTTGGTTGAGTAAGGATATATCAGATGGGTCATGATATAAGATCAGAGGGCAATTTCTGGTTAAACATTCTCGTACTTAGTTTCTGAAAATGACCCATCTGAGACTGAGAAAGCTCTTCTCTTGTTTCGATTCCCACAGGCATTGTTGATAACTGAGCTATCAAGTGTGACTGGAGGGATCTCAGAGGTATCAAGTGTCGGTGGGGGGTGGCGCCACTGAGGCAAAGGACCAGACAAGAGTAGTGTCTGAAGCAATGGACCTGCCTTGAGAACAGCTTGTAAAAGACTTCCCTTTTCAGGCAATGGCTTTTCCAGCAACAATGGAGACATTATCTCTACCTGAGATGCTTGGTTTGATTGATCACTGATGGGGACATGATGCTTTCTTCGGTGTCTGAAGACGAAAAGCTTTTGTTTAAGCTAGGATTCTGCTGATGCGATTGAAGTTGCTCTTCTTCGATGCTTGAACCTCCTGATAAAGGAGGAGTGATATGATCCTGGTTATGTTGCGGTTGAAGCAAGAGATTGTCCTAGATGAGTTTATGACATTTCTCGAGAGCTTCGTCTCTTTCTTTGAGGGTTTTGGCTAAAACATCTTCGAGATGGTTCAGTTGTTCACCTCTCTTCCTTAGTTCCTCTTGAGCCACGAGCTTCGTTTGTTCTAACTCCAGTGTCGTGTACATAAGAGTCTGTCTTAGCTCTTCCATTGTCTGAACAATTCAGCAGAAAACAAAAACAATCAGAAAATAACAGAGAAACCCCTTAATTTGAGCAATTCATTTGCAGATTAGGGGGTTTAGGTCACAAATTAAGCGCGCAAACACAACAATTATCCTCAAAGTTGTTTGTTGTCTTTTCCAGCTACTTTTCATACAAAAAGGCAAAAACTAAGCTAATATCGGAAACCCCAGAAGAGAAGTCACTCAATTACATAATTAAGAACACCCATGAAAGAGTAAGACTTTGAAAAACTCAGAACAAAGTTAGGAATTCAATTTTAGGGTTTTTTCACACAGACAAAGAAGAAGACAGAGGAATTCGGAACAAAGTTATGGTCTTGGACCTACATTATGCATAGATCTAAACAGAAAAGTGAGTAAATGAAGAAAGCATCACCACTAATGTTTCATAAAAACAGAAGAAACCAAAATGTTGAAAGAAAATATCTACCTCCCCATGAGAGAAGTAAGCCCAGGTAAGAAGAGCATTGTTTTGGTCCAAATTAATATTCCAGAGATCCAAGAAAAACAAAATCGATATATATATATATATATATATATATATATAGAATGATAGAGAGATAGATAGATAGATATAGAGAGAGATAGATAGAGAGAGAGATAGAGAGAGAGAGAGAGATAGATAGAGAGAGATAGAGAGAGAGAGAGAGAGAGAGAGACCAGAGAGAGAGATGAGACAGAGAGATACAGACATACATATACAACATACATTATATACACACATATACATACATATCATACATACAACAGAGATACATACATATATACATATATACATATTCCATATATATATATATACATACATAGATATATATATATATATATACATATATAATTATATATATATATATATATATATATATATATATAATATATATATATAGAGATATATTATATAGATAAGGAGATAAAGAGAGAGAGAGAGAGAGAGAGAGAGAGAGAGAGAGGATGAGAGAGAGAGAGAGAGAGAGAGAGAGAGAGAGAGAGAGAGAGAGAGAGAGAGAGAGAGAGAGATTCTGGAGATATTTACAATCTTAAAAATATTATACATATTTCTTCTATAAAATCATAATCGGGAATCTTCGGTTCTTTTATTTATTTTATGAATCAATCCAAACAAAATTGAAAAAGATTTCCATCATCATGACCTTGCCCAAACATACAAAATCACCCGATTACACCAAACCATTCACCACCAATATCGAACAAAATTGTTCGTATTCTCTCTCGGATTTTGAAGATTAATCGGGTCAATCCTCCGACGATCAAGTTAAAGGTAACTATATATCATAGTTGTGATAAAATATTATATATACGAGAAAGTGTTCATGAGAAGAAGATTATTGTGGTTTTATATGACGTTGATAACCTAGACCAGGTTGATGCTCTGGTTGGTGAAAAATGTTGGTATGGTGAAGGAACTCTTACAGTCATCGTCTAACTACCTCTGCAACAAATTAAATACTTTTGACTAATTTTAAGTTGATCATCTTATATATAATGTTTACTGGTGTGTGATTTGCTTGTGTAAGATTTGGTTGCATTTGGTGAAAGAGGAATGGTTCGTGTTTTCCGTATATGGCGGAGAGACTGGAAGGATATTGATTTGTTTGGACGGCTAAATGATCAGCTACTGAATAGAAATACGGGATATTTATTTGTTTGCACGGCTAAATCAAATACTAGATTATTGTCACATAAATAATATTAGAACAGAAATACAAATGTTCTCGTAGGTGTATGAACCCTTGGTAACAAATTTTAAATGGCCAGCTAAATATTATGGTTAGAGATTATGTAATAATTTGCCCAGTTATAGCATTTAAATAGATGTTTGTTCTTACTTGTGTGTTGTTATATATGACAATGAAGTGCTATTTCAAACGTCAATAAAAAAAAAAAATCCGGTTACTGAATATATATATGGGATATTGATTTATTTGGACGACTATATTAGACACCAAGATACCATCAGCATAATAGAAATACAAACATTCTTGTAGCTGCATGAACCATAGATAAAGTTCACTGACGTCATGGTCAACAAGATGATTGCACACACAAGAAAACTAAGCGAATAAATCCATAATTGTACTTACTCAAAAGTTCCTGATTTTGTTAAGTTACATGTTTAGTGGTTAATGCAAGTGTCTTCAAGTGTACACAATATAGTAGCTGGTCAAACAAAACCGTATCTAAGAGCTTATGCCAACATATATTGGTTCATGATTTCCGTCGCATCTAAGAGGTTACGCCAATTTTGTAGCCGGTTATTAATTAAAATAGCTTGTCTGGTTCATAAGATATCTGGTTAAACAGAATAACCGGAAATCATGTGATGTGTTGTTTGTAAAGAAAAAAAAACAGGCTTAACTGTTTTACATAAACGGTTAGAGGTGCGGTGTATACAGAAAATTACCGCATATATGTTAACCCTAAACCCTTAACTCAATAGTGTTAACCTAATAGGCATATATGTTAAACCCCAAACCAAGGAATCCTTAACCCTAAATCCAAAATTGTTGTTCACTAAACCCTAAACCCAAGAGTTTTTATTAAACCAATTGCCTTAACCCAAACCATATATTTTAAACCAAACCCTAAACCCTTCACACCTCAACCCTAAATCGATAAATACTAAACCCTAACCACTTAACTTTCTATTAACCCAAGTGCCTAAACCCTAAAATCCCATAACTTAAACCACATATTCTATCTAATGTAAGGAATTTAAAGTTTATCCAGGGGTAGAAAGTTTTTGGATGGATAAACTTTTGTGTAACCGTTTGTAGAAAAAAAAATAGCGGTATGTTAGTAAGTTAGCTTGTTTTAATGATATAAAGTTCTAATGTAACAGATTTTGCTTGTATGATCGGTATGAATTAGTAAGAATTTGTAAAATAAACATATGTATATATATTCTTTTTTTTTCGTAACCGATTGTCTCTTGAAACAAGATATTGTAGAACCATGATGGTTTCAAAAACGTTAAAAAGCTTTCCGTGATGACATATTTGATGAATATATAATTGTACTTGCTCAAGAATTCCGGATTTTGTCAAGTAAAATTTCTTGTGGTTAACTTAAGTGTCTTCAAGTGTACATAATTAATTAGCTGGTCAAACAAAACTGTATCCCTGATATAGTGTAGACTAAAATAAGGCTGGAAGCTCTCATCATCTCTGACAAATATGACCGGATCTTTCCTTCACACAACCAAGATCATGTACACTAACATTGTTAACCTCTCTTTCCAAGTTAATGTAATGAACAGAAGCTGTAACTATATCTTCCTTACAGAGCCATTCTCTGTCTCTTCTCGGGCAGACAGTAATCTACATGAAGGAGACAGCAAATAATCACATCACAACAAGAGTGAGGTTGATGAAGATCAAACACAACTTGTATCAAAAAAATACACAACTCGGATTGACAGACGACAACTCGTTAAATCCCAAGACCGTAGCTGCAAACAAGGAAAACCAAACAAAAAAGGAGAGACAATAGAATCTTTGCTTCTATCGACACATTGCATCTCAAAACAAATCTGTGTGAGAGAAAGATAGATCTTCTCTCTTCGTTGTAACCTCTGTTCCAGGATCCATTTTCAGTGCCACAACTACTCAAGAAAGAGGATACAACGAATCAAAGAGAATAAAAGTTGGAATGAAGGAAGGAAGAAGATTAATCAGTGAAAGAGGATTTTGAATCTCAAACGAAGTTCTCTAGGAAAAAAAGTTTTGTGTAATTAATACAGAAGATTCACTATGTCTGACAATAAGATACGGTGGAGGATATGGCAATCTAGATAAATCTAACGTAGAGATTACAATATAATTTAGGTTATAGAATGGAGACTTTATAGATAGGGGCAGCAGTGTCTTAAAATATTGTTAAACAGTTCAACATAGTACATTCGTGTATTTACCTAATTACGAAGAAAGTGGTGTGTAGAGAGTGCAATTTCTCTTTAATTTATAAATAAAAACTATATAACCAGGTAATCAGATACACTTATTAGGAAAAATGTGCTCGTAGAGTACGATTTAATATATCTTTTCTTTTCATTTAAATAATTTCCGAAGCTGAGATAGATTATTCAGAATTCGGATCCAGATTAGATCCGAGATCCGATCCGAATTCGCTCTGAATATAAGATATCTAAAGTATCTAGATTCGGATCCGAAAAGTAAAATGTCGGGTCCGTCGAATATGGATTCGAATCCGGATATGTTGATTTTTTAAATCTGGATATCCGGATCCAAATTTTAAATAAATTTTATTAATAATTATACTTCATATATTAATATTTATACATAAAATTAGTTTTATAATATTATATTTTAATTTTATAATCCTATATATATATTTTATAAATTATGTATAAATATTTAATATATATATTATTTTAGAATTTTAGCATTTTAAAAACATTTTTTTTAATTAATCATTTTTAATTTTTAGATCTGAATCCAGATCCGGATATTCACGGATAATAAAATATTTAAAAAGATATCCGAAATTTGGATATCTAAAAAATACATATCCAAATACTAAAATCAAGGTGTAGATACGCATCCGGATAACCTAAAATTATTTTGGATATCCGATCCGTCCTACCTCTAACATTAGTCACCATTCATCATTAATCATATACATTAAAATTACCAAATTAATCGCAGCCTAACATCTGCATTTAGTGTAAGGTGATATATCAATACATATTAGAAGAAATTTGAAGTTATGTCCAAAAAAAAAGACTTCGCAGGAATTTAGTTAAAATGAAGGTTCAGATGATTTTGACTGAATTAGTAAATTTATTATAAAAGTAACTAAAATAATATTAATTCCCATCTTTAGCCATTTGATGTAGATTTTTATATTTTCAATTAAAGAACTCCAGCAAAATACTTTAAACCACCACAAATCTCTTTAAACTCCACGACTTAACATAGTTACATTTACAGTTAATTTTAAGTTTATTAAACCTTAGAAATCCAACAGCACTAAAATTTAAACTATTTTTTTTTACAAAAAAAACATATTTAAATTTTTGTAATCATTTTAATACAAATCATTCTGAATTTTGCATTGAATACATTTCCTAAATATTGAATAGTCTTTTAAAGAAAATTATACACTTGACGGAAAGTTATTTTCCTAGCCGTGTGTGTGGACAAAAACAAAGTTTCTCTCTCAAACAGTAATTTATCATTAGGTGAATTAAAGCAAATCTACAATTGCTACGGCATTTGTCTCCTCCGTCTTTTGCCTAAAGCTCTGTCTCCTCCTGTCATCCTTTTTGTTCTCTCTTTCCTCTTCTCTTCGTTGGAGCCAATATGTATGTTGCTCTGGTTGCTGTCATCGTGCGAGAACCCTAGCTCTGCTCCGGAAGAGGGGGAGGGAGGTTAACTCTGGCGGTCTGAGGCTTTGTTCTGGAGTAACAACGAGACATCGGGTGGAGGGGGTTTGTTTTTAGGGTTTTGATATCGGTGGATCTAGCTTTTCAATTTTGTAAATATTTTCGAGGTTGGAAGCTATAACACCCCTATCCGGATTAAATCAAAGTTAATTAGTTTACCATGCACCAATCAAACAAGAACATGTATGACGAACTAAAGAACTTTAACCAAATCAAGAATACTACGACCACGTGTACAAACATTCGAACCGAGGTTCTCAGATCAAATCCAAAATCCAAGATCAAATGTCTGAGAATGGGTTTCATAGCAATTTCATGTTAATGCCTTGCAACCCGAGTTTTAAACTATTAGTTAGTTCGTCCCAGACTAGCACTATATCATATGGAATCCAATCATTTATTATTCATTTATACTTTAGGTCCAACCACATCAAAAAAATTATACATGCTCGACTGATATTCAAACACATGTCTTACATATCACAAAACGTACAAGTTTGCAAAAGGTAGAAAATTTACACCAACAGCTTTATGCTCCTGCAACCTCGAATCGAACCTACTAAGGGTTTCTTGCAAAACAAAGAGTCTAATGAGAAACTAATTTGCTCTTTGATTCAGGTTCTCAAACAGTTAAATCATCCCCCTAATTCGTCAATCATCAAGAAGCAAAGATCAATTATTACACTCAATATGCAATGAAAAAATTAAAGCAATCAAGTAATCTAATCATCCACTCTTCGCAAGTGGTTAACTCGACATTGATTTTCGAGGCGCTCCCCTTGCTATTAGTAATCCTCCGTCCCACCCACATTAGCTCTAGACATAAAATCTCAAAATCTGTTTGAAGAGGAATTTCCACCTCTCTTGTTGCACTCATTGACTCTAGACACAAAGTCTAAAAAGCCCATGGCTCAGATCACACACTTGCCACATTATCATGTAGCCACACGGTCGACAATAACTACTCTATCACCGTGTCTTTGTGTCTTATCCAGGACTAGTTTTGGTAAGCCTACGGGTATGCACTACAAGAAAAAACGGTATATTCCGACGGACATTTCGACGGAGAAGAAGTCGTCGGACGTTATTGACGATATTCCGAAGACATACCGACGAATATCAAAAATAAAATATCGTCTGAAAATTCTGACGACTTTCCGAGAAAAGGACGTCCGTCAGAATATACTGACGGAATTCCGACGACATTCCGATATTATATTTATCCGTTGGGGTCGTCGGAATTTCGTCACTATATACCGACGGACTTCCGACAACATCCCGATCATATATATAACCGTTGTGTTCGTCGGAATTTCGTTGGTAAATAGTGACGAAATTCCGACGAACTTTGTGACCGTTGTCGACAAATAGATATGACCGTTTTATAGCCGTTTGAGATTGGAATAGACCGACGAATTCCGACGAATATGACCATTGGTCGTCGGAATTCCGGCGGAATGTCCTCGGATTGCCGGAACCAATTTCCTATAAATGCAACGTCTCCTCATTCAACTCATTCATTCCTCATTCTCTCTTCACTCTCTCTAATCACAATAATTCCGAGAAAATCATGTCTTCAGGAGTTTATTATCGTTCGTGGATGGATAAACCTCATATGGATCCCAACACAAATTTGCTTACGGATGAATACATTCAAGGATTGGAGAATTCATGAGGCTTGTTCAACAGCAACCGAATGCAAAACCGTATGTTAAGATGTCCCCGCTATACTTGCAATAATAATAGAGTTATAAAAGAATTTGATGTTTGGTCTCATTTGTATATGAGAGGGTTTTCACGTAATTATAAAGTTTGCTATCATCATGGGGAAACTGGTTATGAATATGGTAGTACTAGCGAATCTCAGCCTGTTAGCGAACCTCAGTCTGATATTAGGTTAGAAGAACCTAGAACGGATATAGATTATGGTGTAGGTACTGAGCAGATGGTACATGATCATTATAGAGGGAAGAACCAAATCCAATCTAGGAGATTTTTGACATGTTGGATGCAGGAAAACAACCTTTGTATAAAGGTTGTAGAGATGGTCATTCACCCTTATCATCTGCAACTAGATTGATGGGTATTAAGACAGACTATAATTTGGCTGAAGAATGTGTGGACGCGATTACTGATTTTGTCAAAGGTATTCTACCTGAGGATAATCTTGCACCGGTTCATACTACGAGGTTCAGAAACTTGCTGGTCTTAACTACCGCATGATAGATGTATGTATTGACAACTGCATGATCTACTGGGGAGCTGATAAGGAACGAGATAAATGCAAATTTTGTAGGAAACCTCGTTATCAGGAGACGAGGGGAAGAGTTCCGGTCCCGTTCAAAAGGATGTGGTATTTGCCTTTGACGGAAAGATTGAAGAGGTTGTATCAGTGTGAGCAGCAAAGCAATGAGATGGCATGCGAGCATTCCACAAATGGTGAGATTAGACATCCTTCAGATGCGAAGGCTTGGAAACATTTCCAGTCAACATATCCAGAATTTGCGGAAGAGAGAAGAAATATTTATCTTGGATTATGTACTGATGGTTTCAGCCCATTTGGAAAGCATGGAAGACAATATTCTCTATGGCCAGTTATTGTGACACCGATAACCATCACCGAGCTTGTGCATGCGACGAGAGTTTTTGTTCCTCTCAATTCTCGTCCCTGGGCCAGAGCATCCTAAGAGATCACTAGATGTGTTTCTTCAACCACTGATATATGAGTTGCAACAACTATGGGCGCATGGTTTTGGGACATACGATATTTCGTGCAAAGAAAACTTTCATATGCGGGCAGTACTTATGTGGACAATAAGTGACTTTCCAGCATATGGTATGTTATCCAGATGGATAACACATGGGAGGCTATCATGTCCATATTGTCAAGATGGCACAGATGCTTTCCAACTAAAGCACGGAAGGAAAACGTATTGGTTTGACTGTCACAGAAGATTTCTACCACCTGATCATACATACCGTAGGAGTAAGACTTTGTTTACGAAGAACAAGCAGATGTTTGATGGTCCACCTGAGGAAGTTAGTGGGGAAGATTTGTGGAAGCAGTTGAGGGATTCTGGTGCAGATAGGACGGCAGACGTAGGTGGACATGAAAACATTCGAGTCGATGCGGTTGGAGAGCTACATAACTGGCACAAAAAGAGTATTTTCTGGGATCTGCCATATTGGAAGGATCATCTATTGCGGCATAATTTAGATGTCATGCATATTGAGAAGAACTTTTTCGACAATCTAATGAACACAATCCTTAACATCCAAGGTAAAACGAAGGATAATTTGAAGTCAAGGTTGGATTTAGTCGATATCTGTGATCGTTCTGAACTTCATGTTGATGAGAACGGTATGGCCCCTTTTCCCATTTATCGGCTGGATGGTGCTGCAAAAGAAGAGTTCTTTGATTGGATTACAGATAGAGTGCAATTTCCAGACGGTTATGCATCAAATTTGCGGAACTGCGTTGATAAAAGCGAAGGAAAGTTTACTGGCTTGAAGAGTCATGATTGTCATGTAATTATGCAGCGTTTCCTTCCGTTTGCGTTGATAGAAGCGAAGGAAATATATTTATAATTTTATACATACATATATATATATATATATATCAATTTTAGATGTACAAATCATTTTAGATGTAAAATATTATTTTTAATATATTTATAAACATTTTAAAATATTTTTATAATTATAAACAGCTTTAAACATTTATAAACATTTTTATTTTTTTAAAAAAATTATAAACAGTTTTAAACATTTATAAACATTTTTAAAAATATTTATTAATTTTAGATGTAAAATCATTTTACATTTATATATATAAATGAAAACATTTTAAATAGAAAATCTTTCAAAAGGTTTCTTATGTATTATTTTTTTTTTTTAGGTCGAGGATGCACGCCGCTCCACCGCGACGCCGCTCAGCCGCGGCGCCGAGGTAGTTTGGTGAGTAGTTCCCGCATCGGGATCGCCCGACGAGCAAAACTCGGTTCCCATATGTTCCCGCTCAGCCCGATCCCGCTCCTTCTCAGCAGGATCCGGGGGTCAATGTCGGTTGAACTATTGGTTCAACAACCAGGTCGAGAGCATCTCCCGGTTCTCCATCCCAACCCACGACCGGGACATACTACTTGGTTAGTATTTTTATTTTATTTGTAGAATTATATTTTTCCATTAATTAACTTTCTAACATGTATTTTTAAAGGTTCAACAAGTCCAGCAATGGCATTAGCAGGAACATCAACCAGATGATGTATTCCATGCTCCATACCGGATATCCGAAGTGGAGTGTGATCCCTTCCGAGGAGCGGGAGTTGTGGTTTCGTCAGTTTGCGGTAACTTTTCAGGTTTTTAAAGCATTTTTTATTTTTTATAACATTTTTCAATTAATTTTAATATATCTACTAATTAAAATTATGTGTGTTTTGTAGCAAGAATTCACTTGGGAGTCCGGACTGACGGAAACAGTCTGTAAGAAATTCAACGAGAAGGCCATGGACTCTTATACGAAGCAGATCAACTCTTGGAAGACAGTTTGACAGAAGAACAAGAGGCCAAGATTCGTCAACGGGACGGTGTGGGAGCAGTTGATAGTCCATTGGGAGAAGGACGACACTGCAGCGACGTCTCGTCCCTCGTCCCGACCAGGTTCAGCATCCCGGACTGCCCTACTCGGTCGTCCTGCCTTGTCCAACTCGACCTTCTCCCGACCGGGTAGCTCATCCCGGTCCAATCTCCCCAGCCTGTTCGTCCAGCAGTGTCTCTTCCGACCGGGTGGCTGTACCCGGACCAGTCTTCCCGGCCAGCTTGATGTGCTTCTAGTAAACTGATCATAACTCCTCCAATCCAGCTCCAAATGACTTGAAACCACTTCCATTGGAAAGCTAACTCAATTTTCTTTGTTTCCACAAAATATTAGCAACAGAAGACATCTCTAAAGCCTCTGTCCATGCTCATCTTTTTCTTGACCAGATCAGGGATTGACTTCTCTTTTCATGGCCAAACTTGATTCTTCACCTCTTTTTGGGCTATAAGGCTTCCAAACACCTCATATCACACCAAAGCATACTCCAACACCTCATAAGGACAAATGAATGCAAAATGGACCTAAAGATGCCTAATGCCTAACTTATATGATCAAAATGCACGAGATATGGATGCTAAAAACATGTAAATATGCAAGATATCAACTCCCCCACACTAGACCTTTACTTGTCCTCAAGTAATCTTTTCAAAACACAAGGAGGAGAGACATAGAGATGGAAGAAAAGCCAAAAGAAACACTCATAGCACTCAACATGACATCCTAAAGAAACATAGCAAATAGCATGAGCAAAACTCTCTTATTATGCTCTAGCTTCACAAGGCCTATCAATTACTCTTATGCCTCTACACAAGATGCAATGCTTATCAACCAACAAGTTCTCTTAACCAGCCCTCACATTGATTCACACACACACACACAAGGTGAAGTCTCACAAATGGGCACATGATCTCAATCATTTGGCTAGGTGATCAAATGGTCAAATATGGAGGAAAAGGAGGGTTTCAATACATCATTTCAATGTGGCAATCACTCAGAAATCAAGGAGCTTGATTATTATGCAAAATTTATCTAAGACTAGGAGAAATTCATGCATACATGGATCCATCCTCATCATTCTACCCATTCTTAAGTGATTACAAGTTCTACACCCCTTCCAATCACCTCATAACCCAAAATAAAAAACATTCTCACATCACTCACCCCATGAACAACTTTCTTTCTTTTGAAATTGAATCTCTAAGGACTTTTTATTCACAATTCACACTTCTAAGCTCTAACATTTTTCTGTTTTCCCTTCCCCACTATCTTTTTGATTTTTTTTTCTTTTTCTTTTTCTTTTTTATTTTTTTTCTTTTTCTTTTTTTTATATGAAGGGGGAAGGTCAAAAACATCAATCAAGAGCTTCTTATCTTTCTATTCTAGATCCCTAGGGTTTTTCTTTCTCAATACATTCTTTTGTTCATCAATCTCAACATTGTCACATCCCAAACCTAAGATTTAAACCTTTAAGGAACAAAAACCCCACTCACCATCCTAGAAGCTAGCTCAAATGATGACCATATGCTAGCAAGAGATGAGAACAAATCCATGTCGCCCCCAATACTCTCAAGATTTTGCACATGACAAACTATCAGAAAAGACCTCACTCATGCAAATCAATGTAGGCTTCAAAGAATGGATAGGGTTCAAGGGTATGGAAGTGCCATTTGGGTTAACAAAAAGTGGTACAATGGGAAAAGATAACCCAAATGTGTATGAGATCCATGATCAAATATGCAAATGCCCATATGCAAGAGAAATTAAGTTCATTCAAGTCCAAGTTCAGGATGGAGCTGGTCTTAAGAACAATGCCAATATCAAGCAAGAAAGCAAGTTTCAAGAAGAGTTTTCAAGGCTCAAAGCATGCAAGCCTTTCAAAAGATGCTTAAGCTACTTGATATGTTTAACTAGGGTGTCAAATTTAGTGCAAACAAGTGTTCTTTACAAGGCAATGCTCCATGTGCAAGTGAATGCAACCTATATGCTCTAGACTCAATCTTAAGATGCAAGTGATGCAACTACATGATTCAAAAAAATTTAATTTTTTTTTTTGGATTTTCTATGCAAATATGAATGTACAATGCAATGCATGAGACTCTCAATCACAAAGCAAACATGATCAGATACTTGGTACCTCCCCCACACTTAAATCACACAGTCTCTGTGTGAGTAAGAGAGGAGGAGATACCCCAACAAGACAAAAGCAAATGTATATACAAGAAGGGTTGGAGTGATACCTAGGAAGGAGGTTTGGGCGTGGTGTTTGGTATCAGGGCTAGGAACTGGCTTGGTTCATAGCAACTAGAGGAGGCTGCTACATGGCAATCATAGGTCTCAGGTGGTTAATCACCTTTCTTCTCTCCTCTAGTGCTTGGCTCAACCTGGAAACCTTGACCACTTTTATTAAAAAAAAAAAACTTAAGGAAAATTGAAATTGCAAAGCTATGTACAAGGATAACCATGAGACTTCCTCCCAAGCGAGCTTGTTTTGAGTCACTTAGCTTGACTACCTTGTCTCGTGAACTAGTGAGAAGGAGGATCATTCCCACCTTCAAGTGTGATGGTGAGGACCTGAGAGAGAAGCTCTTGAAGCTTGATTGGGTCATCTTGGAGCTGAGGAGTGATGATGGCTCTAGCACTTGAGAATGGTGTGGATCTGCCCTTATGCTTGATCTTGTACTCAATGACACTATCTTTGAGCTGCTTTGGATAGAGAGTGAGGGTGTGTGGGAGCAAATCAAGAGGTGGAGGATGAGGCTCTTTCACCATCTTCTTCTTGCCAGGAGTGGCCTTTGAGGCTCCACTCATCCCCTAAGTTTTAGCACTTTCCAAGTGCTCATCACACAACTCTTTTGAACACTCTCCATCAAGACCTTCTTTCTTACCAACAACCACTTCATCTTGGGGCTTCTCAACAGCTTGTACATCACAAGTGATTGTCCCACAATAGTCTGATTCCATTGGAGGTTGGAGAGGATAGGAGACAGCTTTGTTGACATGCATGAGGGTGACCTTCTTGTTGGGAAAGTCAATGCAAGCTCCAACTGTTGTGAGGAAAGGAGTGCCAAGGATCAAAGGGACTCTCTCTTCAGATGCCATCTTTAAAACAGTGAGGTCAATAGGTATGGTGCAGGATCCAATCTTCAAGGGGAAGTCCTTGATTATGCCAAGTGGGGTTGTAGAAGAAGAATCCCCAAAGGTGAGAGGAGGAGTATCTGGTTCCATGCTTTCAATCCCAAGACTCTTCACCATATCTAAGGAAATGACATTCACACTAGCACCACTATCAACAAGAGCATCATCCATAGTTAGTTTACCAAGGGAGCAAGACAAGGTGAACTTCCCTTGAGACTCAAGCTTAAGAAGGGACTTTGGAGGGGTTGGTGGATCAATCTTCAGAATGGAGATGTCCAAAAGCTCAGCCACTTCAGCCTGGTGGTCTAGAATGTCCTTGATGAGCATCATCTGGACATGAGCTTCAAGCATACCTGATATCTCTGGAAGCTTGACTCCAACATCACTTAGATCTTTCCTGAACTTTGAGATCACCTTCTTTTGAGCTTTGGTGAGAACTCTTTGGGGAAAGGGGAGCTTATCATATGGTGATTGCTCAAACTCAGTGTCTTCCCGCTTCACTTCTTTCAGCTTGTTGTCTGCTCTCTTCACAGTTGGTGTCTCAGCTCTAGGCTCAGCTTGTTGCAGACTCTTTACCTCAGCTTTCTTGGCAGCATCCCTAAGAAAATGTGCTTCAGCTGTGGCCACAACAAATCTCTCAACATCCCCAAATTCAGTTCCAAACATTTCAATCTCATCTTTCTCTATCTCATGAGTACACATCTCAATCTTTGAAGAAGTAGTAGAGAGGATGACATTGCAAGATTTCTTGGGATTTTCTCTGGTTTTCGTGGTAGAGATCCCATTGGGCTCTTGGAGGATGAAGACATAGAAGCAACCTGGCTCTCCAAAGCTTTGAGATGAGAGGCAAGTTGCATGTACTTGTTGTTGAGGTCAGAATAGGTTCCATCAATCTTGGCATGGATGTTCTTGAACTCGTCAAGAGTTTCTTTAACATGGACTCCATATTTGAACTTGGAGCCTGAGCTTGAGAAGAGCTTCCTTGGAGCTGAGTAGACTGGTTGGCTTGGTAATCTCCTTGTTGATTGTTGTAGTAAGGTCTTTGCTGGTAGTTGTTTTGGTATTGGAAGTTGGGATCTTTCCTGTACCATGTGCCAATAGCATTGATGAAGCATAGCTCCTCTTGACCTTCTACACCATTAACCTGATTAGTTCCAGCAGGCTGCTTTTGTTTCTGGTTCCCAATGGAGATAATCTGCTCCTGCTTAGCCTTCTCTGCAATAATCTTGTCCAACTTCTCTTGGAGAGATTTCAGCGCCTTTCTTGTGTGTTGATCATCTTCATCAGTGCATCTGTTGACCCTATCATGCTCCTCACTGTAGACTGAGTCACTCTTGTCCATGTTCTCCACCAGCTCCTCAGCATCCTGCTCAGTTCTGCCCAAGAAGAACCCATTGCTGGCTGTGTTTAATCTGCTCCTGAACTCTGGAAGACCACCTCTGTAGAAGGTACTAAGCAAACTCTCTTTGGTGAAGCCATGATGTGGGCATTGAGACCAATAGCCCTTGAACCTCTCCCATGCTTCACTAAAGCTCTCAAGGTTCTTCTGCTGAAAGCTAGATCTCATTTCTGATCTTGGCTGTTCTTGAGGTAGAGAAGAATTTCTCTAGGAATGCCCTCTTGCACTCATTCCAAGTTGTGATAGAGTCACTTGAAAGAGCCTTCTCCCATAGATGTGCCTTGTCTCCCAAAGAGAAGGGAAACAACCTCAGCTTGAAAGCATCTTCAGAGACTCCATTAGTCTTAGACAAGCTACAATAGCTATCAAATGTGTCCAAGTGATCAAGGGGATCCTCCACAGCAAGGCCATGAAACTTGTTGTTCTCAATCAAATTCAGCAGCCCTGATTTAATATCAAAGTTGTTGTTCTCCACATCTGGTGCTCTTATCCCCAACCTATGACCATGAATGCGAGGTTGATCATAGGCTCCAATGACTCTAGCATTGCGCTGTGGCTGTTGTGGCTGGCGCTGTGGTCTTATGTTGTCAGCTCTTGGACCATTGCCCCCTAGGGCATCATTATCTTGAGGCTGATTCTCCATATCAAATCCCAATCTCTGCAAGTGAGCATGTTGCTCTTCTTCTCTTCTCTTTCTTGGAATCTCCCTCTCAAGTGCAGCAATTTCTTCAACAGTAGGTGTCAAATTTGATGCACCTCTGCTTCTAGTTATCATACACCTGAAATGCAAAGGGAAAAGAGCAAGGAGAAGCAATAATACAATAAAGAAAAAAATGACTTAGTCTCAAGCAAATGACTAAATCCCAATGTCAAAATCAACTTAGAACTTGGCAACGGCGCCAATTTGATAAAAGGACTTTTCAAGGGTCCAATCAAATGTTGTAGTATACAAGATGTCAATCCAATCCTAAGTGATTCTAATGCAAAGGGAATGCAAATCTATGCTTAATCTAAGTGCAACCCTTGAGTGAAGATGATTATGAACTAAAACTATACTAGAAATGCAACAAAAGAGTGAACTTTCTTTCTCAATGAGGCAAGGGGATTCTTAGGACAAGGGAATTTACTTTGGGTCATCAAGCATTAATCTAAGATGACAAACATTCAATCAATCTAACACCTTAAGCCTAGACACAATTCTAAACAAGCTCTATCTCTAGATGAATTCTCATTCACTAACATATCTCAAGCATCCAATCTCTTAGGTTGAATAATATGAAAGCAATCATTAAGAACTAGTCCATTAGCTATCTTAACACCTTTAACAACAAATCTCTTTGGTAAAGAATGTTAAAAGCATTGGAGAGTTGGTTCAGGCATTTCATAGAACACCTTTCGGGCATGAAATGCCTATAGCTCTATTTTGAAGAGGCCAACTCCAAAATAGCAAGAAGAACACTCTACAAGCAAGGATCAAGAAGGATCTACCCTATAACATCTTAGATCTACACCTAATCACCCTTAGTCTCCCAAGCCCACGAACCCTAGATAGATCTACTCACTAATAGCCATGGAAGACCTCAAAATCAATGATGATTCAAGGTTAAACATGATTAGAGAAGAAGATAATCTAATAAACACAAAAGAAATGATATGAAAAGGATCAAAGATCCAAACTTTCTTCAAGATCTAAATGTACTTTTGAGAGAAAAGAAATTGTTCTCCTCAAGGAGATTACATAAGTATTTATACAAAGGCTTAGAAAACCTAGGAACATCATTAAAAATTACTAAAAAGTCCTTGGAGTCAAATAGACTTCAGCCAATGGGAAACCAGCTTGATTTTTGGTCAGGGGTTGAGCAAATGACCCAACCCGGTCTAACCAACCCGGACCAGCCTTGTTCTGGCCGTCCCTCGTCCCGACCGGGTTCAGCATCCCGGACTGCCCTACCCGGTCGTCCTGCCTTGTCCAACTCGACCTTCTCCCGACCGGGTAGCTCATCCCGGTCCAATCTCCCAAGCCTGGTCGTCCAGCAGTGTCTCTTCCTACCGGGTGGCTGTACCCGGACCAGTCTTCCCGGCCAGCTTGATGTGCTTCTAGTAAACTGATCATAACTCCTCCAATACAGCTCCAAATGACTTGAAACCACTTCCATTGGAAAGCTAACTCAATTTTCTGTGTCTCCAAAAAATCTTAGCAACAGAAGACATCTCTAAAGCCTCTGTCCATGCTCATCTTTATCTTGATCAGATCATAGATTGACTTCTCTTTTCATGGCCAAACTTTATGCTTCACCTCTTTTTGGGCCATAAGGCTTCCAAACACCTCAAATCACACCAAAGCATACTCCAACAGCTGATAAGGACAAATGAATGCAAAATGGACCTAAAGATGCCTAATGCCTAACTTATATGATCAAAATGCACGAGATATGTATGCTAAAAACATGTAAATATGCAAGATATCAGATCCCACTTCCAATCCAGAATAGGTAAGTTCTGAAGCAACCCACCAGGTACTTGATGTTTAGCCTTGATGAGTTGGCAAGTAGGACACTTAGCCACCCACTACGCCACCCACTCCGCCACCCACTCCGCCATCCACTCCGCCACCCACTCTGCCACATCCGTCTTCATACGAACCCAATGGTAATACCTCTTGATGTCTCGATACATCTTGTTCAGCCCCAAATGTACAGAGAACTTAGATTTATGAGCTTGTCTCATGATCTCTTCCTTGAGTTCCTTGAAATTTCAAACACTGATCCGTCCATGGACCTTGATCGTACATCCTTGAGCCGCATGGTACTCCGTCTTATCATTTAGAGCAACCTTCTTAATGTTCTCATCCAAGCCTTGTGCTTGTCGGATCCTGGTAAGAAGATCAGCCTGGTTCACTGCCTCCAAACCCAAAGGCTCGTCCTCGCTAGCCAATTTGTTCAGATGCAATGACCTGACCATCCCTTCCAATACATCATCTTCCTTCTCTACTGATACCTCAGCTCTTCTCTGGCTCAAGGCGTTAGCCACCAGATTAGCCTTGCCCAGATTGTAAGCTATGTCTAGATCATAATCCGCCACAAACTCCATCCATCTTCTTTGTCTCAAATTCAACTCTGGTTGAGTGAATATGTATTTGAGACTCTTGTGGTCAGTTAGGATCTGAACCTTGGCACCATATAAATATGATCGCCATATCTTGAGAGCAAACATCACTGCGGCCATCTCCAGGTCGTGGGCTGGGTAGTTTCCCTCATGCTTCCTCAACTGCCTAGAGGCGTAGGTTATGACTTTTCCGTGTTGGGTCAGTACACATCCTAATCCAGTAATGGAGGCGTCTTTGTACCACATATGGTTGGTCAGCCTCTGGCAACACAAGTACATGTGCACTTGTCAACATGTATTTCAATGCGGAGAAGCACCTCTCACATTCCTCAGACCATATAAACTTCATATCCTTGCCGGTTAGTTGTGTCATAGGTTGGGCCAAACTAGCAAACCCTTTGACAAACTTCCTATAGTAACCAGCAAGACCTAGGAAGCTCCTAACCTCCGTAGCATTCCTTGGTCGAGGCCATTCCCGGATGGACTTGATCTTCTCTGGGTCGACCGAAACTCCCTGGTCAGACACGATATGCCCAAGGAACCCAACATTTCTTTGCCAAAAACTACACTTGCTCAACTTGGCAAATAGTTGAATGTTCCCTTAATCGTCCCAACACTGCTCCGTAGCATTCCTTGGTCGAGGCCATTCCCGGATGGACTTGATCTTCTCTGGGTCGACCGAAACTCCCTGGTCAGACACGATATGCCCAAGGAACCCAACATTTCTTTGCCAAAAACTACACTTGCTCAACTTGGCAAATAGTTGATGTTCCCTCAATCGTCCCAACACTGCTCCTAGATGCCTCTCATGGTCTTTCTTGCTCTTGGAGTATACAAGTATGTCGAAATAAAGATGATTACAAATTCATCTAAGAAATCTTGAAAGATATCATTCATTATCTTCATGAATGCTGCTGGTGCGTTGGTTAGTTGATATCTTGCATATTTAAATGATTTTAGCCATTCATTCTTGTGCATTTTGATCATCTAAATTAGTTATTAGGCATCTTTAGGTCCATTTTGCATTCATATGTCCTTATTAGGTGTTGGTGTGTGCCATGGAATGATTGGAGGTGTTTGGGAGCATTGTGACCCAAAAGGGGGTGAAAGATCAACTTGGACGGAGGCCTTAAAGATATCTTCTGTTGCTAAGATTCTGGGAAGACATAGTAAATTGAGTTATCTTTCCTACAAAAGTGGTTTCAAGTCATTTGGAACTGAATTGGAGGAGTTTTGATCAATTTACTAGAGGCATATCAACCCTGGCCGAGTGACGCGAGTAGGAATCACCGGGGATGATCACGCGGGAATCATCACCCATGCGGTTCGAGAATCAGGATGCGCCCAAGGAAACACCGCGGGGTGATCAACGCGGGTCAGCCTCATTTCCTCTTACCCAGGCCGTTTTTGTAAGCTCTTTTGGTCGAGTTTCAAGTGTCTCCAAGGCCATTTTGGTCATTTTATCTTGTGTTTTAAGGGTTTTCCAAATACATATAAATACTCTTGTATCCCAAAGTTGGGATTTATCTTTTTTCTCAAAAAACACATTTGGATCTTGAATAAAGTTTGGATCTTGAATCATTTTTATCTTTTAGTCTTGTGTTCTTGAGTAATTGTTGCTCTCTAATCATGATTAACCTTGAATACATCATGGGTTTAAGGGAAATCAGGCCTGTTAGTGAGTACATCTATCTAGGATTCATGGGTTAGGGTGATTAAGGGTGATTAGTGAAGATCTAGGGTGTTTAGTGTTAGGTCTACTTGTTTCCTGGCTTGTTGAGGGTTATCAATGCTAAACTCTAGGCTTTCACGCCCGAGAGGTGTTCGATGAAATGCCTGAACTAAATCTCCTAAGCTTTTAGCTTGCTTTGCCAAAGATATTTGATGTCAAAGGTGCTAGGATTGCTATTAGACTTGTTCTCAATGATTGCTTTAGTAATATTCAACCAAAGAGATTTGATGCTTGAGTTGCTTTAGCAAATGAACATTCATCTAGAGATAGAGTTTGTTTAGTGTTGTGTCTAGGCATAAGGAAAGTGTTTGATTGTTTGTTCAACACCTCTAGATTGGATCTTCTTCACCCAAGATCAAATCCCTAGCCCCATGAGTCCTCTTGCTTCATATTGAAAGAGAGATCATTACTTTATTGCATTTTAGCTTAGTTCTAGTTCTATATCACTTCACTCATTCGATTGTACTTAGCTTAAGTACAGACTTGCATAACCTTTGCTTTAGAATCACCTAGGATTGGTTCGACAATCTTTTATACTATATCTTTTGGTTAAGGACCCTTGAAAAATCCTAATAACATCAAATTGGCACCGTTGCCAAGTTCTAGCTGATTTTGACATTGGGATTTAGTCACTTGCCTGATAGTAAGTCTTGTTACATTTATCTTGTTACTGATTCCCTTTCAAGTGGTTTTTCTTTTGCAAGGTACATTCACAAGAGAGGAAGATCATGTCTCTTGACGTGCAATCATGTTCAAGGCTATTTTGGAGAGTCAAGAAAGGATGATATCTAGAAGCTCCACTTCTTGTGAAAGAGCTTATGAGCCAACCACCCCATTGGAGTACCAACCACTTGGAAACTTTCGTCAAGGAAACCAATATGAATATGGTGAGAGATACCAACCTTGGGATTTAGAGTATGAATAACAAGAAGTCAAATTCCCTCAAGCCTCAAATGAAGAAAACATCACCAACATGCTTGAGAAGTTGTTGGAGAATCAAGAAAGAGGAAGAATTGAGATAGAAAGGCAACTTGATTCCCTTTCCACTAAGATAGATGTTAATGGCAAAGCTCTTAGCTCAAGGTTTGATGGAGTCCTAACACAGGTGAAGTCTATCAACAACAAACTGTCTCACATGATTGAAGATCAAGAAGGAAGCATCACTCCCCTTTACAACACCAACACTTATGAAGAATGTTCCATGGATATGGAACTTGATGTTGAAGAGGATGTTCAAATCAAGGATAGATTTCAACAAGAAGCTGATTACTCTCTACATGAGCTTGAATTACTCCTTGGATGCATGGTAGATGAAAATCTTGTGCAAAGATATGAAGAGCAAGTTGAACCATTGCATCCATGGGTTATTCAACAAGGAGAAAGGATGAAGAAGTAATCTTAGTTGGAAGAGTCTTTGAAGATCTTTGTGATGATGGTTTGGTTGTTGAATGCATAAAGGAGATGAGAGAGATCTCATTGGTTATGGATGAGTTCTCAACCAAGAAGGAAATGCATGTGAAGCTTACTTCCAAGGAAGGAACAAGGGGTGAAGAGTCTAGGGAGAATCCAGTGATTCACATTGAAGAATCTCCCAAAGAGATGCACCAAGAAGACTCTCCTATGGACAAAACCCTTTGACTACCATTTCGGTATACTCTCTACCAAGGAACTCATTGTTGATGATCCAAGGAAGGTACCCTTTGAAGAGATTAGGATCAATGAGTTTAGGGGTTGGTTCTATGAAGAGTATGATCATGGTGATCCTGTTTGGAAAGAAGGTCTCCACTACATGGGTAAAGAGCTTAGACACATCCAGCCTTCACTTCTCCGCATCAGCCTATCTCTCCCGGTGGAACAAATCCGAGGCCAAGGGTCCTCTACCACCCAATTTAGCCAACAGCTCCAAGTTAGTGTCACTCCAACCTTGTACATATTTAGTTCTCATGTTTCTTTCCTTCCCTTAGATATCTACTTTGAGCTTACTCTCACACAAGGGACTGTGTGAAGTAAGTTTGGGGGGAGGGTCTACAGCCTCACATCATTTTCTGTTTTTTTTACTTGTCATGAGTCTCATGCATTGCATTGCAAGTGCCATTTGGGTTAACAATGAGTGGAACAATGGAAGAGGATAACCCAAATGTGTATGAGATCCATGATCAAGTATGCAAGTGCCCATATGCAAGAGAGATTAAGTTTATTCAAGTGTACGTTCAGGTTGGAGATGGTCTTAAGAACAATGCCAATATCAAGCAAGCAAACATCTTTCAAGAAGAGTTTTCAAGGCTCGAAGCATGCAAGGCTTTCAAGAGATGCTTAAGCTACTTGATATGTTTAGCTAGGGTGTCAATTTCAGTGCCAGACAAGTGTTCTTTACAAGGTTTGCTCCCAATGCATGAATGCAACTATATGCTTTTAGACTCAATCCTAAGAATGCAAGTGAAGCATGATATGAATCGAAATGCTTGAAATTTTTCAAACTTTTGTGGATTTTCTATGCAAATAAGATGAGTGAGGCCTCTTTTGATAGTTTTGTCATGTTCAAAATCTTGAGAGTATTGGAGGCGACATAGATTTGTTCTCATCTCTTGCTAGCAGAGATCATCATTTGAGCTAGCTTTTATGAGGGTGAATGGGTTTATGTGATTTAAATGTTGATGTCTTGGGTTTGGGATGTGAGAAAGTTGAGAAAGATGAGCAAGAGAGTGTAAACGAAAAGGAAAAACCCTAGGGACCAAAAGAAAGAAAGAAATCTCTAGATTGTATTGTTTGAGACCTTCCCCCTATATATATATATAAAGGGAAAGATTCAATAAGATAGTGGGGAAGGGAAAATAAAAAGAGTAGAGCTAAGTAGTGTGAAATGAAGGTCCCTAGTTGATTGAGCCAAAAGAAAAAGAGAGTTTTTCATTGGGTGAGTGATGTGAGAAGGTTTTATTTTGGGTTATGGGATGATGTAAAAGGGGGTAGAACTTGTAATCACTTGGGAAAAGGGTAGACTGATTAGAATGAATCTATGTATGCATGAATTGCTTCTAATCTTAGATAAATTTTGCATAATGATCAAGCTCCTTGTTCTTGAGTGATAACCACCTTAAAATGATGCATTTGAACCCTCCTCTTAATTCTCATTAGACCATTTTCCTACCTAGAAAAATGATTGAGATCATGTGCCCATTTGTGAGAATTCACCATGTGTGTGTGTGTGTGTGAATCAATGTGAGAGCTGGTTAAGAGAACATGTTGGTTGATAGGCATTGCATCATGTGTAGAGGCATAAGAGTATTGATAGGCCTAGAGAAGCTAGAATATAATAAGAGAGTGTGCTCATGCTATTTGCTATGTTTCTTTAGAATGTCAAGTTGAGTGCTATGAGTGTTTCTTTTGGTAATAAGCTCCCATCTTATATCTCTCCTCCTTGAGTTATGAAAAGTTTACTTGACGACAAGTAAAGGACTAGTGTGGGGGAGTTGATATCTTGCATATTTACATGATTTTAGCCATTCTCTTGTGAATTTTGATCATGTAGTTAGGTATAAGGCATCTTTCGGTCCATTTTGCATTCATATGTCCTTATTAGGTGTAGGAGTGTGCCATGGAGTGATTGGAGGTGTTTGGGAGCATTGTGATCCAAAAGGGGGTGAAAGATGAACATGGAAGGAGGCTTTAAAGATATCTTCTGTTTCTAAGATTCTTGGAAAACATAGTAAATTGAGTTAGCTTTCCAACGAAAGTGGTTTCAATTCATTTGGAACTGAATTGGAGGAGTTATGATCAATTTACTAGAGGCATATCAACCCTGGCCGAATGACGCGAGTAGGAATCACTGGGGACGATCACGCGGGAATCATCACCCGCGCGGCCCGAGAATCACGACGAGCCCAAGGAATATTTGGGGACGATCACGCAGGAATCATCACCCGCGCGGCTAAAGAATCACGATGCGCCCAAGGAATCACCGCGGGTGATCAACTCGGGTCAGCCTTATTTCCTCTTACTCAGGCCGTTTTTGTAAGCTCCTTTGGTCGAGTTTCAAGGTCTCCAAGGCCATTTTGGTCATTTTATCTTGTGTTTTTAAGGGTTTTCCAAGGACATATAAATACTCATGTATCCCAAAGTTGGGACTTATCTCTTTTTCTCTCAAAAAACACATTTGGATCTTGAATCCTTTTTTATCTTTTATTCTTGTGTTCTTGAGTAATTGTTGCTCTCTAATCATGATTAACCTTGAATCCATCATGGGTTTAAGGGAAATCATATCTATTAGTGAGTAGATCTATCTAGGATTCATGGGTTAGGGTGATTAAGGGTGATTAAGGGTGATTAGTGAAGATCTAGGGTGTTTAGTGTTAGGTCTACTTGTTTCCTTGCTTGTTGAGGGTTCTCAATGCTAAACCCTAGGCTTTCACGCCCGAGAGGTGTTCGATGAAATGCCTGAACTAAATCTCCTAAAATTTTAGCTTGCTTTGCCAAAGATATTTGATGTCAAAGGTGCTAGGATTGCTATTAGACTTGTTCTCAATGATTGCTTTAGTAATATTCAACCAAAGAGATTTGATGCTTGAGTTGCTTTAGCAAATGAACATTCATCTAGAGATAGTGTTTGTTTAGTGTTGTGTCTAGTCATAAGGAAAGTGTTTGATTGTTTGTTTAACACCTCTAGATTGGATCTTCTTCACCCAAGATCAAATCCCTAGCCCCATGAGTCCTCTTTCTTCATATTGAAAGAGAGATCATTACATTATTGCATTTTAGCTTAGTTATAGTTCTATATCACTTCACTCATATTGCACTTAGCTTAAGTATAGACTTGCATTCTCTTTACTTTAGAATCATCTAGGATTGGTTCGACAATCTTTTATACTACATCATTTGGTTAGGGATCCTTGAAAAGTCCTAACATCATTAGTCCAGATGGCATGACCACAAACTCATAGTGGCCGTACCTCGTCTGGAAGGCTATGTTCCTGACATCATTTGGTTTAGTTGGAATTTGATGATACCCGGAAGCCAAATAAATCTTGGAGAACCACTTTGCTCCCTTGAGCTGATCCAAAAACTCATCTATCCGAGGCGATGGGTACTTGTTCTTCATCGTCACCTGGTTCAACCCTCAATAGTCAATCCACAACCTGAAGCTACCATCTTTCTTTTTCATGAAAAGAACTGGGTCTTCTCAACGTGACACACTAGGTCTTATGAAACCCTTATCCAGCAACTCCTTCAGTTGCTTCTTTAGCTCGGCCATCTCAGCAGGAGCCATACGATCGGGACTTTTGGATAATGGGACCGTCCCTTGTTCCAGTTCTACTATGAATGGGTCCGACCTATCAGGGGGAATGCCCTGAAGCGCCCTAAACACATCATGGAACTCCCGGACCAGCGCTATTCCCTGCCTGTCACCACCCCCTACGACCTTTTTAGTAGCGATTGTGGCCAGATGAGCCTCACAACCTTTCCTCAGCATCCTGTCACAATGGATTGCTGACACCACCAAGAATCCAGAGATCGGACGTATACCTTGGAACCTGATCGGAGATCCACACCCACTCTCAAACTGCACGCGCCCCCGGGGACAGTCTAGAGTGGCCCGATACATTCCGAGCCAGTCCATTCCTAAGATCACCTCATGATTATTTAGGTGGACTATCGCAAGATCCACATGCATGACCCTGTCTTGGATCATCACTGGAATGTTCTTCACCAGACCTAGTGAACTTATTTTCTGCCCACCGGCCGCATTCACTATGCAAGGATAATCCTTCCCATCTGGAATAACCCTTTTCCGATCATCTCTGGACTCACAAAACTATGTGTTGCTCCAGTATCGAAAAATACGTGTGTTTCCACACCTGACTCAATCTAAGTATTTAACCATTCTAAGTTCTGTACCATGCAATTCTACTGAATTGAAAAAGAACAAGGCCAGAACTATTACCAGTGGTCGCTTGGAATGGTCAAGCCTCGTTCGCATCCTTGGACAGCTCGTACACACGCGGTGTTGAAGCCTGCATGCGGTTCTGGTTGGACCTTCTCGACTCCCCACGTCTCTTGTTCGACCCAGTTTGCAACTTAGGAAAATCCTTGCGAAGATATCCCTTCTTGCCACAGTAATGGCACGTCCTAGTATCCTCACTTGCCCCTTGCTCATTCCTAGGACAGTAAAGGGCTGGGTGTCCATCTTTCCACAACGGAGACAACCTCCCATAGCTCTCCAACATTCCCCACCATGGTGATTTCCACACTTAGGGCACTCAGATCTACCACTTGAGGTTTTACCCTCCTCGACCTGGTCCCTCTTCCTCTTATGGTCACCAACATGGCTTGTAGAAGTCGTGTGAATCCTAGATTTCAGCCTAGCCTCCTCTGCAAGGTTAGCCTCCAGCAAGGCCATCCTCTCCACCAGCTCAGGTATGGTGCTAAAGGTACGAACTGAACTGTGAGTCCTCAACTCAATCCTCAATCCCCTAAGGAACCGACAAACTTGGACTTTCTCCTCTTCCAGCTCCTTACTCACATAGCGCCTGAGTCGATTGAACTAATCTTCATACTCCCGGACCGTCCTACGACCTTGGGTCAGGTTCAAGAACTTAGACTCCAAACGGTCCCATGCTTCAGCTGGAAAGTACTAGTTGTTGAACTCAACCTCAAAATCAGAGAAGCGTTCAATGGTGCGCTTGGTACGCTTGTCTACAGCTAACCACCAGTTGTGTGCATCACCTTCCCGGAAGTGAACTGCAATATCCTTCTGGTAATCAGCTGGGCAACGGGTTGACTTGAAGTTACGAACCGACCTGGTCCTCCAAACGTCTGCCTCTAACGGATCCGCACTTCCAGCAAAGTGCTTAGTGCCCAACTTAGCTATGTGAGCCAATAAACTCAAGTAATCCACCCTCTTCACTACTCTAGCTGGTGGATCGATCTCGACCACCTCAACCACCTCTTCCACTCGCTCATGAGCTAAAGGAATAGCTTTTGGAATGGTTCTAGCTTGACCCACAGACGAGTTCACTAATGGTGTGAACACTTGGGTCAGAGCCATCATCTGGTTCCCCATAGCTTGCATATTTTCCAACATATCCTTCATGGATGGTTCAGTAGCTAGATTATCCGGTCCAGCTGTACCATCGACCGCCGCAACATTACACTCGTCTTGGCACCCAGCATGTGAGGATCCACCCTCATCCTCTAGCTCCCTTTGTTGCTGATTCTCATCTCCATCCACACGAACCTCATCAGGGACAAACTGATCAGCTGGTAATCATGTTTCATTGTTGGCGGTAACTACTGTTGTTGGCAACAATGCAGTCGGATCAACTCCATCAGCATCCACATGTCCGGATACTCCAACTGCCTACTTCCCTTTCCTAGATTTAGACTTGCTTTTTCCACCCTAAGGATTCAAATCAAGTTAGTCCACAAGACATAACATAAAAACCGCAAACAATCCCTAAGGCTAAGCAAATCAAAATGACCTTACCATGAGACCCAGTCGGATGTGTGGTGAACTACCTTAACCTAAAACATTCCTAGAATCAACTTCGCTCTGATACCAACTTGCCCGATCCTGGCCCTTAAGACCCAACAAGAATCCGCAGCCTTACTTAACTAACTCATGTTGTTTTTGTTCATTTTAAGTCCAATATTTTTTTAAGTCATTTTCAACAAGATGAGGTTCGACAATTTTCATTTATTCAAGCATAAACACATAAGAAGAAATCGTATTTGTATTAATATAAAAGATGTGATCCAATACACAGATTCAGTTTGCACAATAGGTTATCATAAGTTCATTTCTAACAAGCTACCCAATATCCCACACATCCATCCACAGCCAAGGTCTTCATGGCTCCTTGGTCTTACCACGATCATGGTCTAATCTTGGAACCATAAACCACAACACATAAATATAAATTGGATATCCTAACAAGCATTCCTAAACATGCATGGTTCGGTTCTCTTAACTAAGTTCCATAAATCTATCCATTCATCCTAAAAACACACGGCCATACTTGGATCAACACACAAGAGAACCGCCAACCATTATAACATCACAAGGTTGACCAGATCTAATGTTATCTAACCCATCGGCTGAAATCCACATGATCGGACCATGATGAGTCCGGCCAAGGGCCAAGGACCGGCCTAAGACTTGGTCCATTATTACCAGTAACAACAGAATATACAAGACCGCAATATAGAGAAGAAGAGGCGATCAGGTAAATAAAGAGAGATGGATATAGACCATCACTAAACCGACCAAAGCTCACACAGAATCTCACCGCGGCTAAGAAAGGATGGTTCGGTCCAGACCACTCACCTTGGGCGTGCGCTCTGGTTGGCTCATGCCCTTCTCCAAGTCCTTCTCTTTGCCTCTAGTTCCCATCATCAATCGATCTTCACTTCACACGGACCAATCTTCTGTTTGGAATCAAATCACCACCACACACGGCCTTGCTTTGGCCGCACTTCTTCTATAATTTTTTTCTTTTTCTCTCTCACGAAATGGGCAGAGTTTTCCCTAAGGAAATTGATGCCAAATCTCGACCCCAAGGCCTTGTATTTATAGAGGAAAATTCAGCCAAACCACCTGGACGAACAGGTACGACCGGATGGGGGAATGGCTACAATTTGTACCATTCTCACCCTTTCGCACCAAACTACCTCCAACCGCCCTTTTCTTACTTGAGCCGGTCAATCACAAGTCCAATATGCTTGCCTACGTGCCTGGTTCACTTTCCCAAGCCAACAAACCCATCGGACCTCATGGACATTAAGCCCGGACTCATAACCGCCCATGACCCGCGCCCATCACCCATGACCCGAACACTCCACCAAGCTGAGATGAGCTGATTTCCAGCTGACCTAACTGAGTGAGCTAGTAGTCCAGCTACTGCAGCTGACCTACTCTTAAGTTAGCTGACCTGAGCTGCACCTAGCTTAGCCTAGCTGGTCGAGCTACCTTCCCGCATTGTCCAGCTGCCATAACACTCGTCCAGTTGTTTTGACTTGTCTCCATCCGTTTCTGGTTAAGTCTCAGCCTCCTGATGCCCTTAGCCCTTCTTCTCAGCCATGATACGCTTGCCTTTAGGTCATATGACCTGACTGGTGCGTCTCCTCGCGCCATGGCTGAGTCCAAGTGCCTTATCTAGGATCGGAGACATCACACTCTCTCCCTTCCTCTTCCTTGTAGAAGATGGATTACATCCCTACACAAGGTATGTAAAATAGCAGATGTGGCCCATCAAGTCGAAGCATCAGCTCGGCTCATCAGGTAAAAATATCGGCTCGCTTGAGACTGCTTTTAGACGACCAACGGAGCGATTAAAAGCGTGTGGCTAAAAAGTTCAATCTTTCGGCCCAGTTTCTCGGCCCTGCGAAATAAAATCCATTAGGGCAACCAGATCTAGGGAGAACACAAAGAAGACCGTATATATAAGGAGAGGTAGAGACGACGAAAAGGGGATCGACACTTTCACACAGATACTTGGCGGCTAGAATTAGGGTTTAGTGTCTTTATATTCTTGTCGGCTTGTACTTTTTCCCGATTAGCTCTCCGAGCACCGGCTTGTTGCCATATTTTCTTTCCTTATTTGTACCTACAAACATCTCTTGATTTAATAAAACGTCTTTGGACTCTAACCTACCGACGAGTTTCGTCTCTCTTACTGGAATCCAACCAAACTCGGTACAAACATTCCTCTTCCTCTTTGTTTCTAGCTCCGTGTCCTTTCTTCTTCCCGTCGACATGTTCGGTGCTGTGGTTGGAGCTCAATCGCGGTTCCTCTATGGATATGCGGTTTGTGGTCTTTAATCTAGAGATCCAGTGAGGCGGTGTAGGTTGGGTGTGAGCGGAGTAGGTTTTTAGGGTTGACGTTTTCACCTTTCTAAGTCAACTCCTTTGTCGGCAGTTTGAGCGCATGACCATATTTGTGAGACCCCTCCCTTCAGATTTGTTAGGCTTGCCGTTTAAGCTCTTAATTTGGAGTAGAGTGGCCCGGTGTGATCAGAGATTTATCATCTCTTGGTGTCGAGTGGTAGTCCCTCCCTCCCCTATTGGACTTGTGTTTCTTCAGTGCGTTTTCTAAGAGGCACACACGTGGTGGCCCTTTTTGCTGTGTGGCAGCTGTTCCTTGGCATTTTTCGTGTGTGGTTGTTGGTTTGTTTCTCGGCCATCTATGACCTGCACTTAGGACTCTTCTGTTGGGGTCAAAATCGGTCACGACGGAATCAATGCCTGAAAGTCCCCGGAAAGTATTTCTCGGAACAAAAAGTCTCGTATAAATCGAAAAAAGGTTATACGACAAGTTCTCGAAATAGAATATCTAATCTCTCCGACAAACAACCCTCGGGAAACAAACGGCAAAACAAAAGGAGGTCGGAGCTTGGTCTTACCAGGTCAACTCACCATAGGGCGGGCTCAGTCTTCCCAGATCACCCTAGGACAAGCTCACTTTGTTCTCCTTTGAGTCTAGATCAAAATGCCTTTCGTTTCGTCTCAATCGGAGTTTCCGTTGAGATTTTATGAAGAGAACAAAGTCAATGTCCCAGCCACCTCGTGGGTGTACTCGCCCGACGAGCTCAACCCCGGTATGAGTGTACTCGCCGGGCGAGCTCGACCAGCACACGGGTCAGCTCGCCGGTGAGCTCAGCCCCAGCATTGGCGTGCTCGCCCGAGTATGACCGTCATACGGGTCAGCTCGCTGGCGAGCTCAACCCCTGCACGGGTGTACTCGCCGGGCGGGCTTGACCAGCATGCGGGTCAGCTCGCCGGCGAGCTCAACCCCGGTGTGGGTGTGCTCGCTCGGCGAGCTCGACCAGCACGTGTGTCAGCTCGCCGGCGAGCACAGCCCCAGCATGGGCGTGCTCGCCGGGCGAGCTCGACCAGCACGCAGGTCGGCTTGACCGACGAGCTGACCTGATCCCGGCCTGTCCGACTTACTTCAACTCCCGTATCTTCCGTATAGCTGTGACGTCCGACCTTCGGGACAACATACTTCTCACTTCGTTTCGATTAAAGTTATTCTCGAAGTTTTACAACTAAAACCGAGAAAATCGTATAAATGCCCAAAGGCCTAAAAACGACCCTCAAGGATCCAAACTTGTCTAGAGGCCCACCTACGATCTCAGAGGGGATCCAAGTCCATAGGAATTATGACGGTTTATCCTAACTCTCGGAAGTAGGATAAATGTTAAGTTTCCGAAAATAAATGTCAAGATTCGAGGATTATTACGAAGATCGACGGAAAATGGAATATTCCCAAAAAGAGATAAACTTGGGCCCGAAGGCAAAGGAATAAACGGGCCACCGACCTAAAGCAACTATATAAGGAGAGCTGGAGAAAAAGAAAAAGGGATCCGAGAATTTAGACTTAGAAAACTCCTGCTAGCTTAGAGAACTTAGAACTTAGGTGGTTAGACTAGCAAGGCAGGACTTAGAACGTCTGGCCGCCTCTTGTTCTAGTTTTATCTTATCCGCAGACCTCTTTTCCTCTCGGAAGGATCTAACAATTCTTTAACTTCAGAGCTCCGCACATGGAAACCCTAGGCATAATCTTCGACATGTCTGTTTCTATGACCAACGCTCGTACTAGACGAACTCGCCCAGGCAGTTCGATCTCTTGTTCAATTCTTTCTAACTGAACTACGTCCGACTTGATCCTCGAAAGGGGTACGTAGGCAGCCTTTCTTAAGGTCCAGTCCCAACTCTTAACAGAGCCTTTTCCGCATTAATTTGGTCACTTGTCGTTGGCTATCGCAGAGAATTCAGACCTCAAGGAAAGCAAGGTTTTCCTTACTTTCCTCCATATTTTATTCATTAAAATCGACGGTGTGAATTTCAGTTCCCATAGTTTGGCGCTAGAAGGAGGGGGAGACGGATTACTCTTACTCATACCGCCGCAAAATGGTTGATCGAAGCGATGTCCGGAAATATGAAAGAAAAACTCGCAGTTTACATCGACACTGATAAAACAACTCCAGCAGCGACTGCTCATATGGCCAATGCTTACGCAAACGCCACAGTGCTCGAGCAAATCAAAAACCTAATCGCGGTTTTTTGCCACAGGAAGAGCACGAAAACGATCTCGCAATTTCTCTGTCTAAACAGAAAGGGCAACGATAAAATCTATCAAACCCCAAAAATTCGTCTTGTTACCAAGGTAGAGAAATCTCAACGAGCAATGGTTCTACCAAAAAACGTTTTTTCGAGAACCTCTCGGAAAAATAAAACTTGCTCTTTTTGAAACTTATGGGAGAACCTAGATTACTCGTGAAAAAGAAGCACGACAAATCGGGTCATCGATTCCCCACTGCGGTATTTCATTCTAACAATTCTCGGGAAACACACGACGAAACGAAAAAAGCGCTTACCAATACTTCCAACCGCCCGAACCATCCCGAGGAAGCACATAGTCGACTGTCCCACCAGCTTACCATACAGCGAAGCTCGCCCTTCTCGACAAACTCGCCATACGGCCAACTCGGTCCTTCTCGGCCAGTTTTTGAAAAAACAGAGTTCAATTGTATAAAATCACTCCAAACCTAAGACGGTTAAAGAAGACTAAACAAAGCCAAAACGAGAGGTCATATCCCTCACTGCTAAGACGTCTTCCGAAACCTAGAATTTCATAACGCTGCGCGAACTCTCAATTTTTCCACTAAGCTTACTTCGGAGAAACTACTCAAAACTCCTTCGGATCAATCCTACGGAAACGAGAAAATTTCTGATGAAGTTTAGTCGCAAAAATTACAGCTCACCGCAGCGAGAGTTTCTGATATTAAAATTCGATAACATTTTACGGAACACCTTTCGTAAAATAATACTCGATAGTATTTCACGAGACAGCTTTTGTGCAATTAAACTCGAAAACATTTTACGAAACAGCTTTCGTAAAATTAACTCGACAACAGTTTGCAGAATAACTTTCGTAAAATAAAAGCTCGACAACGTTTTAAGAAACAACTTCCGTAAGATCGAACTCGGCAATATTTTTTGAAACATCATTCGATAATTTAAACAAGATCATATGAAACAATAGGGTCTGGGACATGAACAGTTCGCTCATAGCTTGACGAACTAAACCCAAATGACATCTTATCCATTGCTTCCTCTTTCCTAAACGCCCCTCTTGGCCTGCTTCTCCTCCTTTTGTTTCAACGAGTTCGTAAAATTCCTTCGGAAAACCGGAAGTACGGACAAACGAGGACATAACCTGGACGTTGATGTCTCCTCCTCATTCCGATATTGTCGTCAGAATTTCGTCGAAAACCAGTTCGTATAAAATTCAGTATCAGGCTTTTCGAAGCCCCTTGACATTGAATTGAAAGTGGCCATTCCGAAATGCCTAACAAACTCCCGATAAATTACTAACTCGTCAGAAGAAAAGAGGAGACGAAGAAGGACGAAGAGGCAATGCTGAATAGTCGATGAGACTAAGGTATGTTCGACTCAGAAAGTTTTATCAGGTTTTAATTCTTCGTAGGAAAGGAATGAAAACGTCTTGAAAACTGCCGTAAAATTTAGGGAACTTAGAACCTAGGTGGATAGTCTATCAAGCTAAGTCTTAGGCAATTTTTCCAGTCTTGTTCTATTGTTCCTTGACTGTCCAGGCAGAACATGCAAACCGATCTAATCTCTCGAAAAACCGAGAAACGATCGCAACGCATCCTAAGCAATTTTCATGCAACCAAAGGAAATTTATACGAACCATTCATCGTATAACTGAAACTTAAAGTGGAAAATTGTTTTTAACAGCCATCAGCCGAACTCGAAAAAACTTCGTTATGCTTGGCCTGTCAATCTCGATGAATGCTATTCGGCCCTCAGCCAACTATGCCTTTCCATAAAGCCCGAACCTGAATTCGGCATCCCCTTAAAAGACAATCGTAAACAAACATGACCTTAATGTTAACACGAAAGGGTCATGGTCTAATCTTTACCAACAACTTCCTTGGCTATACGGCGAACACAGCCTCCATGCCAATCCAAAACTACTGAACCACCGCCCAATCACTTAACGGCTAAAACGACAATCCAGGATTTGTCATAGAACGCCAAGTGACTATTACGCAAGCAGTTTGTCGTATTATCCAGAAACGGAAATCATACGATAAATTCTTCATAAAAAAAACTCAGCCCTAACAACCATATGGTTAACGGAAGATTTAAACTTATCATCAATCGATTAAGTTCTATACGCCCCGTAAACACGAATAAAAGAAAGACTCGTGACAAAGCTCCAAGAGTTATAATGAGTCATCCTTAAAAGGATACAAAACAAATCCCGAAGGCCAACACTTCACGGCACGTGAAGGTAGACGCTTCTCCTGGGTCAAATTTACGACCCTCAGTCCTAATTCCTGATCAAAAATCAAAGAAAAATTTTAGCGTCCAAACTGAAACAACAGTTTCTGGCTGCGAACATTCGCAAAACATCTCCAAGCCCGCGAACATTTCAACCACGAAATGCGCACACGGAAAACTCAACCTTCAGCACTAGACGCCGCTAACGCCGGGACATGTCCTCAAAATTCCAGACGAAATGCTCGCCTCAGGAACTCAAAACATACAAACACGCCTCTAACGGTAACATGCCTCTAAAATGGTATCATTTCGTTGTTGCTGATCACAACAAACAAACTCTAACGTCCTAAACAGACATTACCCGCCCTCGAAAGGATAGGCTCTCTTACATCCGACAAGGATAACATAGCGCGCTATACAAGAAATCCGAAATTTTGTTAGCACCTCCAAACGGTCTTTGGAAGTAGCTCAATTCGTGCCAAGACAAGTCATATAAGCCGATAACAATTCGCGGACTTTAAATCGGTACGAATCAGGTTAAAATCGCAAACAGACAAAACGAAAGCCGACTTGTCATCGCAAAGCCTTAGTCTGAAAGTAAACCTAGGTCTTGCCCTAAACCCAGCCATGCTGGATCTTGACATCTCAAAGACATAGTATCAACACCCCGATACGAGATCCCAAAATTTGTCTCTTCATTTATATTTGTACGTTTATGAGTCTCCGCAAACCAAAAGACTTCGGGAATTCTCATCTTACACAACGACAGGTATGGTGATCATCTGAGAGACATGATTGAGACGACAACTCACACCCTGTCCCTCTAACTTCGAAAAACGGAAGTTCTCTCAATTTATAAAAACCACGATTTTATAAATTTGAGCAAAATATTTTAAAAGCCCTAAAACGGCAGGGATTCAGAGCCACCAACGGCCAGTCCCGAAAAATACATCATGGCCTCACAACGGCCAGAGCAAAACGAAATACAATCAACAGCAGCATGCTCGAAAGTCTCTGCACGACACATAACCAGACCATGTAAGTCTCGCTGGAAAACAGATCACAAGGGTTTTAAACTCCAAAATGAACTACGAAAGGCTTGATCCCTTCAACAAGGGTACATAGGCAGCCTTCGAAAGGCCCAGCCCCAATCTTACCACTTTCAATGGAGCGTTTCAACCATTAACTCCGCCTACTTTACCTAACATGTCTTACCGCCCGCAAGAACATCGCGAAAGTTCTAACGAGCTGGGGGGCTAACTGTTGGGGTCAAAATCGGTCACGGCGGAATCAATGCCTGAAAGTCCCCGGAAAGTATTTCTCAGAACAAAAAGTCTCGTATAAATCAAAAATAGGTTATACGAAAAGTTCTCGAAATAGAATATCTAATCTCTCCGACAAACAACTCTCGGGAAACAAACGGCAAAACAAAAGGAGGTCGGAGCTTGGTCTTACCAGGTCAACTCGCCATAAGGGGGGGCTCAGGCTTCCCAGCTCACCCTAGGACAAGCTCACTTTGTTCTCCTTTGATTCTAGATCAAAATGGCTTTCATTTCGTCTCAATCGGATTTTCCGTTGAAATTTTACGAAGACAACAAAGTCACTGTCCCGGCCACCTCGTGGGTGTACTCGCCCGGCGAGTACAACCATCACGCGGGTCACCTCTCCCTCTGTAATGGCCACCTCGCCCTAGGGAAAGCTCACCTTTTTTCTCCTTTGAGTCTAGATCAAAATGGCTTTCGTTTCGTCTCAATCGGAGTTTCCGTTGAGATTTTACGAAGAGAACAAAGTCACTGTCCCGACCACCTGCGGTGTACTCGCCCGGCGAGCTAAACCCGGTATGGGTGTACTCGCCGGTGAGCTCGACCAGCACGCGTGTAAGCTCGCCGGCGAGCTCAGCCCCAGCATGGGCGTGCTCGCCGGCGAGTATGACCGCTATCGGGTCAGCTTGCCGGCGAGCTCAACCCCGCACGGTGTACTCGCCGGGCGAGCTCGACCAGCACGCGGGTCAGCTCGCCGGCGAGCTCAACCCCGGCGTGGGTGTGCTCGCCCGGCGAAGCTCGACCAGCACGCGGGTCAGCTCGCCGGCGAGCTCAGCCCCAGCGCGTACTTCGTCGAAGCTCGACCACCACGCTGGTCAGCTGGCGAAGCTCAACCCGGCGTGGGTGTGCTCGGCCGCGAACTGGACCAGCATCGGTCAGCTCGCCGGCGAGCTCAGCCCCAGCATGGGCACGGCGCAGGTCGACCAGCACGCGGGACAGCTCGCCGGCGAGCTCAACCCCGGCGTCGGTGTGCTTGCCCGGCGAGCTCGACCATCACGAGGGTCAGCTCGCCGGCGAGCTCAGCCCCAGCATGGGCGTAGGGGCCGGGAGAGCTCTACCAGCACGCGGATCAGCTCCCCGGCGAGCTCAGCCCCAGCATGGGCGTACTCGCGGGCGAGCTCGACCAGCACGCGGGTCAGCTCGCCGGCGAGCTCAGCCCCAGCATGGGCGTACTCGCCGGGCGAGCTCGACCAGTACACGGGTAAGCTCGCCGGCGAGCTCAACCCCGACGTGGGTGTTCTCGCCCGGCGAGCTCAACCAGCACGCGTGTCAGCTCGCCGGCGAGCTCAGCCCCAGCATGGGAGTGGTCGCCGGGCGAGCTCGACCAGCACGCAGGTCGGCTTGACCGACGAGCTGACCTGATCCCGGCCTGTCCGACTAACATCAACTCCCGTATCTTCCGTATAGCTGTGACGTCCGACCTTCGGGACCACATACTTCTCGCTTCGTTTCGATTAAATTTATTCTCGAAGTTTTACGACTAAAACCGAGAAAATCGTATAAACGCCCAAAGGCCTAAAAACGGTCCTCAAGGATCCAAACTTGTCTAGAGGCCCACCTACGATCTCAGAGGGGATCCAAGTCCATAGGAATTATGACGGTTTATCCTAACTCTCGGAAGTAGGATAAATGTTAAGTTTCCGAAAATAAATGTCAAGATTCGAGGATTATTACGAAGATCGACGGAAAATGGAATATTCCCAAAAAAAAGATAAACTTGGGCCCGAAGGCAAAGGAATAAACGGGCCACCGACCTAAAGAAAACTCCTGCTAGCTTAGAGAACCTAGAACTTAGGTGGTTAGACTAGCAAGGCAGGACTTAGAACGTCTGGCCGCCTCTTGTTCTAGTTTTATCTTATCCGCAGACCTCTTTTCCTCTCGGAAGGATCTAACAATTCTTTAACTTCAGAGCTCCGCACATGGAAACCCTAGGCATAATCTTCGACATGTCTGTTTCTATGACCAACGCTCGTACTAGACGAACTCGCCCAGGCAGTTCGATCTCTTGTTCAATTCTTTTTAACTGAACTACGTCCGACTTGATCCTCGAAAGGGGTACGTAGGCAGCCTTTCTTAAGGTCCAGTCCCAACTCTTAACAGAGCCTTTTCCGCATTTATTTGGTCACTTGTCGTTGGCTGTCGTAGAGAATTCGGACCTCAATGAAAGCAAAGTTTTCCTTGTTTTCCTCCCTATTTTATTCATTAAAATCGACGGTGTGAATTTCGGTTCCCACATCTTCTAACAGCCGCTTCTGCTTTGTCTTCATGGTCTACGTCTCTCTTAAATTGCTGCATCGCGTATGTTCGGTGTGGTGCTTCTTCTTGTTGGCTCCTCGGGGTTCTTAGCGGTATCTTCTGTTGTTGTCTCTTCGATGACACTTTGTAGAGCTTCCATCGGTTTTAGGTGCAAGCACAAGGCAGGTTCTCGGTCCCGATTGGCAATGTTTGAGTATCGGTCAAGCTTTTTTTAGTTCGTTCATGTTTTTATTGTAAATGTCACTTGGCCTACTTGATGTTGTTTCTACTCACCTCCTTATGTGTTTAAATTTTTGAATCTTTTTCTTCTATGAACTTCTACTGTATCTTCTACAAAAATTTGAAAACTTTGGCATAAAATTTAACATTTTCACCAAAAATAAATATTATGAAAAAACTGAATCTAAGATTCAAAACAAGGAGAAATCACTGATGGTGGTATAGGAAAGATATGATGACACGTGCAAGAGGAATAGAAGATCATGAAGGGCACGTGTCCATCATCGAGCGGAGCAGTTAGAAGTTTGTTACGGGAAAACAGAGTATAAAGAGAAGAGAGAAGCTTAGAGAGGAAGGAATCGAAAAGTGTGTGTGTTGTTCTTCATTTTCTAAACAATTCTGGGATTTGTAATTCTCTTGTTATAGCTTTTGAGTTGTTTCTTCATAAGTAAACTCTTGGCTTAATAAGATCGATTCTTTGTTTACAACATTGAATCGTTGATTCTATCTTTCATCGGAAGTACAAGTTAGCTGTATCAAAGGTATCAGACGTCATCTCGAACCTCGGAATCCATGGCGGAAACGAGATCTCATACGATGCGGAAGGAGGTGATAGCTCGCGATGTCGAAGACGTTATCGGAAGTCGGATCCAGGCATTGGAAGGAGCTTTTACAGAACAACGGCAGTACGTGGAGACGAAAATCGCCGATATCTTCGAAGCGATTCGATTGTTGACGGTGAATCAAGCTTCGACGAGCGGAGGTCAAGGAAACAGAAATCAATCTCCGGTCAGATATGCGACGCAGGAGACTCAATTACCCGATCTTAACCGTCAACAACGGCAAGGTAATCAACATAATTACGCCGGAATGACGAGATTAGGTCGAGTCGATTTTCCTCGCTTCAATGGTGATTGTGTGAAATCTTGGTTGTTCAAAGTGGAGGTATTCTTTGCTATCGATAACACGCCTTATGAACTACGTGTTCGATTAGCATGGATTCACTATGATTCTTTAGCTGCGAGTGGCATCAATCAGTAGCTCAATCTGAAAATGATGCGTATGTTTTGGAGGATTGGGAACAGTATAAGGTCTTACTGAAGGAGAGATTTGAAGAAGTGCTTGATGATCCTATTGCTGAGCTCAAACGTTTGCAGGAGACTGATGGAATCTGCAACTATCATGCTAAATTTGAGAAGATCCGTAACAGAGTTAAGCTCAGCGAAAGCTACTTGGTGAGTGCATACTTAGCGGGGTTGAATAATGACACTCAAATGCACGTCAAAATGTTTCAACCAAAAGCAATCCGCGAGTGTCTTCTCTTGGGAAGGTTATACGAAACTGCTCATCCAAGGAAGAACTCTGCTACGGCTTGGAGTAATGGGAAAGCTGCAAACAACAACTCTAAGTCTGATAAAGGATTACTTCCTTATCAGAAGCCTACAGATCAGCGAAAGTTCAATGTTTTAGAATAAGATAAGAAGAAAGAAGGGTTAAAACAGCCTCAGAAATTTCTTTCTAACGAAGAGATGAGTGAAAGAAGGGCAAAGGGTTTATGTTACTACTGCGATGAGAAGTATACACCAGGTCATTACCTAAAACACAAGAAGACACAGTTGTACTTGCTTGAAGCAGAGGAGAATGAGGAATTTTTTGAAGCTAGTGAGGGTCAGGAGAGTGCTGAATCTGAAGGTGATATTGCACATATTTCAGTGAGTGCAGTCGCAGGTATCACTGAGAATTACAGGACTATGAAGGTGCGTGGAATGCATGACAAGAGGGTCTTGTATATTCTAATTGATTCGGGGTCCACACACAATTTTATGGATCCAAAGATGGCTGAGAAGTTGGGTTGTGATATACAAGCACCAAAGATGACGAGGGTAGCAGTAGCAGACGGTGGAAAGTTGACGGTTCAGGGAAGAGTAGATCAATTTCAATGGCGGTTTCAAAACACTACCTTCAATCAAGATATGATGCTGATTCCATTAGGGAACTGTGATATGGTTCTTGGCATTCAATGGCTCTCATTACTTGGACCTATTACTTGGGACTTTCTGAAGTTGGAAATGCAGTTCAAATATCTTGGTAAACGGGTTGTACTTCATGGGATCAAAGATACAGCTGTTCAAGAGGTGAAAGCAACGAAGCTTAAGTCGTTGGAAGACTCAGCGCAAGTCTCGATGATCTATGTACAACACATGAATATGAGTGAGGGTCCTAGTATCTACTCCATGGAGGTGAGTAAGGACAGAGGAATCACTCCAGAACTGGTAACATTGTTGGATGATTACAGGGACTTATTTGCAGAACCAACAGAGCTTCCTCCTCACAGACCGAATCATGAGCACAGGATTCCTCTGTTGGAAGGCTCAGACCCGATGAACCAAAGGCCATACAGGTATGCTCTGTACCAAAAGACAGAGATTGATAAAATGGTACATAGTCTATTAGACGCAGGAACTATTCAACACAGTTCCAGTCCCTACGCCTCACCTGTGGTCTTAGTGAAGAAGAAAGATAATTCTTGGAGACTCTGTGTTGACTACAGAAATCTAAACATCTTGACGATTAAAGATCGTTTCCCTATACCTTTAATTGAAGACCTTATGGATGAGTTGGGTGGTTCTTCGATTTACTCCAAGATTGATCTAAGAGCTGGTTATCATCAGGTTCGAATGGCAGTTGATGATGTTCATAAGACAGCTTTTAAGACGCATAGTGGCCACTTTGAGTATTTGGTGATGCCATTTGGCTTAACAAATGCACCTGCAACGTTTCAGCATCTGATGAATTCGGTTTTCAAGCCATTTCTTCGTCGATTTGTACTCATATTCTTTGATGACATCTTGGTTTACAGTAAATCTATAACTGAGCATATTCAGCACTTGAAGCTTGTCTTCGAAGTCATGAGGAGTAATCAACTGTTTGCTAAGAGGAGCAAATGCGAGTTTGTTACAGAAAGAGTGGAGTATTTGGGTCACTATATTGAAGCAAAGGGCATTTCAACTGATCCGAACAAAATCAAAGCTGTTAAAGAGTGGCTAAAACCTGAAAATTTGAAGAAGCGAAGAGGATTTTTGGGTTTAGCCGGTTATTATCGAAGATTTGTGAAGAGCTTTGGTGGCATTGCTCGACCTTTGACTGCATTAACGAAGAAAGATTCGTTCGTGTGGACAGAAGAAGCACAGAATGCATTTGACGAGTTAAAGACTGCTCTGTGTACTGCGCCGGTGTTAGCATTACCTGATTTCAGTAAACAATTTGTAGTGGAGACTGATGCGTGTGGGCGAGGGATTGGAGCAGTATTAATGCAGGATGGTCACCCTATTGCGTACATAAGCAGGCATCTTAAAGGGAAGCAAGTTAATTTGTCTATATACGAAAAGGAACTCTTAGCGGTGGTGTTTGCTGTTCAAAAGTGGCGACATTATTTGCTACATGATCATTTCATCATCCGAACCGATCAACGGAGTCTTAAATACTTGTTGGAACAACGCCTCAATACTCCGATACAGCAACAATGGTTGCCAAAACTTCTTGAGTTTGATTATGAGATCTGCTATAAACAGGGTAAAGATAACTTGGCAGCAGATGCATTATCTAGAGTGGATGGTTCCGAGGTGCTCAGTATGGTATTGTCAGTGCTGGATTGTGATCTGATGAAGATGATACAAGCGAGTTATGAGAAGGATCCTCTGATAAAAGAAGTGATTGAAACCTTAAAGAAGAAAGCTGATGCTAAAAGACATTTTACATGGTCGCAAGGTGTCTTAAGGAGGAAGAGTAAGCTGGTCATTCCTGTGGATATGGAGCTCAGGAATACTATCTTGAGGTGGTTACATGGATCGAGTAGTGGGGGTCATTTGGGGAGAGACGCAACTTATCAGAGGGTGAAGAGTTTGTTTTATTGGAAGGGGATGAGTAAAGACATTCAACACTTCATTAGAAGTTGCAGTGTTTGTCAACAATGCAAACATGAAACTGTTGCTTCTCCGGGTTTGATTCAACCTCTTTCGATACCAACAGCAGTTTGGACTGACATATCGATGGATTTCATTGACGGGCTTCCGAAGTCGTTTGGCAAATCTGTTATCTTTGTGGTGGTTGACCGTTTGAGCAAAGCAGCTCACTTCATGGCCCTCAGCCATCCTTATACGGCTGCAACAGTTGCTCAAGCCTTCCTGGATACGGTTTACAGACTACATGGATTCCCTCAGTCCATTGTAAGTGACAGAGATACGGTTTTCTTAAGTGAATTCTGGAGAGAGTTGTTCACTTTACATGGTGTTTCGTTGAACTATTCTTCGGCTTATCACCCGCAGAGTGATGGTCAGACAGAAGTAGTCAACAAATGCTTAGAAACCTATCTACGTTGCATGACTAGTGAACGTCCTCACTTGTGGAGTAAGTGGTTACCTTTGGCTGAATTCTGGTACAACACAACGTTTCATTCCTCTACTCAGCTTACGCCGTTTGAAGCTGTCTATGGTCATCCACCACCACTACATCTTCCGTATTTACCAGGCGAATCAAAAGTAGAGGTGGTTGCAAAATCTATGCAGGAGAGAGAGGATATGATTCTGTTATTGCAGTTTCACTTGTTGCGAGCTCAACATCGGATGAGGCAGAATGCAGACTTGCATAGAACAGAGAGGAGCTTTGATATTGGTGACTATGTTTATGTGAAGCTTCAACCATATAGTCAACAGTCTGCAGTTGTACGCTCAAACAATAAGCTTTCACCGAAGTTCTTTGGTCCCTACAAGATCATTGATCGTTGTGGTGCTGTTGCGTATAAACTAGAGCTTCCACCTTCTTCACTGATTCACCCGGTTTTCCATGTTTCTCAGTTGAAAGTATTGGTCGGTAATGTTCATACGACTACGGAGTTACCAACTGTGATGGGTGATGTGTTGCTTAAACAACCTGAGAAGATTTTAGAGAGGAAAATGGTGAAATGACAAGGCCGAGCAGCTACCCAAGTCTTGGTGAAATGGATGAACAAAGGAGAGGAAGAAGCTACTTGGGAGTTCTTATATGATCTGCAACGCCAGTTTCCTTCTTTCGAACCTTGTGGTCAAGGTTCTTCCAACAGGGAGGATTTGGTATAGGAAAGATATGATGACACGTGCAAGAGGAATAGAAGATCATGAAGGGCACGTGTCCATCATCGAGCGGAGCAGTTAGAAGTTTGTTACGGGAAAACAGAATATAAAGAGAAGAGAGAAGCTTAGAGAGGAAGGAATCGAAAAGTGTGGGTGTTGTTCTTCATTTTCTAAACAATTTTGGGATTTGTAATTCTCTTGTTATAGCTTTTGAGTTGTTTCTTCATTAGTAAACTCTTGGCTTAATAAGATCGATTCTTTGTTTACAACTTTGGATCGTTGATTCTATCTTTCATCGGAAGTACAAGTTAGCTGTATCAGATGGCCCTCATTAGAACGATCACAAAAATATTTGTCCTCGTCATCATTATATTCATCAAGAATGAGTGTAACACCATTGTTCCTTAGGGAGTTAATAACAGCCCATATCTTGGTTCGACCTTTCTTTCCGATTTCTTTCTTAACATCGGCGTGGATGCCTCTTCCTTGCCCATCTTGGAGCCCTTCCACCTTCAGCCTCATCGCCAAAACCTCTCCTACATAGCACCTGCTTTGGCATTGCAAGTACGACCACACTCTAGTGAGTTCTTGACTGCGTGCTCTACCGTTGAAGCTGTTGTCACTACTCTTCCGTTGTTTCTATCCACTACGTTTGCTGTTATGTACTTGATCGACATGAACAGCCTTAGTACGTACCTTTTGAGAACCGTCATTGATTCTATGTAAACAACAACACTGTAAGCACTGGAAAGAAACAAGAGAATTGTATTGAGCTGAAAGTTCCAAAGACAAGTGAAAACTATAACATACAGCAAAAAGAAAGTAATCTCGAAACATATTATTTGTTGACTCAACTTTATGAGCTTAATCTCATACTACATAATTACACGGAGTGACATAATCTGTATTAAGAACATTACACATACAAAAAACAAAACTTCTATTAACATGGCACCATAAGTTCACACAAGCCTGAAAGCATACAAGTGAGAAGGACCGATTCAACACAGGTTAAAAAGCCACAAAGTCTTACACTTTAGAACAAAACACACAAACCACCGACCTAAAGACATAAACAAAGATATTGAAACTACAAAGCGAAAACAAACTGCATCAAACCTCTGGAAAATCAGCAGAAATTTTTGATGCAGTCTCGCTTTACCAGAAAGCCGCGAAGACATTAGCAGATCATATGTGAGCTTTGGAAGAAAAGAAACAGGCCTACACAAGAACCTTGAAACATAGCATCGGACCAATAAGTTTTAATAAAAGCTAAAGAACTTCAACCTCCGTAATCCTAACACACTAACCACCTAACAGATAAACAGAGAGATAATATGTGATAGGCTATATAGATCCCTGATTTAGTATATATGGTTTATCTTAAGATTGAGATGAAACCTCTGGCCAGTTTTGCTGATCTTTGTGTAGAGAGCAAGAGATAAAAGAAGATAGTAGCAGAAACGAAACTAAAACAGATTCTTCAAAATGCAAAACTAAACTAAAATAGGGATTAACAATTCGTAGGTTGGCAAAAAGATACAAGCTGCTCTAAGACTTCACAATCGATGAAAGATACTTACAGACTTCAGCTTCCACTATAGTGATAATAATATATATAATCAAAAGATACCAAAGCATAGAGGTCCAGAACTAATGGAAAGGTAGCTCTCTAGCTATTAGACTCGGTAACAAGAAAAAAGGTATCATACGATCAACACCAGATGAATAATTCCAAAGTCTCCAGTTAAAGCGATTCCAAAATTTTGGTTAAACGATCCTCCAGCAATTGACTACTCAATGTCAAATTTTCCCATTTAACAAACAATTTTGGAAGAAAACAAGTATAAAAAAGTTGACAGGCTGAGACAGAATCCACAGATTGATATACAAGCCATGTTCAGAGAGTTAAAACAAAACAAGTTATCTGAAGGAAGAAATCAAAGAAGATGAGTAACCTGGGAAGATGAAGCGACAATGAGGAAAGGAGAGAAGACGGGGGATGATTAGTAATCGAAAGAGAGGGAGAGGAGAAAAGACGATTAAGCGTAAACAGCCAAAAGGAGAAATTAACAGAGTTGAGAAAAATGGAGTCGACAACGAATCGATTCACCAAGGGAAGAGAGACTTTAATTCGTATTTTACTACAAAAAAATAAAGCTTTCAATTCGTACACCTTTGTAAACAGCCTGAGCCAGGGCCGGCTCAATATTGCCCTAGTGCAAAAAGTTTTTTGGACACTATATCAATATTTTTAAAAATTATACAAAAATAACTTTTTATAAAAAGATATTTGAAAAATGATAAATTATTTTTTATTTTTTATTATTTTGATTATACTATATTTATTTGAATGAAATATTATATATGTAATTTAAGTATAAATAAAATAGTATAGGTCTTAGGGGGGGGGGGTCGCACTGTTAACGGATTTGTTACCCTTGTTAAACCGGTTTATAATTTTAATCGGTTTATTTAAGGAATGGATAATCCACAAAGCATATAAAGTTCACAAAAAAAAACATTAATGAATCTGGCAAGAAACAAATTTTTTCAAACTATGAAGATTTTGGTAAAATAATCTCTAACTTTTAGAGAAAACTATTTTTGTAACAGAAATATGAACTGTTTAAGCCTTTTTGGATAATAATGATATATCATGGATTTAATCCACTTTTACCCATTGTATAGACGTATTTTAAGATATAAATATTATGTTATAAAGTATATTAGGTACGTTTTCAGGTTCATAAGTGTTTTGGAGTAAAGTGGTGATTTTGGAACATTTTGGAGCTTAACAGAGACTTCACCCAAGCTGACAATCGAACCAGACCGGAGGTCGACTTTCAGAGACAATAATTGATCGATGCACACTCTGTTCTAACGATCGACATCAGTATTCAAAGACGTTCTACGACTAGAGATTATAATCGATCGATGCACATCCTATGCCATCGATCGAAGGCGAATCGCGCAAAAGACATATTGGTTCCAACAGACTTAAAGCCCAAGATTTCACCAAACTACAAGATTGCCCATAGCGAGTTTTTAACCTAATATTCTTAATATTTATAGTTTGCCTAAGTATTCAAAGAAAAGTGTGGTTTTCTATTCTATTTTTTTTTACACAGCAAAAGGTTTTAGAGATTCTTAGAGTTAGAGAGAAGATCCAAAGAAATTTGTGATTGGAACTCCTTTATTATTTATCTATCTATCTATGAAGTTTTCTTTAAACCTTGTTGTTATGAATTGCTTGGCCATGTATGAGTAGTTTCATTGTTAGATTTAGGGTTCAAATAGGTTGTGAGGGATTAGCCCAAACTATAGATTGCTAAGTTGTGATATTCACTCTGATTAGATCTTTTGTGTTCCCTAACTCCCTGTGAATTTGATCCATAAGTACCACAATTGAACCTCTTATTTGAGAGAGTAATTCATTCCTTAGGGTAATTTGAGTGATACCAAATTTTGTGCCGTTGTCGGGGAGCTTTGATCGCCATTAGATTTAGTCTGATTTCGTATAGGTTACTTCTTAAAATCACTTTCTCACATAAAATTTTTCTTGTCTTTTCAGGTGCATGCCCAGCAGTACGGGAAGCAACAAGGAAACTCAACTGCTATTCTCAAAAGATCCTGCAAGCTTGGAACGTTCGATCCGCAAAGAGAGACGCTCCGCATCGATCGACAGCAACACTAGTTGTCGACTGACATTCGCACACCACTGTCGACCGAGACACCTTCTCTGTCGACCGACACTACCCCATCACTGTCGACCGAGGCTACTCTTCCGTCGACTGACATCTTTCATATGAAATCGATCGACACTTCAGTCCAGACATCAATCGATACTCAGCCGCGAGACATGGTAGTCCTCAGGGACTCTATTGGCTTTGATAGTAGATATAAGATCCTCGAACCTCTCCAGATGGTCCATAGGATGCCCGTGAGATAACCCACAGTTGGGTGTTTATCCCACGAGCGACACGGATTCTCAAACAAGACGAGAATGGAGACCTGCATGATCTGGAAGTTCATCTGCATAATGCAGCATGTCAAAGGTTAGATGTTCGGGGGGATGTAATCCCTGAGCCTGATATTGTAGCTATTGGAGCTGCTCAACCTGTAGATGAGGCTGTTCGACCCAGAATGTTGGCAGATTACAACCATCCAGATTAGTTCTACGCCAACATATCATCCATTCGCCCTCAAGCTATCCAGAGAGGCGATTTCGAGTTGAAGCTGCATTACTACACGCTCGTGGGATAAACACCCTACTGTGGGTTATCTCACGGGCATCCTATGAACCATCTGGAGAGGTTCGAGGATCTTATATCTGCTATCAAAGCCAATAGAGTCCCTGAGGACTACTTTTTTTGCAAGCTCTTCCAGTACCCTCTTGCAGGAGAAGTTTCGCAGTGTCTGAAGCAGCTACCACCAGGATCTCTTACATCCTGGGCCGACATAAAGAACACATTCCAGCGTAACTTCTTGGATGAGGCCCGTGCTGAAGACTTGAGGAGCAAAATTGCTACATTCGTACAGAAGCCTGCAGAATCATTCAGAAGCTCCTGGATTAGATTGCAGCTGCTCATCACTTTCTTCAGAGGCGTCGCACTGCAATATATGATGGCTCTGGACACAGCTAGTGATGGCAACTTCAACACCAGGAATCCAGAGGAAGCTATGAGACTTATAAAAAACTTGGTATCTAGCAACATAACCAAGAACACTGACTTCGAAAGAGGGAAATCTGCAGCCGTCCTTGGGAAGAAGCAGATAGATGAAGTGAAAGCAAAGCTAGACAATGTTCACGTGTTTCTTAGGAAGCAAGTTTGCTCAGTTGATGATGCAGATGCGGTAGACACAAAGGATGACACAGGAACAGAGGAAGATGTGAACTTCATCAGTGAAACTGGATTTCAGAGGTCTGGAAACAAAAGTGGAAACATAAACTTATGTGGATAAAGAATTAAGTTCAACCAAAGTTCGCAGAAACCCTACAACAACAATTACAACAACAACATGAGTAATGGAAACTCATCTTACCAGAATCCACCATCACAGACTCAGTAGAGCAAGATAGAAGCAATGCTTGACCAGGTCCTTGAGGGTCAGCAGAAGCTAACCGTGGATTTCAATGGGAAGATCGACTATGTCTACACCAACCTGAACACCAAGTTTGGGCTTTGAGCACTCTTGTGAAGAAACTAGAGACGCAGGTGGTTCAGACAGGAGAAGCTGTTAAAGGCAGGAAGCTTTAACATGGGAGATATGTGAAGAACCAATGAAGCACCACGTGAATGCCATCCTGGATGATGATTTCTGACAAGTGGTGAAGCATGAGAAGTTGCAAGAAGGAGATTTCAAAGTGGAAAGCTCAATGAGTTTCGGCGGATCGCATTGGTTTTGACCGACGCCGACCCGTGACCAACGATCGATAGACTCCAACCAAACGATCGGCGAGCTTTAACGAGCATCGATCGGTGACATCAGCAGAGTCTAGTGCTTTGTGTAATGTCGTGAGGATAATGACTCTTGAGGAGTCCGCAGCAAGAAATCTGCATGCACCCAGCCCTTTTCACTTCAATATCGATCGTCATCAAGAACCAGCCATCGATCGACAGAGAGTGACAACCGAAGATCGACAACCTCCAGCACCCATTGATATACCAGCACCTCTCACATAGTGAGTACAGTTACCGAAGATTGATGTAGCACGGCTCAATACACTCAGACAACCATCCAAATCTTCAGATAACCCACCAGACACCATCGGAACTAAGTCTAGAGATGCACCAGAGCCCATGAAAGTTGATAAGGCTACTGGGGGGAGAATCTTGAGAAGAAGGAAAGAAAAGGTTCCAAAGCATCTGAAGAGGAAAGTTGATGAGAAGGACATGGAAAGCTTCACGAAAAGAATTCTCAGAATCCAACTTGACAAGTTGTTTGAGGAAGCCTACCTTACCCACAGGTTGTGGATGTTCTTCAGAGAGACCAAGGAAATTGAAGAAGACATTACGAGAATGTTTCATCAGGTCAGAGATAAGATGAAGTAGAGGGTCACATTCTAGAGGAAGAGTAATCCTGGGAAGTTCACAGTACCCTGCTCGGTACAAGGAATTGAGTTCCCACGCGCTCTCTGCGACACAGAAGATTCAGTCAGCTTCTTACCCAAGGTAATGGCAGACCATCAAAGTCTGAAGATAGAGCCTTCAGAGGACTCATTCTCATTTGTGGATTGTTCTCAAAGGAACTCAGGAGGAATCATTAGGGACCTTGAGGTGCAGATAGGTAATGCCCTAGTTCCAGTAGACTTTCATTTTCTGGATATCAAGCTGAACTAGAATATTTCTCTGCTACTTGGGAGAGCTTTCTTGGATACATTAGGAGAAGTTTGCAACATGCAGACTAACCAATTGTGTCTGACACTCGTAGATCCGAATATCTACTACGATCCAATTCGAGTTGTCAAGACACAGATGCCCAGTGTAGAAATTGGGGATGATCAGGGATTCGTGGCAGTATTTTTCTGTGGAGCTGAGAATGATTTTGAAGTCGAGTATGAAACATAATACGAAGAATCAATCGGCGATGATATGGAAACATCGATCGATCTTCGTCGAGCAACACCGATCGACAACCATGAAAAAGAATCGATCGATACTCAGTTTGCACGTTGGGAAGATGACTACCCAGATGGAAATTTTTGGATTGACAATTAAGAAAACAATCGATATCTCCTAAATTTTGTAGTGGATATACTGCAAGTCGAGATGAGGAATATGATGGGGATTACAAGGAGGAGCGAGTTGTATAGTATAATGGCTTCCTGCAGAAGAAGATAAACTTCTCCACCATTCTTATGGATTAAGGAATGCACATCGATCGACTGATATATCTCAACATCGATCGACACTCATCTTCATCAGATGGAATATGCTAGAGCATCGACCGACATCACCAACAACATATCGATCGACGCTGAGATTGATAATGCGCACGAAGGCAACTATTCGCTTGGTAGTTGATGATCACTATCAAGAGAGATATGCTGTGGGCACTGCGATGCGTGAGATCCGCGATGACTTGTTTGATGAAGACTACAGAAGGGAAGGGATCTTGGTCTATAAATTCCGCCCTCTCAAACCGGAACGTAACTCACTAGCAGAAACAGATTCACTATTTGCAGAAGCCTGTGGAAAATGAACTCATTTCAGTCGAATCAGTGAAGCAGACAGACGTGCAGCGGTCGACAGGGAAGACCGAAATTGATCGCCAGAGCTAATCATCTATTGATCGACATCATTGCTTCAGCATCAATCGACACACATCCCAAACAACGATCCAAGTTATGAAAACAAGATTATATGGATTAGGGATATCTGACACCGGATGAGTTTGGTATTTTCAGGGATCCAGATGGCCATTGCAGACATCAATGGATGAAAGAATTCTTCGAGTATCCGAGAGGACATTGCAGACATCCTTCAGATGGCCAACGGATCAGAAAACTTCTTTGTGTGACAACGCAACTATCCAGAACACCAGCATGAGGCTATAAACAAGACCTTTGATTTAGCTGGCAATGTAGACGATTGTTTCAAGTCAAACCATCACCAACATTCTCGACCCTCGATCGACAAGAATAGCCCAACATCGATTGAAAAAAGTCCCAAGTTTGGACAAAGAGCCTACCGTTATGGCATTCGAGGTTCTACTGGAACAGAAGGATGAGTATGTAGTCTACAGAGATGAGTCTGGATATGCAAGAGGAGTAGACGGCAACATCATCAATGTATCCAAAGAAGACATCAGAAACTTTCTGACAAAAGGCTCGATGGATGGGCGCTCTTACATATGTCTTCAAAAACATGCCAGTTCATTCACAAAGACCAGTTTGGTGCATGAGATCTACACAAAAGATGAGATTAATGAGATGATATCTGGAATCCTTGGGGCTCAACAATGGGAAAAGGAAGCCCTCAACAAGAATTTCGATGACATCACCATCCACTCAACAACAACATCAATTGGCTAATCTCCAGGAATGAGTTAATGCAAAAGGAACTGGATACGCTTCGCGAGGAGAATGGATCTCGACAGAAGACATCACCACGATCGACTGTAAAATACTACCATCAATCGACGACAAGCATTGATGATAGATTTTTCTAGGGTCCTAATCAAATGATGTAGTATATAAGATTGTCGAACCAGTTCTAAGGGACCATAAAGCAGAGGGAATGCAAGTCTATGCTTAATCTAAATGCAATCATTAAGGAGGATGATTATTTAACTAAGACAATAAGTAAAATGCAACAAAAAGTAAAACTTTCTTTCTTATGAGGAGATTGAGACCCATGGGTATAGGGACTTGATATCAAATGATTAAGATTCAATCCAAGATGCTAACTTTTCAATCAATCTAATTCCTTATGCCTAGACAACAAAACTAAGCAAGCTCTATCCCTAGATGAATGCTCTTTGCAATGATCACCCAAGTACACCAAATCCCTTTGGCTGTAATAATCAAAGCAAACATGGAGAATGAGTCTAATAGCAATCCTAGCTTCTTTGACAACTAATCCCTTAGGCAAAGCAAGCTAAAAGCATAGATGAGTTGGTTCAGGCATTTCATAGAACACCTTCCGGCATGAAATGCCTATTGCTCTATGTTTGAGAGGCCAACTCAAATATAGCTTTAAGAACACCAAATCAATGCAAGGAAATGATAGATCTAACACTAAGCACCTTGGATCTACACTTAATCACTCTCAATCACCCTAACCCATGGATCTTAAATGGATCTACTCACTAATCCACATGCTCACTCTTAAACCCATGAGAGATTCAAGCTTAAACATGTAGGAAAGAAAGGAGATGAAATTAAACAATCAAGAACACAAGATGAGATTAAGATTCAAAGATAAAACTTCTCAAAGGTTTGTGTTCTTAGAAAGAAAATAACATAAGTCCCAATCTAGGGATAACAAGAGTATTTATAAGTGGCTTGAAAGCCCTAGAAACATAAAACAAGATTACCAAAAAGTCCTTAAGCTAAATTGGTCCAAACCAATGGGAATGAAGCTTAAAATTCGGTCAGGGAGACTCAGCCTGTCCCAACCCGGTCTGGCCACCCCGTCCAGGCTTGCCTTGGCCTCTGTCCAGCCCGTCCGGTTCTGTTCCCCGGTTCATCCATCCCGGCCGTCCGGGTGAACCTTGATCCGTCTCTGCCGATCGGGTGTCCCTTCCCGGACTGATCTACCCGGTCTGGTCTCCTCCAGCACAAGTCAAACGACCGGGTACCTGTCGCAGGCTCAGTCATCCCGGACTGGACCACTTCCATCCATCTGTTCTTTTCCCGGCCGGCTGCTTGAACCCGGCCGTCTCTACCCGGCCATCCTGACATGCTTCAAGTGAATTGATCATAATTTCTCCAATACAGGTCCAAATGACTTGAAACCACTTCCATTGGAAAGCTAACTCAATTTTCTGTGTCTCCACAAAATCTAGAAGCAGGAGACATCTCTAAGACCTCTGTCCATGCTCATCTTTGTCTTGACCAGATCATGGATTGACTTCTCTTTTCATGGCCAAACATGATTCTTCATCTCTTTTGGGGTCATAAGGCTTCCAAACACCTCAAATCACACCAAAGCATACTCCAACACCTGATAAGGACAAATGAATGAAAAATGGACCTAAACATGCCTAATGCCTAACTTATATGATCAAAATGCATAAGATATGGATGCTAAAAACATGTAAATATGCAAGCTATCAACTCCCCCACACTAGACCTTTACTTGTCCTCAAGTAAGTTTTTTCAAAACACAAGGAGGAGAGACTTAGGGATGGAAGCAAAGCCAAAAGAAACACTCATAGCACTCAACTTGACATCCTAAAGAAACATAGCAAATAGCATGAGCTAAACTTCTTATTATGCTCTAGCTTCACAAGGCCTATCAATGACTCTTATGCCTCTACACAAGATGCAATGCTTATCAACCAACAAGTTCTCTTAACCAGCCCTCACATTGATTCACACACACACACACAAGGTGGAGTCTCACATATGGGCACATGATCTCAATCATTTGGCTAGGTGATCAAATGGTCTAATATGGATGATAATGGGGGTTCAATGCATCATTTCAAGGTGGCAATCACTCAAAATAAAGGAGCTTGATCATTATGCAAAATTTATCTAAGACTAGGAGCAATTCATGCATACATGGATCCATCCTCATCATTCTACCCAATTCCTAAGTGATTACAAGATCTACTCCCCTTTATTCATCCAATAACCCAAAATGAAAAACATTCTCACATCACTCACCCAATGAACAACTCTCTTTCTCATGATTCAACCACTAAGGAACTCTATTCATTTTTCTAAGCTCTAACTCTTTTGGTTTTCCCTTCCCACTATCTTATTGAATCTTTCTTTCTTTTTCTTTTCTTTTCTTTTCTTTTCTTTTCTTTTTCTTTTCTTTTCTTTTTTTAACATGAAGGGGAAGGTCAAAACATCAATCAAGAGCTTCTTATCTTTCTATTCTAGGTCCCTAGGGTTCTTCTTTCTTATGATACTCATTTGTTCATCAATCTCAACATTGTTACATTCCAAACCCAAGATATAAACCATTAAGGAACAAACACCCCACTCACCATCGTAGAAGCTAGCTCAAATGAGGACCCTATGCTACCAAGAGATGAGAACAAATCCATGTCGCTCCCAATACTCTCAAGATTTTGCACATGACAAGCTATCAGAAAAGGCCTCACTCAAGCAAATCAATGTAGGCTTCAAAGAATGGCTAGGGTTCAAGGGTATGGGAGTGCCATTTGGGTTAACAAAGAGTGGTATAATGGGGAAAGATAACCCAAATGTGTATGAGACCCATGATCAAGTATGCAAATGCCCATATGCAAGAGAAATTAAGTTCATTCAAGTCTAAGTTCAGGATGGAGCTGGTCTTAAGAAAAATGCCAATATAAGGCAAGCAAGCAAGTTTCAAGAAGAGTTTTCAAGGCTCAAAGCATGCAAGCCTTTCAAAAGATGCTTAAGCTACTTGATATGTTTAACTAGGGTGCCAAATTCAGTGCAAACAAGTGTTCTTTACAAGGCAATGCTCCATATGCAAATGAATGCAACTTATATGCTCTAGACTCAATCTTAAGGATACAAGTGATGCAATCTACATGATTCAAAAATTTTTAATTTTTTTATATGCAAATATGAATGAACAATGCAATGCATGAGACTCAAAATCACAAAGCAAACAGGATCAAATACTTGGTACCTCCCCCACACTTAAATCACACAGTCTCTGTGTGAGTAAGAGAGAAAGAGATACCCCAACAAGAAAAAAACAAATGTATATACAAGAAGGGTTGGAGTGATAGCTAAGAAGGGTGTTTGGTGCCGGGGCTAGGAGCTGGCTTGGTTCATAGCAACTAGAGGAGGCTGCTACATGGCAATCATAGGGCTCAGGTGATTAATCACCTTTCTTCTCTCCTCTAGTGCTTGGCTCAACCTGAAAACCTCAACCACTTTTATTAAAAACTTAAAGAAAAATTAAAATTGCAAAGCTATGTACAAGGATAACCATGGGACTTCCTCCCAAGTGAGCTTGTTTTGAGTCACTTAGCTTGACTACCTTGTCTCTTGAACTAGTGAGAAGGAGGATCCTTCCCACCTTCAAGTGTGATGGTGAGGACCTGAGAGAGAATCTCTTGAAGCTTGATTTGGTCATCTTGGAGCTGAGGAGTGATGATGGCTCTAGCACTTGAGAATGGTATGGACCTGCCCTTGTGCTTGATCTTGTACTCAATGACTCCATCCATCAGCTTCTTTGGATGGAGAGTGAGAGTGTGAGAGAAAATCAAGAGGTGGAGGATGAGGCTCTTTCACCATCTTCTTCTTGCCATGAGTGGCCTTTGAGACTCCACTCATCCCCCCTGTTTTAGCACTTTCAAGTGCTCATCACACAATTCTTTTGAAGACTCTCCATCAAGACCTTCGTTCTTACCAACAACTTCTTCATCTTGGGGCTTCTCAACAGCTTGTGCATCACAAGTGATTGTCCCACAATAGTCTGATTCCATTGGAGGTTGGAGAGGATAGGAGACAGCTTTGTTGACATGCATAAGGGTGACCTTCTTGTTGGGAAAGTCAATGCAAGCTCCAACTGTTGTGAGGAAAGGAGTGCCAAGGATCAAAGGGACTCTCTCTTTAGATGCCATCTTCAAAACAGTGAGGTCAATAGGTATGGTGCATGATCCAATCTTCAAGGGGAAGTCCTTGATTATGCCAAGTGGGGTTGTAGAAGAAGAATCCCCAAAGGTGAGAGGAGGAGTGTCTGGTTCCATGCTTTCAATCCCAATACTCTTCACCATATCAAAGGAAATGACATTCACACTAGCACCACTATCAACAAGGGCATCATCCATAGTTAGTTTACCAAGAGAGCAAGACAAGGTGAACTTCCCTTGAGACTCAAGCTTAGGGAGGTACTTGGGTGGGATTGGTGGATCAATCTTCAGAAGTGAGATGTCCAAAAGCTCAGACACTTTAGCTTGGTGGGTGAGAATGTCTTGATGAGCATCATTTGGACATGAGCAGCATGCATATTGGTGATCTCTGGAAGCTTGACTCCAATATCACTTAGGTCTTTTCTGAATTTGGAGACCACTTTTTTCTGAGCTTTGGTGAGGAACCTTTTAGGGAAAGGGAGCTTATCATAGGGTGATAGCTCAACCTCATTGTCTTCTTCCTTCACTTCTTTCAGCTTGGGGTTAGCACTCTTCTCAACTTGTGTCTCAACCTTAGGCTCATCAATCTTCAGAATATTTCCTTGAACCTTCTTATCAGCTCTCTTCACAACTCTAGCTTCAGCTGTGGCCACAACCAGTCTCTTATCATTTTCAATCTGATGTCCAAGCACTAGCCTCTCAATCTCATCAACATCATTTTTATGATCACTCAACTTAATCCTTGAAGAAGTGGAGAGGATAACATTGCAAGTCTCCTTAGGGTTCTTCTCTGGTTTTCCTGGTAGAGATCCCATTGGGCTCTTGGAGGATGAAGACATAGAAGCAACCTGGCTCTCCAAAGCTTTGAGATGAGAGGCAAGTTGCATGTACTTGTTGTTGAGGTCAGAATAGGTGCCATCAATCTTAGCATGGATGTTCTTGAACTCATCACCAATGTTCTTAGCATTTCTTTCTTGAGCTTCTAAGAGTTGCTTGAACATGGACTCCAAATTTGAACTTGGAGCCTGAGCTGGAGAAGAGCTTCCTTGGGGCTGAGTAGGCTGGTTTGCTTGGTAACCTCCTTGTTGATTGTTGTAGTAAGGTCTTTGCTGGTAGTTGTTTTGGTATTGGAAGTTGGGCTCTTTCCTATACCATGTGCCATTAGCATTGATGAAGCACAGCTCCTCTTGACCTTCTACACCATGAACTTCAGTAGTCCTAGCAGGCAGTTTCTGTTGCTGGTTCCCAAAGGAGTTAAGCTGCTCTTGCTTAGCCTTCTACAAGAAGCTTGTCCAACTTTTCTTGAGAGATTTCAAGGCCTTTCTTGTGTGCGGATCATCTTCATCAGTGCCTCTGTTGGCCCTATCATGCTCCTCACTGTAGACTGAGTCACTCCTGGCCATGTTCTCCACCAGCTCCTCAGCATCCTGCTCAGTTCTGCCCAAGAAGAACCCATTGCTGGCTGTGTCCAATCTGCTCCTGAACTCTGGTAGAGCACCTCTGTAGAAGGTACTAAGAAAACTCTCCTTGGTGAAGCCATGATGTGGGCATTGAGACCAATAGCCCTTGAACCTCTCCCATGCTTCACTAAAGCTCTCAAGGTTCTTCTGCTGAAAGCTAGAGATCTCATTTCTGATCTTGGCTGTTCTTGAGGTAGAGAAGAATTTCTCTAGGAATGCCCTCTTGCACTCATTCCAAGTTGTGATAGAGTCACTTGGAAGAGCCTTCTCCCATAGATGTGCCTTGTCTCCCAAAGAGAAGGGAAACAACCTCAGCTTGAAAGCATCTTCAGAGACTCCATTAATCTTGGACAAGCTGCAGTAGCTATCAAATGTGTCCAAGTGATCAAGGGGATCCTCCACAGCAAGGCCATGAAACTTGTTGTTCTCAATCAAATGCAGCAGCCCTGATTTGATCTCAAAGTTGTTTTTCTCCACAGCTGGTGCCCTTATCCCCAACCTATGACCATGAATGTGTGGTTGATCATAGGCCAATGGCTCTAGCTTGGCGCTGTGGCTGTTGTGGCTGGCGCTGTGGTCTTATGTTGTCAGCTCTTGGACCATTGCCCCCTAGGGCATCACCATCTTGATGCTGATTCTCCATATCAAACCCCAATCTCTGCAAGTGAGCCTGTTGCTCTTCTTCTTCTCTTCTTGCAATCTCCTCTCAAGTGTAGCAATTTCTTCAACAGTGGGTGTCAAGTTTGATGCACCTCTGCTTCTAGTTATCATACACCTGAAATGCAAAGGAAAAGAGCAAGGAGAAGCAATATCACAATAAAAGTAAAATGATTTAGTCTCAAGCAAATGACTAAATCACAATGTCACAATCAACTTAGAATTTGGCAACGGCGCCAATTTGATGATAGACTTTTCTAGGGTCCTAATCAAATGATGTAGTATATAAGATTGTCGAACCAGTTCTAAGTGACCATAAAGCAGAGGGAATGCAAGTCTATGCTTAATCTAAATGCAATCATTAAGGAGGATGATTATTTAACTAAGACAATAAGTAAAATGCAACAAAAAGTAAAACTTTCTTTTTTATGAGGAGATTGAGACTCATGGGTATAGGGACTTTATATCAAATGATTAAGATTCAATCCAAGATGCTAACTTTTCAATCAATCTAATTCCTTATGCCTAGACAACAAAACTAAGCAAGCTCTATCCCTAGATGAATGCTCTTTTGCAATGATCACCCAAGTACACCAAATCCCTTTGGCTGTAATGATCAAAGCAAACATGGAGAATGAGTCTAATAGCAATCCTAGCTCTTTGACAACTAATCCCTTAGGCAAAGCAAGCTAAAAGCATAGATGAGTTGGTTCAGGCATTTCATAGAACACCTTCCGGGCATGAAATGCCTATAGCTCTATGTTTGAGAGGCCAACTCAAATATAACTTTAATAACACCAAATCAATGCAAGGAAATGATAGATCTAACACTAAGCACCTTGGATCTACACTTAATCACTCTCAATCACCCTAACCCATGGATCTTAAATGGATCTACTCACTAATCCACATGCTCACTCTTAAACCCATGAGAGATTCAAGCTTAAACATGTAGGGAAAGAAAGGAGATGAAATTAAACAATCAAGAACACAAGATGAGATTAAGATTCAAAGATAAAACTTCTCAAAGGTTTGTGTTCTTAGAAAGAAAATAACATAAGTCCCAATCTAGGGATAACAAGAGTATTTATAAGTGGCTTGAAAGCCCTAGAAACATAAAACAAGATTACCAAAGAGTCCTTAAGCTAAATTGGTCTAAACCAATGGGAATGAAGCTTAAAATTCGGTCAGGGGAGACTCAGCCTGTCCCAACCCGGTCTGGCCATCCCCCGGTCCAGGCTTGCCTTGGCCTCTGTCCAGCCCGTCCGGGTTCTGTTCCCCGGTTCATCCATCCCGGCCGTCCGGGTGACCCTTGATCCGTCTCTGCCGACCGGGTGTCCCTTCCCGGAATGATCTACCCGGTCTGGTCTCCTCCAGCACAAGTCAAACGACCGGGTACCTGTCCCAGGCTCAGTCATCCCGGACTGGACCACTTCCATCCATCTGTTCTTTTCCCGGCCGGCTGCTTGAACCCGGCCGTCTGTACCCGGCCATCCTGACATGGTTCAAGTGAATTGATCATAACTTCTCCAATACAGGTCCAAATGACTTGAAACCACTTCCATGACATTTGACTTTTGTAACTCTTCTTCTTCCTTTTTAAGCACGTGTAGGAGAATAACGGGGTCATTGGTAATGTACCTCTCCCTCGCTTTCCACAGTGTGTGATCATTCCTTTGGATTACAATAGTGGGGTCGCTGGTATTGTACCTATCCCTTTGCCTCTCAGGAAATCATTTCATCTTTTATATTCTTGGTTGGATGCCGAAGAGAGAGAGAGAGAGAAGGGAACCAGAGTCACACAGATTTTACCTAACAAACTTGCGAGAGGAGTCCGTCTGATGTATACCAAGCCCCAATACAAACAGGTGAAGTCAGGTTAGGTTGGAGATCAGCTTTGGTTCTGTTGGGAAAATATACTTAGGAATTAGATTTCTCCAGACCCCGTGCAGGACACCGGCTTCCAGGTTCCTGCGAGAGACGGCTCCAGGGTCCGACTCCTGCAGAAGTTCCTTTCGCCGGGAAAATAGAAAACTTCTGACTAAGAGAACCTTCCATATTTCCTAATATGGAAGATTTCTACTTGCTACAAACCGACTCCCAGCGGCCTACGAGTCTTCAAGACTTATAGACTAGGGTTAGGCAGCTAGAATTAGGGTTCCTTCTCTTCTGTCGTGGTACTCACAAAGATCCTAAAAAAAAAATCCCCTAACAGTTTGGTGCTAGAAGGAGGGGAGTACTCGAAACTACATGACGATGACGGTGGATTAGCAAAACGAGTCGCCAGCAACCACTCCAAGAGAAGCTGAACTCCAAAGACAACTTGACGGCCTGCAGAGTCAAGTTACCAAGCTATAAAAGGCTCGCAAAGACATCACGGAGAACCCGGAGTTCCTCTCGGAGGTTCAAACCCTAAAAGACAAGATGGAAGAACACTCCAAAGAGCTGGAGCAAAGTGCGGACAAGTTTGGCCTGCTCGAGGCCAAAAACTCCTCTCTTCGAGGCGAGAATCAAGCCCTCAACTCGGCTAGCAAAAATACGCGTCGCTTCCAAACTCGGGTCTGGTCCATGCCTACCTTGGAGATGCCAAAGCCCGGAGAAGACGCAACTCGTCCGAATCCGACTCATTACAGGAACGGGGCAACACGAGAAGAAGTCTGAGATACTCAGATCCACGATGTAGGGGATAGCGATTCTGAATCGGAAGCAGACCAGAATACGCCCGGAGGAGCAGCCACGACAAGAGTAAAGAACCCTTAGATAGGATCACTCGTCCGGTACGGTATTGATATGAACTCCGAAGAGAACTGAGGGATTGAATGACGACACAAAGGGTGCGGAATCACCCTTGATACTGCCAAGCTTAGTTGCTGCAGTATGTGACGCACTGTTCTAACAAGAAAGCAAACTCGATCCGTTGCTGGATGTGACGCACCAGTCCAACGAAAAAGAGAGAAGTCACTTGGAGCTAAACCACACCAAGAAACAAGAGATGTTCTAAGCGAAGTACAGAGAGCAAAGACTCAAAAGGTTATAAGAAATTCGATGATTTTATTGATATAAATGAGTACATTCTTATAGTAGTTTGTGGTCAACGAAAACAATAAAGGATTACATAGAAAATGATAAACTTTGACTAGAATGTTGCAAGTCAGTCAAATGTGTGGAAAACAAGAAAGACTGGTCGATAGACCCTTCGGCTACTCTTGTCCAGGTTTGATGAATCTTGTTGCATGGCCGGTGGTAAGGAGAAGGACGCATGGAGAACTGTCCGCGGGACTGGGCAGGTGTTCTTCATGAAGTGATTGTGACTTCACTCGACCCAAGCCTTCAGAAAGTTTAGGGATCCCTGCCTTAGAGAAATTCAGACCATCAAAGTTCATGATCTGATCGAATTGGACAGACAAGGCATCAATACGGTCTTCCGGACATGCGGTACGGGCCAATCGAGCTAAAATAGATAGGGCACGAATTGATTCTGAATCCCCTCGAACAAAGTTGATTTTGGCTAGACCGTTGGACTTAGTTTTACGAATTGGTCGAGAAAGACGAGTTCTGGTACAATCAGTTTGGTCATCTGGACGTGGATCCAGCCTCAGCTCCATTCCGGACGTACACGATTCGATCCGGTACACGGCTCCGTCAGTACAATCGGTACGGTCGTATGGCTGAAACTCGGTTGAGCTGAGCTGAACGTCCTCATCTCCATCATGAGCTGGCTCCATGCACTGATCCCTGTGCTGGGTCTCATCAAAGAGCCTCCATGATCTCCTAAAGGGAGGAGATGTTCTCCAAGAAGTTCGACGCCATCCAGTCCATGGTGGAGAGGCTCCCAGGAGTCGCTCCCCCGATTCGCAAAAGTGGTCCAGACTGTTACGCAGATACACCCTTCGCGGATGAGATGCCAAGGAAGTTCTTCTTCCCCAGCATAAAGACGTACGACGGCACCGACGATCACGACGATCATATTACCCAGTATAAACAAAGGATGCTCTCTTTAGCACTCCCCCGAGAGTCACGAAAGGCACGATGTGCAAAGGATTCAGTTCCACCCTGATCGGACCCGCCTTGCAATGGTATATAAGCCTACCTACAATGTCCATAACCTCTTTCGCAAATCTCAGCAACCAGTTCGTCGAACACTTTGAGAGCACCAAGAACCTGTTAAAAACCTTGGATTGCCTCCACGAGCTTCACCAACGCCGGACCAAATCATTGTGAAGCTACATCGCACACTTCAATCAGAATACAAGGAGCTAACCAAGTACTGACGTCTTGAATATTTTCATTGATTTAGCCATCTTTATTTTGCATTCTTTGTCTTCTAGGTTAAGGTTTAGGCATCTTAGGATCCATTTTGCATTCATAAGTCCTTATCAGGTATTGGAGTGTCCCATGGAGTAAAAGAAGGTGTTGAGAGTGGTTTTGATGCAAGAGTGAGATAAAAAAGGAGTTTGGCCTAGTATGGGCAGAGATGGTTTCAGTTTAACTCGGACGGACCAGAAGGATGGACGTGCTCGGCCTTGTTCACCCGCGCATGGAGAGCCGGACGAACACACGGACGCGCGGCCTGGAACGCTCGGATTCACTTACCCGCGCGGGACGGAACGGACCAGACGGTTGGACTGAAGTAGGATGGTGCACGGACTGATCCGCTGGGACGTGTTACCCACGCGGGACGAGGAGGATCGAGACGGCTGGACGCGCGGTCTGGGATGTGCGGTACGAACACCTGCGCGGGACAAGAGACGAGCAAGACTTCTGGATGCTCGGACGACTATGCGCGGTACGTAGTAGCCGCGCGAGACAAGAGACGGACGGGACAGCCGGATGCGCGGCCAGACGAGCGCGGTACGCAGCACCCGCGTGGGACGAAGCCAGACAGAGCTGCACAGACGTGCGGGACGAGACGCCCGGGCCAGCACACCAGCGCGGGACGAGGAACGGACAGGATGGTCCTGCGCGGGTCAGACATGCGCGGGCCAGACCGTCCAACCACGACCCTGAGCATTTTTCATTCTGTTTCCCCATTGGTCGAGACCTAATTGCTTCCAAGGACCTTTTAGTCAATTTCTATGGTGTTTTTAGGGCATTTAAGCCAAGTATAAGTACCCTTGTTATCCCTAATTTGAGACTTATGTTATTTTCTTTCTAAGAACACAAACCTTTGAGTAAAACTTTATCTTTGAATCATAATCTCATCTCATCTTTGTGTTCTTGATTGTTTGATTTCATCTCCTTTATTTCTCTACATGATTAAGCTTGAATCTCTAATAGATTCAAGAGTGATCATGGTGATTAGTGAGTAATCCACTTTTGGATTCATGGGTTAGGGAGACTAAGGGGTGATTAGGCTAGATCTAGGGTGTTCTAGTGTAGATCTATCTTATTCCTTGCTTGTAGAGTGTTTTTAATGCTTCTTTTGAGTTGGCCTCTCAAAGGTTGAGTTCTAGACATTTCCCACCCACAAGGTGTTCTATGAAATATCTGAACCAACTCTACTAAGCTTTTAACATTCTTTACCAAAGACCATTTGTTGTAAAGGTGTTAAGATGGCTAGTAGATGATGTCTTGCATATTTACATGTTTTTAGCATCGACATCTTGTGCATTTTGATCATATAAGTTAGGCATTAGGCATTTTTTGGTCCATTTTGCATTCATTTGTCCTTATCAGGTGTTGGAGTATGCTTTGGTGTGATTTGAGGTGTTTGGAAGCCTTATGGCCCCAAAAGAGGTGAAGAATCAAGTTTGGCCATGAAAAGAGGAGTCAATCCATGATCTGGTCAAGACAAAGATGAGCATGGACAGAGGCCTTATAGATGTCTTCTGTTCCTAATATTTTGTGGAGACATAGAAAATTGAGTTAGCTTTCCAATGGAAGTGGTTTCAAGTCATTTGGAGCTGTAATGGAGAAGTTATGATCAGTTCACTTGAAGCATATCAAGCTGGCCGGGTAGATCAGTCCGGGTTCGAGCAGCCGGTCGGGAAGTGAAGCGCGTCCAAGGCATGGGAAGACCGGGTAGGAGTGGACCGGCTTGATGACCCCGGTCGGGAGAAGGTTGAGCTAGACGAGAGTGGACCGGTTAGGAGTGGACCGGCTTGATGACCCGATCGGACAAAGGTTGAGCTGGACGAGAATGGACCGGGTAGGGCAGTCCGGGATGCTGCACCCGGTCGGACTGGACGACCGCCAGAACATGGACGGTCCGGGATGTCAGGACCGAGATGGTTCATTTGGCTATCCCCTGACCGAAAATCATTCTTGTTTCCCATTGGCTGATGCCTAATTTACTCTAAGGACTTTTTAGTAATTTTTAATGATGTTTCTAGGTTTTCTAAGCCTTGTATAAATATTTTTGGGATCTCCTTTGTGAGATCTAACTTCTTTTCTCCCAAAAAACACATTTAGATATTGAAGAAAGTTTGGATCTTTGATCCTTTTCATCTCATTTCTTTTGTGTTTATTAGATTATCTTCTTCTCTAATCATGTTTAGCCTTGAATCATCATTGATTTTAAGGTTTTCCATGGCTATTAGTGAGTAGATCTATCTAGGGTTCATGGGCTTGGGAGACTAAGGGTGATTAGGTGTAGATCTAAGATGTACTAGGGTAGATCCTTCTTGATCCTTGCTTGTAGAGTGTTCTTCTTGCTATTTTGGAGTTGGCCTCTTCAAAATAGAGCTATAGGCATTTCATGCCCTGAAGGTGTTCTATGAAATGCCTGAACCAACTCTTCAATGCTTTTAACATCCTTTACCTAAGGGATTAGTTGTTAAAGGTGTTGAGATAGCTAATAGACTTGTTCTTAATGATTGCTTTCATATTATTCAACCTAAGGGATTAGATGCTTGAGATATGTTAGTGAATGAGCATTCATCTAGGGATAGAGCTTGCTTAGGATTGTGTCTAGGCTTAAGGTGTTAGATTGATTGAAAGCTTGACATCTTAGATTGAAACTTGATCACCCAAAGTCAATTCCCTTGTCCCAAGAATCCCCTTGCCTCATTGAGAAAGAAAGTTCGCTCTTTTATTGCATTTTAATATTGTCTTAGTTCATAATCATCTTCTTATCATGGTTGCACTTAGATTAAGCATAGACTTGCATTCCCTCTGCATTAGAATCACTTAGAATTGGATTGACATCTTGTATTCTACAACATTTGATTGGACCCTTGAAAAGTCCATCATCAAATTGGCGCCGTTGCGAAGTTCTAAGTTGATTTTGACATTGGGATTTAGTCATTTGCTTGAGACTAAGTCATTTTTTTTCCTTTATTGTGTTATTGCTTCTCCTTGCTCTTTTCCTTTGCATTTCAGGTGTATGATAACTAGAAGCAGAGGTGCATCAAACTTGACACCCACTGTTGAAGAAATTGCTACACTTGATAGGGAGATTGCAAGAAAGAGAAGAGAAGAAGAGCAACAGGCTCACTTGAAGAGATTGGGATTTGATATGGAGAATCAGCCTCAAGATGGTGATGCCCTAGGGGGCAATGGTCCAAGAGCTTACAACATAAGACCACAGCGCCAGCCACAACGCCAAGCTAGAGCCATTGGAGCCTATGATCAACCTCACATTCATGGTCATAGGTTGGGGATAAGAGCACCAGCTGTGGAGAACAACAACTTTGAGATCAAATCAGGACTGCTGAATTTGATTGAGAACAACAAGTTTCATGGCCTTGCTGTGGAGGATCCCCTTGATCACTTGGACACATTTGATAGCTACTGTAGCTTGTCCAAGACTAATGGAGTCTCTGAAGATGCTTTCAAGCTGAGGTTGTTTCCCTTCTCTTTGGGAGACAAGGCACATCTATGGGAGAAGGCTCTTCCAAGTGACTCTATTACAACTTGGAATGAGTGCAAGAGGGCATTCCTAGAGAAATTCTTCTCTACCTCAAGAATATCCAAGATCAGAAATGAGATCTCTACCTTTCAGCAGAAGAACCTTGAGAGCTTTATTGAAGCATGGGAGAGGTTCAAGGGCTATTGGTCTCAATGCCCACATCATGGCTTCACCAAGGAGAGTTTGCTTAGTACCTTCTACAGAGGTGCTCTTCCAGAGTTCAGGAGCAGATTGGACACAGCCAGCAATGGGTTCTTCTTGGGCAGAACTGAGCAGGATGCTGAGGAGCTGGTGGAGAACATGGCCAAGAGTGACTCAGTCTACAGTGAGGAGCATGATAGGGTCAACAGAGGCAGTGATGAAGATGATCAGCACACAAGGAAGTTGCTGAAATCTCTCCAAGAGAAGTTGGACAAGATTATTGCAGAGAAGGCTAAGCAGGAGCAGATTAACTCCATTGGGAACCAGCAACAAAAGCAGCCTGCTGGGACTAATCAGGTTAATGGTGTAGAAGGTCAAGAGGAGCTATGCTTCATCAATGCTAATGGTACATGGTATAGGAAAGAGCCCAACTTCCAATACCAAAACAACTACCAGCAAAGACCTTACTACAAAAATCAACAAGGAGGTTACCAAGTCAACCAGTCTACTCAGCCCCAAGGAAGCTATTCTCAAGCTCAGGCTCCAAGATCAAAAATGGAGTCCATGTTCAAGCAACTCTTAGAAGCTCAAGAAAGAAATGCTAAGAAAATTGGTGATGAGTTCAAGAACATCCATGCCAAAATTGATAGAACCTATTCTGACCTCAACAACAAGTACATGCAACTTGCCTCTCATCTCAAAGCTTTGGAGAGCCAGGTTGCTTCTTTGTCTTCATCCACCAAGAGCCCAATGGGATCTCTACCGGGAAAACCAGAGAAAAATCCAAAGGAATCTTGCAATGTCATCCTCTCTACTACTTCTTCAAAGATTGAGATGTGTACTCGTGAGACAGAGAATGATTGTCCCTCAATACATCAAGTTCTTGAAGGATGTTGTGGCTGCTAAGAAGAAGGAAATGGAGGGAATGATGGTTCTTACTCATGAGTGCAGTGCCATCATCCATCCAGAGATTGACAATCTCTAAGAAGCTAGAGGATCCAGGATGCTTTACTCTACCTTGTGCCATTGGTCCTTTGATGTTTGAGAGGTGTTTATGTGATTTGGGAGCCAGTGTCAGTCTCATGCCTCTATCTGTTGCCAAGAAGCTTGGATTCAGCCTATACAAGAAGTATAGACTCTCTTTGGTGCTTGCTGATCGCTCAGTTAAGTTTCCTGTTGGTATCCTTGAAGACCTCCCTGTGATGGTGGGAAATTGTGTGATTCCTACTGATTTTGTGGTGCTAGAGATGGATGAAGAAGCTAGAGACCCCTTGATCCTTGGAAGATTATTCTTAGCCACAGCAGAAGCAATAATAAATGTGAAGGAAGGCAAGATTGATCTTCACTTGGACAAGGAGCACAGTCTCCACTTTGACATCAGTGAGATAATAAAGAGGCGAACTGTTCAAGGCCAAATCTTTTACACTGAGAAGATGGAAGCTTTAGCTGATGAGCTACTAGAGGAGTTGGCACTTGAGGATTCCCTTCAACATGCTCTTACCATTGATAGGGAAACCCAAGTGATTGAGAACAAGGATTGTGATGCCTATGGGAACATGCTGGATTCACACAAAAAGGTTGCTGGAATGGATCAGTATGAGGAGCTACAACAAGAAATTCATCAGGCTTCCTCAGCCACTCAGCAAGAGGACACCCACCAAGGTGATTGGAGTGAACTCAAGGCGCCAAAAGTTGAGCTTACACCTCTTCCCCATGGTGTAAGGTACGCATTCCTTGGTCCGAATCAGACTTACCCTGTCATTGTGAGTAGTGAGCTTAGTTAACATGAATTGTCTCAACTCTTCAACTCTTAAATGAACTGAAAAGTTTAGAAGATCAATAGGGTACTCACTTGAAGATATCAAAGGGATATCACCCTCTTTGTGCATGCATAGGATACATCTTGAGGATGAATCAATGACTTCTATAGAGCATCAAAGAAGGTTAAATCCTAACCTGAAGGATGTTGTAAAGAAGGAGATCCTTAAACTCTTAGATGCTGGTGTTATTTACCCTATTTCAGATTTTAAATGGGTATCTCCTGTGCATGTGGTTCCAAAGAAGGGTGGTATCACTGTGGTTAAAAATGACAAGGATGAATTGATACCAACTAGAACCATAACTGACCATAGGATGTGTATTGATTATAGAAAACTCAACTCTGCAACTGGAAAGGATCATTTTCCATTGCCATTTATTGATCAAATGCTTGAGAGACTTGCGAACCATCCTTTCTATTGCTTTCTTGATGGATATTCAGGGTTCTTCCAGATCCCAATACATCCCAATGATCAAGAGAAGACAACATTCACATGCCCTTATGACACCTTTGCTTATCGAAGGATGCCATTTGGGTTATGTAATGCTCCATCAACCTTTCAAAGGTGCATGATGTCTATCTTCTCAGATCTCATTGAGGATATAGTGGAGGTATTCATGGATGATTTCTCTGTCTAAGGATCTTCGTTTTCTGCTTGTTTGTCAAACTTGTGCAGGGCCCTACAGAGATGTGAAGACACCAACCTTGTGCTGAATTGGGAGAAGTGTCACTTCATGGTCAAAGAAGGGATTGTGCTTGGGCACAAGATTTCAGAAAAGGGGATTGAGGTGGACAAGGCTAAGATTGAAGTAATGGTTAGTTTGCGTCCACCAAAGACAGTGAAGGATATCAGGAGCTGATATCACTCAAATTACCCTAAGGAGTGACTTTACTATCTCAAATAAGAGGTTCAGTTGTAGTACTTAGGGATCGAATCCACAGAGAGCTAGTGTACAAATAAGATGCAATCTTAGTGACTATGCTAGGTTGAAAATAGTTTAAAGTAAAATGCAGGTTTTTGAGTAATGGTAAGATTACTCAGTTGAAAGGTTTTAGTTTAAGAAAATAAAGAAAGTAGTTAGATTCAGGGTAGGTATTCAGGAATTCAGGATTATAAGTACTATAAATGCTAACAAGTTGCTTGCATGAGATGTCAGAGCTCAACACTATTAAATGAATCCATCAACTCTCGCAATATTTAGACCATCTATTACTTAGATGCTAAATGGTGTTTGCGGTCAGCTATATCGCCGACAGTATCGATCGATTATTCGATAGGAATATCGACCGATACACCTCTAGCTACGTCGATCGATTACTCTATAGGAGTATCGATCGATACGGCTCTAAGCAGAACTTATGCGCGAGTTGATACAGTGCTCACCATGATCTTAGACCAGCTTTCGCTTGTCTCAAGAGGGTCATAGCATGTTTAGGATGTTATCAGGAATTGTATTGAATGAATAATGCAATCCAAGTTCATGTTCTAGGTAGCTAATCTAGAAAAAGCATTAGTGAACAATCCTAACAATAAATATCACAACTATAGCAAATATAGGCTGGGGCTAATCCCTCATATCCTATTTAAACCTTAAATCTAACAAATGAATGTACTCAGACATGGCTAAGTGATTCATAGTAACAAGGTAATAATAGGAGTTCATAGATCTATTAGAGGAGTGAACACTTAAGTTCCAATCACAAATCTCTTTGGATCTCTCCTCTAGATCTAGAATCCTATAAACTTTTTGTTAACAAGTAAAGAACTGAATAGAACTTTCTTGAGAACTTGCAAAGTAATGAAACAGTAAAAGAAATGTGTAGAAAAGATGGAGGTAAAAAGAAACTCTCTAGGTAAAAACTTATATGAAACTTATAAAAAAATTATAAAAAAAACTTGTATGGTGCCAAAACACTCAGGCACATATAAATATAAGTTCATTAGGCTAAAAACTCGTTAGGGGCAATCTTGTAAAAATATGATGTCGTGGGCTTCAAGTTAGGCCAAGTCCAACTTGTCTTCTTTCGCTGCTCAATATCGATCGATAGTACTAGATGTACATCGATCGATTATGATCTCGATGTATCGTCCTTCGGCAAATGTGTGTCGATCGATAGCACAGAGTGTGCATCGATCGATGCGTAGCTCCCGATGTCGACCTCTGGTCTGATTTCGGGTGAACTCTTCTTTAAGCTCCAAAAAGCACCTAAAATATCATTTTTTCTCCAAAATGCTCCTGGGCCTGAAAACATACCTAATAGACTCCAAAACATAGATAATAGTAATAAAAATACTCATATACCATGAAAAACAGGTAAAATCCATGGTATATCAACTCCCCTAGACTTAACCTTTTGCTTGTCCTCAAGCAAACACACAGCCTTTATGAAAGAGGTTTTAAAAGGTGGACTCAATCAAATTCAAACTTAGAATCATAACCTCTACTTTGTTGCAAACCACATTTAAGAATCTATCAATCACATAAGTACATTATGCAATATCCTAACTAAACAACCTTGATCATCTAGCCAACAACTTAGCAATCCTGTCTGACTAACCCCTCTACTGATTTCATTTCTGTACATAAAAATGAAAGTGCAGACTTTACCTTGGGAGTATCGATCACATGATGTAAGGTTGCTCAAACAAGTATCGGACTTGCAGGTAAAATTAGCTCCTATCCTCTCTCTCTACTATTTCTCTCCTAGTCAAGTCTGCTTTTATTTGCAAGACATTGACCAAGATTGGACAGGCTTCCATGAATCAAGCCTTAATGGTTGTAGCCACCAAGTCCTGTTCACTTCTTTTTGACCTATATCCTAGGATTCATTGCGAAGCAAGTCTTGAAGGGGGTAACCACCAAGTCCTGTTCAATCCTTTACCTATAGAATTCTTATGAATCAAGTCTTGAGGGGTAACCGCCAAGCCTGTTAGAATTCCTCCTAAGTAATAACTAACTAGTCCTAGAACATTTTTAAGCTCATTTTCAATTTTTTTTTTTTTTTAATTTTAACTGAATATTAAATCTAAATTCGAAAATGAGAGAGAGAGGGTGATAAAACTATCTACACAAGGCTTTACCTTCCAGACTTGTTTGAAGCATCCGATCTCATGTATACCAAGCCCCAAGACAAGCAGAGAATGTCAGGTTAGGTTGGAAATCGGCTTTTGTTCCTCCAGACAATCAATGAAAGCGTTGTCATAGCTGATAGGTGATCAACTTTAGCATCTATAGTAAATTCTGCATCAACAAATCTAAGAATGGTGCCTAAAAGATTGGTTAGATAAAAAGTGAAAATTTTTAAAATATCATTATCCCTTTCTTGACTCAATAGAAACCATTTTGAAAACATTTTAGATGAAGTCAAAAGGTAAACAACATCAATAATCATCCCCCCAGACTTAAATCATACACTGTCCTCAGTGTATAACCAGTCCGGTGAAGGCGTAGGCAAAAATAAAATATACTGATATCGAAAAAGTAGAACGAAATACCTAACCATGATGCGTATCGATCGATGTTGAGTCGCCTTCGTCGGTCGCTATTGTTTGGTGTATGTCGATCGATATCGATAGTGTCATGTCGGTCAATTTCAGTGGTAATCGCCTAGTCGTAAATAAAAAGAAAAACAAATACGAAAAATAAAATCCTAAAGATAAAATCAAAATTAAAAATTACCTAACAGTGGGTTGCCTCCCACTCAGCGCTTTGATTATAGTCATCTAGCTTGACTCTGGATGGAAAGAGCTATTGAGGTGAAGTCCAGGTACTTGTTGGGAAACAAGTATCCTCTGTATCCTTCTTCTCACCGAACCAACAGTTAAATAAGCTTCTTGTGGCTTCATATTCTCTGGTTCGTTTCTTCTTTATCTCAATTAACTCATCATTGATCCTTTTAATCCTTTCTGCATGACCTTTAATGCTGAGCTCGTGCCATCCTAATTTCTAATAGGCATGTTCTGAAAGATCACTGAGCTCTGCTTGCATTGAATCAAGGCGTTGGATCATTTTGTCGTGGATAGACCTTGGATCGATCGATTCCTTTGTCGAATTGTCGGTCGATGGCTGTTGAGGTCCGTCGATCGATGCGCTGGTTCTTCTGTCGATCGATGCTAAGGGTGCAGGTCTGCTCGCAAGCTGCCTCTGAATGGCTCTGATCTTTTTCTGCATCCTTTCTATGCTAGATTCCACTCTGCCAAGTTTGTTGTTTAGCGGGAAATACATCTGATCTAGACGTCTGTCTTGCGAATCATCCACGCTCGTAATTGCCGTGTAGACTTCATCAGCTAACTTATCCAAGTCAGTTATGGTGCAGATTTCTGAAGTCTGTATATTGATCGATGCAACATGTTGTTCATCGGTCGATGTGTGTTTCTGAAGATTCTCGTGAAGCTTCTCGGCAAAGAGCTTCATCTGTCCGTCGATTTCAGTCATTCGCCTATCGATCGATGTGAGGTTGTACTGATCAATCGATGCGATTGATGCAGCCTGATAATCGAGTTGACGTTGGAACTTCTCAGCCTCCTGCTGCATAGTGTCCATGCGTAGTGCGAGTTCCTCCACTTCTTTGTCTACTAAGAAGTGTATGTCAGCAAGTTTCCTCTCAGATGCTTTTAGACGAGTCAATCCTCCAATAGGATTGCAAGGTGCCGCGGGGTTCATATCTGCATGCGCATCATTGATAAGGCGGATAGATCTCTTCATCTCTTCGGTGCAGATGCTTAGATCCCCTAGGTTGTGGAAGATAGGTTCACAGGTTTTGTTGAGTTTGCTGCCGAAACGATCTTCTGCTTTCTTCAGTTCTTTCCAGATATCGTCGAGAGACTCATCGACCTCACGTTTTGAGTAGGTGGTCGATGGTGCAGGCTTCATATCGATCGATGTGGATGTTACTTTGTCGATCCATATTGAACTTGTCTGGCCGTTGTTCTGGGTGTTGCGAAGATCTTCAAGTTCCAGCTCAAGACATTTAACCTTCTTGCTTAATGCCTGGTCTGTACTGAATATCCAGTTCATCTCGCTGCGAAGCTTGTCTGTAGCATCCTCTAAACTCTTTTCCATGGAGAGTTTTTCCCACTTGCGTTCTCCAAGTAGACCAGTGACCAGCTCGTTGATCTCATCTTTGGTGTAGATTTCGTGCACCAAATCTCTTCTTGTAAATGAACTGGCGTGCTCTGGTAGACAGATATAAGAGCGCTCGTCCATTGAAGTCCTTTGAAGCAGTTTCTTGATGTCGTCTTTAGAAACTCTGATGACGTCACCATCTACTCCTCTAGCAAACCCTTTCTCGTCCCTGTAGACCCCATACTCATCTCTCTGCTCCCAAAAGAATTTTCGAACTCCATATCGAAAAGTTCTCTTTCCGAATTCATGACGCCTATCGATCGATGTCATGTACTCCATATCGATCGATGCCGTTGAAAATCTGGGTCCTCCCTGTTAAGATGATTATCCTCAGCTTCCTTTGGCTCGGCTGTTGTGTCTGCCTCCTGGTGCTGATGATGGTGGTCTGGTCCGTAACGTTACTGCCGGAATAGGTTTTGGGATCCGTTGGCTAACTGTAGGACGTCTGCAGTGTCCTCTCTGGATATGTGGAGCGTTCGTCCATCCATTGAGCGTGCAAAGCCTTTTGAATCCCTGAAAATACCAAACTCATCCGGGGTTAAATTACCGAAATCAGGTACAGGTGAATTTGTTACCTGGGATGGTTTGATGAATGTATCGGTCGATGGCACAGGTACGGGATCGGTCGATGGTTGTTCAGGCCTATCGGTCGATTGTGTTGGTGCCGTGTCGATCGATGAGACTTCTTCGGGTTGAGTGATGTTTGTTGGCGGTGCGGTTTCGATCGCGAAGCTCTCGTGCTGGTAATCGCTTGTCCAGCTCCCGATTGAGTAGTCTCCGTCTCGCTTGTTGTTGACCGTGTTGTCGAACGATGCGAGGCAAGTAGTATCGATCGATGGGGAGAAGGTGATATCGATCGATGTGTTGATTCTGAGGTTGTGGTGGAGAAGTCGATCTTCATCTTCTGGAAGGTTATGATACTCTATAGCTCTCTCCTCCTCGTAATCATCAGTATACTCCTCAATGTGAGTAGTATCTACAGCATGTGGTGGGATGTAGTAGTCGTTCTTCCACTCGTTTTCCTCGAAGTCACCGTCGTGAAACTCCTCCTCGATCTGGTTGAATCGCGAAGCGATCGATGACCATTTATGTCTGTCGATCGATGTCTGTTCACGAGAATCGCTCGATGCAACAGTGCCACTATCGATCGATTCATCATACTCCATCTCCAAATCGTATTCATCTCCACAATAGCAAACAACTATGAGGTCTGAGCCGTCTTGGATCTTCTCAGGAACCTTGATGACTCGTACCGGATCATAGTAGACCGTAGGATTAATCAGGGTTAGGCACAGTTTGTTTCTCTGAAGGTTGCAGACAGCTCCAACTGTGGCTAGGAAGGCTCTTCCAAGTAGCAAAGAAGTAGGTAGGGTTACCTTGACGTCCAAGACATGGAAGTCTACTGGTATTATGGCTTCTCCGATGGTGACCTCCAAGTTTCTTACAATTCCTCCAGAGTTCTGCTGAGAACAATCCACAAAGATGAATAATTCTTCAGTAGGCTCTATCTTCAGACCTAGATGGTCTGCCATAACCCTGGGTAGGAGGCTGACTCCAGATCCTGTGTCACATAGGGCACGTGGAAAATTGATCCCATGGACTGAGCAAGGGACAACGAACTTCCCTGGATCACCCTTCTTCTCAAGTTTGATCCTCCTGATCACGGTTTCTCTGACCTGATTGAACATCCTTCTGATATCTTCTTCTGTCTCCTTTGTCTCTCTGAAAAACATCCACAATCTGTGTGTGTGTAGTATGCTTCTTCGAACGGTTTCTCCTTAGGTATTCTTAAAACTCTCTTCCTGAAGCTTTCTAATTCTTTCTCGTTGACTCCCCTTTTAAGGTGCTTAGGAACCTTCTCTTTCCTTTTCCTGAGAGTACGGCCTTTAGTTTCTTGTTGTAACTCCATGGGTTCTAGGGTATCCGTGGGTTTCTTCAAGATAACTTCTGGTGGGCTTTTGGAGTGTTTAGATTGCTCCTTGAGTGCATTAAGTCGTGCAACATCTATCTTGGAAATTTGCACTCGGCGTGTGATAACTGAATATCGATCGATAGGTTCTGGAGTATGTCGATCGATTTCGTCATCCTTCTGTCGATCGATGGAACATCCATTTTGTCGATCGATGTTGTAAGGGCTGGGTGGGTGTGGGTGCCTTGCTGCAAACTCCTCGTGAGTAAGTATCTTTACGGTGTTGTACTCGTGAGTGGATTCTTCAAGGTCCATCGGTCGATGCTCATCTGAGTTCATCGTTTGATTTGAGTTGGCGTACATCGATCGATAGTCATGTCTGGACATCAGTCGATACCAATGGTTCCTGCCAATACTCATGGATCTTTATCTGAAAGTCTCCCTCTTGCAGCTTCTCATGCTTTACCACTCTCCAAAAATCGTGTTCTATGATAGCATTGACGTTGTGGCATGTTGCTTCTTCTCCAGTCCCTTTTCCTAAGGCTTCCTGCTTCTTAACAGCTTCTTCTGTCTGAATCACTTGAGTCTCTAATTTCTTCACATGAGTGCTCAAAGCATCAAGCTTTGTGTTCAAGGTGGTGTAGACAGCGTCGATCTTTCCATTGAAGTTCACCTCTAACTGCTGCTGGCTTTCAAGAACTTTGTTGGGCATGTCTTCTAGCTTTCCTTCTGGGGTTAGTGTGGGTGGCTTCATGTAAGATGAGTTTCCATAACTCTTGTTGTTGTTGGGGTTGCTGCTGTTGAAGTTGCCTCTTTGTCCTGAGAAGTTTCTTTTTCCTTGGTTTCCAGATCTCTGAAATCCAGTTCCATTGATCCAATTGACTTCTGCTTCTATGTAGTCATCTTCTTCATCATCTTCTGCATCCTCCACAGAGCAGATTTGCTTGTTTAGCAATTTCTGAACATTGTCAAGTGTAGCCTGTACCTCATTTATCTGTTCCTTTCCAAGGAACGCTGCAGATCTTGCTTTTACAATGTTCTTTGTGTTGTTGATGGATGCTAAGTTGTTTATTAGCTTCACAGCATCTTCAGGATTCCTCGTGGTAAGGTTGCCTTCACTCGCAGTATCCAGAGCCATCTGATATTTCATCGCGATGCCTCTGAAGAAAGTGCAGAGCAGTTGCATCTTGTTGAATCCATGGTGTGGACAATCTCATTGGTAAGACTTGAATCTGATCCAGGTATCCTTGAATGACTCTCCAGGCTCCTGGTTGAACGTGAGAATTTTCCTCCTTAAGTCTTCAGCGTGCGCATCATCAAAGAAGTTACGCAAAAATGTGTTTTTGATGTCGCTCCAGGATGTAAGAGATCCTGGTGGTAGCTTCTTAAGCCACTGTAAAGCTTCTCCAGATAAAGAGTGCTTGAAGAGCTTACAGAGAAGGTAGTCCACGGGGACTCCATTGGCTTTGATACCAGATATGAGATCCTTGAACCTCTCCAGATGGTCCATGGGATGCTCATTGGACAGCCCACAGTAGGGTGTCTGTCCCAAAAGGGTGTAGTACTGCGGCTTGAGCTCGAAATCGCGTCTCTGAATAGCAGGGGGACGAATGGTTGATCTGTTGGTGTAGAACTGATCTGGACGGCTGTAGTCAGCTAGTGTTCGAGCAGCCTCTCCTACAGGTTGAACAGCTCCTGTAGGTGCAGTTTCTGGCTCAGGGATTACTTCATTCTGAGCATTGAGCTTCTGACTTGCTTCATTACGAAGGTGACCTTCTTGGTCACGCAAGTCTCCATTCTGATCTCGTGTGAGAATAATCGGCGCAACCATGACTCGCGGAACAGTATCGATCGATATACTTTTAGGGGTATCGATCGATGTCGGATGAAACGTGTCGCTCGACGGTGAAGTAGTGTCGTCGACAGGAAGGTGCGAGTATCGATCGACGAAGACGGTGTCTCGGTCGACAATGGTGCGTCGGTATCGGTCGACAGACAGTTGTTGATGTCGGTCGATGCGGAACGGATTTCCTTGCGGATTGAACGTTCCAAGCTAGCAGGGTCTTCTAAGAACAAAAGTTGAGATGCCTTGTTACTTCTCGTACTGCTGGGCATGTACCTGAAAAGACAAGAAAAAAAATTTGTGTCAGAAAACAATTTAAAGTAAAAATAACCTAGACCTAATCAGATTAAATCCTATTGTATCAAAGCTCCCCGGCAACAGCGCCAAATTTGATATCACTCAAATTACCCTAAGGAGTGACTTTACTCTCTCAAATAAGAGGTTCAGTTGTAGTACTTAGGGATCGAATCCACAGAGAGCTAGTGTACAAATAAGATGCAATCTTAGTGACTATGCTAGGTTGAAAATGGTTTAAAGTAAAATTCAAGTTTTTGAGTAATGGTAAGATTACTCAGTTGAAAGGTTTTAGTTTAAGACAATAAAGAAAAGTAGTTAGATTCAGGGTAGGTATTCAGGAATTCAGGATTATAAGTACTATAAATGCTAACAAGTTGCTTGCATGATATGTTAGAGCTCAACACTATTAAATGAATCCATCAGCTCTCGCAATATTTAGACCATCTATTACTTAGATGCTAAATGGTGTTTGCGGTCAGCTATATCGCCGACAGTATCGATCGATTATTCGATAGGAATATCGACCGATACACCTCTAGCTACGTTGATCGATTACTCTATAGGAGTATCGATCGATACGGCTCTAAGCAGAACTTATGCTCGAGTTGATACAGTGCTCAACATGATCTTAGATCAGCTTTCGCTTGTCTCAAGAGGGTCATAGCATGTTTAGGATGTTATCAGGAATTGTATTGAATGAATAATGCAATCCAAGTTCATGTTCTAGATAGCTAATCTAGAAAAAGCATTAGTGAACAATCCTAACAATAAATATCACAACTATAGCAAATATAGGCTGGGGCTAATCCCTCATATCCTATTTAAACCCTAAATCTAACAAATGAATCTACTCAGACATGGCTAAGTGATTCATAGTAACGAGGTAATAATAGGAGTTCATAGATCTATTAGAGGAGTGAACACTTAAGTTCCAACCACAAATCTCTTTGGATCTCTCCTCTAGATCTAGAATCTTATAATCTTTTGTTAACAAGTAAAGAACTGAATAGAACTTTATTGAGAACTTGCAAAGTAATGAAACAGTAAAAGAAATGTGTAGAAAAGATGAAGGTAAAAAGAAACCCTCTAGGTAAAAACTTATATGAAACTTATAAAAAACTTATAGTAAAAACTTGTCTGGTGCCAAAACACTTAGGCACATATAAATATGAGTTCATTAGGTTAAAAACTCGCTAGGGGCAATCTTGTAAAAATATGATGTCGTGGGCTTCAAGTTCGGCCAAGTCCAACTTGTCTTCTTTCGCCGCTCAATATTGATCGATAGTACTAGATGTACATCGATCGATTATGATCTCGATGTATCGTCCTTTCGGAAAATGTGTGTCGATCGATAGCACAGAGTGTGCATCGATCGATGTGTAGCTCCGGATGTCGACCTCTGGTCTGATCTCGGGTGAACTCTTCTTTAAGCTCCAAAAAGGCACCTAAAACATCACTTTTCTCCAAAATGCTCCTGAGCCTGAAAACATACCTAATAGACTCCAAAACATAGATAATAGTAATAAAAATACTCATATACCATGGGTAAAAACAGGTAAAATCCATGGTATATCAGGAGCTTTCTTGGCCATCCTGGGTTCCATAGAAGATTCATCAAGGACTTCTCAAAGATTGCTAGACCAATGACCAAGTTGCTGTGCAAGGCGGCCACTTTCAGCTTTGATGTAGAATGTCTTGAAGCCTTCAAGAAGATAAAGGACAAACTTCTTAGTGCTCCCATTGTCCAGCCACCTGATTGGGATCTCACCTTTGAGATAATGTGTGATGCTAGGGATTTTGCTGTTGGGGCTGTTTTGGGGCAGAAGAAGGATGGAAAGACTCATGTGATTTATTATGCGAGCCAAACCTTGAATGATGAACAGATGAAGTATGCCACAACACAGGAAGAAATGCTGGCCATTGTCTTCGCCTTTGAGAAGTTCAGAAATTACCTGGTGGGTTCCAAAGTCATTGTGTACACCGACCATGCAGCTTTGAAACATCTTCTAGCAAAGAAGGATGCCGAGCCAAGACTATTGAGGTGGATTCTTTTGCTCCAAGAGTTTGACTTAGAGATCAGAGACAAGCCAGGCATTGAGAATGGAGTAGCTGATCACTTGTCCAGGTTGAGAATTGAAGGTGAAATCCCCATCGATGAAAGACTTCGTGAGGAGCAGGTCATGGCTATTAGGGAAGTGGTTGAAGTTTGTGAGACCGGCAAGAAGATTGAAGAGGTCAAGTCATCTAAAGAGAAGGAGCCTTGGTATGCAGATTTTGTGAATTACCTTGTCACTGGAAAGGAGCCACTAGATCTTGAAGGTTATGCTAAGAAGAAGTTATACAAAGAGTTGAAGAGGTACTATTGGGACGAGCCCTTTCTTTACATCCTTTGCAAAGATCATCTCTATAGAAGGGCAGTGGCTGAAGAAGAAGTTGATTGGATCCTTACACAATGCCATGAATCTTCATATGGAGGCCATTTCGCTACTTTCAAGACAGTGGCTAAGGTTATACAAGCTGGGTTTTGGTGGCAACATAAGTTCAAGGACACACAATACTTCATCTCAAGATGTGACTCTTGTCAAAGGAGTGGGAACATCACTAAGAGGAATGAGATGCCTCAAAACCCAATCCTTGAAGTGGGAGTGTTTGATGCATGGGGAATAAACTTCATGGGACCATTCCCTTCTTCATATGGGAACAAGTACATCTTGGTGGCTGTTGACTATGTGTCTAAATGGGTGGAAGCATTGGCCAGCCCTACAAATGATTCAAGAGTAGTGGTCAAGATGTTCAAAAGCATTATCTTCCCAAGATTTGGAGTGCCTAGAGTGGTGATAAGTGATGGTGGTTCACACTTCATCAACAAGTTGTTTGAAGTTCTCCTCAAGAAGAAAGGGATCAAGCACAAGGTTGCAGCACCTTATCATCCCCAGAAAAGTGGTCAAGTTGAGGTCTCAAATAGGCAAATCAAGGGCATCTTGGAGAAGATTGTTGGGACTACGAGGAACGATTGGTCCGATAAGCTCGATGATGCACTTTGGGCCTATAGGACAGCTTACAAAACTCCCTTGGGTACCACACCTTTCAATCTTGTGTATGGGAAGGCTTGCCACTTGCCTATAGAGCTTGAGTACAAGGCAATATGGGCTGTTAAGCTACTGAACTTTGATATCAAGAGTGCAAAGGAGAAGAGGCCCTTCCAGCTACATGAACTTTATGAGATAAGGATGGATGCTTATGAGAGCTCAAGGATCTACAAGGAGAGGACTAAGGCTTTTTATGACAAGAACATCTTGAGAAGAGAGTTCAAAGCTGGGGATCAAGTTCTCCTTTACAACTCTAGGCTGAAATTGTTCCCCGGGAAGCTCAAATCTAGATGGTATGGATCTTTCCAGATCAAGGATGTAAGGACATATGGAACTGTTGTGCTTATGGAGAAGAATGGAAAGGAGTTCATAGTCAATGGGCAGAGGATCAGGCTTTACATGGCTAACACACCAAAGGAGGATGGGACATCGACCCCACTCTCTGATCCTTCCCTTGCCTAACCTCAAAGGAGGCAAAGTCAAGCTAGTGACTTTAAACAAGCTCACTTGGGAGGAAGTCCCATGGTTATCCTTGTAAATATTGCATTAGGATTTATTTTTCAAGGCTCTTGGATGATGGGAGATCAGTGCGGTTGTGATGGTGTAAATGAGGCTTAAAAACCAGATGGAAGGCAAAAAGAGGAAGTCCGGACAGCCTTTAGATCCGGAGCGCATGGCCGGACGTGCGCGGCCTAAGCCACCCGCTCGGATCAAGGGCATGCTGGTCAGTACTTGAATGCGCGGGACCGGACGGATAGGTATGAGTATGCGCGGCCTCAAGGTCGCGAGACGAGTACCCCGCGCGGGAACAGACGGCCTGTTCGAGATCCGGAACACACGACCTTGAATGCATGGGATTGATGCACCGCGCGGGTACGGACGGACGGACGGGAAGCAGCATGCGCGGATATATACGCGCGGGACATGTGAGCCGTGCAGGACGCCAGTACGCAGAAGCCAAGCCGGACGCACGGGATGTATGCGTGGGACATACCATCTGCGCGGAAACCAACTGTACGGACTCCCGAGAGAAAACACGGGGGTCACCCACTCGCCTGCGTCCCGACCCGCGTCCCGACCCAGCCGACCCAAGGTAAGTTTTTTCTTCTTTATTTCTCGACCCAGACCCAACCGCCCACATTCTGACCCGACCCAGACCCTCCTAATACGTAGAAATCGTGTCTCTCTCCTCACTTCACCATCTTCCCAAATCTCAAAACCTCTCTAGCCTCCATTCACCTAAAACCTCATATCTCACTCAAATCTCCACCACCAAATCTCTCCATTCTTTTTCCCACATCCAAGTCTTTATCCTCTTAGTCTAATTCCTTGAATATTTTCATCTTTATCCTTCATCCAAAGCAAGGCATGGTTTCTTTAAGTTCAAATTCGTAATGCTCATGAACCCTAAAATTTTGAACTTGAAATTTGGCCACTTTCTTGCTAGATACTTGTGAAATAGACTAGGGAAGGCTCATATATCATGCTGGGTAGTTGATTTCATGGTGAAATTGAGTTTAATTCGAACTTTGAGAAATTAGGGTTCATGAGATTTGGGGCTTTTTCAAATTTAGCTTAATTAGGGTTGATAGTGGGCTAGATTGGTGAGATAAGTTGTGTTAGAGGTTGATTTGGTTCCAATTTCAAGCTGAGCTCTAGTTAATCTTTATTATTGCTAATTTGAAGTTCTTGGGTTCATAAAAAAAAGTGTTTATATTTTATGAGCATGAGAGCTTCATTCTTAGCTATTGCTTGTCTTGCTTGCCTTCATGATTGCATTGTATTAGCTCCTGTTGAAATTGATGATCTTATTAGAGGTAGTTTGTGTTTGATCATGTTTCTCTCTTTCTTGTGCTCACTCTTTTTCCAAGGATTGAATTTTCATGTACAATGGGTAGAAAAAGTGAAGCTCAAATGGAAGAAGAGAAAGAACATGCTGCAAAGAGAGTGACTGCTCAGTTTGGGAAAGAACTAGGCTCCATGCCTGAATCAGAGGAGGAGCGTAGGCAGCAAGCTATGGCAATGCTAAGCAAGAAAGCACAGGCCAAGAGAGATGGCAAGAGAGTTTATGTTGATGAGAGTGTGGCTGACATTGCTCACAAGCAAGCCCCTCCCAAGAGAGCAAGAGCACCTAGGAGCACCAGGTTGGGAGCTTTAGTTCTGGAGAAAGGCACCAAAGGAGGTGCTAATGAACCAGCTCCCACACCAAAAGGCAAGGCACCAAGAAAGATTGTGGCACCTCCTCCCTTGGAGTAAGAGGATGCAAATTCTGAAGAGGAACATTCTCATGAGGACAGTGAAGCTGAGCATGATCCTAACTCAACAAAGTCCTTCAATGATAACAGAGACAGGCAGAAGACACCCACCGAAGAGTAGCTGTTAGAGCAAATGAGAAAAGGTGTCTCTTGGCCTCCAACCAGATTTGTTGATAGGATGGCCCTCAAGGAGTTGTCAATTGAAAATGACATCCAGAAGATGCTAGGCTACATGAGTATGGGCTGTTTTTACACCATGGCTTATCCCACTTACAAAGAAGTCTCTTGCCAATCTTGTCATCTCTGGAAGCCACCTTTCACACTTCCAAGAATGTGGAGCAAGGATGGGGGAAGATATATATCAGGATTGATGGGCGAGCCTACTCCATGACATTCAAGGAGATTGAGGAAGTGCTTGGTTTTCAAGACCAAAAAGATCCATCCTTTCCAAAGCTTGCAAAGGTCAAGAGAGAGATGAACCTCACACACCTTACTTGGAAGCTGTTATCAGGAAAGACTAGGAGTGCCAACCGCGACAAGAATGCCTCCATCCGCCACCCTTCAGTGCGCTATCTCCATAGATTGCTTGTGCATACCTTGTTCCCCAAGAAAGAAGTAGGAACAGTCTTTGGAGATGAAGTGAAATTTCTGCACCAAGCTGTCCATCACTATGCTTTACAGCCTCATCTCCCTTTGCTTCCTAGTGACTTCTACAAGGATTTTGGCATAGTGGGATTCTTTGTGAAGCGCCTCATGTACTACGAGGCTTGGAACTGGACAAACAGAGACCCTGAAGCTCAGATTGGAATTGGTGGCTTGATAACACCATTGCTTGCTTACCAGGGGATAAGTTTTGGAAATGATGCAGCTGGACCCACTTTCTTGGATCTACAATACCTTAAGTCAGCTCACTATCTCTTTGGAAGGTTTAATGGGAAGTGTGTTTACTCCAATTTGAGAGGTACCCAAAAAGTTGAGCTGATCCTTCCCAATTATCCCCTCACTACCTTGAGCACTCCAGGAGCCATAAGATTTGACATCAGTGAGAGGCACTTACTTGAACCTCATGGCGCCCTAGGCCCTATGGCTCTTCCCAAGAGTGAAAAGGAAGCACGCAAGGTGGCGGAATATGATCAGGGATACACTAGCAGAGCCACTGCACATCTCTTTGGTCCTCCTCGTTACAAGTTCGACCAGTGCACCAGTGCTTTGCCTCTTGGTCCCATTCGCCAGGCTCATGACCAGATTAGCACTCTTCAGAGGTGGAACATAGCTCAATATAGGACTATCTTCAAGCTCACCAACAAGTGCAAAGAGCTGAGAAGAACTGTGAAGAGACAAGCTGAAGCTTCAGCTCAGTTTATGAGGAAAGTGGCTGATGTTCTGGCTAGGGGAGATGTAGCTGGTTGTAAGGCTGAGGATTTTGATCTTGATGCTTTCAATGCACCTCCTCCTCAGCCACTTCATGATCCTTCTACACCACAGACCAAGAAGCAAGCTCTCCGCCGCTTGAGAAACCCATACATCCTCCCATCCGAGTCCAGGAACAAGTCTCCTTCTCTAGACTCCACTGATGAGCAAGATGATTCTGAGGGTGAGGCATCAGCCTCATCACACGCTCCATAGAGGAACTCCAAAACCTTACCATTGTATATACCATTTATCTTCGCATTTAGATTTTTCCTCTTTTAGGTCTTTCTCTACATTTAACAAACACAGAGACTATGTGAATTAAGTGTGGGGGAGGTGCCAAGTTGCTAATCATCTTGTGTTTTATGTCATAAGCATGCATTTGTAGATAGTTATTGCATAGAAAAGTCATAAAAATTTGAAAAATTTGAAAAACACAAAAAGAATCATGTAGTTGCATTAGGATTGAGTCTAGATCATTCACTTGCATAAAAAAATCATCATATAGGTTGCATCATGCATAAGGGGACAGGGACGATAGTTACCTTGTAAAGATGCTCATGCTAAGTTCTTAAAATGATAACCTTTATAATCATGGTAAGTTGCTTGAGCAACCTGAGGATAGCTTGTAAACTTCGAGCCTAGAAAACTCTTCCTAAAGCTCATTTGATTGATTGATGCTCTCTCTTTGAAGTTTACTCCTGTCTTATTTTGACTCTAGGTCTCTTGCCCATGGTCCCTTGTGTACTGAGTCATGGATAGAACACTTGAGTTGTCTCTCCCATTCTTTGCCAATCTTTTTGACAAACTCAAGTGGTACTCCACTCCCATAAACCCTTCCTTCCTTTCAAGCCTATATTATTTTGATGAGTGAGGCCTTTTTCTGAAAGTCTTACATGCACATAATCTTGAGAGTATTGGGAACGAGAATGCTTAGTCTCCATTCTTCCTAGATTAGGCACTCTATTGTCTAACTCATAGGATTGGGGGGTGAGTGTTGAAAAGTTTTATTTGGGAATGTGAAAAGGTTATGAAAGAAAAGAGTGAACTCTTAGAGCTCAATGTTTTTAGTCTTTTTGGGAATAGAAAAGAAACTCTCTAGCTCCTATTTAAGATATAAGTCTTGGTCCCCAAGAAAAGAAAAAAAAGAAGAAAAGAAAAAAAGAAAAAAAAAAGAAAAAAGAGAGAAAAGAATAAGAAAGGGGGCTAGCAAAGTTAAAAGAGAGCTAGAGAGAGTTTTAAAAGTATAAAAATCCCTGTTAAGACATCAAAAAGAAAGAGTTCTATATGAGAAAAAGTGCCTTGAATTCTTGGGAAGCATTTGGGTGAGTGATGTGAGTTGGGTTTGGCATTGTAGATAAGATTATTCCATGTTTATGTTTGGGAGAAGGGTAGAACAATGGAGATTGAGCATTGTATGCATGAGTTGATCCCTTTCTTAGATAAATTATGTGCAATGTCAAGGCTACTTGTTTTGAGAGTGAACCACCCATTGAAAAATCCTTTGAACTTCTTGTTTCACTTTGCATCAAAGCCTTTTTCACCAAACCAAATGACTTGGACCATTTGACCATTTGCAAGAGATCTTTTGAGTTTGCTTAATGATTATTAGAGAGTAAATGGATTTGTGGTTTGTGGATTCATGATGAATGAGTGTAGGGATCAAAAGAGTTAAGATAGGCCTTGAGAAGTTAGAGTTGGATAAAGTGTTAGCTCTAGCTAGTTGGTATGATTATACAAGGTTATCAAGTTGAGAACTAAGAAGAGCATTCTTTTGGTTATGAGTCCCCTCCTTCAAACCTCTCCTCCTTAGTCCTTGCTAGTTTACTTGTGGACAAGTAAAGGACTAGTGTGGGGGAGTTGATGTCTTGCATATTTTCATTGATTTAGCCATCTTTATTTTTCATTCTTTGTCTTGTAGGTTAAGGTTTAGGCATCTTAGGACCCATTTTGCATTCAATAAGTCCTTATCAGGTATTAGAGTGTCCCATGGAGTAAAAGAAAGTGTTGAGAGTGGTTTTGATGCAAGAATGAGATAAAAAGGAGTTTGGCCTAGTATGGGCAGAGATGGTTTCAGTTTTACTCGGCCGGACCAGATGGATGGACGTGCTCGGCCTTGTTCACCCGCGCATGGAGAGCCGGACGAACACACGGACGCGCGGCCTGGAACGCTCGGGTTTACTTACCCGCGCGGGACGGAACGGACCAGACGGATGGACTGAAGCAGGATGGTGCGCGGACTGATCCACTCGGGACGTGTTACCCGCGCGGGACGAGAAGGATCGAGACGGCCGGACGCGCGGTTGATGAAGGACTTTTCAAGGGTCCTATCAAATATTGTAATATAAAAGATGTCAAACCAGTTCTAAGTGATCACAAAGCAAAAGAAATGCAAGCCTATGCTTAATCTAAGTGCAACCATTAAGAGAGATGATTATTAAACTAAAACAATACTTAAATGCAATAAAAGATGAAACTTTCTTTCAATATGAGGAGATGAGACCCATGGGTATAGGGACTTGATCTTAAATGATTAAGGTTCAATCCAAGATGCCTACTTTTCAATCAATCTAATTCTTTATGCCTAGACACTATGCTTGAACAAACTCTATCCCTAGATGAATGCTCTTTTGCAATGACCACCGAAATACATCAAATCTCTTTGACTGTAATAATCAATGCAAACATTAATAATGAGTCTAATAGCAATCCTAGATTCTTAAACAACTATTCCCTTAGGTAAAGCAAGCTAAAAGCATAGATGAGTTGGTTCAGGCATTTCATAGAACACCTTCCGGGCATGAAATGCCTATAGCTCTATGCTTGAGAGGCGAACTCAAATATAGCATTAAGAACACCAAATCATGCAAGGAAAGGATAGATCTAACAAGATATCACTCAAATTACCCTAAAGAGTGACTTTACTCTCTCAAATAAGAGGTTCAGTTGTAGTACTTAGGGATCGAATCCACAAAGAACTAGTGTACAAATAAGATGCAATCTTAGTGACTATGCTAGGTTGAAAATGGTTTAAAGTAATTGCAGGTTTGTTGAGTAATGGTAAGATTACTCAGTTGAGAGGTTTTGGTTTAAGACAATAAAGAATAGTAGTTAGATTCAGGGTAGGTATTCAGGAATTCGAGATTATAAATACTATAAATGCTAACAAGTTACTTGCATGATATGTCAGAGCTCAACACTATTAAATGAATCCATCAGCTCTCGCAATATTTAGACCATCTATTACATAGATGCTAAATGGTGTTTGTGGTCAGCTATTTTGCTGACAGTTGTGGGAACCGAAATTCACAACATCGATTTTAATGAATAAAGATGGAGGAAAGTAAGGAAAATCCTACTTTCCTTGAGGTCCGGATTCTCTGCGGCAGCCAACGACAAGTGACCAAATAAATACGAAAAAGGTTTTGTTAAGATTCGGGACTGGACCTTAAGAAAGGCTGCCTACGTACCCCTTTTGAGGATCAAGTCGGACGTAGTTCAGTTAGAAAGAATTGAACAAGAGATCGAACTGCCTGGGCGAGTTTGTCTAGTATGAACGTTTGTCATAGAAACAGGCATGTCGAAGATAACGCCTAGGGTTTCTATGTGCGGAGCTCTAAAGTTAAAGAATTGTTGGATCCTTCCAAGATGAACAGAGGTCTGCGGAGAAGATAAAACTAGAACAAGAGGCGGCCAGACGTTCTAAGTCCTGCCTCGCTGGTCTAACCACCTAAGTACTAAGTTTTCCAAGCTAGCAGGAGTTCTCTAAGTCTAGATTCTCGGATTTTTAGATCCCTTTCTCTTCCGCTCCAGCCCTCCTTATATAGTCGTTTTAGGTCGGTAGCCCGTTTACCCTTTCGCCTTTGGGCCCAAGTTTATCTCTTTTGGGAATATTCCACTTTCCGTCAACCTTCGTAGTTATCCTCGAGTCTTGAAATTTATCCGCAGAAACTTAGCATTTATCCTACTTCCGCGAGTTAGGATAAAATCGTCATAGCTCCTATTGGGCTTGGATCCCCAAAATCGTAAGTGAGTCCGTGGACACGTTTCAAGCCCTTGATTCTCGGAAACATTATCTTTCTCGCAAAGTAAATCGTGCAGCCTAAAGAATCGATGTTCAAGTTGATCGTTCTTGTTTTACACGATACACTTTGCAAGAAAACCAACCTTCCTAGTTCTAGTCGTAAAACTTCGAGGATAACTCCAATCGAGCCGAACCGAGGAACATTGGGTCCGTAGCTAAGATGATACGACTTCACGAAAGCCACGAGGTGCGATCTAAGTCGGACAGGCTGGGAATAGGATGGACGCGCTGGCGCCCGGGGCCAGGCTGTGCGTGCTCGTGCCGGCGCCTGAGGCCAGGCCGTGCGTGCTCGCGCCGAGGCCAGGCCGGCGCTGGGCCCGGCGCCAGGCCGGCCCGGCCCGACCAGGACGCGCCGGGCCGGCCAGGCCGTGGAAGAGCTTCGCGCCGGCGCCGGGACCAGCACAGTGAGCACGCCCGGCGCAGGGCCAGCACGGGCGAGCCGGCGCCAGCCGACCAGCACGGTTGGCGCCGGCGCCTGGGACCAGCATGGACGAGCCGCCGACCAGCACGGGCGAGCGGCGCCAACGCCGAGACAAGCACAAGCGAGCCGCGCGCTGGACCAGCACAAGCGAGCCGGCGCCAGACCAGCGGCGAGCCAGAGCCGGCGCCGACCAGCTGGCGAAGCAGCGCCGGCGCCGGACCAGCGCTGGCGAGCCCGCCGGCGCCAGGACTAGTACGGGCGAGCTGGCGCCGGAGCCCGGGACCAGCACGGGCGAGCCGGCGCCGGCGCCCGGGACCAGCGCGGGCGAGCTGACTTAAGTGAAGAGACAAGTTTTGGGATCTCGTATCGCGTACTGATACTATGTCTATGAGATGTCAAGACCTAGGTTTACTCTCGGACTGAGGCTTTGCGATGACAAGTCGGCTTTCGTTTTGCCTGTTTGCGATTTTAACCTGACTCGTACCGTTTCAAAGTTCGTTTGTTGTGACTCGTACCAAAATTTTGGACTTCTTGTATAGCGCGCTATGTTATCCTTGTCGGATGTAAGAGAGCCTACCCTTTCACAGGCGGCTATTATCTGTTTAGGACGTTAAAGTTCGTTTGTTGTGATCAGCAACAAAGAAATGATGCCAGTTTAGAGGCATGTTACCGTTTAGAGGTGTGTTTGTATGTTTTGAGTTCTAGAGACGAGGATTTCGTCTGGAATGTTTTGAGGAAAAGAATGTCCTTCGAGCGTTAGCGACGTCTCGCAGTGCTGAAGGTCGAGTTTTCCTTGTGCCGCATTTCGTGGTTGAAATGTTTGTGGGCTTGGAGATGTTTTGCGAATGTTCGCAGCCAGAAACTGTTGTTTCAGTTTGGACGCAGGACCAAGGGGTCGCGTAAATTTGACCCAGGGAGAAATGTCTACATTCACTGTGCTTCGTGAAGTGTTGGCCTTTCGGGATTTGTTTGTATATTTTAAGGATGACTCGTATAACTCTTGGAGCCTTGTCACGAGTGTTTCTTTTCATGCCGTGTTTACGGGCATATAGAACTTAATCGATTGATGATAAGTTTAAATCTTCCGTTAACCATATGGTTGTTAGGACTGAGTTTTGGTATGAAGATTTTATCGTATGATTTTCCGATTCTGGGTTATACGACAAATTACTTGCGTAATAGTCACTTGGCGTTCTATGAACAAATCGTGAATTTTTGTTTTAGCCGTTAAGCGATTGGAGCAGTGGTCGCTCAGTAGTTTTGGATTGGCATGGAGGCTAGATTCAGCCGTATAGCCACGGAAGTTGTTGGTAAACGATCAGACCATGACCCTTATTAAGGTCATGGTTGTTTACGATTGTCCTTAATTGGGATGCCGAATTCAGGTCCGGGCTTTACGGAAAGGAGTAGTTGGCCGAGGGCTAAATAGCGTTTTCCGAGATAGACATGCCAAGCATAGCGGAGTTTTCTGAGTTATGGCTGATGGCTTTTAGAAACGATCTTCCACTTTAGGTCTCAGTTATACGATGAATGGTTCGTATAAATTTTTTTTTTGGTTGCATGAAAATCGTTTCATTTTATCCGGGGGGAAAAAGTTTAAGGGATCGACGCAGGACACGTGCGGGTTTGCCTGCGTGATTATTTCCTGCTCGGACGTAACCACGGAGAGTGAAAGCAGGAGCCAGAAACCTTATGGAGCAAAAACTGTCTATGACAGTTACCCGTTGGACCCATTATGTTTATTTTACGAAAGTTGCTTTGTATGAATTGACTCGACCATACAGAGGATTTTTCGTAAAAGTGATGTAAGAGGGGGTTTTCGTAAAGGTAACTGGAGAGTGTTTCTCACAAATTACTTGCGATATTTGCGACCACGGATTATGTTTTCCTCATTCACTTTTGCGTACTGCGAAATCGTTTTGCATGAGACCGATCATGTTTTTTCCATAGGCTGTTTTGTTTAAAATGTTCTTGTTATACAAAAGTAATGGATGACCGGTTTCATGGAGATAGAAAATCGCAGATTGTCAAAGTAGCGATGTTTCCGCGGATTACACGGGAGATGTTTCCGCTATGATTTCGACCTTTGGACGAAAGTTGCTTTGAATTACTCATGAAGTTTTACCGAAGATTATTTCGTTATTTTTGTAGTTCACCGTCGTTCTATTAGTCTGACGTTGGTACACGTTTCTAGTCGCGAGTTTGCGATGAGAGACGACGTAGAGTTTTCAAGACTATGTTTGTAACGGTTGGGCTATGCCGCTAGCGTTTTTTAGACGAATCTTATTGCTGCGAGGGTTTGCTTTGTCAAAAGCGTTGTCTTGATGCTGAAGCAAAAATTTTTCAAGGATGGAAATATACGAGTATAGTATACTTACCTACTCCTTCTTTTTTTTATTGACGAAATAAAACGGGTTAACCGTTCTTTCGAAGGCTTGTATACGTTTTTTATTTGTTTAGGAAGCAGGATGATTATGCTGAGAATGCGTGGCGATCGTTTCTCGGTTTTCGAGAGATTAGATCGGTTTGCATGTTCTGCCCTGGACAGTCAAGGAACAGTAGAAAAAAACTGGAAAAAATTGCCTAAGACTTTGCTTGCTAGACTATCCACCTAGATTCTAAGTTCCCTAAATTTCACGGCAGTTTTTAAGACGTTTTCATTCCTTTCCTACGAAAAACTAGAGCCCGATTAAAACTTTCTAAGGCGGACATACCTTAGTCTCATCGATGATTCGAGATTGCCCCTTCTTCCTCCTTCTTCTTCTTTTGTCTTCTGAACTGTGTTTCACCTTCCGTAGTGATAGTTTTTACGAGAAGGAATGTGTATTCCATCGAAGGTTTTTCAGGCGTTTCGGAATGGCCCCTTTTGATTCTACGTCAAGGACTTCGAAAAGTTTGATACTGAATTTCGTATGAATTGATTTTCGATGAAATTCTGATAAGAATATCGGAGCGAACGAGAGATATCAACGTCTAAGCTCATGTCTCCGTTTCTTCGTACTTCTCTAAATTGACATGTGCGCTTTGTATATTGTTGAAAAGTCTATCAAGCGTTATGAATAGATGTTTCCGACTCAACGTGGCAGAATCAGATTGCGTTTTATGTACCAAAGGGATTTTACGAAATCGTTGAAACAAAAGAAGGAGAAGCAGGCTAAGAGGGAGCAATGGACAGGATGTCATTCGGGTGAGGTTCTTAGTTCGTCAAGCCATGAGCGAACTGGTCAAGTCTCAGACCTTGTTGTTTGATATGATTTTCTTTGACTTTACGAATGATGTTTCGTAAAATATTACAGAGTTTGATCTTACGGAAGTTGTTTCCGTAAGATGTTACCGAATTTTAATATCCGACACCCTCGCTGTGGAGCGCTGTAATTTTGTTATTAAACTTAACCAGAAATTCTTTCGTTTCCGTAGGATTGATCCAAAGGAGTTTTGAGTACTTTTCCGAAAGTAAGCTTAGCGGATAAAAGTCGAGAGTTCGCAATGACGCGAAATTTTTTAGATTTCAGAAAACGTCTTAGTTAACCGGTTTAGGTTTTGAGTAGGTTTATAGAAATCAACTCTGTTCTTCCTAAACTGGTCAAGAAGGACCAAGCCGGCCATATTGCAAATTTGTCGAGAGAGACCGAGCTAGTCGTACGGCGAGCTGGTCGAGACATACCGAACTTGTCGTATGGCTAACTGGTCGGGACAGTTGGAGTTTTGGCCTCCCTTGGGTGGTTCGGACTGTTGGGAAGCATTGGTAAGCTCTTTTCCCGTTTCGTCGTTTGCTTCCCGAGAGTTGTTCGGAAGAAGTACGGCAGTGGGAATTGGTGACCCGATTTGCCGTGCTTCTATTCCGCGAGTAATCTAGGGTTTCCCCAAGGTTTCGAGGAGAATAAGTTTTATTTTTCCGAGAGGTTCTCGAAATTTTTTTTTTTTTTTGTAGAAACCTTTCTCGTTGCGATTTCTCTAACTTGGTAACAAGACGAATTTTTGGGGTTTGATAGATTTTATCGTTGCCCTTTCTGTTTTGATAGAAAAATCTCGAGCTCGTTTTCGTGCTCTTCCTGTGGCGGAAAGCCGCGGCTAGGTTTTTGATTTGCTCGAGCACCGTGCCGTTTGCGTAAGCGTTGTCCATAGGAACAGTCGCTGCTGGAGTTGTTTTACCATCGTTGACGCAAACTGCAAGTTTTTCTTTCATATTTCCGGACATCGCTTCGATCAAGCGTTTTGTGGCAATATGAGTAAGAGTAATCTGTCCCCCCTCTTTCAAGCGCCAAACTGTGGGAACCGAAATTCACACCGTCGATTTTAATGAATAATGATGGAGGAAAGTAAGGAAAACCCTACTTTCCTTGAAGTCCGGATTCTCTGCGACAGCCAACGACAAGTGACAAAAAAAAATGCGGAAAAGGTTTTGTTAAGATTTGGGACTGGACCTTAAGAAAGGCTTCCTACGTACCCCTTTCGAGGATCAAGTCGGACGTAGTTCAGTTAGAAAGAATTAAACAAGAGATCGAACTGCCTGGACGAGTTCGTCTAGTATGAACGTTTGTCATAGAAACAGCCATGTCGAAGATAACGCCTAGGGTTTCTATGTGCGGAGCTCTGAAGTTAGAGAATTGTTGGATCCTTCCGAGATGAACAGAGGTCTGCGGAGAAGATAAAACTAGAACAAGAGGCGGCCAGACGTTCTAAGTCCTGCCTCGCTGGCCTAACCACCTAAGTTCTAAGTTTTCCAAGCTAGCAAGAGTTCTCTAAGTCAGATTCTCGGATTTTCGGATCCCTTTCTCTTCCGCTCCAGCCCTCCTTATATAGTCGTTTTAGGTCGGTGGCCCGTTTACCCTTTCGCCTTTGGGCCCAAGTTTATCTCTTTTGGGAATATTCCATTTTCCGTCGATCTTCGTAGTTATCCTCGAGTCTTGACATTTATCCGAAGAAACTTAGCATTTATCCTACTTCCGAGAGTTAGGATAAATCGTCATAGCTCCTATTGAGCTTGGATCCCCAAAATCGTAAGTGAGTCCGTGGACACGTTTCAAGCCCTTGATTCTCAGGAAGATTATCTTTCTCGTAAAGTAAATCGTGCAGCCTAAAGAATCGATGTTCAAGTTGATCGTTCTTGTTTTACACGATACACTTTGCAAGAAAACCAACCTTCCTAGTTCTAGTCATAAAACTTCGAGGATAACTCCAATCGAGCCGAACCGAGGAACATTGGGTCCGTAGCTAAGATGATACGACTTCACGAAAGCCACAAGGTGCGATCTAAGTCGGACAGGCTGGGAATAGGCTGGACGCTGCTGGCGCCGGGCCAGCATCGGCACGGCCGCCGCCGGACCATTATGGACGAGCCGGGCCGCCCGGGACCAGCATGGACGAGCCGGCGCCGGGCCGGACCAGCATCGGCGAGCCGGGCGCCAGCCGACCAGCACGGCGAAGCCGGCTACGCCGCGCCGACCGACGCCGGCGAAGCTGGCGCTGGCGCGGACCAGCGCTGGCGAAGCTGCCGACGCCGACCAGCACGGCAAGCCGGCACCTCGACCAGTATGGGCGAAGGGATGGCGCCGCGACCAGCACGCAAGCCGACGGCGCGGACCGACGCTGGGCGAAGCTGGCTGGTCACTCGCTCTGAAGATATCGGCGATGGCTTCGATTTGATATCTTGATCGCTTTCTGGTTTCACGGTTTGAGAGAACAACCTCTTTGAATTTCCGAGGCAGATTCTTTTGTGTTTAGGGTTTTTGTGGTGATCGAATGTTGACGCCCTTGGGCGAGCGGACCTTGATTGGGTTGATCCTCCTTTTTTCGTACCGATCTTCCCGGGGACTCTCGTACGCGCACTCCCGTCGTTTTCCGATCTTACTTTCAAGAAGTGTTTCAAAGAATCCATAAGTAAAAATAATCTTAGCCGTTGACTTCGAGATAACCGTTTTCTAATTTGAGAAAATCTCGTATGACTTCTTTTCAAATCATACGAAACTTTTTATTTCGAGAAATACTTTCCAGAGACTTTCAGTCGTTGATTCCATCGTGACCGATTTTGACCCCAACAACAGTATCGATCGATTATTCAATAGGAATATCGACCGATACACCTCATAGAGTAATCGATCGATACGGCTCTAAGCAAGCTTTATGCGCGAGTTGATATAATGCTCACCATGATCTTAGATCAGCTGCGATATCTCAAGAGGGTCATAGCATGTTTAGGATGTTGTCGGGAATTGTATTTAATGAATAATACAATCCAAGTTCATGTTCTAGGTAGCTAAGCTAGAAAAAGCATTAGTGAACAATCCTAACAATAAATATCACAACTATAGCAAATATAGGCTGGGGCTAATCCCTCATATCCTATTTAAACCCTAAATCTAACAAATGAATATACTCAGACATGGCTAAGTAGTTCATAGCAACAAGGTAATAATAGGAGTTCATAGATCTATTAGAGGGTGAACACTTAGGTCTCAATCATAAATCTCTTTGGATCTCTCCTCTAGATCTAGAATCCTATAACCTTTGTTAAGAAAACAAATAAAGAACTGAATAGAATTTTATTGAGAACTTGCAAAGTAATGAAAACAGTAAAAGAAATGAGTAGAAGAAGATGGAGGTAAAAAGCTTGTAAAAACTCTAAATAACTTGTGTCTACTCTACGGTGCCAAAACACTTAGGCACATATAAATATGAGTTCATTAGGTTAAAAACTCGTCGGGGGCAATCTTGTAAAATGTGATGTCTTGGGCTTCAAGTTCGGCCAGGTCCAACTTGTCTTTCTGCCGCTTCGATATCGATCGATAGTACAGGGTGTACATCGATCGATTATGATCTCGATGTATCGTCGTTCAGCTAATGTGTGTCGATCGATAGCACAGAGTGTGCATAGATCGATGTGTAACTCTGGGTGTCGACCTCTGGTCTTGATCACGGGTGAACTCTTCTTTAAACTCCAAAAAGGCACCTAAAACATCACTTTTCTCCAAAATGCTTCTGAACCTGAAAACATGCCTAATAGACTCCAAAACATAGATAATAGTAGTAAAAACACTTATATACCATGGATAAAAACTGGTAAAATCCATGCTATATCAACTCCCCCAGACTTAACCTTTTGCTTGTCCTCAAGCAAACACATAGGCAGTCTTTATGAAAGAGGTTTTAAAAAGCAGGGACTAAATCAAATTCAAACTTAGAATCATAACCTCTACTTTGTTGCAAACCACATCTAAGAATTTGTCAATCACAGAAGCATATTATGCAATATCCTAATCAAACAACCTTGATCATCTAGCCAACAACTTAGCAATCATGTCTGACTAACCCCTCTACTGATTTCATTTCTGTACATAAAAATAAAAGTGCAGACTTTACCTTGGGAGTATCGATCGCAGGATGCAAGGTTGCTCAAACAATTATCTCGACCTGCAGGTAAAAATTAGTTCCTATCCTCTCTCTCTCTATTATTTCTCTCCTAGTCAAGTCTGCTTTCATTTGCAAGACATTGACCAAGATTGGACAGGCTTCCATGAATCAAGCCTTAATGGTTTCAGCCACCAAGTCCTGTTCACTTCTTTTACACCTATATCCTAGGATACATTGCGAAGCAAGTCTTGAAGGGGGTAACCACCAAGTCCTGTTCGAATCCTTTACCTATAGAACTCTTATGAATCAAGTCTTGAGGGGGGTAACCGCCAAGTCCTGTTTGAATTCCTTCCTAAGTAATAACTAACTAGTCCTAGAACATATATTTAAGCTAATTTTCGATTCTTTTTTTTTTTTTTAAGAACTGAATAAATAAAATTAAATCTAAATTCGAAAATGAGAGAGAGAGGGTGATAAAACTATCTACACAAGGCTTTACCTTCCAGACTTGTTTGAAGCTTCCGATCCCATGCATACCAAGCCCCAAGACAAGCAGAGAATGTCAGGTTAGGTTGTAAATCAGCTTTGGTTCCTCCTGACAATCAATGAAAGCGTTGTCATAGCTGATAGGTGATCAACTTTAGCATCTATAGTGCATTCTGCATCAACAAATCTAAGAATGGTGCCTAAAAGATTGGTTAGATAAAAAGTGAAAAAATAAATTATTATTATCCCTTTCTTGACTCAATAAAAACCATTTTGAAAACATTTTTAGATGAAAGCAAAAGGTAAACATCATCAGTAATCATCCCCCCAGACTTAAATCTTACACTGTCCTCAGTGTATAACCAGTCCGGTGAAGGCATAGGCAAAAATAACATACTGATATCGAAAAAGTTAGAGCGATATACCTGACCGTGATGCGTATCGATCGATGTTGAGTCGCCTTCGTCGATCGCTATTGTTTTGCTCATGTCGATCGATATCGACTGTGTCATGTCGGTCGATTTCAGTGGCAATCGTCTAATCGTAACTGCAAAGAAAAACAAATACGAAAAATAAAATCCTAAAGATAAAAACAAAATGAAAAATTACCTAACAGTAGGTTGCCTCCCACTCAGCGCTTTGATTATAGTCATCTAGCTTGACTTTGGGATGGAATGAGCTACTGAGATGAAGTCCAGGTACTTGTTGGGAAACAAGTATCCTCTGTATCCTTCTTCTCACCGAACTATGCGTCAAATAGGCTTCTTGTGGCTTCATATTCTCTGGTTCGTTTCTTCTAAATCTCAATCAACTCATCATTGATCCTTTGAATCCTTTCTTCATGACCTTCAATGCTGAGCTCGTGCCATCCTAATTTCTCGTAGGCATGTTCTGAAAGACCACTGAGCTCCGCTTGCATTGAATCAAGGCGTTGGATCATTTTGTCGTGGATGGAGCTGGTATCGATCGATTCCTTTGTTGAATTGTCGGTCGATGGCTGTTGAGGTCCGTCGATCGATGCGCTGGTTCTTCTGTCGATCAATGCTAAGGGTGCAGGTCTGCTCGCAAGCTGCCTCTGAATGGCTTTGATTTATTTCTGCATTCCTTCTATGCTAGATTCCATGCTGCCAACCTCGTTGATTAGCGGGAAATACGTCTGCTCTAGACGTCTGTCTTGTGAATCATCCACGCTTGTAATTGCCGTGTAGACTTCATCAGCTAACTTATCCAAGTCAGCTATGGTTCAGATTTCTGAAGTCTGTATATCGATCGATGCAACACGTTGTTCGTCGGTCGATTTTTGCTTCTGAAGATTCTCGTGAAGCTTCTCGTCAAAGAGCTTCATCTGGCCGTCGATTTAAGTCAGTCACCTATTGATCGACGTGAGGTTGAGCTCATCGATCGATGCGATTGATGCAGCCTGATAATCGAGTTGACGTTGGAACTTCTCAGCCTCCTGCTGCATAGTATCAATGCGTAGTGCGAGTTCCTCTACTAAGAAGTGTATATCAGCAAGTTTCCTTTCAGCTGCTTTCAGACGAGTCAATCCTCCAATAGGATTGCAAGGTGCTGCGGGGTTCATATCTGCATGCGCCTCATTGATAAGGCGGATAGATCTCTTCATCTCTTCGGTGCAGATGCTTAGATCCCGTAGGTTGTGGAAGATAGGTTCACAGGTTTTGGTGAGTTTGCTGCTGAAACGAGCTTCTGCTTTCTTCAGTTCTTTCCAGATATCTCCGAGAGACTCATCGACCTCATGTGTTTGAGTAAGTGGTCGATGGTGCAGGCTTCGTATCGATCGATGTGGATGTTACTCCGTCGATCGATATTGAACTTGTCTGGCCATGGTTTTGTGTGTTGCGAAGATCTTCAAGTTCCAACTCAAGACGTTTAACCTTCTTGAGTAATGCCTGGTCTGCACTGAACATCCAGTTCATCTCACTGCGAAGCTTGTCTGTGGCCTCCTCTAAACTCTTTTCCATGGAGAGCTTTTCCCATTTGCGTTCTCCAAGTAGACCAGTGAACATCTCGTTGATCTCGTCTTTGGTGTAGATTTCTTGCACTAATTCTCTTCTTGTAAATGAACTAGCGTGCTCTGGTAGACATAGGTAAGAGCGCTCGTCCATTGAAGTTCTTTGAAGCAGTTTCTTGATGTCGTCTTTAGAAACTCTGATGACGTTACCATCTATTCCTCTAGCAAACCCTTTCTCGTCTCTGTAGACCCCATACTTATCTCTCTGCTCCCAAAAGAATTTTCGAACTCCATATCGAAAGGCTCTCTTTCCGAATTCAGGACACCTATCGATCAATGTCACCGACTCAGTATCGATCGATTTCCTTTGAAAATATGGGTCCTTCGTGTTGAGATGATTATCCTGGTGCTGATGATGGTGGTCTGATCCGTAGCGTTGTTGCTGGAATAGGTTTTGGGATCCGTTGGCTAACTGTAGGACGTCTGCAATGTCCTCTGGATATGTGGAGTGTTCGTCCATCCATTGAGCGTGCAAAACCGTTTGAATCCCTGAAAATACCAAACTCATCCGGGATTAGATTACCGAAATCAAGTACATTTGAATTTGTTACCTGGGATGGTTTCATGTATGTATCGGTCGATGACACAGGAATGGGATCGGTCGATGGTTGGTCAGGCCTATCGGTCGATTGTGTTGGTGCCATGTCGATCGATGAGACTTCCTCGGGTTGGGTGATGTATGTTGGCGTTGCGGTCTCGACCGCGATGCTCTCGTGCTGGTAATCGCTTGCCCAGCTCCCTATTGAGTAGTCTCCGTCTCGCTTGTTGTTGACTGTGTTGTCGAATGATACGAGGTAAGTAGTATCGATCGATGGGTAGAAGGCCCTGTCGATCGATGTCGTGATTCTGAGGTTGTGGTGGAGAAGTCGATCTTCATCTTCTCGAAGGTTATGACACTCTATAGCTCTCTCCTCCTCGTAATCATCAGTATACTCCTCAATGTGAGTAGTATTTGCAGCATGTGGTGGGATGTAGTAGTCGTTCTCCCAGTCGTTGACTTCGAAATCACCATCTGGAAACTCCTCCTCGATCTGGTTGAAAAGTGAATCGATCGATGACCATGTAAGTGTGTCGATCGATATCAGTTCACCAGAGTTGATCGATGAGACAGTGCTGCTATCGATTGATTCGGCGGTCTCCGTCTCGTATGCGTCTTGTGAATCGTATTCATCTCCACAATAGCAAACAGATACGAGGTATGAGCCGTCTTGGATCTTCTTAGGAACCTTGATGACTCGTACCAGATCATAGTAGACTGTAGGATTAATCAGGGTTACGCACAGTTTGTTTGTTGCAGACCGCTCCAACTGTGGCTAGGAAGGCTCTTCCAAGTAGCAAAGAAGTAGGTAGGGTTACCTTGACGTCTAAGACATGGAAGTTGTGGGAACCGAAATTCGCACTGTCAAGTTTCGTTGATTTGGAGGAAAGCCAAGTAAACCTAGTCTTCCCTGAATGTCCCGGTTATCTGCTGGGCCGCACACGACACAATCAACACAACAGAGAAATAACAAATCGGAATATAAAAATCGTAAGAAAAGATAGAGCAAAAGATCTTATTTCCGAATATGCGTTAAGCGTGAACAACAGGAAAGAGATCGGCTACAAGAGCTGTCGATGAGTTCGCTAGTCCAGACTCCTATATCTAACCTAGCTGAGTCGCAGCTCGCTAGTAAAACGGAAAAAAGTGCCTAAGTTGCTCTAAGTGCTATGTTGCTCTCCAAAAGTTCTCCTTTTGCTCCTCGCCCCAAGCTCTCCTTATATACTCCTCTTCGGACGGTCTATTCCTCCTTTGGGCCGAATCTATCCCGAATCGGGCTTCTTCCATTTTCGTCGGTCTTCATGTTTATCGAGAAACGTGACATTTATCTTCAAGAAACCTGACATTTATCTTCGGGAAACTTGACATTTATCTCTTTATGTAAGGATAAACATGGGCCGTCATGTCCATTTCGACTTGATCTCCTGGAAAGTCGTAAGTGGGCCGCTGATGTCTTGCATATTTTCATCTATTTAGCCATCTTTTTATTGCATTCTTTGAGTTGTAGGCTAAGGTTTAGGCATGTCTAGGATCATTTTACATTCATTTGTCTTTATCAGGTGTTGGAGTGTGCTTTGATGAGATTTGAGGTGTTTGGGAACCTTATGACCCAAAAAGAAGTGAAGAATCAAGATTGGCCATATGAAGAGAAGTGAAATCAAGAGATGAGAGTTGGACCGGGCAGACTAGACTGGGTACACATACCCGGTCAGATCAGATTGGATCAGCACGTCCGGATGACCGGGTTGATGCGTCCGAACTCGAGCAACCGGACGGGAGAAGAGGACGGACGGCCGGGTAGACACGTCCGGGTAAGGACACCCGGTCAGGAGGAAGCCGGAGCAGACCACTCCGGGGTGGCCAGTCCGGGTCCAAGCACCCGGACGATGAGAAGCAGACAGATGGACTGGGGACGTGGTGTCCGGGTAAGAGCACCCGGACGGGAGATCAGGACGCGGCCAGACCAAGGGACGACCGGGGTGGCCTGTCCGGCTTGGAGCACCCGGTCGTGAAGAGAGTGCTGAGGACCGGGGTGAGACGGCCGGGTTGGTGAACCCGGACGGAGCAAGGACGCGGCCAGCTGGACGGCCGGGTAGGGTGGACCGGGTTGAATGGTGTTGGTTTACCCCTGACCGAATTTCCAAGCTTTATTCCCATTGGTTGAGACCCATTTGGCTCAAGGAATATTTAGTAATTTTCTTTAATGTTTCTAGGGCTTTTAAGCCAAGTATAAGTACTCATGTTATCCCTAATTTCGGACTTATGTTATTTTCTATCTAAGAACACAAAACCTTTGAGTAAAGTTTCATCTTTGAATCATAATCTCATCTCATCTTTGCGTTCTTGATTGCTTGATTTCATCTCCTTTCTTTCTCTACATGTTTAAGCTTGAATCTCTCATGGGTTTAAGAGTAAGCATGTGGATTAGTGAGTAGATCCATTTAAGATCCATGGGTTAGGGTGATTGAGAGTGATTAAGTGTAGATCCAAGGTGCTTAGTGTTAGATCTATCCTTTACTTGCATTGATTTGGTGTTCTTAATGCTATATTTGAGTTGACCTCTCAAACATAGAGCTATAGACATTTCATGCCCGGAAGTTGTTCTATGAAATGCCTGAACCAACTCATCTATGCTTTTAGCTTGCTTTGCCTAAGGGATTAGTTGTCAAAGAAGCTAGGATTGCTATTAGACTTATTCTCCATGTTTGCTTTGATCATTAAAACCAAAGGGATTTGGTGTACTTGGGTGATCATTGCAAAAGAGCATTTATCTAGGGATATAGCTTGCTTAGTTTTGTTGTCTAGGCATAAGGAATTAGATTGATTGAAAAGTTGGCATCTTGGATTGAACCTTAATCATTTGAGATCAAGTCCCTATACCCATGGGTCTCATTCTCCTCATAAGAAAGAAAGTTTTACATTTTGTTGCATTTTACTTATTGTCTTAGTTTAATAATCATCCTCTTTAATGATTGCATTTAGATTAAGCATAGAATTGCATTCCCTTTGCTTTGTGGTCACTTAGAACTGGTTCGACAATCTTTTATACTACATCATTTGATTAGGACCTTAAAAAAGTCCTTTCATCAAATTGGTGCCGTTGCCAAATTCAAAGTCGATTGTGACATTGGGATTTAGTCACTTGCTTGAGACTAAATCATTTTTCTTTTCTTGTGATATTGATTCTCCTTTTGCCTCTTCCTTTGATTTTCAGGTGTATGAACACAAGAAGAAGGGGTGTAGCTAACCTGGTTCCCACTGTTGAAGAGATAGCTACACTTGAGAGGGAAATAGCAAGAAGGAGAAGAGAAGAAGAGCAACAGGCTCACATTCAGAGGTTGGGGTTTGAGATGGATGATCACCAGCATCAACCTCAAGATGGCAATGGTCAAGGAGCTGACAACCTTGGACCACAGCGCCAGCAACAACAACACCCACAGCGGCCAGCTAGAGCCATTGGCACCTATGACCGTCCTCACATTCATGGCAATATGACTTTGAGACCGTCCACCAGCTGTGGAAGCTAACAACTTTGAGATAAAGTCAGGGTTGTTGAGTGTGATTGAGAACAACAAGTACCATGGCTTGGCTGTAGAAGACCCATTTGATCACTTGGACAAGTTTGATAGCTATTGTGGCTTGTCCAAGAACAATGGTGTGTCCAAAGATGCCTTCAAGCTCAAGTTGTTTCCTTTCTCTCTAGGAGACAAGGCACGCCAATGGGAGAAATCTCTACCTAGTGTTTCTATTACTACTTGGGATGATTGCAAGAAAGCCTTCTTGGAGAAGTTCTTCTCCACATCAAGGACAGCCAAGCTGAGGAATGAGATCTATAGCTTCCAGCAAAAGAACTTGGAAAGCTTTAGTGAAGCATGGGAGAGGTTCAAGGGGTATCAAGCTAAGTGCCCACACCATGGCTTCTCAAACGAGAGTTTGCTGAGCACATTCTACAGAGGTGCCCTTCCTGAGTTCAGAGCAAGATTGGATACAGTAAGCAATGGTTTCTTCCTGGGCAGGTCTGAAGAAGATGCTGAGGAGCTGGTTGACAACATGGTGAAGAGTGACTCAGTTTACAGTGGAGAGCATGACAGAGCTGATAGAACAACCAGAGCTGATGACAACCAGACCAAGAAGGAAATCAAATCCTTGCAAGAAAAGATAGACTTGCTGATTGCTTACCAAGCCAAAAAGGAGCAGATCAACTTTGTGGGTGGTCCTAGTCAAGCAATTCCTCCTAAGGTTAATGAAGTTGATGGGTTAGAAGGGCAAGAAGAGCTTTGCTTCATTAACAACAATGGTACTTGGTACAGGAAGGAGCCTAACTTTCAGTACAACAACTACCAGCAAAGGTCTTATCCCAACAACCAGCAAGGAGGCTATCAACCCAAGCAAAACACTCAGCAAGGGAACTACCAGCCAAGGCAGAATCCTCCTCCTGGTTTTACCAATCAAGGCAATCAGCCTACTCAAGCTCAAGGTAGCTCCTCCCAAGCTAAAGCTCCAGATTCATCTATGGAAGCTATGTTCAAACAAATATTGGAAGGTCAAGCTAGAACAGCCAAGGACATTGACCATGAGTTCAAGACTGTTCACCCAAGATTGATAGCAGCTATACTGAGCTAAACAACAAGATAAGTGCTTTGGAGAATCAGTTTGCTTCTATGAACTCTCAGCCAAGTCGCCAACAAGGAACACTACCAGGAAAGGCTGAGCAAAACCCCAAGGAGCCAATGAAGGCAATCACTTTGAGAAGTGGTAGAGAGTTACCTCCAAGAGCTCTCCCCAAGGATGGTGAGCCACTAAGGGGGTGGCCATCAACATTGATGATGATGTTGTGATTGTAGATGAGAAGGTTGATGAGGAGATTCTTGAAAAGATTGTTGAAGCTAAGGGTAAAGAAAAGGTTGGAGAAGAGAAGAAAACACTAAAGCATGGTGAAGTTGCCACTCCAACAAAAGAGTCTTCTTTTGTTCCTCCTCCCTATGAATCTAAGCTGCCATTTCCTGGAAGATTCAAGAAGCAACTTTTGGAGAAGTACAAAGCTCTCTTTGAGAAGCAAATGAGTGAAGTTCAAGTCACAATGCCCATGATTGATGCCTTCATGCTTGTCCCTCAATACAGCAAGTTCTTGAAGGATGCTGTGGCTGCCAAGAAGAAGGTAATGGAGGGCATGATGGTTCTTACTCATGAGTGCAGTGCCATCAACCAGAGATTCACAATCCCTAAGAAGCTAAAGGACCCAGGCTGCTTTACCCTACCTTGTGCCATTGGTCCTTTAATGTTTGAGAGATGTCTATGCGATTTGGGAGCTAGTGTCAGTCTCATGCATCTATCTGTTGCCAAGAAGCTTGGGTTCAGCCAATACAAGAAGTGTAAACTCTCTTTGGTGCTTGCTGATCGCTCAGTCAAATTCTCTATTGGTATCCTTGAAGATCTCCCTGTGATGGTGGGAAATTGTGAAATTCCTACTGATTTTGTTGTGCTTGAGATGGATGAAGAAGCTAGAGACCCCTTGATCCCTGGAAGACCATTCTTAGCCACAGCAGGAGCCTTATCAATGTGAAGGAAGGCAAGATTGATCATCATTTGGGGAAAGAGCACACTCTCCATTTTGACATCAATGAGGTAATGAAGAGGTCAACTGTGCAAGGCCAAGTGTTTTACATAGAGGAGATGGAAGCTCTTGCTGATGAACTTCTTGAGGAATTGGCACTTGGAGAGTTGGCAATAAGGGACCCTTTGCAGCATGCTTTGACAGTGGATAAAGAGGTCCAAGTGGTTGAGAACAAAGAGAGTGATGCTATTGTGGCCATTCTGGATTCTCGCAAGAAGATTGATGATGAAGGCCAATATGAGGAGCTTAAACAAGAGGTGCACCAAGCTGTTTCAGCCACTCAACAAGAGGACACCCAACAAGATGATTGGAGTGAGCTCAAGGCACCAAAAGTGGAGCTAAAACCTCTTCCCCATGGTGTAAGGTACGCATTTCTAGGCCCTAATGAGTCATATCATGTCATTGTGAGTAGTGAACTTACTGAACTTGAACTTTCTCAACTTTTAAATGCACTTAAAAAGTTTAGAAAGGCAATTGGGTACTCACTAGATGATATTAAGGGGATATCACCTTCTTTGTGCATGCATAGGATACATCTAGAAGATGAATCAATGACTTCTATAGAGCATCAAAGAAGGTTGAATCCTAACCTGAAGGATGTTGTAAAGAAGGAGATTTTTAAGCTCTTAGATGCTGGTGTTATCTACCCTATTTCAGATTATAAATTGGTATCTCCTGTGCATGTGGTTCCAAAGAAAGGTGGTATCACTGTGGTTAAAAATGACAAGGATGAATTGATACCAACTAGAACCATAACTGGCCATAGGATGTGTATTGATTATAGAAAGCTCAACTCTGCATCTAGAAAGGATCATTTTCCATTGCCATTCATTGATCAAATGCTTGAGAGACTTGCAAACCATCCTTTCTATTGCTTTCTTGATGGATATTCAGGGTTCTTCCAAATCCCCATACATCCCAATGATCAAGAGAAGACAACATTCACATGCCCCTATGACACCTTTGCTTATCGAAGGATGCCATTTGGGTTATGTAATGCTCCAGCAACCTTTCAAAGGTGCATGATTTCTATCTTCTCGATCTCATTGAGGATATAGTGGAGGTATTCATGGATGATTTCTCTGTCACGGATCTTCGCTTTCTGCTTGTTTGTCCAACTTGTGCAGGGTCCTACAGAGATGTGAAGACACCAACCTTGTTCTGAATTGGGAGAAGTGCCATTTCATGGTCAAAGAGGGGATTGTGCTTGGGCATAAGATTTCAGAAAAAAGCGTTGAAGTGGACAAGGCTAAGATTGAGGTGATTGTCAGCTTGCCACCACCAAAGACAGTGAAAGACATCAGGAGCTTCGGCCATGCTGGGTTCTATAGAAGATTCATCAAGGACTTCTCAAAGATTGCTAGACCAATGACCAAGTTGCTGTGCAAGGAGGCCAATTTCAGCTTTGATGAAGATTGTCTTGAGGCTTTCAAGAGGATAAAGGGTGAACTTGTTAGTGCCCCCATTGTCCAGCCACCTGATTGGGACCTCCCTTTTGAGATAATGTGTGATGCTAGTGACTTTGCTGTTGGGGCTGTCCTGGGGCAGAAGAAGGATGGCAAGACTCATGTGATTTATTATGCTAGCCAAACCCTGAATGATGCACAGATTAAGTATGCCACAACTGAGAAAGAGATGCTGGCCATTGTCTTCGCCTTTGAAAAATTCAGAAGCTACCTGGTGGGTTCCAAGGTCATTGTGTATACTGACCATGCAGCTTTGAGACATCTCCTAGCAAAGAAGGATGCCAAGCCAAGACTACTAAGGTGGATCCTTTGCTTCAAGAGTTTGACTTGGAGATTAGAGACAAGTCAGGGATTGAGAATGGAGTTACTGATCACTTGTCCAGGCTGAGGATTAAAGGTGGAATCCCTATTGATGAGGGACTTAGACAAGAGCATGTCATGGCCATCATGTCAGTGGTGGCAGTTATTGAGACTGGAAAAAAGATTGAAGAGGTTAAGGCAGCTGAAGAGAAGGGACCTTGGTATGCTGATTTGGTTAACTACTTAGCCACTGGGAAGGAGCCATTGGGTCTTGCGGGGTATGAGAAGAAGAAGTTCTACAAAGATTTGAAGAGATACTATTGGGATGAACCATACCTCTACACCCTATGCAAAGATCAGATTTATAGAAGAGTGGTGGCTGAAGAAGAAGTTGAAGGAATCCTCTCACATTGCCATGGATCTTCCTATGGAGGCCATTTTGCTACCTTCAAGACTGTGTCAAAGGTGCTACAAGCTGGATTTTGGTGGCCACACATGTTCAAGGACACACAAGACTTAATTTCAAGATGTGACTCTTGCCAAAGGAGGGGGAACATTACTAAGAGGAATGAGATGCTCAAAACCCAATCCTTGAAGTGGAAGTGTTTGATGTTTGGGGGATTGACTTCATGGGACCCTTCCCTTCTTCTTATGGCAACAAGTACATCTTGGTGGCTGTGGACTATGTATCAAAGTGGGTGGAAGCCATAGCAAGTCCCACAAATGATTCAAGAGTGGTGGTCAAAATGTTCAAGAGCAATATATTCCCAAGGTTTGGAGTACCAAGAGTGGTCATCAGTGATGGGGGTTCACATTTCATCAACAAGGTATTTGAGGGTCTTCTCAAGAAGAATGGATTGAAACACAAGGTTGCAACACCCTATCACCCTCAAACAAGTGGCCAAGTGGAGGTCTCCAACAAGCAAATCAAGGGCATCTTGGAGAAGATTGTGGGAACCAAGAGGAAGGATTGGTCAGACAAGCTTGATGATGCTCTTTGGGCATATAGAATAGCCTTTAAGACTCCTCTAGGCACTACTCCTTTCAACCTTGTCTATGGGAAATCTTGCCATTTGCCAGTTGAGCTTGAATACAAGGCATTGTGGGCTGTGAAGCTTCTAAACTTTGACATCAAGAGTGCAAAGGAGAAGAGACTCCTTCAGTTACACCAAGGCCTTTCATGACAAGCACATCCTCAAGAGAGAGTTCAAGGCTGGAGATCCAGTTCTTCTCTACAACTCTAGACTGAAGTTATTTCCAGGGAAGCTTAAATAAAGGTGGTCTGGTCCATTTGTGATCAAAGAAGTGAGACCTTATGGAGCCATTGTGCTTTGGAACAAGGATGGTGGAGACTTCACAGTGAATGGCCAGAGACTCAAGGAATACATGGCCACAATACCAAAGGAGGATGGGAAATCAACCCCACTCTCTGATGCTCCCCTTGCCTAACCTCAAAGGAGGTAAAGTCAAGCTAGTGACTTTAAACAAGCTCACTTGGGAGGAAGTCCCATGGTTATCCTTGTAAATATTGCATTAGGATTTGTTCTTTTTCAACAATAAATCACTTGGAGGATGGTGAGAGATTGAGAATGGGTTAGACAAAGTCTTGCGACAATGCTTGATCTCCATTTTAGCTAGAATATACACTCATATTGTCTAGCTTCTAGAATGGGGGTGAGTGTTGTAAGGTGTAATCTTGGGAATGTAAAAGGTTTTTGAAAGAAAAGATTAACTCAAGGAACTCCAAGTTAATAAGTGATTTAGTCTAGAAGGGATAAGAGAAATGAATAGTTCTAAGCTCTAGTTTATAAAAAAAAAAGAAGTCTTGGCCCCCATAATAATAAAAAAAAAAGAATAATGAAAAGGGGGCTAGCAATGTTAAAAATGTGAAAAATCCCTTGTAGACTTCAAAAAGAAAGAGTTCTAAATGAGAATGCATCTTTGAGTGTTTTGGGGAATCTTTGGGTGAGAGATGTGAGTGGTTTTGGCATTGGGAATGAGGATATAGCTTATGTATTTGGGAAAAGGGTAGAACAGTGGAGATTGAGCATTGTATGCATGAGTTGATCCCTTTCTTAGATATATTATGTGCAATGTCAAGGCTACTTTGTTTTGAGAGTAAACCACCTTTAAAGATCCTTCTTGAACTACTTGATTTGCTATGCATCAAAGCCTTTCTCACCAAACCAAATGACTTGGACCATTTGACCATTTGCAAGAGATCTTTTAAGTTTTCTTAATGATTGCTAGAGAGCAAGTGGATTTGTGGATTGTGGATTCATGATGAGTAAGTGTAGGGATCAAAAGAGTTAAGATAGGCCTTGAGAAGTTAGAGTTGGATTGAGTGTTTGCTCTAGCTAGTTGGTATGATTATACAAGGTTATCAAGTTGAGAACTAAGAAGAGCATTCTTTTGGTTATGAGTCCCCTCCTTCAAACCTCTCCTCCTTAGTCCTTGCTAGTTTACTTGTGGACAAGTAAAGGACTAGTGTGGGGGAGTTGATGTCTTGCATATTTTCATCTATGTAGCCATCTTTTTATTGCATTCTTTGAGTTGTATGCTAAGGTTTAGGCATGCCTAGGATCATTTTGCATTCATTTGTCTTTATCAGGTGTTGGAGTGTGCTTTGATGAGATTTGAGGTGTTTGGGAACCTTATGACCCAAAAAGAAGTGAAGAATCAAGATTGGCCATAAGAAGAGAAGTGAAATCAAGATATGAGAGTTGGACCGGGTAGACTAGACCGGGTACACATACCCGGTCGGATCAGATTGGATCAGCACGTCCGGATGACCGGGTTGATGCATCCGGACTCGAGCAATCGGTCGGGAGAAGAGGACGGACGGCCGGGTAGACACGTCCGGGTAAGGACACCCGGTTAGGAGGAAGCCGGAGCAGACCAGTCCGGGGTGGCCAGTCCGGGTCCAAGCACCCGGACAATGAGAAGCAGACTGACGGACCGGGGACGTGGTGTCCGGGTAAGAGAACCCGGACGGGAGATCAGGACGCGACCAGACCAAGGGACGACCGGGGTGGCCTGTCCGGCTTGGAGCACCCGGTCGTGAAGAGAGTGCTGAGGACCGGGGTGAGACGGCCGGCTTGGTGAACCCGGACGGAGCAAGGACGCGGCCAGCTGGACGGCCGGGATGGACCGGGTTGGATGGTGTTGGTTCACCCCTGACCGAATTTCCAATATTTATTCCCATTGGTTGAGACCCATTTGGCTCAAGGACTTTTTAGTAATTTTGTTTTATGTTTCTAGGTCTTTTAAGCCAAGTATAAGTACTCATGTTATCCCTAATTTGGGACTTATGTTATTTTCTATTTAAGAACACAAAACCTTTGAGTAAAGTTTCATCTTTGAATCATAATCTCATCTCATCTTTGGGTTCTTGATTGCTTGATTTCATCTCCTTTCTTTCTCTACATGTTTAAGCTTGAATCTCTCATGGGTTTAAGAGTAAGCATGTGGATTAGTGAGTAGATCCATTTAAGATCCATGGGTTAGGGTGATTGAGAGTGATTAAGTGTAGATCCAAGGTACTTAGTGTTAGATCTATCCTTTCCTTGCATTGATTTGGTGTTCTTAATGCTATATTTGAGTTGGCCTCTCAAACATAGAGCTATAGGCATTTCATGCCCGTAAGGTGTTCTATGAAATGCCTGAACCAACTCATCTATGCTTTTAACTTGCTTTGCCTAAGGGATTAGTTGTCAAAGAAGTTAGGATTGCTATTAGACTCATTCTCCATGTTTGCTTTGATCATTACAGCCAAAGGGATTTGGTGTACTTGGGTGATCATTGCAAAAGAGCATTCATCTAGGGATAGAGCTTGCTTAGTTTTGTTGTCTAGGCATAAGGAATTAGATTGATTGAAAAGTTGGCATCTTGGATTGAACCTTAATCATTTGAGATCAAGTCCCTATACCCATGGGTCTCATTCTCCTCATAAGAAAGAAAATTTTACATTTTGTTGCCTTTTACTTATTGTCTTAGTTTAATAATCATCCTCTTTAATGATTGCATTTAGATTAAGCATAGACTTGCATTCCCTTTGCTTTGTGGTCACTTAGAACTGGTTCGACAATCTTTTATACTACATCATTTGATTAGGAAGGTTGGTCGCGTTTGGGCCTTCCAAGGCTGTTGTTTCGTCAGTGAACATTTTAGGATTTCGCGAGAGACTAGCCTGCCATGGTACTTGTTTTACCGAAGGAACCCCAACTCCTCGTATAGTCTAGATGACTGGTGTTTTTAGAATAACCGTGATCGTTTTATACGATTAATCAAAATCCATTCGTCAACTGAACTTTTGGTGGTCTTCCGAAGCCTTCCCGATTTATTTCGACCAGAACGAAATGGGGTTCTCAGGTTTCACGTTTTCGAGGAGTTGAACGGTGAGTCTTCGAGCAAAGATTCAAAATGTAGAGTTGGACTAGTTATCGAGACGGTTTTGCGGGGAGAAGGTCGCACCTGTCGGGTAGTCCGTACGCGGGGGCCCGGGACATGGACATGGATGCTGGCCGCCGCGACCAGGAAGGGCGGTTGGCTTCAGCCTGGGACCAGGAAGGCGTTCGCCGCCTGGGACCAGCACGGGCGAGCTGGCGCCCGGTGCCCATGACCAGGACAGGTGTGCTGGCGCCCGACCTGCACGGTGAGCTAGCACCTGGCTCGGGACCAGCACGGCGAGCCGGCGCCGCCCGACCAGCACGGCGATCCGTGCCCGACGCCCGGCCAGCACGGCGAGCCGGCTCCGCACCCGGGCCAGCATCGGCGAAGCCGGCACCGGGCCAGCCGGCGAAGCGCCGCCGCCTCCCGTATCCTTTGTCTTAATGATTGTATGCTTGGCCGGTGTGGCCGTCTATTTGTATATTCCGCGACCGTAGAGGTTGCGTGAACTTTGAATTTTCGACTGGCCGTTGGTGGCTTCAATCCCCAGCTTCGCGCTCGAATATATATTATGTGTGGATTTTGCAGAAATTTGCCTTGTGATTTGATTTATACTTTCGCCAAGTGTGAGGGTAGAATTTGAGTAGTCACTTCGTGATTCTAACTCTTATTTTGTCGCTAGGTCCGTGTACTACTTTGAAAGTGTTTTAGGTGTTAACGATGAGACACATGTTTTGGATCTCGTGATTCGGTGTCGATACTATGTCTGTGAGATGTCAAGATCCAGCAAGACTGGGTTTAGGGCAAGACCTAGGCTTACTCTCAGCTTTAAGGCTATTCGATGACTGATCGGCTTTTTGCTTTGTAAGTGGTTTCTTCCTGATTCTTACTGATTAAAGTCCGTGACTCATGCCGCTTATGCGACTTGTGTAGTAAGAATCGAGCTATCTCCAGAATATCCGGAGTGCTAAACCAAAATTTCGATTTTCTTGTATAGCGGCTATGATATCCTTGTCGGATGTAAGAGGACTTTATTCTTGTGAAAAGCTCTGACTACGGTTTTGTATTAGTGAACGCTTCTGTGTTCGTCCGTCGGGGCCAATCGACGGGCGCTTGTTTTGTAAGTCGCAGGTGGACTGTTTTGATGGATGATGCTTTTGATACCTTTGGGAAATTGCAAAGTCTCGATTCAAGATATGATTTTCGCTTTTCTGAAGTTTTATGCTACTGTACTAAGAACACATTGAAAGGTCGATAGAAAGAATTTTATTGAAAAGTTTCAAAATTTCAATACATGTGCGGTATTTCACGCCTTTGTGGGAGTATAGAGTATACGCATCTACCCCTTTGGTGAGGGGATAGCTGAACTCGCCGGTTTCGCCGAGCTGCCTACGCACTTCTTTCGAGGATCAAGCCATCTCGTAGTTCTGATGGTTGCTGCGACATTTTACTCCCTCGTGTCGCCATCCGATCGCATTAGCCGGAAAGGTGGTCTGTGAGGGGTCGAAGTTCGCTTTTACGGCGACGGACTCAGAGACTTTGTCGCTGTCTTGAATCGCTGCTGTTCGGATGATTCGATCATCTTTTTCGAAGTTTTCAGGAATGTTGTGTGATTCCTTTGCTTGTTTCGGGTTAGCCGCAGGGCGCTCCGATCTTTTCGCAGTTTGAACTCGGGCCAGTAGCAGTTTGATCGTTTCTGCCTCCCCGTTACCGCGTTCCCTGGAGTCGGAAACTTGATGCCGAGGTGACGTGGACGGTACTGCCTTCATGGAGTTGATCCAAGGTTACCATGATTGCGCTTGTAGATAGTCGGTTATCGACTACCGCGATCTCGACGATCTTTGTAACTTCCTTAGCCATGACCGAGCTTGATACGCGAGGGTCATGGAGGTGACGAAAACCAGTCAAAGGTTTTGGCTCTGGGATGACTTCCCAAGTGATGTTCATCCTATAGGTGTCGGGGAAGATGTTGTTGACCGTACTTCCTATATCGACAAGGATGCGCCAACTTCGAGATCCTGGATAACCAGGTCGATAACTGGGGATCGTGAATGAGGTTTGTCGATTCCGACGGCTTCTTGTTCCTAAAACGATCGCTGGTTGGGTATATCGCTGTCCGAAGCCAGTTGGAACTTGTCTCGCCAGAGGGCTTTGATTGACGAGACCGAGTCTTGATAGAACTACCTCCGATTATCATATTTACCCTATGGCGACTACTGTTGTTCCCTGGTCGTCATGTCTCCTTCCGCACTTCTCACCGATTGACTTTCAGGCGTGGGTTCTCGAGACGGTCTTGTTGGTTTTCTGCGTCGGATTCCAGGAGTAAATCTTTATACTCTTAACCTTTGACAGTTCGCCGGCGAGGAGTTTTGCGGCAAGCCTGGCGCCGAGAACTTTGCAGTTCGCGGTGGAGTGACCTCTGGTGTCGTGGAACTCGCAGTAAGAATTATCCTTGTACTGGTTCCTGGTCCAGGCGTTCCCGGAGGTTTTTCCCTGATCCGAGTTGATGGCGAAGTTATGTTCGCCTTGGACGTCTTCCTTCGGATGGACGATTTTGTCGTTACGAGGGTTTCTTCTTTGAGGACGTCTTCTGCGGTCCATGCTTTTGCGATAGGACTCTCATTTCTTCCTCCATGATGTTGAAGTCCGTTGCCTTGTGGAGGGTATCCTGGATTGTTCGTGGTTTGTCCAGAAATATCCACTTTCGGAACTTTGACTTGTACCAGAGAGTTTTTCTCAGGGCGTCGATTGCGACTTTGTCGCTGATACCCATCACTCTGGCCATCACTAGTTTGTACCTTCTCATGAAGTCGCGGAGTGATTCGTCTTCCTTTTGAGCTACACTCCATAAGTCCACGTCGGAAGTCTCTCTATCCATAAACATGGAATACTGTTTGAGAAATGCTGAGGCTAGTTAAACTTCCGATGGAGTTTCTTTGGAAACTTCCGATGGAGTTTCTTTTGAGCCGAGAGAACCATTCGAGCGCGGCGCCCCTGAGGTTCTCGACAAAGAGAAGGCAGTGACCGGCGTCCCGTTCACGCTCCAGGAGTTTGCACCTTCCCATCGCGATCTGGAAGGACTGGATCTGTGGTACCGTCGTAGACGGGAATTCTGATCTTCCCAGGGTCCGAGATGCGTGTTTCAGTGATCCGAGCGGTGAACGGCATTTTTCGTGCTTCCTCGAGAAGTCTATCGATCTCGGGAGCGGCACTAGTTGCCTGATGAATTTGTGATTTCACCGCTTTTACCGCGGCTACTGTTTTTGCGAGAGATTCGCGGAGATCATGGATCTCGCTATCGCTACATGCATTCTTCCGAGCTTGTCGGCGCTGGTTGCGATAGATCCGAGTTTGATCCTCCGCCAGTTCTTCCTGTTCCATCCAGTAAAGGTCTTCTTCCTCTTCTGTCATGGGTTTTTTCGAAGGAGATCGTCTGTCGGGCAGACTGACTTCGGGTCTTTCTCGGATGAACATCAGCGCTATCGTCCGAATGATCGGATTGATCGCTAATGTCCAAGTTGATTCGTTCGATGTTGTTTTCTTGTTCGAGCGTGCAGCTCGATCGCCCGGAGTCTCGAAATCGAGTCTTATGCCGCTGCGAGCTCTTGTGATCCTCGCGGGGCCTTGCTCTTGGCCTTCGCTTTTAAGGTTTCCACCTGTTTTGCGAGAGAGGCCACGAGTTTTCCTTGTTTGTCCGCCTGTTTCTGAGCGGAGGCGAACATTTCTTTCATCTGGTCGAGTATCGTGGAGTCGGCGGTGACCGTTGATACGTTTCCAGCTGGAGTGTTGGTGGTGTTGGCATCGACGGGAGTTCCGTCGTGCGTTTGCGGGTTGTCAGTGTTGGTCGCCATATCATACCGAGCGTGTGTGGTTGCGAGTGAGATAGATCCGTAAGCCCCCTCAAGTTTCGCCAAACTGTGGGAAACTGTGGGAACCGAAATTCGCACTGTCAAGTTTCGTTGATTTGGAGGAAAGCCAAGTAAACCTAGCCTTCCCTTAAGGTCCCGGTTATCTGCTCGGCCACACACGACACAATCAACATAACAGAGAAATAACAAATCGGAATATAAAAATCGTAAGAAATGATAGAGCAAAAGATCTTATTTCCGAATTTGAGTTTAAGCGTGAACAACAGGAAATAGATCGGCTACAAGAGCTGTCGATGAGTTCGCTAGTCCAGCCTCCTATATCTAACCTAGTTGAGTCGCAGCTCGCTAGTAAAAACGGAAAAAAGTACCTAAGTTGCTCTAAGTGCTATGTTCCAAAAGTTCTCCTTTTGCTCCTCGCCCCAAGCTCTCCTTATATACTCCTCTTAGGACGGTCTATTCCTCCTTTGGACCGAATCTATCGTGAATCGGGCTTCTTCCATTTTCGTCGGTCTTCATGTTTATCGGGAAACTTGACATTTATCTTCAAGAAACCTGACATTTATCTTTGGGAAACTTGACATTTATCTCTTTATGTAAGGATAAACATGGGCCGTATTGTCCATTTCGACTTGATCTCCTGGAAAGTCGTAAGTGGGCCGCTTGGTCGCGTTTGGGCCTTCCGGGGCCGTTGTTTCGTCCGTGAAAATTTTACGATTTCGCGAGAGACTAGCCTGCCATGGTACTTGTTTTACCGAAGGAACCCCAACTCCTCGTATAGTCTAGATGACTGGTGTTTTTAGAATAACCGTGATCATTTTATACGATGAATCGAAATCCATTCGTCAACTGAACTTTTGGTTGTCTTCCGAAGCCTTCCCGATTTATTTCGACCAGAACGAAATGGGGTTCTCAGGTTTCACATCTTCGAGGAGTTGAACGGTGAGTCTTTGAGCAAAGATTCAAAATATAGAGTTGGAATAGTTGTCGAGACGGTTTTGCGGGGAGAATGTCGCACCTGTCGAGTAGTCCGTACGCGGGCGCCCGGGACTTGGACATGGATGCTGGCGCCGGATCCCGTGACCAGCATGGGCTTGCTGGCGTCCGGCGCCCGGGACCAGCAAGGGCGAGCTGGCGCCCGGCGCCTGTGACCAGGACGGGCGTGCTGGCGCCGGCTGGAACCAGCGACTGGCGCCAGCGCTCGGCCAGCACAGGCGAAGGGCCCCGGCCGGGACCAGCACGAGCGGCACAGACGCGAGCCACAGCGAGCCGGCGCGGCACCTGGGGCCAGCAGGCGAGCGGCCACCGGGGCCAGCCAGGCGGCGCGGCGCTTAAAGCAGAAGCGGCGGCGGGCCAGCAGGCGAGCGGCGCCAGCGCCAGCTCGGGCCAGCAGGCGAGCCGCCCGGCACCCTAGGCCAGCACGGTGCGGCGCCAGGCTGGTCGTGCCTCGCAGCCCGGCTGAGCGTGGCCCGCTGGTGTCCGACTACGATGCGATCATCCCCTTCGACGTTTCGTCGAGTAACTAGTTTTTCTTGGTTTTATTCGTTACTTGATTCCTTCTGAGGACTTTCGGGTGTTGATTGCGTCTTTGACCGATTTTGACCCCAACAGAAGTCTACTGGTATTAGGGCTTCTCCTATGGTAACCTCCAGGTTTCTCACAATTCCTCTAGAGTTCTGCTGACAACAATCCACAAAGATGAACGATTCTTCAGTAGGCTCTATCTTCAGACCTAGATGGTCAGCTATCACCTTGGGTAGGATGCTAACTCCAGATCCTGTGTCACATCGGGCACGTGGGAAGTTGATCCCATGGACTGTTCAAGGAACAACGAACTTCCTTGGATCACCCTTCTTCTCAAGTTTGATCATTTTCTTCATACTTTCTCTGACTTGGTTGAAAATCCTCCTGATGTCTTCTTCTGTCTCCTTAGTTTCTCTGAAAAACATCCACAATCTGTGTGAAAAGTAGGCTTCTTCAAAGGGTTTCTCTGTAGGTATTCTTAGAACTCTCTTTCTGAAACTTTCCAACTCCTTCTCATTAACTCCTCTTTTAAGGTGTTTAGGAACCTTCTCTTTCCTTTTTCTGAGAACTCTGCCATCGTTTTCCTTTTCTATCTCCATTGCATCAATGATATCCGTGGGCTTCTTCATGATGGCGGTTGGTGGGTTTCTGGAAGGCTTAGATTGCTCCCGGAGTGCATTAAGTCGTGCAACATCTATCTTGGGAAGTTGCACTCTGCGTGTAAGAACTGAGTATCGATCGACATGTTCTGGAGTTTGTCGATCGATTTCCTTATCCTTTGGTCAATCGATGGGACGTCTGTCCAGTCGATCGATGTTGTAATGGCTGGGCGGATGTGGGTGCTTTGCTGCGAACTCCTCGTGATTAAGTATCTTCACGGCGTTGCACTCGTGAGTGGATTCTTCAAGATCCATCGGTCGATGCTCGTCTGAGTCCATCGATCGATTGGAGTTGGCGTACATCGATCGATGTTCATGTCCGGACATCGGTCGATACCAGTGGTTGCCGCCAATACTCATGGAACTTTCGATCTTGAAGTCTCCCTCTTGTAGCTTCTCTTTCTTCACCACTCTCTAAAACTTATCTTCTATGATAGCATTGACGTTGTGGCCTGTTGCTTCTTCTCCAGTTCCTTGTCTTAAGGCTTCCTGCTTCTTAACAGCTTCTCCTGTCTGAATCACCTGAGTCTCTAGTTTCTTCACATGAGTACTCAAAGCATCAAGCTTTGTGTTCAAAGTGGTGTAGACAGCGTCGATCTTTCCATTAAAGTTCACCTCTAACTGCTGGTGGCTTTCAAGAACTTTGCTGAGCATGTCTTTTAGCTTTCCTTTTGGGGTTGGTGTGGGTGGCTTCAGGTAAGATGATTTTCTATAACTCCTGTTGTTGTTGGGGTTGCTGCTGTTGAAGTTGCCTCTCTGTCCTGAGAAGTTTATGTTTCCTTGGTTTCCAGATCTCTGAAATCCATTTCCACTGATCCAGTTGACTTTTGCTTCTATGTAGTCATCTTCTTCATCAGCTTCTGCATCATCCACTGAGCAGATTTGCTTGTTTAGCAGTTTCTGAACATTGTCAAGTGTAGCTTGTACCTCATTTATTTGTTCATTTCCAAGGAACGCTGCAGATCTTGCTTTTACAATGTTCTTCATGCTGTTGCTGGATGCTAGGTTGTCTATTAGCTTCACAGCATCTTCAGGATTCCTTGTGGTGAAGTTGCCTTCACTCGCAGTGTCCAGAGCCATCTGATATTTCAGCGCGATGCCTCTGAAGAAAGTGCAGAGCAGTTGCACCTTGTTGAATCCATGGTGTGGACAATCTTGCTGGTAAGACTTGAATCTGATTCAGGTATCCTTGAAAGACTCTCCAGGCTCCTGGTTAAATGTGGTAATTTTCCTCCTTAAGTCTTCAGCACGCGCATCATCAAAGAAGTTACGCAAAAATGCGTTTTTGATGTCGTTCCAGGATGTAAGAGATCCTGGTGGTAGCTGCTTAAGCCATTGTAAAGCTTCTCCAGATAAAGAGTGTTTGAAGAGCTTAGAGAGAAGGTAGTCCACAGGGACTCCATTGGCTTTGATAGCAGATATGAGATCCTTGAACCTCTCCAAATGGTCCATGGGATGCTCATTGGACAGCCCACAATAGGGTGTCTGTCCCACAAGGGTGTAGTAATGCGGCTTGAGCTCGAAATCGCCTCTCTGAATAGCAGGGGGACGAATGGCTGATCTGTTGGTGTAGAACTGATCTGGACGGTTGTAGTCAGCTAGTGTCTGAGCAGCCTCTCCTACAGGTTGAACAGCTCCTGTAGGTGCAGTTTCTGGCTCAGGGATTACTTCATTTTGAGCATTGAGTTTCTGACCTGCTTCATTACGAAGGTGACCTTCTTGGTCACGCAAGTCTCCATTCTCATCTCGTATGAGAATAATAGGCGCAACCATGACTCGCGGAACAATATCGATCAATATACAGATAGGGGTATCGATCGATGTCGGATGAAAGGTGTTGGTCGACAGGAAGATGCGAGTATCGGTCGACAAAGACGGTGTCTCGGTCGGCAGGGATGCGTCGATATCGGTCGATAGACAGTTGCTGATGTCGATCGATGCGGATCGAATTTCCTTGCGGATAGAACGTTCCAAGCTAGCAGGGTCTTCTGAGAACAAAAGTTGAGATTCCTTGTTGCTTCTGGTACTGTTGGGCATGTACCTGAAAAGACAAGAAAAAAAATTTGTGTCAGAAAACAAATTAAAGTAAAAATAACCTAGACCTAATAAGATTAAATCCTATTGTATCAAAGCTCCCCGGCAACGGCGCCAAATTTGATATCACTCAAATTACTCTAAGGGGTGACTTTACTCTCTCAAATAAGAGGTTCAGTTGTAGTACTTAGGGATTGAATCCACAGAGAGCAAGTGTACAAATAAGATGCAATCTTAGTGACTATGCTAGGTTGAAAATGGTTTAAAGTAAATTGCAGGTTTGTTGAGTAATGGTAAGATTACTCAGTTGAAAGGTTTTGGTTTAAGACAATAAAGAAAAGTAGTTAGATTCAGGGTAGGTATTGTGGAATTCAGGATTATAAATACTATAAATGCTAACAAGTTGCTTGCATGATATGTCAGAACTCAACACTATTAAATGAATCCATCAGCTCTCGCAATATTTAGACCATCTATTACTTAGATGCTAAATGGTATTTGCGGTCAGCTATTTTGCTGACAGTATCGATCGATTATTCGATAGGAATATCGACCGATACACCTCTAGCTACGTCGATCGGTTACTCTATAGGAGTTTCGATCGATACGGCTCTAAGCAAGCTTTATGCCCGAGTTGATACAATGCTCACCATGATCTTAGATCAGCTTTCGCATATCTCAAGAGGGTCATAGCATGTTTAGGATGTTGTAAGAAATTTTATTTAATGAATAATACAATCCAAGTTCATGTTCTAGGTAGCTTAGCTAGAAAAAGCATTAGTGAACAATCCTAACAATAAATATCACAACTATAGCAAATATAGGCTGGGGCAAATCCCTCATATCCTATTTAAACCCTAAATCTAACAAATGATTCTACTCAGACATGGCTAAGTAGTTCATAGCAACAAGGTAATAATAGGAGTTCATAGATTTATTAGAGAGTGAACACTTAGGTCCCAATCACAAATCTCTTTGGATATCTCCTCTAGATCTAGAATCCTATAACCTTTGTTAAGAAAAACAAATAAAGAACTGAATAGAACTTTATTGAGAACTTGCAAAGTAATGAAAACAGTAAAAGAAATGAGTAGAAGAAGATGGAGGTAAAAAGCTTGTAAAAACTCTAAATAACTTGTGTCTACTCTACGGTGCCAAAACACTTAGGCACATATAAATATGAGTTCATTAGGTTAAAAACTCGTCAGGGGCAATCTTGTAAAATGTGATGTCTTGGGCTTCAAGTTCGGCCAGGTCCAACTTGTCTTTTTGCCGCTTTGATATCGATCGATAGTACATGGTGTACATCGATCAATTATGATCTCGATGTATCGTCCTTTGGCTAATGTGTATCGATCGATAGCACAGAGTGTGCATCGATCGATGTGTAACTCTGGGTGTCGACCTCTGGTCTTGATCACGGGTGAACTCTTCTTTAAGCTCCAAAAAGGCACCTAAAACACAACTTTTCTCCAAAATGCTTCTGAACCTGAAAACATACCTAATAGACTCCAAAACATAGATAATAGTAGCAAAAACACTTATATACCATGGGTAAAAACGGGTTAAATCCATGGTATAACATAACACTAAGCACCTTGGATCTACACTTAATCACTCTCAATCACCCTAACCCATGTATCTTAAATGGATCTACTCACTAACCCATGAAAGATTCAAGCTTAAACATGTAGAGAAAGAAAGGAGATGAAATCAAACATTCAAGAACACAAAGATGACATGAGATTATGATTCAAAGATAAAACTTTACTCAAAATGTTTGTGTTCCTAGAGAGAAAATAACATAATCCCACTTAAAGGCAGACAAGAGTATTTATACTAGGCTTAGAAAACCTAGGAACATCATTAAAAATTACTAAAAAGTCCTTGAAGTCAATTAGGCTTCAACCAATAGGAGGAGGGCTTGATTTTCTGTCTGGGGTCAACAAAGTGGCCCAACCCGGTCCTTCTCACCCGGTCCAGATCAGGCTTGTCCCGTCCGGCCTCCGACCAGGGGTGTGTACCCGGTCCAACTGATGATAGGACTTTTCTAGGGTCCTAATCAAATGTTGTAGAATACAAGATGTCAATCCAATTCTAAGAGATTCTAATGCAAAGGGAATGCAAGTTCATGCTTAATCTAAATGCAATCAAGATGAGAGGATGATTATGAAACTAAGACAATATTAAAAATGCAATAAAAGAGTGAACTTTCTTTCTCAATGAGGCAAGGGGGTTCTTGGGACTAGGGAACTGACTTTGGGTGATCAAGATTCAATCCAAGATGCTAACTTTTCAATCAATATAATTCCTTATGCCTAGACAACAAAACTAAGCAAGCTCTATCCCTAGATGAATGCTCTTTTGCAAAGATCACCCAAGTACACCAAATCCCTTTGGCTGTAATGATCAAAGCAAGCATGGAGAATGAGTCTAATAGCAATCCTAACTCCTTTGACAACTAATCTCTTAGGCAAAGCAAGCTAAAAGCATAGATGAGTTGGTTCAGGCATTTCATAGAACACCTTTCGGGCATGAAATGCCTATGGCTCTATGTTTGAGAGGCCAACCCAAATATAGCAAGAATAACACCAAATCAATGGAAGGAGATGATAGATCTAACACTAAGCACCTTGGATCTACACTTAATCACCCTTAGTCTCCCTAGCCCATGAACCCTAGATAGATCTACTCACTAATACCCATGGAAAACCTCAAAATCAATGATGATTCAAGGCTAAACATGATTAGAGAAGAAGATAATCTATTAAACACAAAAGAAATGATGATAAAAAGGATCAAAGATCCAAACTTTCTTCAAGATCTTATTATGTTTTTGAGAGAAAAGAAGTTAGATCTCTTAATGAGATTACAAGAGTATATATAGGAGGCTTGAAAGCCCTTAAAAACAAAAGAGAAATTACTAAAATGCCCTTGGCCAAGTGATTTTCGACCAATGAGAAAAGAGGAGCCAAAAACGCTCAGGGTCAGCTTGCCCATGCCTGGCCGCCCGTCCTGACCCGAGCAGTTCGTCCCGTCCGAGAAATCCACCAGGCCTCGCGGGTCAGTCAAGCCGAGCCCCTCTGGCCGCGCATCCGGCCCTTGTCCATCCTGCTGTCCTGCGCGGGTCATGTGTCCCGAGCGTCCTGGCCGCGCATGCTGGCCCGTCCAAGCCTGTCCCTGGTGTGTCACGCGCGGGTACTCTCACCCGAGCAGTCCAGGCCGCACGTCCAGCCAACCATCTCATGTCCGTCCAAGCATCCGGGTCAGTGTTCCTGATCTGTCTCGCCCCCCGGTCGTCCAGGTCTCATCTAAGGAGTGGTCTTGATAATGGTTAGGCTTGTCTTGACCTTGGCCAAACTTGATTCTTCACCTCTTTTGGGGCCATAAGGCTTCCAAACATCTCAAATCACACCAAAGCGCTCCTACCCTGATAAGGACAAATGAATGCAAAATGGACCTAAACATGCCTAATGCCTAACTTATATGATCAAAATGCATAAGATATGATAGCTAAAAACATGTAAATATGCAAGACATCAACTCCCCCACACTAGACCTTTACTTGTCCTCAAGTGAACTTTTCAAACACAAGGGGGATGGATGCAAGGATGGGAACAAAGCCAAAGGAAACACTCATAGCACTCAACCTGACATCCTAAAGAAACATAGCAAAAGCATGAGCAAACTCTCTTATTATGCTCTAGCTCCACAAGGCCTATCAATTACTCTTATGCCTCTACACAAGATGCAATGCCTATCAACCAACATGCTCTCTTAACCAGCCCTCACATTGATTCACACACACACACACACAAGGTGAAGTCTCACAAATGGGAACATGATCTCAATCATTTGGCTAGGTGATCAAATGGTCTAATAAGGATGAAAAGGAGGGTTCAATGCATCATTTCAAGGTGGCAATCACTCCAAAATCAAGGAGCTTGATCATTATGCAAAATTTATCTAAGACTAGGAGCAATTCATGCATACATGGATCCATCCTCATCATTCTACCCAATTCCTAAGTGATTACAAGATCTACACCCTTTTTATTCATCCCATAACCCAAAATGAAAACATACTCACATCACTCACCCAATGAACATTTTCTTTCTCATGATTCAACCTCTAAGGACCTCTATTCACATTCTAAACTCTAACTCTTAAGTTTTTCCTTCCCCACTATCTTATTAAATCTTTCTTTTCTTTTCTTTTCCTTCTTTTTTTTTTCTTTTTTTTTTAATATATACACATGAGGGGGAAGGTCAAAAACTTCAATCAAGAGCTTTTCATTTTTCATTTCTAGGTCCCTAGGGATTTTCATTCTCAAAACTTTCTTTGTCCATCAATCTCAACATTATCATATCCCCAAACCCAAAATGTAAACCATTTGGTAACAAACATTTCACTCACCATCCTATAAGCTAGCTCAAATGATGACCCTATGCTAGCAAGAGATGAGAACAAATCCATGTCGCTCCCAATACTCTCAAGATTTTGCACATGACAAACTATCAAAATAGGCCTCACTCAAGCAAATCAATGTAGGCTTCAAAGAATGGATAGGGTTCAAGGGTGTGGAAGTGCCATTTGGGTTAACAAAGGGTGGTACAATGGAAAAAGATAACCCAAATGTGTATGAGATCCATGACTAAGTATGCAAATGCCCATATGCAAGAGAGATTAAGTTCATTCAAGTCCAAGTTCAGGATGGAGCTGGTCTTAAGAACAATGCCAATATCAAGCAAGCAAGCAAGTTTCAAGAAGGGTTTTCAAGGCTTAAAGCATGCAAGCTTTTTCAAAAGGTGCTCAAGCTACTTGATATGTTTAACTAGGGTGTCAAATTCAGCGCAAACGAGTGTTCTTTACAAGGCAATGCTCCATATGCAAATGAATGCAACCTATATGCTCTAGACTCAATCCTAAGGATGCAAGTGATGCAATCTACATGGCTCAAAAATTTAATTTTTTTTGGATTTTCTATGCACTTATGAATGTACAATGCAATGCATGAAACTCAAAATCACAAAGCAAACATGATCAAATATCCGGTACCTCCCCCACACTTAAATCACACAGTCTCTGTGTGAGTAAGAGAGAAGGAGATACCCCAACAAGATAAAAGCAAATGTATATACAAGAAGGGTTGGAGTAATACCACACAAGTAGATTTGGGCATGGTGCTTATGTCATGACTAGAAGCTGGCTTGGTTCATAGCAACTAGAGGAGGCTGCTACATGGATTATAAGGCTTAGGTGGCTTACCACCTTTCTTCTCTCCTCTAGTGCTTGGCAAAACCTGAAAATCTTGACCACTTTTATTAAAAACTAAAAAGGAAATTTGAAATTGCAAAGCTATATACAAGGATAACCATGGGACTTCCTCCCAAGTGAGCTTGTTTTGAGTCACTAGCTTGACTACCTTTTCTCTTGGACTAGTGAGAAGGAGGGTCCTTCCCACCTCCAAGAGTGATGGTGAGGACTTGAGAGAGAAGCTCTTGAAGCTTGATTGGGTAATCTTGGAGCTGAGGAGTGATGATGGCTCTAGCACTTGAGAATGGTGTGGACCTGCCCTTATGCTTGATCTTGTACTCAAGGACACCATCTCTGAGCTTCTTTGGATGGAGAGTGAGAGTTTGTGAGAGCAAATCAAGAGGTGGAGGATGAGGCTCTTTCACCATCTTCTTCTTGCCATGAGTGGCCCTTGAGGCTCCACTCATCCCCTCTTGTTTAGTACTTTCCAAGTGCTCATCACACAACTCTTTTGAAGACTCTCCTTCAAGACCTTCTTTCTTACCAACAACCTCGTCATCTTTGGGCTTCTCAACAGCTTGTGCATCAAAATGATTGTCCCACAATAATCTGAGTCCATTGGAGGTTGGAGAGGATAGGAGACAGCTTTGTTGACATGCATGAGGGTGACCTTCTTGTTGGGAAAGTCAATGCAAGCTCCAACAGTTGTGAGGAAAGGAGTGCCAAGGATCAAAGGGACTCTTTCTTCAGATGCCATCTTCAAAACAGTGAGGTCAATAGGTATGGTGCATGATCCAATCTTCAAGGGAAAGTCCTTGATTATGCCAAGGGGGGTTGTAGAAGAGGAATCCCCAAAGGTGAGAGGAGGAGTATCTGTTTCCATGCTTTCAATCCCAATACTCTGCACCATATCTAAGGAGATGACATTCACACTAGCTCCACTATCAACAAGAGCATCATCCATAGTTAGTTTACCAAGAGAGCAAGACAGGTTGAACTTCCCTTGAGACTCAAGCTTAGGGAGAGACTTTGGAGGGGTTGGTGGATCAATCTTCAGAAGTGAGATGTCCAAAAGTTCAGCCACTTCAACTTGGTGGGTAAGAATGTCCTTTATGAGCATCAGTTGGGCATGAGCAGCCTGCATATTGGTGATTTCTGGAAGCTTGACTCTAATATTACTGAGGTCTTTTCTGAATTTGGAGACCACTTTTTCTGAGCTTTGGTGAGGAACCTTTGTGGGAAAGGGAGCTTATCATAGGGTGATAGCTCAACCTCATTGTCTTCTTCCTTCACTTCTTTCAGCTTGGGGTTAGCACTCTTCTCAACTTGTGTCTCAACCTTAGGCTCATCAATCTTCAGAATCTTTCCTTGAACCTTCGTATCGGCTCTCTTCACAACTCTAGCTTCAGCTGTGGCCACAACCAGTCTCTTATCATTTTCAATCTGATGTCCAAGCACTAGCCTCTCAATCTCATCAACATCATTCTTATGACCACTCAACGCAATCTTTGAAGAAGTGGAGAGGATAACATTGCAAGTCTCCTTAAGGTTCTTCTCTGGTTTTCCTGGTAGAGATCCAATTGGATTCTTTGAGGATGAAGACATGGAGGCAACCTGGCTCTCCAAAGCTTTGAGATGAGAGGCAAGTTGCATGTACTTGTTGTTGAGGTCTGAATAGGTGCCATCAATCTTAGCATGGATGTTTTTGAACTCATCACCAATGTTCTTAGCATTTCTTTCTTGAGCTTCTAAGAGTTGCTTGAACATGGACTCCAAATTTGAACTTGGAACCTGAGCTGGCGAAGAGCTTCCTTGGGGCTGAGTAGGCTGGTTTGCTTGGTAACCTCCTTGTTGATTGTTGTAGTAAGGTCTTTGCTGGTAGTTGTTTTGGTATTGGAAGTTGGGCTCTTTCCTATACCATGTGCCATTAGAATTGATGAAGCACAGCTCTTCTTGACCTTCTACACCATGAACCTCAGTAGTCCTAGCAGGCTGTTTCTGTTGCTGATTCCCAATGGAGTTAAGCTGCTCTTGCTTAGCCTTCTCTGAAGCTTGTCCAACTTTTCTTGGAGATTTCAGGGCCTTTCTTGTGTGCGGATCATCTTCATCAGTGCCTCTGTTGGCCCTATCATGCTCCTCACTGTAGACTGAGTCACTCCTGCCATGTTCTCCACCAGCTCCTCAGCATCCTGCTCAGTTCTGCCCAAGAAGAACCCATTGCTGGCTGTGTCCAATCTGCTCCTGAACTCTGGTAGAGCACCTCTGTAGAAGGTACTAAGCAAACTCTCTTTGGTGAAGCCATGATGTGGGCATTGAGACCAATAGCCTTTGAACCTCTCCCATGCTTCACTAAAGCTCTCAAGGTTCTTCTGCTGAAAGCTAGAGATCTCATTTCTGATCTTGGCTGTTCTTGAGGTAGAGAAGAATTTCTCTAGGAATGCCCTCTTGCACTCATTCCAAGTAGTGATAGAGTCACTTGGAAGAGCCTTCTCCCATAGATGTGCCTTGTCTCCCAAAGGGAAGGGAAACAACCTCAGCTTGAAAGCATCTTCAGAAACTCCATTAATCTTGGACAAGCTACAGTAGCTATCAAATGTGTCCAAGTGATCAAGGGGATCCTCCACAGCAAGGCCATGAAACTTGTTGTTCTCAATCAAATGCAGCAGCCCTGATTTTATCTCAAAGTTGTTGTTCTCCACAGCTGGTGCCCTTATCCCCAACCTATGACCATGAATGTGTGGTTGATCATAGGCTCCAATGGCTCTAGCTTGGTGTTGTGGCTGCTGTGGCTGGCGCTGTGGTCTTATGTTGTTAGCTCTTGGACCATTGCCCCCTAGGGCATCACCATCTTGATGCTGGTTCTCCATATCAAACTTCAATCTCTGTAGATGAGCCTGTTGCTCTACTTCTCTTCTTTGTCTTGCTATCTCCCTCTCAAGTGCAGCAATCTCTTCAACAGTAGGAACCAAGTTGGATGCCCCTCTGCTTCTTGTGATCATACACCTGAAAGTCAAAGATAGAAGAGGCAAGAACCAATATCACAAGATTAAAAAAAAAATAAAGATGACTTAGTCTCAAGCAAATGACTAAATCCCAATGTCAAAATCAACTTAGAACTTGGCAACGGCGCCAATTTGATGATATGACTTTTCTAGGGTCCTAATCAAATGTTGTAGAATACAAGATGTCAATCCAATTCTAAGAGATTCTAATGCAAAGGGAATGCAAGTTCATGCTTAATCTAAGTGCAATCAAGATGAGAGGATGATTATGAAACTAAGACAATATTAAAAATGCAATAAAAGAGTGAACATTCTTTCTCAATGAGGCAAGGGGGTTCTTGGGACTAGGGAAATGACTTTGGGTGATCAAGATTCAATCTAAGATGCTAACTTTTCAATCAATCTAATTCCTTATGCCTAGACAACAAAACTAAGCAAGCTCTATCCCTAGATGAATGCTCTTTTGCAAAGATCACCCAAGTACACCAAATCCCTTTGGCTGTAATGATCAAAGCAAGCATTGAGAATGAGTCTAATAGCAATCCTAGCTCCTTTGACAACTAATCTCTTAGGCAAAGCAAGCTAAAAGCATAGATGAGTTGGTTCAGGCATTTCATAGAACACCTTTCGGGCATGAAATGCCTATGGCTCTATGTTTGAGAGGCCAACCCAAATATAGCAAGAAGAACACCAAATCAATGCAAGGAGATGATATATCTAACACTAAGCACCTTGGATCTACACTTAATCACCCTTAGTCTCCCTAGCCCATGAACCCTAGATAGATCTACTCACTAATACCCATGGAAAACCTCAAAATCAATGATGATTCAAGGATAAACATGATTACAGAAGAAGATAATCTATTAAACACAAAAGAAATGATGATAAAAAGGATTAAAGATCCAAACTTTCTTCAAGATCTTATTATGTTTTTGAGAGAAAAGAAGTTAGATCTCTTAATGAGATTACAAGAGTATATATAGGAGGCTTGAAAGCCCTTAAAAACAAAAGAGAAAATTACTAAAATGCCCTTGGCCAAGTGATTTTCGACCAATGAGAAAAGAGGGGCCAAAAACGCTCAGGGTCAGCTTTCCCATGCCTGGCCGCGCGTCCTGACCCGAGCAGTTCGTCCCGTCCGAGAAATCCACCAGGCCGCGCGGGTCAGTCAAGCCGTGCACGTCTGGCCGGGCATCCGGCCCTTGTCCATCCGTCCAATCCCGCGCAAGTCATGCAAGCCGCGCACGTCTGGCCGCGCATCCGGCCCTTGTCCATCCGTCCAATCCCGCGCGGGTCATGCACCCCGAGCACCTCTGGCCGCGCATCCGGCCCTTGTCCATCCTGCTGTCCCGCGCGGGTCATGTGTCCCGAGCGTCCTGGACGCGCATGCTGGCCCGTCCAAGCCTGTCCCTGGTGTGTCACGCGCGGGTACTCTCACCCGAGCAGTCCAGGCCGCACGTCCAGCCAACCATCTCATGTCCGTCCAAGCATCCAGGTCAGTGTTGCTGATCTGTCTCGCGCCCTGGTCGTCCAGGTCTCATCTAAGGAGTGGTCTTGATAATGGTTAGGCTTGTTTTGACCTTAGCCAAAATTGATTCTTCACCTCTTTTGGGGCCATAAGGCTTCCAAACACCTCAAATCACACCAAAGCGCACTCCAACACCTGATAAGGACAAATGAATGCAAAATGGACCTAAACATGCCTAATGCCTAACTTATATGATCAAAATGCATAAGATATGATAGCTAAAAACATGTAAATATGCAAGACATCACCAACCATCCCGGTCTGTCCTTGTCCATCTCGACCTTCTCCCGACCGGGTTCATCATCCCGGCCTGTCCTTCCCGGTCCGGATCATGCCTTGGACGCATCTCATCTCCCGACCGGGTTAATCATCCCGGCCTGTCCATCCCGGCCGGCCTCTCCTCGACATCTCCCGACCGGGTGAGCTTACCCGGCTGAGTCTCCCCTGTCCATCTCGTCCATCTCATGAATTTACTTCTCTTTTCATGGCCAAACTTGATTCTTCACTTCTTTTTGGGTCATAGGGCTCCCAAACACCTCAAATCACACCAAAGCATACTCCAACACCTGATAAGGACAAATGAATGCAAAATGGATATTAAAGATGCCTAAACCCTAGCCTACAAGACAAAGAATGCAATATAAAGATGGCTAAAACAATGAAAATATGCAAGACATCAACTCCCCCACACTAGTCCTTTACTTGTCCACAAGTAAACTAGCAAGGACTAAGGAGAAGAGGTTTGAAGGAGGGGACTCATAACCAAAAGAATTTTCTTCTTAATTCTCAACTTGATAACCTTGTATAATCATACCAACTAGCTAGAGCAAACACTTTATCCAACTCTAACTTCTAAAGGTCTATCTCAACTCTTTTGATCCCTACACTCATTTATCATGAATCCACAAACCACAATTCCATTTACTCTCGAACAATCATTAACCAAACTCTAAAGATCTCTTGCAAATGGTCAAATGGTCCAAGTCATTTGGTTTGGTGGAAAAGGCATTGATGCAAAGTGAAACAAGAAGTTCAAATGATTTTTCAATGGGTGGTTCACTCTCAAAACAAGTAGCCTTGACATTGCACATAATTTATCTAAGAAAGGGATCAACTCATGCATACAATGCTCAATCTCCATTGTTCTACCCTTCTCCCAAACATAAACATGGAATACTCTTATCTACAATGCCAAACCCAACTCACATCACTCACCCAAATGCTTCCCAAGAACTCAAGGCACTTTTTCTCATATAGAACTCTTTTCTTCTCTTTTTTTTTTATTTGATGTCTAACAAGGGATCTTCATACTTTTTAAAACCCCCTCTAGCTCTCTTTTAACTTGCTAGCCCCCTTTCTTATTTATTATTTATTATTTTATTTTATTTTTCTTTCTTCTCTTTTTTTTTCTTTTTTTTTTCTTTGGGGGCCAAGACTTTTATCTTAAATAGGAGCTAGAGAGTTTCTAATCCTAAAAAGACTAAAAATATTGAGTTCTAAGAGTTCGTTCTTTTCTTTCATAACCTTTTCACATTCCCAAATAAAAATTTTCAACACTCACCCCCCAATCATATGAGCTAGACAATAGAGTGCCTAATCTAGCAAGAATGGAGACTAAGAATTGTCGTTCCCAATACTCTCAAGATTATGCACATGTAAGACTTTCAGAAAAAGGCCTCACTCATCAAAATAATATAGGCTTGAAAGGAAGGAAGGGTTTATGGGAGTGGAGTACCACTTGAGTTTGTCAAAAAGATAGGCAAAGAATGGGAGAGACAACTCAAGTGTTCTATCTAAGACAGGAGTAAACTTCAAAGAGAGAGCATCAATCAATCAAATGAGCTTTAGGAAGAGTTTTCAAGGCTCGAAGTTTACAAGCTATCCTAAGGTTTCTCTAGCTACTTACAATGATTATAAAGGTTATCACTTTAAGAACTTAGCATGAGCATCTTTACAAGGCAACTATCATCCTTGTCCCCTTATTCATGATGCAACCTATATGATGATTTTTTTTTACGTAAGTGAATGATCTAGACTCAATCCTAATGCAACTACATGATTCTTTTTGTGCTTTTCAAATTTTTCAAATTTTTATGGCTTTTCTATGCAATAACTATCTACAAATGCATGCTTATGACATAAAACACAAGATGGTCAGCAACTTGGCACCTCCCCCACACTTAATTCACACAGTCCCCGTGTTTGTTAAATGTAGAGAAGGGCCCAAAAGAGGAAAAATCTAAATACAAAGATAAATGGTATATACAATGGTAAGGTTTTGGAGTACCTCTATGGAGCGTGTAATGAGGCTGATGCCTCACCCTCAGAATCATCTTCCTCATCAGTGGTGTCTAGAGAAGGGGACTTGTTCCCGGAATCGGATGGGACGATGTATGGGTTTCTCAAGCGGCGGAGAGCTTGCTTCTTCGTATGTGGCGCAGAAGGATCATGAAGTGGCTGAGCAGTAGGTGCATTGAAAGCATCAAGATCAAAATCCTCAGCCTTACAACCAGCTACAGCTCCCCTAGCCAGAACATCAGCCCCTTTCCTCATAAATGAGCTGAAGCTTCAGCTTGCCTCTTCACAGTTCTTCTCAGCCCTTTGCACTTGTTGGTGAGCTTGAAGATAGTCCTATTCTGAGCTCTGTTCCACCTCTGAAGAGTGATAATCTGGTCATGAGCCTGTCGAATGGGACCAAGAGGCAAAACACTGGTGCACTTGTCGAACTTGTAACGAGGAGGACCAAAGAGATGTGCGGTGGCTCGCCTGGTGTATCTTGGTCATAAACAGCTACCTTGGGTGCTTCCTTTTCACCCCTGGGAAAAACCATAGGGCCTAGGGCTCCATGACTCTTAAGGAGATGCTGCTCACTGATGTCGAATCGGATTGCTCCTGGAGTATCTAATCTGGCGAGTTCAGAGTGAGGAAGCAGCAGCTCAACTTTTTGGGCACCTCTCAAATAGGAGTAGACACACCTCCCATTATACCTTCCACTGAGGAATTGAGCTTTCTTCAGGTAAGATCCATCCAAGAAAGTCGGACCTGCTGCATCATTACCCAAACTAATCTTCAAGTGAGCTAGCAGTGGAGTTATCCATCCACCAATCCCAATCTGAGAACCTGAATCACGGTTTGTCCAAGCCCAACTCTTGTAGTGCATGAAGCGCTGAACAAGGAATCCAAACATACCAAAATCTGAGTAGAAATCATCAGGGACAACAGGGAGCTGAGGAAAGGAAGCAAAGTGTTGTGCAGTTTGGTGAAGGAACCTCAGCTCTTCTCCAGCAACATTCCCTATCTCTTTCTTTTGGAAAAGGGTGTGGTTGAGCAGCCTATGGAGATAGCGCACAGTAGGGTGCCTGATGCAGGTGTTCTTCTCTTTCTTGGCTCCCCCCCTTTCCTTTCCTGTCAACAAAGTCCACATTGAATCTGCAATGCTCTTTGCCTTAGGGACTGTTTTGAGCTTGGGAAGTAAAGGGTGTTTCTGGTCTTGTAGACCAAGAACTTCACCAATCTCCATAAAGGACATGGAGTGCACCCTGCCATCAATCTTGAACTTGATCTTGCCCCATCCTTGATGTGCATGATTGGAGGTCTAAAAGGTTGCTTCCAATGAAGCCCAGAATTGGCAAGAGACTTCTTTGTAAGTAGGATGACCCTTTGTGTAGAGAGTTCCCACCTTCATGTGTTCTAGCATGGCTTGAACTTCATCTTCAAGATACATCTCTTTTAAGATCACCTTATCAAGAAATCTGGTTGGGAGCCAATTAATACCATTCCTCAAGAGAACCACCCGCTCAGCTTCAGTAGGCTTCTTGGTCCTGTCCCTTTTGTCATACTTAGATTTCTTAGGGTCATCATACTCATCATCAGAAGTTGCCTCAGCGAGCCTCTTCACTCTCATTTTCTTCAACCATTGGCTTCTTGCCTTCTTTCTTTGCTCTCTCCTTTGCCAATTTCACTTCCAAGGCTTGCTGCTTAAGGTCTTTTTCACTTTCTGCCATGGGACTTGGTGCTTTCCTAGACTGAGTCTTAGCTCTGGTGGTGGGAGAGGGTGCATGACCAGCTTCTTTGTTGGTTTTCTCTAAAACCAAAGCTCCAACATTAGTGTTTCTTGGCGCCTTAGCTCTCTTGGGAGGAGCTTGCTTGTGGGCACCATCAGTCACACTTTCATCAACAGAAACTATCTTCCCATCCCTCTTGGCTTGTGCTTTATTCCTTAACATTGCCAAAGCTTGTTGTCGACGCTCCTCCTCTGAACCAGGTTGTGAACCCAATTGTAATACCCCGATTCTTCAAAAATAAATAATAAATAATAATCTCATAAATAACCATAAATTCTTCTCAAGAGTCAAACTCAACACCATAAATCCAATAAATGAAATAAATCCCAAAATATCGATAAAAATATAAAACCGCAAGTCTGAAAAAGAAATTAATAAAAAGTCCAAAAGCACCAATCCGGTATCAATCAGTCCTGCTCGTCGGTCTTACCTGTAAGAGAAAAGAAAGGAGTGTGAGTAACAGGGGAGTCACTCAGTGAGGTATGGGATGCTAATCCGCAAACCACAAACTCAGTACATAGCACTACGACCATGTAGGCCTAGCTCTAGCACGAACACACAAGATGCCTAAAGCATCACACAAAACAAACAATGCGATGATAGCATATAGCTAATCCATACACCCCGCATTCTCCTCATACGGATATAAATAACCTGCGTCGATAGTACATAAGTCCATCTCTGCACCCCCGCAATCATCATCCTGCGTCGATATGCAAACGTCTCTGCACCCCGCAATCATCACCCTGCGTCGCTATGCAAACGTCTTTGCACCCCGCAATCACTCAAACACCTGCGTAGCTAGCTCAGACGTCTCTGGCCCTCGCAATCCCCACATAGTCCCTATACTTATAACTACATACATATATATAGATATCACCATTTAACATCACTCATTTCAATCAACAGTTGGATCCTCTAACACCCTATTTCCGGTTTAACAATCAATAATAATAATAAACAAAATAAGACTCTCAAACAGACTCGATTCATAGAGACGGATCATGTTTCAAAACTAGACTATCCATAATAGTAGTACTAAACTAGCTCGGGATTTAACGGAGTAGCCCTCGCCTTAGCAACTGGCTGGAATGAACAATGGAAGATGGTCAAAGAGGTCAACTGCAATACGAGAATCAACGGCTTAGGCTCAGATCTCAGGAAATAAAGTTTCCAAAAATTGAAACTTTCCTAAAATAGAAACTTCCCAAAATGGCGGCTTTTCTAAACTAGAAACTTCCCTAAAATAGATTTCTAAGACTAGAAATGTAGAGGCGACAAACTTACCAGAAAAATCCGCAGAAAGCTCGCCCGGAAATCTCGCCAGAAGCTTGCCAGAAATCCCACCCGAGAAATTAACTAATGACTGGTCGTCGGATATTCTAACAACAGCTCGTCACACGCAAAGAAAATACTTTGACTTGATGAGCATAAAGAAAAGAGGGTGGAGTTTCTTATATAGGAGAAGGGAAAGGAGCAAGGAAGCTTAAACTTCCAATGTGGGACAAAGATAAAAAGAGGTTGTTGGGTTTTTAATTAAAAAAAAAACAAATGGGTCTGGCCCTAAGATCAGGGTCGTTACACCAATGCTTTCCCAAACTGAGCAGTCTCTCTTGCTACAAGCTCTTGCTTCTCAGCCTCTATCTCAGCTTCATTCTTTCTCCCCATTAGTACCTGAAATTTAAACCTTGGAAAAGAATGAGCTTAAGAAGGAAAAACTTCTCAAGTAGAGAAATATGATCAAAAGCATAAGAGTTCATCCCTAATGATCAACCACTCAATAAGAAATGAAGCATTAAGCAAAGAATGGGGTTTAAACTAACTTAGAGGATTCTCATGTTCAAATAATTTTTTTTCTTTTTTATTTATTATTATTTTTTTATGAACAATGAGAATCTCCAAGCAGCGAAACCCATAATCAATCATCACCAAGCTCGAAATCAGCCTCAATTGAAGTTCTCCAGCAACTTAGCATTCAATCTACCCCAAAAACAATCTAAAACAAGGACTTTGTGAAAAACCCCCAAATCTCATGAACCCTAATTTCTCAAACTTCAAATTATTCTCAATTCCACCATGAAATCAACTACCCAGTATGATATATAAGCTTTTCCTAGTCTATTTTACAAGAATCTAGCAAGAAAAAGCTCAAATTTCAAGTTCAAATTTTTATGGTTCATGAGAGTTACGAATTTGAACTTAAAGAACTCATACCTTGCTATGGATGAAGGGAAATGAAGAAAAGATTCAAGGAAGTAGGCTAAAGGGTGAAAGAATTTAATTAGGAAAAATAATGGGGTGATTTGGTTGAGATTTGAGAAAGTTATGGTGTTTTTGGTTCTTGGAGGCTAGAGAGGATTTTGATTTGGGGAAGAAGATGAAATGAAAAGAGAGAGGGGGAATTAGGGCTTTAGGGAGGTTCTGGGTTGGGTTGGATGGGTTTGGGTCGGTTTTAGATGGGTTTGGGTCGGTTTTAGAGGAAGAAACACTTACCTGGGTCGCGGCCGGGTCGACGCGGGTCGTGGGGCTCCTTCGGGTCGACGCGCGGATCCTGCTGGGAAGGGTTCCCGACCGGGTAGCTCACCCCGGACAGCTTCACCCGGTCTCTCCCTCGATCAACCCGACCGGGTAGCTCACCCCGGACAGCTTCACCCGGTCTCTCCCTAGATCAACCCAACCGGGTAGCTCACCCCTGTCCATTTCTCCCAGCTTGTTCCAATCTTTCTCTTGACCGGGTAAGCTACCCCGGTCCATTCCAACCGAGCTCAACGTCCATTCTTCCTACCGGGTAAGTTACCCCGGTCCGTTTTACCCGGTCCACTTGACCTCACACATTTTTCCAAGCTTTTCCAACTCAAATCCCATGCTATCACCTTCCTATGGCCTCAACATCTTCCAAGGGACTTTAAAAAGAAATCCTAAAGCAATATTTACAAGGATAACCATGAGACTTCCTCCCATGTGAGCTTGTTTAAAGTCACTAGCTTGACTTTGCCTCCTTTGAGGTTAGGCAAGAGAAGGATCAGAGAGTGGGGTTGATGTCCCAATCTCCTTTGGTGTGGTGGCCATGTACTTCTTGACCCTCTGTCCATTCACTGTGAAATCTCCTCCTTCCTTGTTCCAAAGCACAATAGCTCCATAAGGCTTCACTTCCTTGATCAAAAATGGACCAGACCATGTTGACTTGAGCTTCCCTGGAAATAACTTCAGTCTAGAGTTATAAAGAAGGACTTGATCTCCAGCCTTGAACTCTCTCTTGAGGATGTGCTTGTCATGAAAGGCCTTGGTTTTCTCCTTGTAGATCCTTAAGTTCTCAAAAGCATCCATCCTTATCTCATCCAGCTCATGTAACTGAAGGAGTCTCTTCTCCTTTGCACTCTTGATGTCAAAGTTTAGAAGCTTCACAGCCCACAATTCCTTGTATTCAAGCTCAACTGGTAGATGACATGACTTCCCATAGACAAGGTTGAAAGAGGTAGTGCCTAAAGGAGTCTTGTAGGCTGTTCTATATGCCCAAAGAGCATCATCAAGCTTGTCTGACCAATCCTTCCTCTTAGTTCCGACAATCTTCTCTAAGATGCCCTTTATTTGCTTGTTGGAAACTTCCACTTGACCACTTGTTTGAGGGTGATAAGGTTTTGCAACTTTGTGTTTCACTCCCTTCTTCTTGAGAAGACCCTCAAACAGCTTGTTGATGAAATGTGAACCTCCATCACTTATGACAACTCTTGGTACTCCAAATCTTTGGAAGATATTGCTCTTGAATATCTTGATCACTACTCTTGAATCATTTGTGGGACTTGCTATGGCTTCTACCCACTTTGACACATAGTCTACAGCCACCAAGATGTACTTGTTGCCATAAGAAGAAGGGAAAGGTCCCATAAAGTCTATCCCCCAAATATCAAACACTTCCACTTCAAGGATTGGGTTTTGAGGCATCTTATTCCTCTTAGTAATGTTTCCTCTCCTTTGGCAAGAGTCACATCTTGAGATGAAGTCTTGTGTGTCATTGAACATATGTGGCCACCAAAACCCAGCTTGTAACTCCTTTGAGACAGTTTTGAAGGTAGCGAAATGGCCTCCATAGGAAGATCCATGGCAATGCGTAAGGATTCCTTCTATTTCTTCAGCAGCCACCACTCTTCTGTAGATCTGATCCTTGCAAAGAGTGTAGAGGTAATGCTCATCCCAATAGTATCTCTTCAAATCTCTGTAGAACTTCTTCTTCTCATACCCCGCAAGATCCAATGGCTCCTTCCCAGTGGCTAAGTAGTTAACCAAATCAGCATACCAAGGCCCCTTCTCTTCAGCTGCCTTAACCTCTTCAATCTTCTTTCCAGTCCCAATAACTGCCACCACTGACATGATAGCCATGACCTGTTCCTGTCTACGTCCCTCATCAATAGGGATTCCACCTTCAATTCTCAGCCTGGACAAGTGATAAGCTACTCCATTCTCAATCCTTGTCTTGTCTCTAATCTCTAAGTCAAACTCCTGAAGCAAAAGAATCCACCTCAGTAGTCTTGGCTTGGCATCCTTCTTTGCTAGAAGATGTCTCAAAGCTGCATGGTCGGTGTACACAATGACCTTGGAACCCACCAGGTAACTTCTGAACTTCTCAAAGGCGAAGACAATGGCCAGCATCTCTTTCTCAGTTGTGGCATACTTCATATGTGCATCATTCAAGGTTTTGCTCGCATAATAAATACCATGAGTCTTGCCATCCTTCTTCTGCCCCAAAACAGCCCCAACAGCAAAATCACTAGCATCACACATTATCTCAAAGGGGAGATCCCAATAAGGTGGCTGGACAATGGGAGCACTAACAAGTTCACCTTTTATCTTCTTGAAGGCTTCAAGACATTCTTCATCAAAGCTGAAAGTGGCCTCCTTGCACAGCAACTTGGGCATTGGTCTAGAAATCTTTGAGAAGTCCTTGATGAATCTTCTATAGAACCCAGCATGGCCAAGGAAGCTCTTGATGTCTTTCACTGTCTTTGGTGGAGGCAAACTAACCATCACATCAATCTTAGCCTTGTCCACTTCAATACCTTTTTCTGAAATCTTATGCCCAAGCACAATCCCCTCTTTGACCATGAAGTGACACTTCTCCCAATTCAGCACAAGGTTGGTGTTTTCACATCTCTGTAGGACCCTGCACAAGTTTGACAAACAAGCAGAAAACGAAGATCCGTAGACAGAGAAATCATCCATGAATACCTCCACTATATCCTCAATGAGATCCGAGAAGATAGACATCATGCACCTTTGAAAGGTTGCTGGAGCATTACATAACCCAAATGGCATCCTTCGATAAGCAAAGGTGCCATAGGGGCATGTGAATGTTGTCTTCTCTTGATTATTGGGATGTATGGGGATCTGGAAGAACCCTGAATACCCATCAAGAAAGCAATAGAAATGATGGTTTGCAAGTCTCTCAAGCATCTGATCAATAAATGGCAATGGAAAATGATCCTTTCTAGATGCAGAGTTGAGTTTTCTATAATCAATACACATCCTATGGCCAGTTATGGTTCTAGTTGGTATCAATTCATCCTTGTCATTTTAACCACAGTGATACCACCTTTCTTTGGGACAACATGCACAGGAGATACCCATTTAGAATCTGAAATAGGGTAGATAACACCAGCATCTAAGAGTTTAAGAATCTCCTTCTTTACAACATCCTTCAGGTTAGGATTTAACCTTCTTTGATGCTCTATAAAAGTCATTGATTCATCCTTAAGATGTATCCTATGCATGCACAAAGAAGGTGATATCCCCTTAATATCATCTAGTGAGTACCTAATTGCTTTTCTAAACTTTTTAAGTGCATTTGAAAGTTGAGAAAGCTCAAGTTCAGTATGTTCACTACTCACAATGACAGGATATGTCTCATTAGGGCCTAGAAATGTGTACCTTACACCATGGAGAAGAGGTTTGAGCTCCACTTTTGGTGCCTCAAGCTCACTCCAATCATCTTGTTGGGTGTCCTCTTGTTGAGTGGCTGAAGCAGCTTGGTGAACCTCTTGTTTAAGCTCCTCATACTGAGCTTCACCATCAATCTTCTTATGGGAATCCAGCATTCTCACATAAGCATCACTCTCCTTGTTCTCAACCACTTGGACTTCTTTATCCATTGTCAAAGCACGTTGCAAGGGATCCTTAATTGCCAACTCTTCAAGTACCAATTCTTCAAGATGCTCATCAGCCAGAGGTTCCATCTCTTCAATGTAAAACACTTGGCCTTGCACAGTTGACTTCTTCATCACTTCTTTGATGTCAAAGTGGAGAGTGTGCTCTTTCCCCAAATGAAGATCAATCTTGCCTTCCTTCACATTGATAATTGGTCCTGCTGTGGCTAAGAATGGTCTTCCAACGATCAAGGGGTCTCTAGATTCTTCATCCATCTCTACCACCACAAAATCAGTAGGAATCTCACAATTTCCAACCATCACAAGGAGGTCTTCAAGGATACCAATAGGAAACTTAACTGAGTGATCAGCAAGCACCAAAGAGAGTCTACACTTCTTGTATTGTCCGAATCCAAGTATCTTAGCAACAAATAGAGGCATGAGACTGACACTGGCTCCCAAATCACATAGACACCTCTCAAACATCAAAGGACCAATCGCACAAGGTAGTGTAAAGCAGCCTGGATCCTCTAGCTTCTTAGGGATTGTCAATCTCTGGATGATGGCACTGCACTAATGAGTAAGAACCATCATTCCCTCCATTTCCTTCTTCTTAGCAGCCACATCATCCTTCAAGAACTTGCTGTACTGAGGGACAAGCATGAAGGCATCAATGATAGGCATTGTGACTTGAACTTCACTCATTTGATTCTCAAAGAGTGCTTTGTACTTCTCCAATAGTTGCTTCTTGAATCTTCCAGGAAATGGCAGCTTAGGTTCATAAGGAGGAGGAACAAAGGTAAACTCTTTTGTTGGAGTGGCAACTTCACCATGTTTCAGTGTTCTCTTCTCTTCTCCAACCTTTCCTTTACCCTTAGCTTCAACAATCTTTTCTAGAATATATTCATCAACCTTCTCATCTACAATCACAACTTCATCATCAATGTTGATGGCCACCCCCCCCCCCACCTAGTTTCTCACCATCCTTGGGGAGGACTCTTGGAGGTAACTCTCTACCACTTCTCAAGGTGATTTCTTTCATTGGCTCCTTGGGGTTTTGCTCGGCCTTCCCTGGTAGTGTTCCTTGTTGGCGACTTGGCTGAGAGTTCAAAGAAGCAAACTGGCTCTCCAAAGCTCTTGTCTTGTTGTTTAGCTCAGTATAGCTACTATCAATCTTGGAGTGAACAGTCTTGAACTCATGGCCAATGTCTTTTGCTGTTCTAGACTGACCTTCCAAAATTTGTTTGAACATAGCTTCCATTTTTGAATCTGGAGCTTTAGCTTGGGAAGAGCTACCTTGAGCTTGAGTAGACTGATTGCCTTGATTGCTAAAACCAGGAGGAGGATTTTGCCTAGGCTGGTAGTTCCCTTGCTGAGTGTTTTGCTTGGGCTGATAGCTTCCTTGCTGGTTGTTAGGATAAGACCTCTGCTGGTAGTTGTTGTACTGAAAGTTAGGTTCCTTCCTATACTAAGTACCATTGTTGTTGATGAAGCAAAGCTCTTCCTGCCCTTCCACACCATCAACCTCATTAACCTTAGGAGGAGCCTCTTGACTAGGACCACCCACAAAGTTCATCTGCTCCTGTTTGGCTTGGTTAGCAATAAGCAAATCTATCTTCTCCTGCAAGGATTTAATTTCTTTCTTTGTCTGGTTGTCATCAGCTCGGGTGGTTTTATCAGCTGTGTCGTGCTCTCTAGTGTAAACTGAGTCACTCTTCACCATGTTGTTAACCAGCTCCTCAGCATCTTCTTCAGATCTGCCCAGGAAGAATTCATTGCTTGTTGTGTCCAATCTGGCTCTGTACTTAGGAAGGACACCTCTGTAGAATGTGCTCAGCAAGCTCTCCTTTGAGAAGCCATGGTGGGGGCATTGAGCCTGGTAGCTTTTGAACCTCTCCCATGCTTCACTAAAGCTTTCCAATTCTTCTGCTGGAAGCTAGAGATCTCATTTCTCAACTTGGATGTCCTTGATGTAGAGAAGAACTTCTCCAAGAAGGCTTTCTTGCAATCATCCCAAGTGGTGATGGAGTCACTAGGTAGAGACTTCTCCCATTGGCGTGCCTTGTCCCCTAGAGAGAAAGGAAACAGCTTGAGCTTGAAAGCATCTTCGGACACACCATTGGTCTTGGACAAGCCACAATAGCTATCAAACTTGTCCAAGGGATCAAATGGGTTTTCTACAGCCAGGCCATGGTACTTGTTGTTCTCAATCACATTCAACAACCCTGACTTGATCTCAAAGTTGTTAGCTTCCACAGCTGGTGCTCGGATGTCCGTCCTATGACCATGAATGTGAGGACGGTCATAGGTGCCACTAGCTCTAGCTGGCCGATGTGGTGTTGTTGTTGGCGCTGTGGTCGAAGGTTGTCAGCTCCTTGACCATTGCCATCTTGAGCAACTCTGTCTTGAGGTTGATGCTGGTGTTCATCCATCTCAAACCCCAACCTCTGAATATGAGCTTGTTGCTCTTCTTCTTTTCTCCTTCTTGCTATTTCCCTCTCAAGTGTAGCTATCTCTTCAACAGTGGGAACCAGGTTTGTTACACCCCTGCTTCTTGTGTTCATACACCTGAAATTCAAAGGGAGAGGCAAAAGGAGAATCAATATCACAAGAAAAGAAAAATGATTTAGTCTCAAGCAAGTGACTAAATCCCAATGTCACAATCAACTTAGAATTTAGCAACGACGCCAATTTGATGAATTACTTTTCAAGGGTCCTATCAAATGTTGTAATATAAAAGATGTCAAACCAGTTCTAAGTGATCACAAAGCAATGGGAATGCAAGCCTATGCTTAATCTAAATTCAACCATTAAGAGAGATGATTATTAAACTAAGACAATACTTAAATGCAATAAAAGATGAAACTTTCTTTCAATATGAGGAGATGAGACCCATGGGTATAGGGACTTGATTTTAAATGATTAAGGTTCAATCCAAGATGCCAACTTTTCAACCAATCTAATTCCTTATGCCTAGACATTATGCTTGAACAAACTCTATCCCTAGATGAATGCTCTTTTGCAATGATCACCCAAATACATCAAATCCCTTTGACTGTAATGATCAATGCAAATATAAAGAATGAGTCTAATAGCAATCCTAGCTTCTTTAACAACTAATCCCTTAGGTAAAGCAAGCTAAAAGTAAAGATGAGTTGGTTCAGGCATTTCATAGAACACCTTCCGGGCATGAAATGCCTATAGCTCTATGCTTGAGAGGCCAACTCAAATATAGCATTAAGAACACCAAATCATGCAAGGAATGGATAAATCTAACACTAAGCACCTTGGATCTACACTTAATCACTCTCAATCACCCTAACCCATGAATCTTAAATGGATCTACTCACTAATCCACATGCTTACTCTTAAACCCATGAGAGATTCAAGCTTAAACATGTAGAGAAAGAAAGGAGATGAAATCAAACAATCAAGAACACAAAGATGAGATGAGATTATGATTCAAAGATAAAACTTTACTCAAAAGGTTTAAGTTCTTAGAGAGAAAATAACATAATCCCACTTAAGGGCTAACAATAGTATTTATACTAGGCTTAGAAAACCTAGGAAAATCATTAAAAATTACTAAAAAGTCCTTGGACTCAATTAGGCTTCAACCAATAGGTGGCGGGCTTGATTTTCGGTTTGGGGTCGACCAAGAGGCCCAACCCGGTCCTTCTCACCCGGTCCAAATCATGCTTTTCCCGTCCGGCCTCCGACCGGGTGTGTATACCCGGTCCAACCATTGTTGGTGTCAAAATAGGTCACGACAGAATCAATGACTGAAAGTCTCTGGAAAGTATTTCTTGAAACAAAAAGTCTCAGATAATTTGAAAAGAAGTTATACGAGATTTTCTCAAATTAGAATATCCACTCTCTGGTGAGGTCGAAAACGGTTATCTCGAAATCTACGGCCAAAGATCCTTCCAAACTCAAAGATTTCCCGCACGAACGATTAACGGGAAAGATCGGCAACAAAACCCACGGGCGAGAGAACCCAGCCGGGCGGCAGGCAAGACGGAGACGGCCTGGCACCGGCACGGCCGGCGGCATCACGCCGCCCGCCGGGCGGCAAGCCAGCCTGGCGCCCGGCACGCCGCCTGGCGCCGGCAAGCGTTGCGAGCCGCCCTGCCGGCGCGGCGAGCTGGCCTGGCGCCGGAAAGCTCCCTGGCGCGGTCGACGGTCCTCGTCCTGGTCTCGACCCATCATGCTCGGTCTGATCCGATCTTGGCTTGCTTGGATCAATCCTCGTGAGTTTGATACGATCACGGCTCTGAAATAAACATCTTCGATTCGACTCGATTGGAATCATCCTCGATGTTTAACGACAAAAATTAAGGATTGGATTTCGTAGAAGATATTGTATAAAACAAGATCGATTAACTCGAACATCGATCATTTAGGCTATCGGTTTATTTTACGAGAAAGATAGTATTTCCGAGAAATCGTATAAAACGTTCAACGATTTAAGACAAGTCCACGGACTTACTTACGATTTTAAGAATTCAGGCTCAATCAGGCTATGACGGTTTATCCGATTTCCCGAACATCGGATAAACATCAAGTCACTGAAAAATAGGGGAAAACTCGAGGATAATTACGAAGATCGACGAAAATGGAATACATCCTGAAGAGATAAACTTGGGCCCAAAGGCGAGGTCCATCATCCTAAGGCAAACCGACCTAGGAGTGGGTATATAAGGAGAGCAAGAGCAGAGGAGAAGGGATCCGAAAAATCTTAGAGTGGAGACCTAGAGAGCTCCTGTTAGCTGATAGAACTTAGAATTTAGGCGGTTAGACTAGCAAGGCAGGCCCTAGAACGTCTGGCCGCCTCCTGCTCGCAAATCTCCGCTCCTCTCGGAAGGATCGGACAATTCTTTTACTTCAGAGCTCCGCACATAGAAACCTTAGGCGTTATCTTCGACATGTCTGTTTCTATGACAAACGCTCATACTAGACGAACCCGCCCAGACGGTTCGATCTCTTGTTCAACTCTTTCTAAACTGAACTACGTCCGACTTGATCCTCGAAAGGGGTACGTAGGCAGCCTTTCTTAAGGTCCAGTCCCAAATCTTAACAAAACCGTTTCCGCATTTATTCGGTCACTTGTCGTTGGCTGTCGTAGAGAATCCGGAGATTCAGGGAAAGTCGGGTTAACTTGGCTTTCCTCCGTTTTTATTCATTAAAATCGACGGTGTGAATTTCGGTTCCCACAGTTTGGCTAGAAGGAGGGTGGGACGGATTACTCTTACTCATACGGCTGCAAAGCTTGATCGAACCGATGTCGAAATATGAAAGAAAAGTTGCAGTTTCGCCAGCGATGGTAAAACAACTCCAGCAGCGACTATTACTACGCCAACGCTACGCAAACGCCACGGTGCTCGAGCAAATCAAAACCTAGCCGCTTCCGCCACAGGAAGAGCACGAAAACGAGCTCGCAATTTCTCTATCTAAACGAAAGGGCAACGATAAAATCTATCAAACCCCAAAATTCGTCTTGTTACCAAGTTAGAGAAATCGCAACGAGCAAGGTTTCTACAAAAACGTTTCTTTCAAAACCTCTCGAAAAATAAAACTTATTCTCCTCGAAACCTTGGGAAACCCTAGATTACTCGCGGAATAGACGGTAAATCGGGTCACCAATTCCCACTGCCGTACTTCTTCGAACAAGTCTCGGAAGGCACGAACGGATCGTGAGCCCGGGATCGACGGTCGAGCAACAAAAGCATCAGCGGACGCAGGACACGCACGGGCGGTAGGACACCTGACGCCGGGCGAGACCGACCACGCCGCACCTGGCGCCGCAGCAACCGACCACGCCGCACGCCGCGGCAGACCGACCACGCCAGCCTGGCGCCGGCGGCAGACCGACAGGCGTTCTGCCGGGCGCCAGCCGGGCGGCAGATCGACGCCGCGGCGCCAGGGCGCCGGCGCCGGCCCGACGCCGGCCGCCGACGGCGAGATCGCGCCGGCGGCGGCCCGTCCTCTCCGGCCGCGCAGGCCCGTCGTCTCCGTCCCGCCGGCGGGGTCTTGGCCAATCCGTGCAATTGTTTCGTGATCTCGGCAACGGCAATATCTTGGTCCCTTAAACCCATGTTCGATTGTTCGAGAAACACGCGATTCTTCCATAAAACCTTCTCGATTGTTTCAACAAAGCTCATATTATAGAATCTAAGTTGAAGCCTCATTACTCAAAACTTTTTGGATCAATCCTACGGAAACGAGAGAATTTCTGAACAAAATTACAGCTCTCCGCGAGCGAGTGTCGAATATTAAAATTGGTAACATCTTACGGAAACAACTTCCGTAAGATCAAACTCGCAATATTTTACTAAACATCATTCGTAAAGTCAAACAAAATCATATCAAACAACAAGGTCTGAGACTTGACCAGTTCGCTCATGGCTTGAAACTAAGAACCTCACCGAATGACATCCTGTCCATTGCTCCCTCTTAGCCTGCTTCTCCTTCTTTTGTTTCAACGATTTCGTAAAATCCCTTCGAAGTCGAAGAAACGGAGACATGAGCTTAGACGTTGATATCTCTCATTCGCTCGATATTCTCATCGGATTTCATCGAAAATAAATTCATACGAAATTCAGTATCAGAATTTTCAAGTCCTTTGAGAATCAAAATGGCCATTCGAACGCCTAAGAAAACCTTCGATGGAATACACATTCCTTCTCGTAAAACTATCACTACGGAAGGTGAAACACAGTTCAGAAGACAAAAGAAGAAGAAGGAGGAAGAAGGGCAATCTCGAATTACCGATGAGACTAAGGTATGTCCGACTTATTAAATTTTGTAAAGGTTTTAATTCTTCGTAGGACAGGAACAAAAACGTCTTGAAAATTGCCGTAGAATTTAGGGAACTTAGGACCTAGGTGGATAGTCTAGCAAGCTAAGTCTTAGGCAAAATTTCCAGTCTTGTTCCATCGTTCCTTGATTGTCCAGGCAGAACATGCAAACCGATCTAGTCTCGAAAAGCCGAAACGACGCCACGCGCTCAAAACATACTCATCCCGCTTCCTAAAAGAAAGAAAAAACATACACAAGCCTTCGAAAGAACGGATAACCCGTTTTCTTTCGTAAAAAAAAGGGAAGTAGGTACGAATACTATACCCGTATAATCCCATCTTCGAAAACTTTTTGCTTCAGCATCAAGACAACGCTTTTGACAAAGCAAACTCTCGCAGCAATAAGATTCGTCTAAAAAACGCTAGCGGCACAGCCCAACCATTACAAACATAGTCCTGAAAATCTACGTCGCCTCTCGTCGCAAACTCGCGACTAGAAACGTGTACCAACGTCAGACTAATAGCACGACGGCGAACTACGAAAATAACGAAATAACCTTAGGTAAAACTCCATGAGTAGTTCGAAGCAGCTTTCTTCCAAAGGTCGAAATCATAGCGGAAACATCTCCCATCCGCGGAAACATCGCTACTTTAACAATCTGCGATTTTCTATCTCCATGAAACCGGTCGTCCATTACTTTCGTATAACAAGAACATTTTAAAACAAAACAGCCTATGGAAAAACATGATCAGTCTCATGCAAAACGATTTCGCGACGCAAAAGTGAATGAGGAAAACATAATCCGTGGTCGCGAATATCGCAAGTAATTTGTGAGAAACACTCTCCGGTTACCTTTACGAAAACCCCCTCTTACATCACTTTTACGAAAAATCCTCTGTATGGTCGAGTCAATTCATACAAAGCAACTTTCGTAAAATAAACATAATGGGTCCAACGAGTAACTGTCATGGACAGTTTTTGCTCCACAAGGTTTCTGGCTCCTGCTCACTCCCCGTTACGTCCGAGCAGGAAATAATCACGCAGTGAACCCGCACGTCCTCGTCGATCCCTTAAACTTTGTCCCCCTCGGATAAAATGAAACGATTTTCATGAAACAAGAAATTTGTACGAACCATTCATCGTATAACTGAGACCTAAAGTGGAAGATCGTTTCTAAAAGCCAACAGCCATAACTCAGAAAACTCCGCTATACTTGGCATGTCTATCTCGGCAACGCTATTTGGCCCTCGCCAACTACGCTCCGTAAAGCCCGGACCTGAATTCGCATCCCCATTAAGGACAATCGTAAACTAACATGACCTTAATAAGGGTCATGGTCTGATCGTTTACCAACAACTTCCTTGGCGATACGGCTGAATCTAGCCTCCATGCCAATCCAAAGCTACTGAGCGACCACCGCTCCAATCACTTAACGGCTAAAAACAACAATCCACGATTTGTTCATAGAGCAAGTGACTATTACGCAAGCAATTTGTCGATAACCCAGAATCGAAATCATACGATAAACTCTTCGTACCAAAACTCAGTCCTAACAACCATATGGTTAACAGAAGATTTAAACTTATCGTCAATCGATTAAGTTCTATACGCCCCGTAAACATTGCATGAAAAGAAACACTCGTGACAAGGCTCCAAGAGTTATATGAGTCATCCTTAATATATACAATCAAATCGAAGGCCAACACTTCACGGCACTTGAATGTAGACGCTTCTCCTCGGTCAAACTTACGACCCCTTGGTCCTGGCCCAAACCGAAACAACAGTGTCTGGCTGCGAACATTCGCAAAACATGTCCAAGCCCGCAAACATTTCCCACACGAAATGCGGCACAAGGAAACCTCGACCTTCAGCACTGCGAGACGTCGCTAACGCTCGAAGGACATTCTTTTCCTCAAAACGTTCCAGACAAAATCCTCGTCTCTAGAACTCAAAACATACAAACACACCTCTAAACGGTAACATGCCTCTAAACTGGCATCATTTCGTTGTTGCTGATCACAACAAACAAACTCTAACGTCCTAAACAGACAAATAGCCGCCCTTCAAGGGGTAGGCTCTCTTGCATCCGACAAGGATAAACATAGCGCGCTATACAAGAAATCCAAATTTTGGTTTAGCTCTTCATAGAGGAAGTAGCTCGACTCACACCCACACAAATCATATAAGCCGACAACAATTCGCGGATTTTAAACGGTACGAGTCAGGTTAAAATCGCAAACAGCAAAACGAAGCCGATTTGTCATCACAAAGCCTCAGTCCGAGAGTAAACCTAGGTCTTGCCCTAAACCCAGCCATGCTGGATCATGACATCTTACAGACATAGTATGGTATACGAGATCCAAAATTTGTCTCTTCACTTAAGCCTATTCGTTTCACCTAACTTTTCACAGAATCGGTAAACCGGAAAATCTCGCTTTATGCAAACAATAGATACGGTGATCATCAGGGAACTAGGAATGAGACGGCAACTCACACCCTCTTTCTCATACTTCGAAAAAACTGAAGTTCATAAATAATCGAAAACAAATACATCAACAGCATCATGCTCGAAAGTCTCTCATGACACATAACCCGACCATATAAGTCTCGCTGGAAAACAGATCACAAGGGTCTTAAACTCAAAACGAACTGCGAAAGGCTTGATCCCTACAACAAGGGTACGAGGCAGCCTTCGAAGGCGCAGCCCCAATCTTACCACTTTCAACGGAGCCTTTCAACCATTAATTCCGCCTATCTTACCTGACATATCTTATCGCCGCGAACATCACGAAGGTTCTAACGAGCTGGGAGGCTAACTGTTGGTGTCAAAAGAGGTCACGACGGAATCAATGACTGAAAGTCTCGAAAGTATTTCTTGAAACAAAAGTCTCGGATAATTTCAAAAGAAGTTATACAAGATTTTCTCAAATTAGAATATCCACTCTCGTGAGGTCGAAAACGGTTATCTCAAAATCTACGCCAAAGATCCTTCCAAACTCAAAGATTTCCGCATCGAACGATTAACGGGAAAGATCAGGCAACGGAAAACCCACGGGCAGAGAACCCTGCCGGGCGGCAGGGAGCCGCCTGGCGCCGGCGCAAGCCGCCTAGCGCCGGCGGCAAGCATCATGCAAGCCGGCCTGGCGCCGGCGGCACGCGTCACCCGCGCCGGCGGCAAGCATCACGCAAGCCGGCCTGGCGCCGGCGGCAAGCGTTACGCGAGCTGGCCTGGCGCCGGCGGAAAGCTCCCTGGCGCCGGTCGACGGTCCTCGTCCTGGTCTCGGACCCATCATGCTCGGTCTGATCCGATATTGGCTTGCTTGGATCAATCCTCGTGAGTTTGAAACGATCACGGCTACGGAATAAACATCTTTCGATTCGACTCGATTGGAATCATCCTCGATGTTTAACGACAAAAATTAGAAGGATTGGATTTCTCGTAGAAGATATCATATAAAACAAGAGCGATTAACTCGAAAATCGATCCTTTAGGCTATACGGTTTATTTTACGAGAAAGATAGTCTTTCCGAGAAATCGTATAAAACGTTCAACGATTTAAGACAAGTCCACGGACTTACTTACGATTTTAAGAATTCAGGCTCAATCAGGCTATGACGGTTTATCCGATTTCCCGAACATCGGATAAACATCAAGTCACCGAAAAATAGGGGAAAACTCGAGGATAATTACGAAGATCGACGAAAATGGAATACTTCCTGAAGAGATAAACTTGGGCCCAAAGGCAAGGTCCATCATCCTAAGGCAAACCGACCTAGGAGTGTGTATATAAGGAGAGCAAGAGCAGAGGAGAAGGGATCCGAAAAATCCTAGATTGGAGACCTAGAGAGCTCCTGTTAGCTGATAGAACTTAGAATTTAGGCGGTTAGACTAGCAAGGCAGGCCCTAGAACGTCTGGCAGCCTCCTGCTGAATCTCGCCCTCCTCGGAAGGATCGGACAATTCTTTTACTTCAGAGCTCCGCATAGAAACCCAAGCGTTATCTTCGACATGCCTGTTTCTATGAAAACGCCATACTAGATTTAACCCGCACGGTTCGATCTCTTGTTCAACTCTTTCTAAACTGAATTACATCCGACTTGATCCTCGAAAGGGGTACGTAGGCAGCCTTTCTTAAGGTCCAGTCCCAAATCTTAACAAAACCTTTTCCGCATTTATTCGGTCACTTGTCGTTGGCTGTCGCAGAGAATCCGGACCTTCAGGGAAAGTCGGGTTAACTTGGCTTTCCTCCGTTTTTATTCATTAAAATCGACGGTATGAATTTCGGTTCCCACAACCATCCCGGTCTGTCCTTGTCCATCTTGACCTTCTCCCGACCGGGTTCATCATCCCGGCCTGTCCTTCCCGGTCCGGATCATGCCTTGGACGCGTCTCATCTCCTGACCGGGTTCATCATCCCGGCCTATCCATCCCGGCCGGCCTCTCCTTGTCATCTCCCAACTGGGTGAGCTTACCCGGCCGAGTCTCCCCGGTCCATCTCGTCCATCTCATGAATTTAATTCTCTTTTCATGGCCAAACTTGATTCTTCACTTCTTTTTGGGTCATAAGGCTTCCAAACACCTCAAATCACACCAAAGCATACTCCAACACCTGATAAGGACAAATGAATGCAAAATGGATCCTAAAGATGCCTTAACCTTAGCCTACAAGACAAAGAATGCAATATAAAGATGGCTAAAACAAGGAAAATATGCAAGACATCAGCGGTCTAGGACGTGCGGTACGCAACACCCGCGTGGGACAAGAGTCGAGCAAGACTGCCGGATTCTTGGACGACTATGCGCGGTACGTAGTACCCGCGCGAGACAAGAGACGGACGGGACAGCCGGATGCACGGCCGGACAAGCGCGGTACGCAGCACCCGCGCAGGACGAAGCCAGAAGGAGCTGCACAGACGCACGGGACGGGACGCCCGGGCCGGCATACCCGCACGGGACGAGGAACGGACCGGACGGTCCTGAGTAGGTCAGACATGCGCAGGCCGGACCGTTTAACCACAACCCTGAGCGTTTTTCATTCTGTTTCCCCATTGGTCGAGACCTAATTGCTTCCAAGGACCTTTTAGTCAATTTCTATGATGTTCTTAGGGCTTTGAAGCCAAGTATAAGTACTCTTGTTATCCCTAATTTGGGACTTATGTTATTTTCTCTCTAAGAACACAAACCTTTGAGTAAAGCTTTATCTTTGAATTATAATCTCATCTCATCTTTGTGTTCTTGATTGTTTGATTTCATCTCCTTTCTTTCTCTACATGATTAAGCTTGAATCTCTAATGGATTCAAGAGTGATCATGGTGATTAGTGAGTAATCCACTTTTGGATTCATGGGTTAGGGAGACTAAGGGGTGATTAGGCTAGATCTAGGGTGTTCTAGTGTAGATCTATCTTATTCCTTGCTTGTAGAGTGTTTTTAATGCTTCTTTTGAGTTGGCCTCTCAAAGGTTGAGTTCTACACATTTCCCACCCACAAGGTGTTCTATGAAATGTCTGAACCAACTCTACTAAGCTTTTAGCATTCTTTACCAAAGACCATTTGTTGTAAAGGTGTTAGGATGGCTAGTAGACTTGCTCTTAATGATTGCTTGCATATTATTCAACCAATGACCATTTGATGCTTGAGATGTGTTAGCAAATGAACATTCTTCTTGACCATAGAGTTTGTTTAGGATTGTGTCTATGCCTAAGGTTGCTAGATTGATTGTTGCTGCCACCTTAGATTGATGCTTGATCTCCCAAAGGTCAATTCCCTTAGCCCATGAGTTCTCCCTTCTCATTAAGAAAGAAAGTTTCATCTTTTATTGCATTTAAATATTGTCTTAGTTTAATAATCATCTCTCTTAATGGTTGCATTTAGATTAAGCATAGGCTTGCATTCCCTTTGCTTTGTGATCACTTAGAACTGGTTTGACATCTTTTTTATTACAACAATTGATAGGACCCTTGAAAATTCCTTCAATAAGTACCAGTGCAAGACCATGGAAGACGTCTTGTCCCAAGCCTGGGCTAAGGTAAAAAGAGAAGAAGAGGTCGCAAACCGCGCCGAAGCAGTGCTGAAACAGGACCAGAAGGTGGCCAGGCAAGACAAGCGGGACCGAGAGGAGAAACCTTCCCAAAGACCAACGAAGGACTCTGGAAATAGGAGCCAGGCAGGTACCAGCATCGCCCGATCAAGAAGGCAGAAGGAATGGCAGTGTACACGTGGCCTGACATCTCCCACCTCTCTATATCCAGTCTGCAACTGATCAATGTTCTGAGGCAGATGGGCCAATATGTCAAGTGGCCTCAGAAGATTAGAGCCACCGACTCCTTCCAGAACCCTGACCTCTGGTGCAACTTCCACAGTGATCACGGTCACTTGACAGAGGACTGTGTCGCACTAAGGATCAAAGTAAACGAACTGCTTAAGAAGGGACATCTCTGAGAATTCCTTTCAGAGAAGGCCAAGAGCCATCTGAGCAAGGGAATGCCCGCGAAACCTGCTGAAGTCGTCCTGGCCTTGCCTCCCCGGCAGGACCGAACGATTCACGTTATCTCCGGAGGTTTGGAAATAACTGTCATAAGCCACGCAGCTTCTATGAAAAGAACCTGGAACGCTTAGCACTGTCTGGAGACAACCAAGCCTAAGTGCCTGCTCCTGCGAACAGACGAGATAAGTTTCACGGCCAAGGAGCAAGAGAAGGTCCTAGCACCACATCATGACGCCCTGGTCATATCACTAACAGCAGAAACTGTTTAGTGAAAATGTTACTGGTAGACAATGGAAGTTCCAGAAACATCGTCTTTCAATCAGCATATCAAGACCTGGGCAATGGGAGAGCACCCTAAAGCGCCGAGCAACCCCATTTGTAGGGTTCAGCGGAGAGGTAAAGCAAACCACTTGGGAAGTCACTCTCCCAGTGTACGCTGAAGGAATCAACATGTCAACCAAGTTCCTCGTAGTCGACGGCCCGTCATCCTACAATATGATCCTCGGAAGACCCTTGATCCATGATACTGGGGCCATCCCCTCAACTCTTCATCAGATAGAGTCCTTGGGGCCTAAGAGCAGTCAAGAGAGACCAGGAGAACTCCTGGTTCTGCTACCAGACCACCCTGAAGGGAAAGACCAAGGTCTTATAGCAATTACAGAGCAGGCTTCCTTCTCCTCACACCGAAGAGTCGGAGGTCGAAGAAATGGACGACATGCCATTGATCGAAGGGGACCAGAATCGATTCCTCAAGGTTGGTTCCAAGCTCTCTTAAGGAATAAGACGGAGGCTGATTGATTTCCTCAAGTCCAACTTCGATTGTTTCGCCTGGTCCCACGTCGACATGCCCTGAATTGACCCGGAAGTCATCATACATAGGATGCAAGTAAATCCTCAACATCAGCCAGTCAGACAGAAGAGGAGGAAGTTCGCTCTCGAAAAGGACGCGATCATCAACGAGGAAGTCAAAAACCTGCTCGACGCTGGGTTCATCCGCAAGGTCCAGTACCCAGAATACATAGCCAACGTGGTGGTGGTCAAAAAGAAGAATGGGAAGTGGAGAGCCTGCATAGATTTCGCAGACCTCAATAAGTCTTTCCCAAAGGATCCTTTCCCTCTTCCTAACATCGACAAACTCGTCGATGCCACAGACGGTCACCATCTCATGAGCTTTATGGATGCCTTCTCCAGCTAAAACCAAATACTCATGCATCAAGGAGACCAAGAGAAGACGTCCTTCATGACATGCAGGGGCATCTATTCCTACAAGTTCATGTCCTTCGAGTTGAATAATGCAGGGTCGACCTACCAGAGACAAGTAAACATGATGTTTGCAGATCAGATTGGGCTTACCAAGGAAGTCTATATTGATGACATGATGGTCAAATCTCAAGCCGAAGATCACATCTCGCACCTGCAGCAGGCCTCCTACCCTCCGAAAATATCACATGAAGCTCAATCCCACCAATTTCTCGTTCGGAGTCAGCTCTGGAAAAAATTCCTGGGATAGATTGTGACCCACTGGGGCATTAAAGCTAACCAAGAATAGATCAGGGCCATCCACTCGATTCCTTCCCCGAAGAACGTCAAAAAGGTCTAGAGGCTGACGGGTAGAATGCGGCTTTGAGCAGATTCATCTCCAGGCTATCCGACATGTCCCACGCGTTCGTCGAGACCCTCAAGAACCGCAAGGATTTCCAGTGGACGGAGATGCGCGAGTCTGTCCTTCACGAACTAAAGGAGTATCTCACAACTCCCCCTCTCCTGTCAAAGCCCTTGATAGGTCAAGTGTTACTACTATACCTAGCAGCCTCAGAACATGCAGTAAGCGCCGTCCTGGTACGCGGAAAAGGGAGCAAGCAGCTCCCCATCTACTACGTAAGCAAAGCTCTTCTAGATGCCGAAACCCGCTATAGTCATCTTGAGAAGCTAGACTTAGCTGTAATGATCACCGCTCGCAAGATCCGGCCTTACTTCCAGGCTCACCCATTCGTGGTTGTCACTTCCTTCCCCATCAAGCTGGTTCTTCACAATCTCGATGTCTCTGGACGCTTGGCTAAATGGGCGGTGGAATTGGGAAAATACGACGTGATATTTTGACCAGCTACAGCAATAAAATCGCAGTTCCTGATGGATTTCGTGGCCGAGTTCTCCCCTGCCATATCCCAGCGTTGGAGCAAGAAGTACATCTCAAAAGCGAGATGGAAGAGAAGGGAGAATGGGTCCTGCCCGTCGACGGGTCCAGTAACATCAGAGGAGCTGGAGTAGGAATTGTACTTACTTTGCCAGCAGGAAACACGGCCTCAAGGGGCGTAAGGCGTAACTTCAAGGCAACCAACAATGAGAGCGAGTATGAAGCCCTAATCGTATGGCTGACGCTCGCCCACCAGATGGCCGCACAAAACATCCTGGTCTACAGTGATTCCCAGCTGATAATCAATCAGGTGCAGGGAGAATACCAGGCTAAAGATGACAGCATGATCAAGTACCTGCCGATCCCCCAATGCCTCCTCAAGAAATTAAGAAGCTGCAAGCTCATGCAGATCCCAGGGAACAAAATTCGCAAGCCGGCGTATGTGCTAACCTAGGGTCCATCCTTCAATTTCCCGCTACCCTGTAGGAATTACTGCCTGAAGCCATCTCTGCTATCGAGGAGAGTGAAACCTGGATGACCCCCCTGATCCAGTATCTGGAAAACGATATTATCTTGGAAGATCGCAATCAGGGCAGAAAAAAACAAGAAGCAAGCAGCAAGATACTGCATCTCCCAAGGAATATTATATAGGAGGTCCTTCTCTGGGCTGTACCTGTGATGCGTCAAACCCCGAGAAGCTGCCAGGTTCCTCGTGGAACTACACGAAGGAGATTGCGGATCCCACTCCAGTGGCAGAAGTCTAGTGCTGAGAGCCAAAATGGCGGGCTATTATTGGCCTACGATGGCTGAAGACTCCAACAAGAAAGCCAAGCATTGCGACGAGTGTCAACGACACGCCCCAGTGTCTAAGCTACCCCCAGAGAAGCTCAAATCCATTAGCTCACCCTGGTCTTATAGGAAATGGGGCATGAAACATAGGCCATGGATTTTACTCACTTTTACCCATGGTTTATAAGTGTTGTAAGATATATTTATTATGTTTTGGAGTCTATTTAGTGTATTTACAGGTCTAGGTACGTTTGGGGAGAAATATGGTGATTTGGTGCCTTTGGAGTGCAGAACTGCGCAGACGCTTCAGATGTATAGATATGGATGGAGACCTTCCCATGGTGCGATTGAGCTGATCTTTTGACAAAAGATAGAGCTTGAGTTAGCTTTCTAATGCCACCGGTTTGAAGGCAATCCAACGGTTGGATCAAGAGTTATGGCTGTTTTACTGAAGAGTGATCAGTCTGCCTCGCGAGAGGAAACTGTCGAGAAGATGAATGGATGTCGATCGACGCCACAGCTTTGGTGTCGATCGATGGTGAGTCCAGAATGTGAGCCGAGTATGTTGTATGACCGACTGAATCTCAGAAGTTACCACAAATTACCAAGATGCCCCTGCACTACCTAAAACCCTATGTAGATTATTTCTAAGCCGTTGTTGACGGCTAGGCTTTCTTGACGCTTTCTTTTATTCATTGTTCTTAGTTAGGAGAGAAGGGAGGAACTCCATCAGAGTCATCCTGGAACTCCATTGGTTTTGGTTTTATTATCTAATGCAATTTATATCTATTCATTATGATTTATGTGACAAACTTCATGTTTGAATAGATCCACCTTTTAGGTTTAGGATTCAGATAGGTTGGGAGGGATTAGCCCCAAATATAGAATTGCTAAGTTGTGATATTCATCATTGAGACTGTTCTTATTGCTTGTTCTTGAGTAATTAACTAAACTTGATCATAGATTCATTAGCCACAAGTGAGAGCTTGGGTTCTTATCTGACTTGTCTTCTCTGAGCTAGGATTGATAGAAACAAACGAAAGTTGCTTTAGACATCCTAGTGAACATGTGTTTAACCTGATCGTAAATCTTGCTAGAAGCATATCGATCGACAATCCTATAGATTGATCGATCGACATTGTGAAAGGTGTATCGATCGATATTCCATTGAATAATCGATCGACACTTTCTTGTGATCAACAAACGATAGTTGCGATCCAAGATCTAGATAATAGACTATCAATACAACGAAGGTTGTTAGATCTGTACTCCCAGTTGAGTTCTAATATATCTAGCAGCTTAGTAATCTATATCATTATAATTCTGATCACCTGGATAGAAACCCTAAATCTAGCAACCATCCTTCCATCAAACAACTCTCGATTTACCGAGCAACTACCTTTCTCACCTGCTTTGCTATATTTATTTATTGCTTTAAACCTATTAGCCTAGCTTAATCATATAACTATTAGATCTATTGTGTGCCCTAGCTCCTTGTGGATTCGATCCCTAAATACTGTAAAAACCTCTTATTTGAGAGAGTAATCCACTTCTTAGGGTAATTTGAGTGATATCAAATTTGGCGCCATTGCCGGAGAACTTTGATCGCCATTAGATCTTGTTTAGTTAGATTTAGTCTAGGTTTTACTATTTTTCCAAAAAAAATCATAAATTTTTTTTCTTCTATTTCAGGTACATAAATCTTTGTACCAGAAAACAATGGAGAGAGGATTTTTAGGATCTTCAGAGAAGGAGCCTGCTGGTTTTTGCACGATCCGTAAGTTTACGAGGGAAGTATCGATCGACACCCTCCAAGTAGCATCGATCGACAGCGTCACCCAAGCATCGAACAACACTATTCATCATGTGTCGGAAATACTGTTCATCCCGGTACTGTTCATCCCGGTACTGTTCATCCCGGTACTGTTCATCCCGGTACTGTTCATCCTGGTACTGTTCATCCTGGTACTGTTCATCCTGTTACTATTCATACAAGTACTGTTTATTCGGTACTATTCATCGCAGTACTATTCATCTCGTTACTGTTCATCTCCCGTCGATCGACATTGTTCACCCGTTACTGTTCATCGCGGTACCGTTCATCGAGGTATTGTTCGTCCCACATCGATCGACACTGTTCATCTCCCGTCGATTGACACTGTTCACCTCCCGTCGATCGGCACTGTTCATCCGACGTCGATCGACCACTGTTCATCGCGATAATGTTCATTGCGACACTGTTCATCGTGGTACTGTTCATCCGAACACTGTTCATCCTGACACTGTTCATCGAGTGACGAAAGACGAGACAGAGAAGTTCGAAGTGCTCACTGTTAAGGTCGATGAGAATGGAATCTTGCGAGACGAAGAAGGTCGCCCTTGTAACAACTCATGTCAATTGATTAATGCAGAGGGTGTTATAATCCCTGATGTGATTGCTGTTGCTGAGATGAGTACCTTTGATCTGAATTGCCAATGGTATGATTGGGGAAGTTAGGACCCTTTCAAAGGTCTTCCTGATGAAGATCCCAGAGACCTGATCAAAGAACTTGAGGAGTTAGCCTCAGCAAGCGAGCAGAATGAAATATCTATAGACCACATTATCTGCAATATCTTCCCCTATTCTCTTTCTGGAGATGCTTTTAACTGGTTCTGTTAGCTGCAGCCAAGATCTCTAATCTGTTGGGAGGACATCAAAGGCTTGCTTAGATCTCCTAGGCAAAATTTTCAGTGAAGCTGTAGCAACTTGACATAAAAGGCTTGCTTAGATGTTGGACAAGATGATTGCAGATCGGAAGAAAGGAATAATGACTAGTATCAGTCAGATTATTGGTTTTGTCTACAACGAGCAGAATGGAAATTTTGAAACCTCGACCACTCATGTCAAGAAGCCAGACATTCAGGTTCAACAGGCAGATGAGGGTACGCAGAGGGACGAACTGAACAAAGGACAGCTGGTCAGCCATAATAAGGTTGAGGAAGATGAACAACATGGATCTGGAGAGCCGAGCAGAATAGAAGAAGGTCATATTAGAGATCCTTTCCCTCTTTCTCACATCGACAAACTCATCGATGCCACAGCCGGTCACCAGCTCATGAGCTTTATGGATGCCTTCTCTGGCTATAACCAGATACTCATGCTTCCAGGAGACCAAGAGAAGAAGTCCTTCATGACATCCCTGGGCATCTCCTGCTACATAGTCATGTCCTTCGGGTTGAATAGTGCAGGGTCAACCTACCAGAGACTAATAAACATGATGTTTTGATGTCTTGCATATTTTCATTGTTTTAGCTTTCCATTTTGTGCATTTTATCCCTTCTAGATTAGACATTAGGCATATATAGGTTCATTTTGCATTCATAAGTCTTTATCAGTTCTTGGAGTGTACTTTGGAGAATTTGAAGGTGTTTGGGGGTACTTTATTACAAAAAGGAAGGGTGAAAGATAGACATGTACGATGGCCATAAAGAAGTCTTTCTGTGCTAAGATTTGGTGGGAACATGGCATTTTGAGTTAGTTTTCCATTGGGAGTGGTTTCAAACCATTTGAAGCCATATTGGAGGAGTTATGATTATTTGAGTGAAGGCATGTCAGTACACCCGGGTCAGCACACTCGGCTTGACCAACCCGTACGGAACGAAGGGATGATACTGGACGATGAAGCACCCGGACATACGTACGCGACCTCGATAGCCCGCACGGCCTGACCGCAGGAACAGACAGCACGTACGTGGCTTGGAGCACCCGGATGAAGCTACCCGCGTGCGAGCCTACCCGAGCGTCCACACCCGAGGAAGACGACCCGCACGTTCCGACAATGGAGAACGCCCAGGATCAGGACGCGGCCGATCACACCCGACCTCCTTCGCCCACGTACCACTCCACTCAACCCCAGTACATTCGAGCAGGACGACACCCGGCCTTGGCACACGCGGCCTGAAGCACCCGCACGGCCTGCACACCCGACCGAAGGACGGCCTGAAGCACCCGCGACGCCTGCACACCGACTGGAAGGACGCTGCCTGAAGCACCCGCACGGCCTGCTTGCTGCTGGACACGGACAGTACGCGGCCTAGAGCACCCGGGGAGGACAACCCGAGCAATCGGACGAGAATCCTCATACGCGGGTGGCCATACCCGGCCTGATGGAAGCCTATCCGACCAGGGTATTCGAGCTTCTTCCTTTGGAGCATTTTGATTGGCTTAGACCATTAATCTTCCAAGGGCTGTTTAGTCATTTTACTTTTATGTGTTTAGGGTTTTAAGCCTACTATAAATACTCTCATTAGCCCAAGTTTGGGACTTATGTTATTTATGATCTAAGAACAAAAACCTTTTGAGTAAAGCTTCATCTTTGATTTATTATCTCATCTCATCTTGTGTTCTTGATTGTTTATTTCATCTCCTTTCTTTCTCTATATGTTTAAGCTTGAATCTCTCATGGGTTTAAGAGTAAGCATGTGGATTAGTGAGTAGATCCATCTTAGATCCATGGGTTAGGGTGATGGAGAATGATTAAGTGTAGATCCAAGGTGTTTAGTGTTAGATCTATCATTTCCTTGCATTGATTTGGTGTTCTTAAAGCTATATTTGAGTTGGCCTCTCAAACATAGAGCTATAGGCATTTCATGCCCGGAAGGTGTTCTATGAAATGCCTGAAACAACTCATCTATGCTTTTAGCTTGCTTTGCCTAAGGGATTAGTTGTCAAAGAGGCTAGAATTGCTATTAGACTCATTCTCCTTGTTTGCTTTGATCATTACAGCCAAAGGGATTAGGTGTACTTGGGTGATCATTGCAAAGAGCATTCATCTAGGGATAGAGCTTGCTTAGTTTTGTTGTCTAGGCATAAGGTTTAGATTGATTGAAAAGTTAGCATCTTGGATTGAATCTTAATTATTTGATATCCAGTCTCTACACCCATGGGTTTCATTCTCCTCATAAGAAAGAAAGTTTTAATTTTTGTTGCACTTTACTTATTGTCTTAGTTTAATCATCAACCTCTTTAATGATTGCATTTAGATTAAGCATAGACTTGCATTCCCTCTGTTTCATGGTCACTTAGGACTGGTTCGACAATCTTATATACTACTTCATTTGATTAGAACCTTAGAAAAGTTCTTTCATCAAATTGGCGCCGTTGCCAAATTCTAAGTTGATTGTGACATTGGGATTTAGTCACTTGCTTGAGACTAAATCATTTTTCTTTTCTTGTGTTATTGATTCTCCTTTTGCATCTTCCTTTGATTTTCAGGTGTATGAACACAAGAAGCAGGGTGCAACTAACCTGGTTCCCACTGTGGAAGAGATAGCTACACTTGAGAGGGAAATAGCAAGAAGGAGAAGAGAAGAAGAGCAACAGGCTCACATTCAAAGGTTGGGGTTTGAGATGGATGATCACCAGCATCAACCCCAAGATGGCAATGGTCAGGGAGCTGACAACCTTAGACCACAGCCAGCAACAACAACACCCACAGCTGCCAGCTAGAGCCATTGACACATATGACCGTCCTCACATTCATGGCAACAGGACGGGCATCCGCGACCAGCTGTGGAAGCTAACAACTTTGAGATCAAGTCAGGCTTGTTGAGTGTGATTGATAACAACAAGTACCATGGCTTGGCTGTAGAAGACCCATTTGATTACTTGGACAAGTTTGATAGCTATTGTGGCTTGTCCAAGACCAATGGTGTGTCAGAAGATGCCTTCAAGCTCAAGTTGTTTCCATTCTCTCTAGGAGACAAGGCACGCCAATGGGAGAAATCTCTACCTAGTGACTCCATCACTATTTGGGATGATTGTAAGAAGGCCTTCTTGGAGAAATTTTCTCCACATCAAGGACAGCCAAGCTGAGGAATGAGATCTCTAGTTTCCAGCAGAAGAACTTGGAAAACTTTAGTAAAGCATGGGAAAGGTTCAAGGGGTATCAAGCTAAGTGCCCACACCATGGCTTCTCAAAGGAGAGTTTGCTGAGCACATTCTATAGAGGTGTCCTTCCTGAGTTTAGAGCAAGAATGGATACAGCAAGCAATGGTTTCTTCCTGGGCAGGTCTGAAGAAGATGCTGAGGAGCTGGTGGACAACATGGTGAAGAGTGATTCAGTTTACAGTGGAGAACATGACAGAGCTGATAGAACAACCAGAGTTGATGATAACCAGACCAAGAAGGAAATCAAATCCTTGCAAGAGAAGATAGACTTGCTGATTGCTAACCAAGCCAAACAAGAGCAGATCAACTTTGTGAGTGGTCCAAGTCAGGAAAATCCTCCTAAGGTTAATGAAGTTGAAGGGTTAGAAGGGCAAGAAGAGCTTTGCTTCATCAACAAAAATGGTTCTTGGTACAGGAAGGAGCCTAACTTTCAGTACAACAACTACCAGCAAAGGTCTTATCCCAACAACCAGCAAGGAGGCTATCAACCAAAGCAAAACACTCAGCAAGGAAACTACCAGCCTAGGCAGAATCCTCCTCCTGGCTTTACAAACCATGGCAATCAATCTACTCAAGCTCAAGGTAGCTCCTCCCAAGCTAAACCTCCAGATTCATCTATGGAAGCTATGTTCAAACAATTATTGGAAGGTCAAGCTAGGGCAGCCAAAGACATTGGCCATGAGTTCAAGACTGTCCACTCCAAGATTGACAGCAGCTACACTGAGCTAAACAACAAGATTAGAGCTTTGGAGAATCAGTTTGCTTCTATGAACTCTCAGCCAAGTCGCCAACAAGGAACATTACCAGGAAAGGCTGAGCAAAACCCCAAAGAACCAATGAAGGCAATCACTTTGAGAAGTGGTAGAGAGCTACCTCCAAGAACTCTCCCCAAGGATGGTGAGACACTAAGTGGGGGGGTGGCTATCAACATTGATGATGATGTTGTGATTGTGGATGAGAAAGTTGAAGAGGAGATTCTAGAAAAGATTGTTGAAGCTAAGGGTAAAGGAAAGGTTGAGAAGAGAAGAAAACACCAAAGCATGGTGAAGTAGCCACTCCAACAAAAGAGTCCTCTTTGTTCCTCCTCCCTATGAACCTAAGCTGCCATTTCCTGGAAGATTCAAGAAGCAACTTTTGGAGAAGTACAAAGCACTCTTTGAGAAGCAAATGAGTGAAGTTCAAGTCACAATGCCAATCATTGATGCCTTCATGCTTGTCCCTCAATACAGCAAGTTCTTGAAGGATGTTGTGGCTGCCAAGAAGAAGGAAATGGAAGGCATGATGGTTTTACTCATGAGTGCAGTGCCATCATCCAGAGATTGACAATCCCTAAGATGCTAGAGGATCCAGGCTGCTTTACCCTACCTTGTGCCATTGGCCTTTGATGTTTGAGAGATGTCTATGTGATTTGGGAGCTAGTGTCAGTCTCATGCCTCTATCTGTTGCCAAGAAGCTTGGGTTCAGCCAATACAAGAAGTGCAAACTCTCTTTGGTGCTTTCTGACCGCTCAGTCAAATTCCCCATTGGTATCCTTGAAGACCTCCCTGTAATGGTGGGAAATTGTGAAATTCCCACTGACTTTGTTGTTCTTGAGATGGATGAAGAAGCTAGAGACCCCTTGATCCTTGGAAGGCCATTCTTAGCCACAGCAGGAGCCCTTATCAATGTGAAGCAAGGCAAGATTGATCTCCATTTGGGGAAAGAGCACACTCTCCATTTTGATGTCAATGAGGTAATGAAGAGGTCAACTGTGTAAGGCCAAGTATTTTACATAGAGGAGATGGAAGCTCTTGCTGATGAGCTCCTTGAGGAATTGGCACTAGGAGAGTTGACAATAGAGGACCCTTTGCAGCATGCTTTGACAGTGGATAAAGAGGTCCAAGTGGTTGAGAACAAAGAGAGTGATGCTATTGCAGCCATGCTGGATTCTCGAAAGAGGATTGTTGATAGAGGCCAGTATGAGGAGCTCAAACAAGAGGTGCACCAAGCTGTTTCAGCCTGTCAACAAGAGAACACCAAACAAGATGATTGGAGTGAGCTCAAGGCACCAAAAGTGGAGCTAAAACCTCTTCCCCATGGTGTAAGGTACGCATTTCTAGGCCCTAATGAGTCATATCCTGTCATTGTGAGTAGTGAACTTACTGAAATTGAGCTTTCTCAACTTTTAAATGCACTTAAAAGGTTTAGAAAAGCAATTGGATACTCACTAGATGATATTAAGGGGATATCACCTTCTTTGTGCATGCATAGGATACATCTAGAGGATGAATCAATGACTTCTATAGAGCATCAAAGAAGGTTGAATCCTAACCTAAAGGATGTTGTAAAGAAGGAGATTCTTAAGCTCTTAGATGCTGGTGTTATCTACCCTATTTCAGATTCTAAATGGGTATCTCCTGTGCATGTAGTTCCAAAGAAAGGTGGTATCACTGTGGTTAAAAATGACAAGGATGAATTGATACCAACTAGAACCATAAATGGCCATAGGATGTGTATTGATTATAGAAAGCTCAACTCTGCCTCTAGAGAGGATCATTTTCCATTGCCATTCATTGATCAAATGCTTGAGAGACTTGCAAACCATCCTTTCTATTGTTTTCTTGATGGGTACTCAGGGTTCTTCCAAATCCCCATACATCCCAATGATCAAGAGAAGACGACATTCACATGCCCCTATGGCACCTTTTCTTATCGAAGGATGCCATTTGGGTTATGTAATGCTCCAGCAACCTTTCAAAGGTGCATGATGTCTATCTTCTCGGATCTCATTGAGGATATAGTGGAGGTATTCATGGATGATTTCTCTGTCTACGGATCTTCGTTTTCTGCTTGTTTGTCCAACTTGTGCAGGGTCCTACAGAGATGTGAAGACACCAACCTAGTGCTGAATTGGGAGAAGTGTCATTTCATGGTCAAAGAGGGGATTGTGCTTGGACACAAGATTTCAGAAAAGGGTATTGAAGTGGACAAGGCTAAGATTGAGGTGATGGTCAGCTTGCCACCACCAAAGACAGTGAAAGACATCAGGAGTTTCCTTGGCCATGCTGGGTTCTATAGAAGATTCATCAAGGACTTCTCAAAGATTGCTAGACCCATGACCAAGTTGCTGTGCAAGGAGGCCGCTTTCAGCTTTGATGAAGATTGTCTTGAGGCTTTCAAGAAGATAAAGATTGACCTTGTTAGTGCTCCCATTGTCCAGCCACCTGATTGGGGCTAGTGATTTTGCTAGTGATTTTGCTGTTGGGGCTGCCCTGGGGCAGAAGAAGGATGGCAAAACTCATGTGATTTATTATGCTAGCCAAACTCTGAATGATGCACAGATGAAGTATGCCACAACAGAGAAAGAGATGCTGGCCATTGTCTTCGCCTTTGAGAAATTCAGAAGCTACCTGGTGGGTTCCAAGGTCATTGTGTATACTGACCATGCAGCTTTGAGACACCTCCTAGCAAAGAAGGATGCCAAGCCAAGACTACTAAGGTGGATCCTTTTGCTTCAAGAGTTTGACTTGGAGATTAGAGACAAGCCAGGGATTGAGAATGGAGTTGCTGATCACTTGTCCAGGTTGAGGATTGAAGGTGGAATCCCTATTGATGAGGGACTTAGAGAAGAGCATGTCATGGCCATCATGTCAGTGGTGGCAGTCATTGAGACTGGAAAAAGATTGAAGAGGTTAAGGCAGCTGAAGAGAACAACTTACCTTGGTACGCTGATTTGGTTAACTACTTAGCCACTGGGAAGGAACCATTGGGACTTGCAGGGTATGAGAAGAAGAAGTTCTACAAAGACTTGAAGAGATACTATTGGGATGAACCATACCTCTACACCCTATGCAAGGATCAGATTTATAGAAGAGTGGTGGCTGAAGAAGAAGTTGAAGGAATCCTCTCACATTGCCATGGATCTTCCTATGGAGGCCATTTTGCTCCATTCAAGACTGTCTCAAAGGTGCTACAAGCTGGATTTTGGTGGCCACACATGTTCAGGGACTCACAAGACTTCATTTCAAGATGTGACTCTTGCCAAAGGAGTGGGAACATTACTAAAAGGAATGAGATGCCTCAAAACCCAATCCTTGAAGTAGAAGTGTTTGATGTTTGGGGGATTGATTTCATGGGACCCTTCCCTTCTTCTTATGGCAACAAATACATCTTGGTGGCTGTGGACTATGTATCAAAGTGGGTGGAAGCAATAGCAAGTCCTACAAATGATTCAAGAGTAGTGGTCAAAATGTTCAAGAGAACTATTTTCCCAAGGTTTGGAGTTCCAAGAGTGGTCATAAGTGATGGAGGTTCACACTTCATCAACAAGGTATTTGAGAGTCTTCTCAAGAGGAATGGAGTGAAACACAAGGTTGCAACACCCTATCACCCTCAAACAAGTGGCCAAGTGGAGGTCTCCAACAAGCAAATCAAGGGGATCTTGGAGAAGGTTGTAGGAACCAAGAGGAAGGATTGGTCAGCCAAGCTTGATGATGCCCTTTGGGCATATAGAACAGCATTCAAGACTCCTCTAGGCACCACTCCCTTCAACCTTGTCTATGGAAAGTCTTGCCACCTGCCAGTTGAGCTTGAATACAAGGCATTGTGGGCTGTGAAGCTTCTAAATTTCGACATCAAGGATGCAAAGGATAAGAGACTTCTTCAACTCAATGAATTGGATGAGATAAGGATGGATGTCTTTGAGAACTCAAGGATATACAAGGAAAATACTAAGGCTTTCCATGACAGGCACATCCTCAAGAGAGAGTTCAAGGCAGGAGATAAAGTGCTTCTTTACAATTCTAGACTGAAGTTGTTTCCAGGAAAGTTAAAGTCAAGGTGGTCTGGTCCATTTGTGATCAAAGAAGTGAGACCTTATGGAGCCCTTGTGCTTTGGAACAAGGATGGTGGAGACTTCACAGTGAATGGCCAGAGGCTCAAAGAATACATGGCCACAATACCAAAGGAGGATGGGACATCAACCCCACTCTCTGATGCTCCACTTGCCTAACCTCAAGGGAGGCAAAGTCAAGCTAGTGACTTCAAACAAGCTCACTTGGGAGGAAGTCCCATGTTTATCCTTGTACATATTGCATTAGGATTTTTTATTTTTCAAGCAACAAGTTCTTTGAATGATGATGGGGCCAGTTGGGAGCTTGAGAATGAATTCACTGAGGTTATGAGATGGAGGAGACACGAAAAGAAGTGGGTTGGTTCAGCGATCAAGAGAAAAAAGAGGTGAAAATCTGACCTTGAGGTTTGGACGGACACACGCGGGTGGTGTTACTCGGGACAAGGTACCCGCACGGTTGGATTGATCAGAACGGACGGACACACCCGGGTGCACTTACCCGGGACGCAACAGCCGCATGGGACGAAAGGATATACACGGGTGGACTTACCCGGGTTGTCCAAGCGCCCCAGCACCCGCGTACCGGCCATGACCCGCGTATGAGCCCAGAACGCGACCCGCCCGACCCAGGTAAGCATTTTTCTCCTTTTTCCGACCCAAACCCACCTGAACCCGCCCAGAAACCTTTTTACCCGACCCATAAACATTTTAAAACCCTAAGCCACCCTCTCTTTCCTCATTTCATCTTCTTCCTCACATCAAAATCCTCTCTAGCCTCCAAGAACACAAATTCACATAACTTTGCCAAATCTCAACCAAATCACAAATTTCTTTTTCCCACATCAAGGCCTTCTTCCCCTAGACCTAATTCCTTGAACCCTTTCATCTTTATCCTTCATCCAAAGCAAGGTATGGTATCTCTAAGTTCAAATTCGTAACCCTCATCTTTATTCTCCTCGAAACCTTGGGGAAACCCTATATTACTCGCGGAACAGAAGCACGGCAAATCGGTTCACCGTTTCCCACTGCCACACTTCTTACAAACAACTCTCGAGGAACAAACGGGAAAACGAAAGGAGGTCGGAGCTTGATCTTACTAGGACGACTTGCCATAGGGTAAGATCAGTCTTCCCAGTCCACCTTAGTAATATCCCACTTTTTTCTTCTTTGTCTAGGTCAAAATGGATTTCGTTTCATCTCAATCGGAGTTTCTGTTGAGATTTTACGAAGAGAACAAAGTCACTGTCCCGGCCACCTCGCCGTGGGAAAGGACAAACATTACCGAGGTCACCTCACCCTCCGACATGGCTACCTCGCCACAGGGTGAACTCACCTTCGTTATCCTTTGAGTCTAGATCAAAGTGGCTTTCGTTTCGTCTCAATCGGAGTTTCCGTTGAGATTTTACGAAGGGAACAAAATCAGTCTCCCGGCCACCTCGCCCATGGACGAGAACAACCATCACCAAGGTCACCTCGCCCATGGCCAACTCTCCTGTGGAAACCTCACTTTGCTCTCCTTTGAGTCTAGGTCAAGATGGTTTTTGTTTCGTCTCAATCGGAGCTTCCGTTGAGATTTTACGAAGAAAACAATGTCGCTGTCTCGACCACCTCGCCCATGAGAAGGATCTCTGTCCGTCATATAGACGTGCCGGTCCTGTCTCAGTACCATGCATCTTTGCCTGAGTTTTCGTAACTCTATCTTTGAGTCCGTGAGCCCCGGGGATCGACGAAGGCGAGCAACAGCAGCATCGGGCGACGGGACACGGCACGGCGGCGCCGGCGCCGGCGACCACGCCGCTTGCCGGGCGCATGCTCGTCCTCTCCGTTTGGCCGGCGCAGGCCCATCGTTCCGTCTGGCACGGGCAAGGGTCCGGCGCCCATCCGTGCAGTCGCCTCGTGATCTCGGCAACGGCAACATCTTGGTCCCTTAAACCCATGTTCGATTGTTAGAAACACGACGATTCTTCCGCAAAGCCTTCTCAATTGTTTAACAAAGTTCATATTTTAAAATCAAGCTCGGCAATATTTTACGAAACACCATTCAAAGTCATACAAGATCATATGAAAGATAAGGACCTAACCAATTCGCTCATAGCCTGACGAGCTAAGAGCCTCACTCGAGTGGCGTCTTGCCCAATGTCTCCATTTGTCTAAAGCACCCACCTTAGCCTTCTTGAGTTATCGCCTACTTCTCCTCCCTTTGCTTCAACGATTCTGTAATGTTCCTTCGACACATTGTCAATTTAACCAGCAGTAAAGAAACGAGAACAGGAACTTGGGCGTTCATATCTCTCTTCGCTCGATATTCTCGAATTTCATCAAAACCGATTCTCGTTCGTATCAAACTTTTCAAAGTCCTTTGACGATGAACCGTTAAAGTCACGAAACAAAGAGGAACGGGCAAGAGGCAGCCTTGAACGATCGATGAGACTAAGGCAGAACATGCAAACCGATCTAGTCTCTCGAAAAACCGAGACACGATCGCCCCGCGTTGTAAAGCATACTCATCCCGCTTCCTAAAAGAAAGAAAAAACGTACAAGCCTTCGGAAGAACGGCTAACCCGTTTTCTTTCGTAAAAAGAAAAGGGAAGTAGGTAACGTATACTATACCCGTATAATCCCATCTTCGAAAACTTTTTGCTTCAGCATCAAGACAACGCTTTTGACAAAGCAAACTCTCGCAGCAATAAGATTCGTCTAAAAGACGCTAGCGGCATAGCCCAACCGTTACAAACATAGTCTTGAAAACTCTACGTCATCTCTCGTCGCAAACTCGCGACTAGAAACGTGTACCAACGTCAGACTAATAGCACGACGGTGAACTACGAAAATAACGAAATAACCTTCGGTAAAACTCCATGAGTAGTTCGAAGCAGCTTTCGTCCAAAGGTCGAAATCATAGCGGAAACATCTCCCGTGTAATCCGCGGAAACATCGCTACTTTAACAATCTGCGATTTTCTATCTCCATGAAACCGGTCATCCATTACTTTCGTATAACAAGAACATTTTAAAACAAAACAGCCTATGGAAAAAACATGATCGGTCTCATGCAAAACGATTTCGCAGTACGCAAATGTGAATGAAGAAAACATAATCTGTGGTCGCGAATATCGCAAGTAATTTGTGAGAAACGCTCTCCGGTTACCTTTGCGAAAACCCCCTTACATCACTTTTACGAAAAATCCTCTGTATGGTTGAGTCAATTCATACAAAGCAACTTTCGTAAAATAAACATAATGGGTCCAACGGGTAACTGTCTTAGACAGTTTTTGCTCCACAAGGTTTCTGGCTCCTGCTTTCACTCCCCGCGGTTACGTCCGAGCAGGGAATAATCACGCAGACGAACCCGCACGTGTCCTGCGTCGATCCCTTAAACTTTTCCCCCCCGGATAAAATGAAACGATTTTCATGCAACAAAAAAGAATTTATACGAGCCATTCATCGTATAACTAAGACCTAGAGTGGAAGATCGTTTCTAAAAGCCATCAGCCATAACTCAGAAAACTTCGCTATGCTTGGCATGTCTATCTCGGCAAACGCTATTTGGCCCTCGGCCAACTACTCTTCCGTAAAGCCGGACCTGAATTCGCATCCCCATTAAGGACAATCGAAAACTAACATGACCTTAATAAGGGTCATGGTCTGATCTTTTACCAACAACTTCCTTGGCGATACGGCTGAATCTAGCCTCCATGCCAATCCAAAGCTACCGAGCGAGCACCGCTCCAATCACTTGACGGCTAAAAACAACAATCCACGATTTGTTCATAGAACGCCAAGTGACTATTACGCAAGCAATTTGTCGCATAACCGAGAATCGGAAATCAAACGATAAACTCTTCATACCAAAACTCAGTCCTAACAACCATATGGTTAACAAAAGATTTATACTCATCATCAATCGATTAAGTTCTATACTCCCCGTAAACATGGCATGAAAAGAAACACTCGTGACAAGGCTCCAAGAGTTATACGAGTCATCCTTAATATATACAAACAAATCCCGGAAGGCCAACACTTCACGAAGCACTGTGAATGTAGACGCTTCTCCCTGGGTCGAACTTACGCGACCTCTTGGTCCTGCGTCCAAACCGAAACAACAGTTTCTGGCTGCGAACATTCGCAAAACATCTCCAAAGCCCGCGAACATTTCAACCACGAAATGTGGCACAAGGAAACTCGACCTTCAGCATTGCGACGCCGCTAACGCCAAGGACATTCTTTTCTCAAAACGTTCACGAAATCCTCGCCTCTAGAACTCAAAACATACAAACACACCTCTAAACGGTAACATGCCTCTAAACTGGCATCATTTCGTTGTTGCTGATCACAACAAACGAACTCTAACGTCCTAAACGGACAAATAGCCGCCCTTCAAGGGGTAGGCTCTCTTGCATCCGACAAGGATAAACATAGCGCGCTATACAAGAAATCCAAATTTTGGTTTAGCTCTTCAGAAGGAAGTATCTCGACTCACCCAGACAAATCATATAAGCCGACAACAATTCGCGGATTTTAAACGGTGCGAGTCAGGTTAAAATCGCAAACAGGCAAAACGAAGCCGATTTGTCATCGCAAAGCCTCAGTCCGAGAGTAAACCTAGGTCTTGCCCTAAACCCAGCAACGCTGGATCTTGACATCTCACGGACATAGTATGGTATACGAGATCCAAAATTTGTCTCTTCACTTAAGCCTATTCGTTTCACGAACTTTTCGCGTAAATCGGTAAACCACGGAAAATCTCGCTTTATGCAAACAATAGGTACGGTGATCATCAGGAACTAGGAATGCGACGACAACTCACACCCTCATTCTCATACTTGAAAAACTGAAGTTCATAAATAATCGAAAACAAATACATCAACAGCATCATGCTCGAAAGTCTCTCATGACACATAACCAGACCATATAAGTCTTGCTGGAAAACAGATCACAAGGGTCTTGAACTCCAAAACGAACTACGGAAGGCTTGATCCCTACAACAAGGGTACGAGGCAGCCTTCAAAGGCGCAGCCCCAATCTTACCACTTTCAACGGAGCCTTTCAACCATTAATTCCGCCTATCTTACCAGACATGTCTTATCGCTCGCAAGATCACGAAGGTTCTAACGAGCTGGGGGGCTAACTGTTGGTGTCAAAATCGGTCACGACGGAATCAATGACTGAAAGTCTCTGGAAAGTATTTCTCAAAACAAAAAATCTCGGATAATTTGAAAAGAAGTTATACGAGATTTTCTCAAATTAGAATATCCACTCTCGGTGAGGTCGAAAACGGTTATCTCGAAATCTACGGCTAAAGATCCTTCCAAACTCAAAGATGTCCCGCATCTAACGACTAATGGGGAAAGATCGGCAACGGAAAACCCACGGGCGCAAGGACCCTGGCCGCCGCACGCGCCACGCTGGCCGGCGGGCACCGGCACACGCCCCGCAAGCGGCCTGCCGCGGCAAGCCCCGATGCGGTCGACGGCCCTTGTCCTGGTCTCGGTCCCAACATGCTCGGTCTGATCCCATCTTGGCTTGTTTGGATCGATCCTCGTGAGTTTGGTACGATCACGGCTACGGAATGAACATCTTCGATTCAGTTGGAATCATCCTCGATGTTTTACGACAAAAATAGAAGGATTGGATTTCTAGAAGATATCGATAAAACAAGATCGATTAACTCGAACATCGATCCTTTAGGCTATGCGGTTTATTTTACGAGAAAGATAGTCTTTCAAATCGTTATAAAACGCTCAACGACTTAAGACAAGTCCACGGACTTACTTACGATTTTAAGAATTCAGGCCCAATCAGGCTATGACGGTTTATCCGATTTCCCGAACATCGGATAAACATCAAGTCACCGAAAAATAGGGGAAAACTCGAGGATAATTACAAAGATCAACGAAAATGGAATACTTCCTGAAGAGATAAACTTGGCCCCAAAGGCGAGGTCCATCATCCTAAGGCAAACCGACCTAGGAGAGGGTATATATGGAGAGCAAGAGCAGAGGAGAAGAGGATCCAAAATCCTAGATTGGAGACCTAGAGCTCTGTTAGCTGATAGAACTTAGAATTCAGGCGGTTAGACTAGCGAGGCAGGCCCTAGAACGTCTGGCCGCCTCCTGCTCGCAAATCTCCGCTTCTCTCGGAAGGATCGGACTATTCTATTACTTAAGAGCTCCGCACATAGAAACCCTAGGCGTTATCTTCGACATGCCTGTTTCTATGACAAACGCTCATACTAGACGAACCCGCCCAGACGGTTCGATCTCTTGTTCAATTCTTTCTAAACTGAACTACGTCCGACTTGATCCTCGAAAGGGGTACGTAGGCAGCCTTCCTTAAGGTCCAGTCTTAAATCTTAACAAAACCTTTTCCGCATTTATTTGGTCACTTGTCGCTGGCTGTCGCAGAGAATCCGGACCTTCAGGGAAAGTCGGGTTAACTTGGCTTTCCTCCGTTTTTATTTTACTAAAATTGACGGTGTGAATTTCGGTTCCCACAGATGACCCCCCAGATCCAGTATCTGGAAAACGATATTCTCCTCGAACATCGCAATCAGAGCAGAAAAAACAAGAAGCAAGCAGTAAGATACTACATCTCCTAAGGAGTATTATATTGGAGGTCCTTCTCTGGCCTGTACCTGCGATGTGTCAAACCCCGAGAAGCTGCCAGATTCCTCGTTGAACTACACGAAGGAGATTGCTGATCCCACTCCAGTGGCAGAAGTCTGGTGCTGAGAGCCAAAAGGGAGGGCTATTATTGGCCTATGATGGCTGAAGAATCCAACAAGAAAGCCAAGCATTGAGACGAGTGCCAACGACATGCCCCAGTGTCTAAGCTACCCCTGGAGAAGCTTAAATCCATTAGCTCACACTGGCCTTTCAGGAAATGGGGCATGGACATAGTGGGAAAATTCCTAACTGCGCCGAAGCAAAAGGTCTTTCTCCTGGTTGTATTCGATTACTTCTCCAAATGGGTTGAAGCAGAGGCACTCAGCCGGATAACTGACCTCCATATCAGGAAGTTCATATGGACGAACGTGATCACACATTTCGGAGTCCCACAAGAGATTGTCACCAACAACAGGCCACAACTCACCAGCCATAACTTCAAGGAGTTCTGCAGGGACTGGGGCATAAAGCTCACCTTCGCAAAACCCAGACATCCTTAATCCATCAGACAAGCCGAACCCACGAATAAAACCGTGGTCAACATGCTAAAAAGGCACTTGGAGGGTTCCCAAGGGGAATGGGCAGAAGAGCTACACGGAGTCCTATGGGCCTATCGTACGACGTCTAAGACAGCAACACAGGAGACTCCCTTCTCACTAGTCTACGGCGCCGAGATGCATGTCAAAACGACCGTCTTCGGGTCTATCTCCCAGGCGGAGAATGAAGACCTCATGTCTCTGAGTCTCGACCTGCTCGACAAAAAGAGAGAAGCTGCTCGACTGAGAAACTTGTCCTACCAGCAAGATGTCGCAAGGAGCTATAACAAAAAATTTAGAACCAAGACCTTCCAGCAATGGGATTGGGATCTACGACGAGCGCCACAAAATACTACGGGGAAACTCACCCCCGGGTGGGAAGAACCCTACAAGGTAATCGAGGTGTGAGGAGCAGGAGCCTACCGATTGCAAGGCAGCAAAGGTAAAATACAGCCCAACTGCTGGAACGCCCTGCACCTCAAAGCTTATCATTTTTAAACAATCCCCGGATCCTTATCTATATTGCTTACTTTATACTATTTAAGCATTGTGGTTTTCTAATCCTACGTATGCTGCACGTCTATAGACCAGGCTTATATAATAAAATAGTTCCGACTATAAAGAGAAGTAGAAAAACCACCATACTTAAAGGGGCATACGAGCTGGATCAGGTCCCACGAGACCTCTGATCCTGGCCAACCCTCACAAAAAACGTGGTACGTCCACAAAAACAAAATGTGTAGGAGACTTAAGGCAGAAATGGGTCTGCGCAAACCTGAATATGTTGTCTATACTACCTAGAACCCCGGTGTAGGCCTAGACCCATAGAAGTTTCGGGGCCCCAGAGTACCAAATGTGAAAAGTACCTGTATTAAAATGCTAGGTGCTACACGATACATGGAACAAATAGTGCTAAAATTACCAAGTACTCTGACATACAAGGAGCAATAAGTGCAAAAGTCCGGAGCACAACAAATATCTACTACTCCAGACGTGGAAAGTAGCAAAAAGCCTGGTCTCTGGATCCTTACCCCCGAGTAAATCCACACCAGCACCTAAGTCTGATAGTGGCTTCCTGCATAAAGCAGAATGCAGCACCCGGAACTCGATAGTGGCCAGCTTCCGAGTGGCAGAATGCGAAATCCGAACAGGTACCGGGAACAGTCTTGCCTAGGAAGACGGAGTATGGTCCCTGAAAAACTAAATTCCGGGTTTACAAACTTCGGGCACGAAGGTAACCGCATGGTTACTAAATAATAAGACCTACGGGTCCCAATCAATCTCACGATCCAAAGAGCCTACGGGTTCCATAAGACCTACGGGTCCCATATGATCTCAGGTTCCAAAGAACATACAGGTTCCATAAGACCTACGGGTCCCATACGATCTCAGGATCTAAAGAATCTCCGGGTTCCATAAAACCTACAGATCCTATACAATCTCAGGATCTAAGAAACCTACGGGTTCCATAAGACCTACGTGTCCCATATGGTCCCAGGATCTAAACAAAAACCTACGGTTTTGTTAAGTGATCTACAGATCCCAATCTAGTCTAAGGACCCATAACTTACGAGTTCCCCAAACGACCTATGGGTCATACTTAATCCCAGGATCAAAACGATGATACTCCGAGTTCCAGTACAATCTAAGAATCCTACGGTGATCCGAGATTCAGGAACTTACGAGATCCCAAAACGGGTCCCTATATGATTCAAAGATCCCGAAAATCACTGGTTCCTGCACGATTCAAAGATCTGGCCATAATCTCCAAGAAGAAAGAGTATTCTCCAGCTTCTAAAGCCTATATTCTTTGATACCTCCGAGTATTGAAGGATATCCCACAGCCCATATAGCATTTGTGTCTGGGGAAATCCTAAACTACCCAGAAGCTACTTTCAACAACAAGCCCATGGGCCTAAAACAGCCTGCGTCAAGAAATATCCAACCTCGGAGGACCTTTGAAGAAAATAAGAAAGATTAAATACTAAGAAAAGGGAGATCGAGTGAAGAAAGCAAGCGAAGAGAAATCCGAGAAATTTGCCTCTCTTAAAGAGAAAAAAAAATTGTGCCGCAGCAGGGCCATTGTTCAAAAACAAAAAACAAATGGCACGAAGGCCTGATGAGAGTTTTAAAACCCTCAAAGAGGGTTTGGTACAACAAAAGAAACCCCAACATGGGGTGCGTAGTTCAGATTAAAAGATGTGGATCAGTCAACGGAAGGATCATCCTCAGCAGGAGCAAGCTCCGGAGTCTTCTCCTTCTCCTCAGCCTCACCAGGGACAACGGCCTCGTTTTCAAAAGGAGGAGAAAGTCAAAGGAGCTTGGCTTCGGAGGTTTTCACCATCTTGTAATTCTCCAGCAGAACCGCAGGCTCCCTGCTGTTGGTTTGGTTATTGACCCACTCCCTCATAAGCTCCCAACGAACCAACACCTTGGCACCATTTACCGCCATGGACTTTTAAGCATCAAAGGTCTCCGCAGCATGCTTCAGATCGCATATCTTGTTGGGGAAAAGTACTCAGTTATCATATTTCTTCAGACCCTAGGCAGGACACCGGCTTCCAGGTTCCTGCGAAAGGTACCTACCGGGTCCGACTCCTGCGAAGGTTCCTTCCTCTGGGAAAAATGGAAAACTTCCGACTAAGAGAACCTTCCATATTTCTAGATATGGAAGCTTTCTTTTTACTTCAAACCGACTCCTAGCAGCCCGCGAAGACTATATAAAGGGAACCAAAACCCTAAATCAAGGGATCGACACTTTGAGACTTGGAGATTAGAACTAGGTGGCTAGAATTAGGGTTCTTACTCGAAACATTGTAGTTCCAGCTCTATTCTCTAATAATACGTCTTGTTCCTTCTCACTTCTCTTATTCTAATACAAATCTGATACAATTCTTACTAAATACCTTCAAGATTCCAACTTGTCAATCGTTCTGTGGTACTCACAAAGATCCTACACAAAAATCTCCTAATAGTTTGGCGCTAGAAGGAGGGGAGTAATGAAACTACGTGACGATGACGGTGGACGAGCATGACGAGTCGCCTGAAGCAACTTCAAGAGTAGCTGAGCACCAGAGTCAGCTCAACAACCTGCAGAGTCAAGTCACCAAGCTATACAAGTCTCGCAAAGTCATCGCGCACAACCCAGAGTTTCTATCCGAGGTTCAACCCCTAAAGGACAAGCTGGCGGAGCACTCCAAGCAGCTAGAGCAGAGAACCTCTCTCTCCGAGATGAGAACCAAGCCCTCAACTCAGCTTGCAAGACGAAGCGTCAGTTCTGAACTCAAGCACGGTCCATGCCTGCTTTAGAAACGCCAATATCTGGAGGAGATGCGACTCGCCCAAACCCAACTCCTGATGGGAATGGGGCAACTCAAGAGAAGACCAGAGGTACTCAGATCCACAATGTGGAGGACAGCGATTCCGAGTCAGAACCCGACAAAGAGACGCCTGGAGGAGCAACCAGGACCAGAGCCTCCGTCATTTCCCACGTGGAGGAGATATTCGCCAATAAGTTCGATGCTATCCAGTCCATGGTGGAGAGACTTCCAGGAGTAGCTCCCCCTATCTGCAAGAGCGGTCCCGAATCCTATGCGGATACACCTTTTGCGAACGAGATCGCCTTGATCGAGATGACGAGGAAATTCTCTTTCCCTAATATAAAGGCATACGATGGCACCGGTGATCCTGACGATCACATTGCCCAATACAAGCAAAGAGTGCTCGACGTAGCACTCCCTCGAGAGTCCCGCGAAGCCACCATGTGCAAAGAATTCAGTTCTTCCCTGATCAAACCCGCCTTGCAATGGTATATCAGCCTGCCTACTGGGTCCATTGCCTCCTTCGCAAACCTCAGCGACCAGTTCGTTGAGCACTTTTCAATCAGCAGGAACCTGGAAAGGACTTCAGACTGCCTCTACGAGCTTCATCAACGCCGGACCGAATCCCAACGAAGCTACATAGCCCGCTTTAACCTGCAACATCCCTACCGCGATATCAGCCTTCAAAAGATGTTTACTCCCAGATGAGGACCTCTACAAGGAACTGACGATGTACCAGCGCAAGACCATGGAAGATGTCCTATCTCGGGCCTGGGCTCAAGTAAAGTGGGAAGAGGATGTCGCGAGCCGCGCTGAAGCAACCCTGAAGCAGGAACAGAAAGCAGTCCGGTCAGACAAGCGGGACCGAGAAGAGAAATCCTCTCAAAGACCATCGAAGGATTCCGGAAGCAGGAGCCGGGGCAGGTTTCAGACTCGCCCAATGGATAAAGCAGAGGGAATGGCAGTGTCCACATGGACAATAGGTCAATAGGTCCACAACTAATCAATGTTCTGAGGCAGATGGGACAATAGGTCAAGTGGCCTCAAAAAATGAGAGCTTCAGACTCCTTCCGAAACCCGGACCGTTGGTGCGACTTCCACTGTGATCACGGTCACAAGACAGAAGATTGCATCGCGCTAAAAATCGAGGTCAATGACCTACTTAAGAACGGCCACTTTCGGGAATTCCTTTCAGAGAAAGCCAAGAACCATCTAAGCAAAGGAACCTCCACGAAGTCCACCAAAGACATCCCGGCATCACCTCCTAGACAAGATCGAACGATCCACGTTATCTATGGAGGCTCGGAGATAAGCGGTATAAGCCACTCAGCTGCCAAGAAGAGCACCCGAAATGCCAAGCACGGCCTGGAAACCGCCCAACCTAAGCGCCTGCTCCTCAGAACAGACGAAATAAGCTTCACAGCCAAGGAGCAGGAGAAGGTCCTAGCACCACACCATGACGCCTTGGTCATATCGCTTACAGTAGCAAACTGTCTGGTGAAAAGAATCCTGGTGGACAACGGAAGTTCCAGCAACATCTTCTTCCAATCCGCGTACCAAGACCTAGGGCTGGAGGAAAGCTCCCTGATTCACCGAGCAATCCCACTCGTAGGATTCAGCGGAGAAGTCAAGCAGACCACGGGAGAAGTGGTCCTCCCAGTATACGCCGAAGGAATCAACCTGTCAACCAAGTTTCTCGTAGTCGATTGCTCGTCATCCTACAATATTATCCTTGGAAGACCCTGGATCAACGATATGGGAGCAGTCCTCTTGACGCTCCACCAGCTGGTGAAGTTCCCTACTCTCTGGGGCATAAGAGCGATCAAAGGAGATCGGGAGAATTCCGGATCCTTCTACAAGACTACCCTGAAGGGAAAGACCAAAGTCTTAAAACAATTACAGAGCAAGCCCCCATGCTGAAGAGCCGGAGGTTGAAAGAACGGACAAAATGCCATTGACCGAAGGGGGCCGGATCCAACTCCTTAAGATTAGGTCCAAGTTCTATAAAGGAATCAGAGGGGGATTAATTGACTTTCTCAGGTCCAATTCTGACTGTTTCGCTAGGTCCCACAATGACATGCCCAGAATCAATCCGGAGACCATCATGCGCAAGCTACCAGTAGGCCCTCAACATTAGCCAGACAGGCAGATGAGGAGAAAGTTCGCCCCCAAAAGGGACACGATCATTAACTGAGGTCCAGTATCCAGAGTGGATGACCAATGTAGACATAGTCAAGAAGAAGAATGGGAAAGGGAGAGTTTGCATAGACGTCGCAGATCTCGATAGGTCCTGCCCAAAGGATCTTTTTCCTCTTCCTCACATCAACGAATTCATCGAGGCTACAGCTCGCCACCAGCTCATGAATTTCCCAGACGCCTTCTCTGACTACGACCAAATACTCATACATCCGGGAGACCAAGAAAAAACCTCTTCCGGTACACCCAGGGGCATCAACTACAATAATGTCGTGCCTTCCGGAATGAAAAACGCGGGACCTACCTATCAAAGGACACAGATTCTCTCTATCCCCAGAGATACAATGCGAAGCTCAAACCAGCCAAGTGCTCGATTGGAATCAGCTCAGGGAAGTTCCTAAGGCACACATTACCATCCATTCGAATCCTTCCCAGAAGAGCGTCAAAAAAGCTCAGAGGCTAATAGGAATAATGGCAGCCTTAAGAAGATCCATCTCCAGACTCTCCAACAGGTCCCACACATTCTCCAAGACCCTCGAGAAACCCAATGGCTTCCAATGGACAGGAGAGAGCGGGATAGCACTTCACAAACTAAAGGAGTATTTCACCACTCCCCCATCCTATCGAGGCCCTTGGTAGACGAAGTACTCCTGCTATATTTAGCAGTATCAGAGTATGCGATAAGTGCCGCCCTGATACGCGAGGAAGAGAACGAGCAGCTTCCCGTCTACTACGTGAGTAAAGCTCTCCTAGATGCCGAAACCCGCTACAGTCATCTAGAGAAGTTAATCTTAGCCCTGATGATCACCGCTCGCTAGCTCCATCCCTGATTCCAGGCACATCAGGTCGTGGTCATCACCTCCTTCCCCATCAAGCTGGTCTCTCACAGGCCCGAGGTCTCAGTACGACTGGCTAAATGGGTGGCGGAATTAGGAGAGCACGACGTAGTCTTTCGAACAACCACAGCCGTAAAATCTCAGATTCTAGCAGATTTCGTGGCCAAAATCTCCCCTACCTTACCTCCGGCATTGGAGCAAGAGATACACCTCCAAAACAAAGAAAAGGAAGAACGGATCCTACGCGTTGATGGGTCTTGTGACATCAGAGGAGTTGGAGCAGGGATCATCCCTACCTCCCCAACGAATAACACAGCCCTCAGGACCATAAGGTACGACTCCAAGGAAACTTGTAGAAAGTGGGGCATAGAGCTTACTCTCGCCGTATCCAAGTCTCCCCAGTCCCACGGTCAAGGCGAGCCCACAAACACAAATATGGTCGACCTGCTGAAAAAGCGCCCAAAGATTTCCCGAAGGAACTAGACAGGAGAACTGTACAAAGGTCCGTGGTCCTGCCAGGAGAAGAACGATGAGTTAACATCTCTGAACCTCGACCTCCTCGACGAAAAAAAGGGAAGCTGCTCGCCTGATAAGTTGGTCCTACCAGCAAGATGTAGCCATGAGCTATGGCGAGAAACTCAGAACCAAGACCTTCCAGCAAGGGGATCGTGTTCTACGACGTGCTCCAACGATTATCACAGGGAATCTTACCCCCTGGTGGGAAGGACCTTTCAAGATAATAGAGGTGCAGGGAGCAGGAACCTGCCGACTCCAAGAAAGCAAAGGTAAAATACAATCCAACTGCTGGAATGCCCTACACCTTAAAGCTTATCATTTTTAATACGATCTCCGGATCCCAATATATATATAGCATACTTTACACTATTTAAGCATTGTGGTTTTCTACTCCTATGTATGCTGCATGTCTACGGACCAGGCTTATATAATAATATAGTTCCGACTATAAAGAGCAGTAGAAAAACCACCATCCGTAAAGGGGCATACGAGCTGGATCAGGTCCCACGAGGCCTCCGATCCGGGCCAACCCTTACAAAAAATCAAAGTGGTACGTCCACCAAAACAAAATGGGTATGAGACTTAAGGGAGGAATGGGTCTGCGCTAGCCTGAGTATGCTATACTACCCAATTACCCCGGTATAGGCCTAGATCCATAGAAATATCGGGGCCCCAGAGTACCAAATGTGAAAAGTACCTGTATCCACGTGATACAGGGAACACAAAGTACTAAAATTGCCAAGTACTGTGACATACAGGGAGAAATAAGTGTCAAAGTCCGAGAACACAATAAAATCTCTACTTCTCCAGACGTGGAAAGTAGCAAAAGCCTGGCATCTGGATCTTTACCACTAGTAAATCCACCAGCACCTGGTGGCTCTCTGTAGAGAGAAGAATGCAGCACCAGAAACTCGATAATGGCCAGCTTCCGAGCAGTAGAATGCAAAATCCGAATAGGTACCGGGGGCAATCTTGCCTTGGAAGACGGAGTTCAGTCCCTGCAAAATCAAAATCCTGGTTTACGAACTCCGGGCACGAAAGTAACCGAAGGGTTACCAAACTATAAAGACCTATGAGTCCAACACGAACCCAAGGTTCCAGGAAACATACGGGTTCCATCAGACCTAAGGGTCACAGAGATCCCCGGATCCAAGGACCTACGAGTCCCAGGCCTACGGGTCTTTAAAATCAACTTCAGGATCAGAACCCACGAGTTCCACTAAAGACCTATAAAGCCATCGAAGATCCGAGGTTCCAAAGGACCAATGGCCCTAAAACTTATAAGTCCTGAATAATCTCAGGATATGTGAGTTCCGAACCTTCAGGTCATAAACCCTCGCAAGGTCAGAAGGACCTGATGTCCCATGAGATCTGTGAATATTAAGACTCACTGGCCATGAAAAATCACGAGTTCCTTGAAGGAACCCGCGAAACCTATGCGATTTTCGAATCGAGACCCCCGGGTCCTCACACATCGGTTCCCACCAGGTCACCGGATCGAATCACGTCACTCAAGGAAGAAAGGTTGTTCTCCAGGATCCATCCTCCCTATATACCTTCGAGGACGTTCCGCGGTTCTTACCACATCGAAAGCCAGAAGAAATCCTGTGGTTTCCAAAAATCCTTGATAGGAAGGGGAGAAAGGTTCGATCCTGACATGGATAGAAACTTTGTTACCTAGATCTGATCAGGAGAGAAAGAATAAATCAGCAAAAGAGTTTCCCTTGTAGAGAAATTAAAAAAGGGCCATATATGGCCATTGTTCAAAAAACAGAAATAAAAGGCACGGAGGCCTGATCGAAGTTTTAAAAACCCTCGATGAGGGGTTATACAACAAAATAAAACCCAACATGGGGTGAAGAGTTTGAGATAAGAGATCGGGATCAGCCGACGGGAGGATCATCTTCAGCATGAGTGGGTTCCGGAGTCTTCGCTGCCTCTTCTTTAACCTCGACAGGAATGACGGCCTCATCTTCAACAGAAAGAGCCGGAAGTCCTAAGAGAATGGCCTCAGAGGTCTCACCAACTTGTATTGCTCTAGGAGAACCGCAGGTTCCCAGCTGTCGTCCTGGTGGAGAATCCATTCCCTCATGTGCTCCCAGCGAGCCACTACCTTAGCACCATGAACCGCCATGTTCTTCTCAGCCTCAAAGGTCTCCGCCGCGGACCTTAGGTGGAATATCTCCTCCCCCTACTTATCCAGCTGCTCCCTCGAGGAAGTATTCTCCACCACTGCCTGCTTTCCTGCCTCATCCTGGTTCCTCAGCTTGAGCCTCAAAGCCTTGATCTCCTTCTCTTGGGCCAGAACCTTGTCCTTCTCCTCATCCAGCTGAGAAGACAAGGTTTCCACCTGGTCCTGGATCGAGGATTGATCATCCACTATCTTCCCGAGATGGAAGATCTGAGACATGGTCTGCGCAAACACAGTTAACTCAGCAACCAGTATGAGACCACTAGGAGTCACAGAGAAAGATAAACTTTCTACCTGAAGGAGATCGCCTTGAAGAGCTTGAACGACCTCACGAAGATCTTCTCCGGATGAAGACACCGGAGTCGACGGAAACACCTTGGCGTTCAGGTTAGCAAGCACATTGGGCAGCTCAGAAGATGACGGAGAAGCCTTGGGAGTAGATCCTATGGCCGTAGACTTTTTCTTAAAAGAGGAAGGAGCTGGAGTAGCTGTGGCCTTGCGCTTATTGCTCCTGACGAATTGGACATCATCATTGTCCTCGATAGGAGCAGTATGCTTCAAAGCTTCCCCATCAAAGAAGTTACGCAAGAATGTGTTTTTGATGTCGCTCCCGGATGTAAGAGATCCTGGTGGTAACTGCTTAAGCCACTGCAAAGCTTCTCCAGATAGAGAGTACTTGAAAAGCTTGCAGAGAAGGTAATCCGCAGAGACTCAATTGGCTTTTATAGCAGATATGAGATCCTCGAACCTCTCCAGATGGTCCATAGGATGCTCATTGGACAGCCCACAGAAGGGTGTATGTCCCACAAGTGTGTAGTACTGCGGCTTAAGCTCGAAATCGCCTATCTGGATAGAAGGAGGGCGAATAGCTTATCGGTTGGTGTAGAACCATCTTGATGGTTGTAATCAGCCAACGTCATTGTTGGAGCAGCTTCTTCTACAGGTTGAACAGCTCCTGTTGGTGAAGCTTCTGGCTCAGGGATACTACAACAATGAATGAATGAATCGGACTAAATTACATCTTGTATACTACAACATTTGATTGGACCCTTGAAAACTCCATCATCAAAGAGCTCAACAATGAATGAATGAATCGATCAGCGCTCGCATGTTAACAGAGGTTATAGAATTCTAGACCTAGAGGAGAGATCCAAAGATATTTGTGATTGGAACCTAAGTGTTCACCCTCTAATAGGTCTATGAATTTCTATTATTACCTTGTTGCTATGAACTACTTAGCCATGTCTGAGTAGATTCATTTGTTAGATTTAGGGTTTAAATAGGATATGAGGGATTAGCCACAACCTATAATTGCTATAGTTGTGATATTTATTGTTTGGATTGTTCACTAATGCTTTTTCTAGCTTACCTACCTAGAACATGAACTTGGATTGCATTGTTTATTACATGCAATACTTGACAACATCCTAAACATGCTATGGCCCTCTTGAGATATGCGAAAGCTGATCTAAGATCATGGTGAGCATTGTATCAACTCGCGCATAAAGATTGCTTAGAGCCGTATCGATCGATACTCCTATAGAGTAATCGATCGACGTAGCTAGAGGTGTATCGGTCGATATTCCTATCGAAACATCGATCGATACCATCGGCAGAGTAGCCGACCGCAACACCATTTAGCATCTAAGTAATAGATGGTCTAAATAATGCGAGAGCTGATGGATTCATTTAATAGGTGTTGAGCTCTGACATATCATGCAAGCAACTTCTTAGCCTTTAGAGTATTTATAATCCTGAATTCCTGAATACTTACCCTGAATCTATCTACTTTTCTTTACTGTTTCAAAACCAAATCCTTTCAACTGAGTAATCTTATCTTTACTCAGCAAACCTGCAATTTACTTTAAACTATTTTCAACCTAGCATAGTCATTAAGATTGCATCTTATTTGTACACTAGCTCTCGTGGATTCGATCCCTAAGTACTACAACTGAACCTCTTATTTGAGAGAGTAAAGTCACTCCTTAGGGTAATTTGAGTGATATCAAATTTGGCGCCGTTGCAGGGGAGCTTTGATACAATAGGATCTAATCTGATTAGGTCTAGGTTATTTCTATTTTTATTTTAATTTGGTTTCTGACACAAAATTTTTTCTTGTCTTTTCGGTACATGTCCAGCAACCAAGCAACAAGGAATCCCAACTTTTGTTCTCGAGAAGACCTGCTAGCTTGAAATCCGTTCTGCATCGATCGGCGCCATCAACTTCCTGTCGACCGATACCGATGCACCCCGACCGAGACACCGTCTTCGTCGACCGATACTCGCACCTTCACGTCGACCGACACTACTTCACCGTCGACCGACATCTGTCGTCCGACATCGATCGATACCCCTGTATATCGATCGATACTACTCCAAGTCATGGTTGCCTATTATTCTCACACGAGATGAGAATGGAGACTTGCGTGACCAAGAAGGTCACCTTCGTAATGAAGCAGGTCAGAAACTCAGCGCAGAATGAAGTAATCCACGAGCTAGAAACTGCACCTACAGGAGCTGTTCAACCTGTAGAAGAGGCTGCTCGAACACTAGCTGACTACAACCGTCCAGATAAGTTCTACACCAACAGATCAACCATTCGTCCCCCTGCTATTCAGAGCGATTTGAGCTCAAGCGCGATTACACCCTTGGGACAGACACCCTACGTGGGCTGTCCAATGAGCATCCCATGGACCATATGGAGAGGTTCGAGGATGTCATATCTGCTATCAAAGCCAATGGAGTCCCTGTGGACTACCTTCTCTGTAAGCTCTTCAAACACTCTTTATCTGGAGAATCTTTCCAGTGGCTTAACCAGCTACCACCAGGATCTCTTACATCCTGGAGCGACATCAAAAACACATTTTTGCGTAACTTCTTTGATGATGCGCGCGCTGAAGACTTAAGGAGGAAAATTGCCACGTTCAATCAGGAGCCTAGAGAGTCATTAAGGGATACCTGGATCAGATTCAAGTCTTACCAGCGAGACTGCCCACACCATGGATTCAACAAAGTGCAGCTGCTCTGCACTTTCTTCAGAGGCATCGCACTAAAATATCAGATGGCTCTAGACACTGCGAGTGAAGGCAACTTCACCTCAAGGAATCCTGAAGATGCTGTGAAGCTAATAGACAACCTAGCATTCAGCGATAGCACAAAGAACATTGTAAGAGCAAGATTTGCAGCGTTCCTTGGAAAGGAACAGATAAATGAGGTACAAGCTACACTTGACAATGTTCAGAAACTGCTAAACAAGCAAATCTGCTGAGTGGAGGATGCAGAAGCTGATGAAGAAGATGACTACATAGAAGCAGAAGTCAACTGGATCAGTGGAACCGAATTTCAGAGATCTGGAAACCAAAGAAACAGAAACTTCGCAGGACAGAGAGGAAACTTCAACAGCAGCAACCCCAACAACAACAGGAGTTATCGAAACTCATTTTACATGAAGCCACCCAAACTAACCCCAGAAGGAAAGCTAGAAGACATGCTCATCAAAGTTCTTGAAAGCCAGCAGCAGTTAGAGGTGAACTTCAATGGAAAGATCGACGCTGTCTACACCACTTTGAACACAAAGCTTGATGCTTTGAGTACCCATGTGAAGAAACTAGAGACTCAAGTGATTCAGACAGGAGAAGCTGTTAAGAAGCAGGAAGCTTTAGGAAAAGGGACTAGAGAAGAAACAACAGGCCACAACGTCAGTGCTATCATAGAGAATGATTTTTGGAGAGTGGTAAAGCAAGAGAAGCTGCAAGAGGGAGACTTCCAGATCGAAAGTATTGGCGGCAACCACAGGAATCGATCGATGTCAGGACTACCACATCGATCGATGTACGCCAACACCAATCGATCGGTGGAACAAGACAAACATCGACCGATGGATCTTGAAAGATCCACCAACGAGTGCAATACCGTGAAGACACTTACTCACGAGGAGTTCGCAGCAAAGCACCCACATCCGCCCAGCCCTTACAACATCGACCGACAGGACAGACGTCCCATCGATCGATACGAATGATAAAGAAATCAATCGACACACTCCAGACGCTGTCGATCGATATTCAGTTATCACACGTCGAGTGCAACTTCCCAAGATAGATGTTGCACGACTTAATGCACTCTGGGAGCAAACTAAGCCTTCCAGAAACCCACCAACCGCCATAATGAAGAAACCCACGGATATTATTGATCCAATGGAGATAGAAAACGAAAAAGATGGCAGAATTCTCAGAAAAAGGAAAGAGAAGGTTCCTAAACACCTTAAAAGAGAAGTTAATGAGAAAGAGTTGAGAAGTTTCAGAAAGAGAGTTCTAAGGATACCTACAGAGAAAACCTTTGAAGAAGCTTACTTTTCACACAGATTGTGGATGTTTTTCAGAGAAACTAAGGAGATAGAAGAAGACATCAAGAGGATGTTCAACCAAGTCAGAGAAAGTATGAAGAAGAGGATCAAACTAGAGAAGAAGGGTGATCCAGGAAAGTTTGTTGTTCCTTACTCAGTACAGGGGATCAACTTCCCACGTGCCCTATGTGACACAGGATCTGGAGTTAGCATCTTATCCAAGGTGATAGCAGACCATCTAGGTCTTAAGATAGAGCCTACTGAAGAATCATTCAACTTTGTGGATTGTTCTCAGCAGAACTCTGGAGGAATTGTAAGAAACCTTGAGGTTACCACAGGAGAAGCCCTAATCCCAGTAGACTTCCATGTCTTGGACAAAGATAACCCTACCTACTTCTTTGCTACTTGGAAGAGCCTTCCTAGCCACAGTTGGAGCAGTCTGCAACCTTCAGACAAACAAATTGTGTCTAACCCTAATCAACCCTACGGTCTACTATGATCCAGTACGAGTCATCAAGGTCCCTAAGAAGATCCAAGACGGCTCAGACCTTGTAGCTGTTTGCTATTGTGGAGATGAATACGACTCACAAGCCGAATACGAGACAGATACCGCAGAATCGATCGATAGTAGCCTGTCTCATCGATCATCTCTGGTGAACCGACATTGATCGACAGCCACACATGGTCATCGATCGATTCACTATTCAATCAGATCGAGGAGGAGTTTCCAGAAGGTGATTTGAAATAAACATGTGGGAGAGCGACTATTACATCCCACCACATGCTGCAAATACTACTCACATTGGAGTATACTGATGATTACGAGGAGGAGAGCTATAGAGTGTCACAACCTTCCAGAAGATGAAGATCGACTTCTCCACCACAACCTCAGAATCCGACATCGATCGACATGACCACATCCCCATCGATCGATACTACTTGCCTCCATCATTCGACAAACAGTCAATAATACATGAGGCGGAGACTAGTCAATCGGAGATGGGCAAGGACTACTAGACGAGAGCTTGTCGAGACCGCCACACCAACATCACCCAACCGAAGAAGTCTCATCGATCGACACGGCACCAGTACAATCGACCGATAAGCCTGAGCAACCATCGACGATTCAGAACCTGTGCCATCGACCGATACATACACCCACCATCCAGGTACAATATTCAAATGTACTTAATTTGGTAATCTAATCCCGGATGAGTTTGGTATTTTCAGGGATTCACAAGGCTTTGCAGCTCAATGGATGGGCGAACACTCCACATATCCGGAGAAGACATTGCAGGCGTCCTACAGTTAGCCAATGGATCCCACAACCTATTCCAGCAACAACGCTACGGACCAGACCACCATTATCAGCACCAGGAGGAGACACAACAACGAGCCAAAGGAAGCTGAGGACAACCATCTCAACAGAAAGGATCCATATTTTCAGCGAAATCGATCGATCTGAGTGTGTTGAATCGATCGATAAGTGTCCCGGAAGAGCCTTCGATATGGAGTTCAAAATTCTTTTGGGGCAGAGAGATGAGTATGGGGTCTAGAGACGAAAAGGCTTTGCTAGAGGAATAGATGGTGGCGTCATCAGAATTTCTAAAGGCGACATCAAAACTGCTTCAAAGAACTTCAATGGATGGCTCCTACATCTGTCTACGAACGCGCTAGTTCATTTATAAGAAGAATTGGTGCAAGAAACCTACACCAAAGACGAGATCAGCGAGATGTTCACGGTTTACTTGGAGAGCATAAATGGGAAAAGCTCTCCATGGAAAAGAGTTTGAAGAGGCCACGACAAGCGCGTGAGATGAACTGGATGTTCAGTGCAGACCAGGGATTACTCAAGAAGGTTCAGCGTCTTGAGCTGGAACTTGAAGATCTTCGCCCGCGCGAGAACCATATCGAGAAAAGACCAATATCGATCGGCGGATTAACATCCACATCGATCGATCGGAGCCCACACCATCGACCACTTACTCAAAACATGAGGTTGATGAGTCTCTTGGAGATATCTGGAAAGAATTGAAGCGGCTTCGTCTCAGCAGCAAACTCACCAAAACCTGTGAACCCATCTTCCACAACCTAGGGATCTAAGCATCGCACAAGAGATAAAGAGATCTATTCGCCTTATCAATGAAGCACATGTAGATATGAACCCGCTGCACCTTACAATCTTTTGGAGGATTGACTCGTCTGAAAGCAGTTGAGAGGAAAATTGCTGATATACACTTCTTAGTAGACAAAGAAGTGGAGGAACTTCGCTTCTGAATAGATACTATTCAGCGGGAGGCTGAGAAGTTCCAAAGTCAACTTGATTATCAGGCTGCATCGATTGCATCGATCGACGAGCTCAACCTCACATCGATCGATAGGCGTTTGACTGAAATCGGGCCAGATAAAGCTCTTTGCCGAGAAGCTTCACGAGAATCTGCGAAGCAAAAATCGACCGATGAACAACCTATTGCATCGATCGATATACGGACTTCAGATCTGTACCAATGCCGATATGGATAAATTAGCTGATGAAGTCTACGGAAATAACAAGCGTGGATGATTCACAAGATAGGCGTCTAGACCAAGCGTATTTCCGCTTGTTAGAGGTTGGAAGCATGGAATCTAGCATAGAAGGGATGCAGAAATAAATTAAAGCCATTCGGAGGCAGCTTGCGAGCAGACCTGCACCCTTAGAATCGATCGTGAAGGTCCAGCGCATCGATCGATGGACTTCAACAGCCATCGACCAACATTTCAACAAAGGAATCGATCGATACCAGCTCCACCCGACAAAATGATCCAGCGATTCAATGCAAGCGGAGCTCAGTGATCTTTCAGAACATGCCTACAGGAAATTAGGATGGCACGAGATCAGCATTGAAGGTCATGAAGAAAGGATTCAAAGGATCACTGATGAGTTGATTGAGATAAAGAAGAAACGAACTAGAGAATATGAAGCCACAAGAAGCCTATTTGACGCATGGTTCGTGAGAAAATCTGAGGATACTTGTTTCTCAACAAGTACCTGGACTTCATCTCAGTAGCTCATTCCATCCAAAGTCAAGCTAGATGACTATAATCAAAGCGCTGAGTGGGAGGCAACCCACTGTTAGGTAGTTTTTCATTTTATTTTATCTTTATGATTTTATTTTTCGTATTTGTTTTAATTTGCAGTTACAATTAGACGATTACCATTGAAATCGACCGACATGACACAGTTGATATCGATCGACATGAACCACACAGAAGCGATCGACAAAGACGACTCAACATCGATCGATACGCATCGTGGTCAGGTATATCTTTCTTAACTTTTTTGATATCAGTGTACTTTATTATTGCCTATGCCTCCACTGGACTGTTATACACTCTGGGGACAGTGTATGATTTAAGTCTGGGGGGATGATTACTGATGTTGTTTACCTTTTGATTTCATCCAAAAATGTTTTGAAAATGGTTTTTATTGAGTCAAGAAAGGGATAATGATAATTTAAATTTTCACTTTTTATCTAACCAATCTTTTAGGCACCATTCTTAGATTTGTTGATGCAGAATGTACTTTATATGCTAAAGTTGACCACCTGTCAGCTATGACAACACTTTCATTGATTGTCTGGAGGAACCAAAGATGATTTCCAACCTAACGACAATTCTTTGCTTGTCTTGGGGCTTGGTATACATGGGATCGGATGCTTCAAACAAATCTGGAAGGTAAAAGCCTTGTATAGATAGTTTTATCACCCTCTCTCTCTCATTTTCGAAATTAGATTTAATTTTTATAAGTTTTCTAAAATTAAAAAAAAAAACGAAAATTATCTTAAATTTAAGTTCTAGGATTAGTTAGTTATTAACTAGGAAGGAATTGAACAGGGCTTGGCGGTTATCCCCTCAAGACTTGATTCATAAAATTCTATAGGTAAAGGGTTGAACAGGGCTTGGTGGTTACCCCTTCAAGACTTGCTTGATGAATCTAGGATATATGTCAAAAGTGAACAGGACTTGGTGGCTGCAACCATTAAGGCTTGATTCATGGAAGTATGTCAATCTTGGTCAATGTCTTGCAAATGAAGCGGAGACTTGACTAGGAGAGAAATAGTAGAGAGAGGATAGGAACTAATTTTTACCTGCAGGTCGGATACTTGTTTGAGCAACCTTGCATCCTGTGATCGATACTCCCAAGGTAAAGCCTGCACTTTTATTTTTATGTACAAAATGAAATCAGTAGAGGGTTAGTCAGACATGATTGCTAAGTTGTTGGCTAGATGATCAAGGTTGTTTAATTAGGATATTGCATAATGTGCTACGTGATTGACAGACTCTTAGATGTGGTTTGCAACAAAGTAGAAGTTATGATTCTAAGTTTGAATTTGATTTAGTCCCTTTTCAAAACCTCTTTCATAAAGATGTGTGTGTTTGCTTGAGGACAAGCAAAAGGTTAAGTCTGGGGAGTTGATATACCATGGATTTTACCGTTTTACCCATGGTATATGAGTGTTTTACTACTATTATCTATGTTTGGAGTCTATTAGGTATGTTTTCAGGTTCAGAAGCATATTGGAGAAAAGTGATGTTTTAGGTGCCTTTTGGAGCTTAAAGAAGAGTTCACCCGTGATCAAGACCAGAGGTCGACACCAGAGTTACACATCGATCGATGCACACTCTGTGCAATCGATCGACACATATTAAGGGCGATACATCGAGACTATAATCGATCGATGTACACCGTGTACTATCGATCGATACTGGCGGCAGAAAGACAAGTTGGACCTGGCGAACTTGAAGCCCAAGATATCACATTTTACAAGAATGCCCCGACGAGTTTTTAACCTAATGAACTCATATTTATATATGCCTGAGTGTTTTGGCAAAGAAAAATCAGAAAGATAGAATAATAAAAGTTACAATAAGTTTTATAAGTTTTCTAAGAGTTTCTCCTTCTTACTTATTTCTTTTAGTTCTTTATTTGTTAACAGATGTTATAGAATTCTAGACCTAGAGGAGAGATCCAAAGATATTTGTAATTGGAACCTAAGTGTTCACCCTCTAATAGGTCTATGAATTTCTATTATTACCTTGTTGCTATGAACTACTTAGCCATGTCTGAGTAGATTCATTTGTTAGATTTAGGGTTTAAATAGGATATGAGGGATTAGCCCCAACCTGTAATTGCTATAGTTGTGATATTTATTGTTAGGATTGTTCACTAATGCTTTTTCTAGCTTAGCTACCTAGAACATGAACTTGGATTACATTGTTTATTACATGCAATACCTGACAACATCCTAAACATGCTATGACCCTCTTGATATATCGGCTGATCTAAGATCATGGTGAGCATTGTATCAACTTCATAAAGCTTGCTTAGAGCCGTATCGATCGATACTCCTATAGAGTAATCGATCGACGTAGCTAGAGGTGTATCGGTCGAATTCCTATCGAAACATCGATCGATACCATCGGCAGAGTAGCCGACCGCAACACCATTTAGCATCTAAGTAATAGATGGTCTAAATAATGCGAGAGCTGATGGATTCATTTAATAAGTGTTGAGCTCTAACATATCATGCAAGCAACTTGTTAGCCTTTATAGTATTTGTAATCCTGAATTCCTGAATACTTACCCTGAATCTAACTATTTTTCTTTACTGTTTCAAAACCAAATCCTTTCAACTGAGTAATCTTATCTTTACTCAGCAAACCTGCAATTTACTTTAAACTATTTTCAACCTAGCATAGTCATTAAGATTGCATCTTATTTGTACACTAGCTCTATGTGGATTCGATCCCTAAGTACTACAACTGAACCTCTTATTTGAGAGAGTAAAGTCACTCCTTAGGGTAATTTGAGTGATATCAGTAGTCCTCTTCATCTACAGTCTCTCCATCCTCTACTGAGAAAAGTTGCTTATTCAGCAGCTTTTGAACATTATCCAGCTTTGCTTGAACTGCATTCATCTGCTCCTTCCCAAGGAATGCTGCAGATCTTGCTTTTACAATGTTCTTAGTGATGTTGCTGGATGCCAAGTTGTCTATTAACTTCACAGCTTCTTCTGGATTCCTTGTGGTGAAGTTTCCTTCACTAGCTGTGTCTAGAGCTATCTGATATTTCAATGCGATGCCTCTGAAGAAAGTCCAGAGAAGTTGCTCTTTGTTGAATCTATGGTGTGGACAATCTCGCTGGTAAGACTTGAATCTGATCCAGGTATCCTTTAATGACTCTCCAGGTTCCTGGGTGAATGTAGCGATTCTCCTCCTCAATTCCTTAGCGCGTGCATCATCAACGAAGTTACCCAGGAATGCGTTTTTGATGTCGCTGCCGGATGTAAGAGATCCTGGTGGTAACTGCTTAAGCTAGTGCAAAGCTTCTCCAGATAGAGAGTACTTGAAATCTTGCAGAGAAGGTAGCCTGCAGAGACTCCATTGGCTTTTATAGCAGATATGAGATCCTCGAACCTCTCCAGATGGTCCATAGGATGCTCATTGGACAGCCCACAGAAAGGTGTCTGTCCCACAAGTGTGTAGTACTGCGGCTTAAGCTCGAAATCGTCTCTCTGGATAAAAGGAGGGAGAATAGCTGATCGACAGCGAAGCCATCCGAGAGTTAATAACAAATTAGAAGATTTTAGGGTTTCACAAAGTTCCATTAATTACATCCTAGGTCCCTGGCCGCCTGTTAGGCTATAATATGAGGGTTTTGTATTACTTTAGAGGCAGACATGTTGAGAGACTTGCCTAGAGACTTTTAGACCTAGTTTTGTAGAGAGAGCTTAGGATTGGAGAGAGAGAGATGTGAAGTAGAATCTGTATGACTCCGGGTCCCTTTTCTCTCTCTCTCTCTTCGATCCATAGAGTTACCAAGTGACAAGATTTCATGGAAGATGCAGAGGGCTAGGTACATTACCGATGACCCCATTATTCTAATTTAGAAGGGAATGATTACACTCTGTTGGAAAGCGAGGGGTAGGTACATTACCGATGACCCCATTATTCGCCTACACTTTGTTAAAATTGGGAAGTATTGTACTTTAAATGTCAGTAAGATGAGCGAAGATCGCCTGATCGGCATCAACTTTTACTAGGGTTGAACCTATAAGGATTCAGAGAAGCGGGGTAAAAGAGAGAGAAGAAAGAGATCAGAGAGATTGCTTACTTTGTGTCCAGACAAAAATTGCTCCAGTAAGAATCCACATGCCCTTTGCTAAGTTGCTGGTTAGATGAACTTGGGTGCTAAGCTAGGATATGGCATATAAAGTACTTCTGAAGTTAGGAGATATTTGATGTGGCTTGCAACATTGAGAGTTGATGATTCTAAGTTTGAAATTTGTGTGAGTCCCTCCTGTTTTCAAACCTCCTTCAGAGAGACTGCATGTATGTTTTGTTTGAGGACAAGTAAAAGGGTAAGTTTGGGGGAGTTGATAGGTCATGGATTTTACCCACTTTTGACCATGATTTACATATGCTTTTGGAATCATTTATATGCATTTGCAGAAGTTTTAGAGCTTCTATAGGTTCAGGTACTCATGGAAGTAGAATGATCGTTTTGGAGCATTTTGGAGCTAATGTGAGAGCCTTGCTAAAACAGGAAAGCGGTCGATGCTTGAAGAGTCATATCGACCGTCGGTCACCAATAAAAATCGATCGATGTGCATTCCTTGCCATCGATCGACACCGAAGCCATCCAAGAGTTAATAACAAATTAGAAGATTTTAGGGTTTCACAAAGTTCCATTTATTACATCCTAGGTCCCTCGCCGCCTATTAGGCTATAATATGAGGGTTTTGTATTACTTTAGAGGCAGACATGTTGAGAGACTTGCCTAGAGACTTTTAGACCTAGTTTTGGAGAGAGAGCTTAGGATTGGAGAGAGAGAGAGATCTGAACTTCATAACAGAGAACATCTTGAACTCCCTTGCTTTCATTACTCTATTTATTGTTTCTCTTGCTTTTCATTTATTTAAGTATTATTCAGACCATCATGACCATGCTCTTTATGAATATGTCTGAGTAATCCTACCGTTAGATTTAGGTTTCTCATAAGGTTGACTATGTATTGCTAATATGATTTGCTATTAGGATGTTTAAAATATAGTTCTTCATCTAGTTGTTGTTAATGCTAATGTTTAAGATTGATCACCCTTGTCTTAGATCTTAGGAATAATTTGGATAAGTGATAACTTATCCAAATACCTGAAACCTTAACTAGTATGATCTAACCAAAATTAGATACACACGAAAGTTGTTCTAGTAAGGTTAGAGAACCCTTCAAACCCCAATCTTAAAGCAATATCAATCGACGCGACGACTATCGAATCGATCGATATTGTAAAAGGTGCATCAATCGATATTCATATAGAATAATCGATCGACACTTTCTCGCGATTGCTTAACGAAAGTTGAGATCCGAGATCTAGGTGTAGATAATCTATTGATTGTACCTAAGGTTTAAGATCAAAAAAATTAATATTCATAAACCACTAATAAATTAGAATAATTGCATACTTGTAATACCTGGGGTAATACCTGAATCTAGCGAATTTCCTTACAGTTAAAAACCTCAAATCAAGCCAACTGAACAACTACGTTGTTCACCAATTTATTTACTGTTTTAAACCTGCTTATCTAGCTTTATTTCAAAGACTATAAATTTATTGTGTAATCCTAGAGTCTCTGTTGTTTCGATCCCTAAGTACTACAACTCAACCTCTTATTTGAGAGAGTAAAAGTCATTCCTTAGGGTAATTTGAGTGATACCAAAGTTGGCGCCGTTGCCGGGGAAGCTTTCTTATTATCATTAGATAAGTTTAGAATATAGTTTAGATTTTATTTTCGTAATTGCTAAAATGTTTTTCCTCTTACCTTGCTTACACAGGTACTTAAGATGGAGAACATGGATTTAGGCCGAACATCGATCGACACTCTGACAAGGATATCAAGCGACAAATAGACCGAAAATTCGATCGACACCCCGCTTCAAATATCAACCGACGCCACATCACCGGAAGCAGGTAAGTCTTCTCTTACCTTTCTTGCTGATAAGGAAGTAGTCCTAGGAGGACCAAAAGGTCAACTAAGCAATGCAATTAACCAAACTATAAATGAACAGAGGACTGCAATCCCTGTTAAGATCTATTTAACCATGAATAATGACGAAGGAATAAAATTGCCTTTGCAAGACTACTTAAATCCTGGCAGAACCTATTCCAATATGTCGGCCATTAAGCTACCAGAAGATGACACAAAGAGATCCGAGCTTAAACTCGAATTTCTTTTTTCTGGTACGCAAAAATCCCTTTCGTGGATCATTCTCAGAGCATCCGCATGAGCACATCGAAAATCTGAAAGACCTGATACCCGATGAATACAATCGTTGTAAACTTTTCTCGTTTTCCTTAGAGGGAGATTCCAGAAAATCGTTAGATCAACTACCAGCAGGGTCTCTAACTTGCTGGAAGGAAATCAGGAGTGCATTCATTAATTACTTTTTCGATGATGCACGATACTGGGACGGGAGAAAGAAAATTTCTACATTCCACCAAGATCCACGAGAATCAATCAAAACCGCTTGGGGAAGATTTGAGGGTTATCAACTCAAGTATCCCCACCATGGTTGTTCAGAACCACAACTGATTTACATCTTTTGTGGAGGTGTTAGCTTGCATTACCAAATTACGCTTGACACCGCAAGTGAAGGAAGATTCAGCACCAGGAGCCCTGAAGGAGCAAAACGGTTAATGAAGAACGTAGCAACGGGTAAATCCTACGAGATGATGGACGTAGAAAGAGGAAGAGGAATTGATTTAGTGAACTGACCACAGCTATATGAGATTAAAGAATCCTTAGAATCACTTCATTACTTCTTAGCAGAGCAAAACCAGTTTGGAATATCCCAATTGGATGATAATGTTCTGACTGATCTTGAGGAACAGATCAACTCCATAAGTAGAACTATCCCTCGAGATCAGCATCTCAATCCCAACATTGATGGATTTACCCGAAATTATGATGCTACAGTCGGATCACGTCAAAGCAGGGCAAGGTTTAGACTGAACCAAGCCTTCACAGGAAATCGGAGAATGGCAAATGACCTAAACGTAAAGATAAACATTGTCCACAGTGAGCTGTTAAAGAAATTTTACGCTATTAAGAGATTAGAAGGTCAGGTAGCAGAGAATGTGACTGCTATTAAAAGAGAAATGAGACGTCTCCCTAGGAGAACTGATACGAACCCAAGACGTCACGTCAGTGCCGTACTCCTAAGAAGCGGAAAACGCCTTGCTCCGGGCACAAAAGAAAATACTTCTACGGACAAACTCGCTGAAACCGTGGACACTGGTAAATGTAGATCCCGTCCGATACTTCTCAATGATGTTGATCCAAGTCCGGGACCTTCTAATGAAAAAGAAAACCGATAAAACCAAAAAGACTGAGAAGGTACAAATCAACCTCGATAAGAAAGCGAAGAATCGGAAGAAGAGGTTGATATCGATCGAAGAACGGAGAAAGAAATCGATCGACAACCTATTCCCAATATGGAAAAACAGTCTGCACCTTCCAAACAAGTGATAGAGTGGGTATATAGAACTTTACCTCCCTTCCCACCCAATGAGTCGCAAACTAAGCGAGAATTGGATAAACAAATCTGCAATAAAGCATTTGATAAGATCACAGTAGAAATGCCACTGGGTAATGCCATCAAAGTCTCGCCGACTATAAAGAAATATGTAAAAGAAATGGTGTTTAAGATTTTTCCAATCGGGGAGCACAGCGGCATGATGATTTTCGAGGAAATAAGTGCTATGATCCTGGGCGAAACTCCGATCAAACAATCCAACCCTGGCAGCTTCGTACTCGATTGCATTATCAAAAATAGACACTTCCACCGATCCCTTTGTGATCTCGGCTCTAGTGTCAATCTAATGCCGCACCCTGCTGCGATATCCCTTGGGTATAATGAGTTTGAACCAACCCCTATCACCTTGGTTCTTGCTGATAGATCTATCAGAGTACCTGAAGGAATACTTGAGGATATACCTATAGAAATTAATGGTTGCCACGTGCCAACAGACTTCTTTGTGCTGCATTATGAACATGAACCAAAAGACCCCCTCATTTTAGGAAGATCGTTCCTTGCTACGGCCGGATATGTTTGAATATTGTAAATATCCCTATGACGTTTGATATGGAACGATTGATGAAACGTCCTTTAATTGATAACCAAGCTTCCTATGTGGATGATATTTCCGAGTTAGCTGAAGAATCTTTTGTGGATTCAAGCTCAGACGATCCTTTAAAAGATACACTCAAACTCACTGAAAAAGAAACATTTGGCATAGATGGCAGGACAAACGATTACACACGACTAATGGATGCGAGCATAGAGATCGCCAATGTTGACAACGAAGAGGATGATGAGTCAGAGATAAATGTCGATCGATATCTGCATCACACCGTCGATCGACAACTGTCCTCTTTAGATAACTTGAGCGCAGAAAATGCACCAAAAGTCGAGCTGAAATAATTGCCTGCCGGACTTAAGTACGCCTCTCTTCATAACAATTCTTATCCCCTAATTGTCAACGCCAACATAACTAATGGGGAACTTGCCTTATTACTGAACAAACTGCGCAAGTATAAGAAAGCCGCGGGTACTCTCTCGAGGATATCCCTGGTATCTTTCCTGGCCTGTGCATGCACCGCATTCATCTGGAGGATGAATCCAAATCATCAGTAGAAGAGCAAAGGAGGCTTAACCCAAATCTAAAAGAAGTGGTGAAGAAAGAAATTATCAAACTCCTAGATGTTGGTGTTATCTACCCGACTTCAGACAGTAATTGGGTAAGTCCTGTACATGTTGTCCCTAAGAAAGGAGGCATTACAGTAATTAAGAATTATAAAGATGAACTGTTACTGGACATAGGATGTGCATCGATTATAGGAAACTAAATGCCGCCACCAGAAAGAATCATTTTCCTCTACCTTTCCTTGATCAAATGTTGGAAAGATTAGTCAATCATCAATACTATTGTTTTCTCGATGGATATTCTGGATTTTTTCAAATCCCTATACATCCAGACGATCAGGAGAAAATAACCTTTATGTGCCCTTATGGCACGTTCCCGTATCACAGAATGCCATTCGGTCTTTGTAATGCTCCTGCTACCTTCCAACGCTGCATAATGTCAATCTTTACAGATATGATAGAATATTTCATGGAGGTCTTCATGGATGATTTTTCAGTGCACGGATCTATTTTTAAATATTGCCTCAACAACCTATGCAAGGTATTGGCAAGATGTGAAGAAAAGAACCTTGTTCTGAATTGGGAAAAATGTCATTTCATGATTAACGATGGAATAGTTCTCGGACATAAAGTATCCGCTGCCGGCATAGAAGTAGATCGAGCTAAAATTGAGGTAATGACTGGTTTACCGGCACCCACGAATGTAGAAGACATGAGAAGTTTTCTCGGACACGCCGGATTTTATAGGAGATTTATACAGAATTTCAGCAAAATTGCTAGACCTCTCACAGCCCTGTTATGCAAAGAGGTTAAGTTTGACTTCACGCCGGAATGTCTTAAGGCTTTTGAAGAAATAAAGAAAGCCTTAATAACTGCCCCAGTTGTACAAGCACCGGACTGGAATCTTCCTTTTGAGATAATGTGCGACGCGAGCGATTTCGTTGTAGGAGCACTTCTAGGTCAACAGAGAGATAAAATAAACTCCACGCTATCTATTACGCTAGTCGAACACTGGATGACGCTCAGAGAAATTATTGTACCACAGAAAAAGAATTGCTTGCCGTTGTTTACGCATTTGAAAATTTTTGAACATACCTGGTCGGTTCAAAAGTCATCGTTCACACAGATCACGCAGCAATAAAATATCTTATGCAGAAAAAGGACGCAAAACCACGACTTATTCGATGGATACTTCTTCTCCAAGAATTTGATATGGAAATTAAAGAAAAAAGAGGGGTAGACAATGGTGTCACGGATCACCTTTCCCGAATACGAGTGGAAGATGATGCCCCGATCGAAAATTTCTTACCAACGAAGAATGTCTACCGTACGGACTCGTCACTCGTCGATCAAGTATCTGTCGCACCTGAATACCCATCGATCAATATCAATGATGATATGTCGATCGATACTCAGGTTAGTCAAGACAATTGCCATTGACATAGCGGTCAGCGTCGCTTATAACGCCTTGAATGCCAAACATGATTCCCCCAAGGATGAAAGCTTCGGTCGGGGGGTATGATATCTTGCATATTTACATGTTTTTAGCATCCATATCTTATGCATTTTGATCATATAAGTTAGGCATTAGGCATGTTTAGGTCCATTTTGCATTCATTTGTCCTTATCAGGTGTTGGAGTATGCTTTGGTGTGATTTGTGGTGTTTGGAAGCCTTATGGCCCCAAAAGAGATGAAGTATCATGTTTGGCCATGAAAAGAGAAGTCAAACCATGATCTGGTCAAGACAAAGATGAGCATGGACAGAGGTCTTAGAGATGTCTCCTGCTGCTAAGATTTTGTGGAGACACAGAAAATTGAGTTAGCTTTCCAATGGAAGCGGTTTCAAGTCATTTGGACCTGTATTGGAGAAGTTATGATCAATTCACTTGAAGCATGTCAGGATGACCGGGTAGAGACAGCCGGGTAGAGACAGCCGGCCGGGAAAAGGACAGATGGATGGAAGTGGTCCAGTCCGGGATGACTGAGCCTGGGACAGGTACCCGGTCGTTTGGCTTGTGCTGGAGGTGACCAGACCGGGTAGACAAGTCCGGGTTGGTGAAGCCGGACGGGAAGAGACGGATCAAGGCGTCCGGACGGCCGGGATGGATGAACCGGGGAACATAACCCGGACGGGCTGGACAGAGCACAAGAGCATGCACTGGACCAGGGAACACAGACCGGTTGGATGACCCCGGTCGGGAGAAGCAACACACGAGCAGGAAGAGGCTGGCCGGGTAGAAACGTCCGGTGCAAGCAGCCGGCCGGCTTGGACACGGCCAGAACTGGACGGCCGGGTAACCAGGACCGGGTTGGATGGCTCTGAGTCTCCCCTGACCGAATTTTAAGCTTCATTTTGATTGGCTGAAGACTTAATGACCTCATGGGCATTTTAGTAATTTTTAATGAAGTTTCTAAGGGCTTTCAAGCCTCCTATATATACTCTTGTAATCTCATTAAGAGATAGAACTTCTTTTCTCTCAAAAACATAATAAGATCTTGAAGAAAGTTTGGATCTTTGATCCTTTTTATCTCATTTCTTTTGTGTTTAATAGATTATCTTCTTCTCTAATCATGTTTAGCCTTGAATCATCATTGATTTTGAGGTTTTCCATGGCTATTAGTGAGTAGATCTATCTAGGGTTCATGGGCTTGGGAGACTAAGGGTGATTAGGTGTAGATCCAAAGTGTTTAGTGTTAGATCTATCCTTTCCTTGCATTGATTTGGTGTTCTTCAAGCTATATTTGAGTTGGCCTCTCAAACATAGAGCTATAGGCATTTCATGCCCGAAAGGTGTTCTATGAAATGCCTGAACCAACTCATCTATGCTTTTAGCTTGCTTTGCCTAAGGGATTAGTTGTCAAAGGAGCTAGGATTGCTATTAGACTCTTTCTCCATGTTTGCTTTGATCATTACAGCCAAAGGGATTTGGTGTACTTGGGTGATCATTGCAAAAGAGCATTCATCTAGTGATAGAGCTTGCTTAGTTTTGTTGTCTAGGCATAAGGAATTAGATTGATTGAAAAGTTAGCATCTTGGATTGAATCTTGATCACCCAAAGTCAGTTCCTTGTCCCAAGAACCCCTTGCCTCATTGAGAAAGAAAGTTCAATCTTTTATTGCATTTTTAATATTGTCTTAGTTTCATAATCATCCACTCATCTTGATTGCACTTAGATTAAGCATGAACTTGCATTCCCTTTGCATTAGAATCTCTTAGAATTGGATTGACATCTTGTATTCTACAACATTTGATTAGGACCCTAGAAAAGTCCTTTCATCAAATTGGCCGCTACAAGTTCTAAGTTGATTTTGACATTAGGATTTAGTTATTTGCTTGAGACTAAGTCATTTTATTTTATTTTATCTTGTGATATTGGTTCTTGCCTCTTCTATCTTTGACTTTCAGGTGTATGATCACAAGAAGCAGAGGGACATCTAACTTGGTTCCTACTGTTGAAGAGATTGCTGCACTTGAGAGGGAGATAGCAAGACAAAGAAGAGAAGTAGAGCAGGCTCATCTACAAAGGTTGGGGTTTGAGATGGAGAATCTTCCTCAAGATGGTGATGCCCTAGGGGGCACTGGTCCAAGAGCTGACAACATAAGACCACAGCACCAGCCACAACAACCACAGCGCCAAGCTAGAGCCATTGGAGCCTATGATCAACCACACATTCATGGTCATAGGTTGGGGATAAGGGAACCAGCTGTGGAGAACAACAACTTTGAGATCAAATCAGGGCTGCTGCATTTGATTGAGAACAACAAGTTTCATGGCCTTGCTGTGGAGGATCCCCTTGATCACTTGGACACATTTGATAGCTACTGTAGCTTGTCCAAGATTAATGGAGTCTCTGAAGATGCTTTCAAGCTGAGGTTGTTTCCCTTCTCTTTGGGAGACAAGGCACATCTATGGGAGAAGGCTCTTCCAAGTGACTCTATCACAACTTGGAATGAGTGCAAGAGGGCATTCCTAGAGAAATTCTTCTCTACCTCAAGAACAGCCAAGATCAGAAATGAGATCTCTAGCTTTCAGCAGAAGAACCTTGAGAGCTTTAGTGAAGCATGGGAGAGGTTCAAGGGCTATTGGTCTCAATGCCCACATCATGGCTTCAGCAAGGATAGTTTTCTTAGTACCTTCTACAGAGGTGCTCTACCAGAGTTCAGGAGCAGATTGGACACAGCCAGCAATGGGTTCTTCTTGGGCAGAACTGAGCAGGATGCTGAGGAGCTGGTGGAGAACATGGCCAGGAGTGACTCAGTCTACAGTGAGGAGCATGATAGGGCCAACAGAGGCACTGATGAAGATGATCCGCACACAAGAAAGGCCCTGAAATCTCTCCAAGAAAAGTTGGACAAGCTTCTTGTAGAAAAGGCTAAGCAAGAGCAGCTTAACTCCATTGGGAACCAGCAACAGAAACTGCCTGCTAGGACTACTGAAGTTCATGGTATAGAGGGTCAAGAGGAGCTGTGCTTCATCAATGCTAATGGCACATGATATAGGAAAGAGCCCAACTTCCAATGCCAAAACAACTACCAGCAAAGACCTTACTACAACAATCAACAAGGAGGTTACCAAGCAAACCAGCCTACTCAACCCCAAGGAAGCTCTTCTCCGGCTCAGGCCCCAAGTTCAAATTTGGAGTCCATGTTCAAGCAACTCTTAGAAGCTCAAGAAAGAAATGCTAAGACCATTGGTGATGAGTTCAAGAACATCCATGCTAAGATTGATGGCACCTATTCTGACCTCAACAACAAGTACATGCAACTTGCCACTCATCTCAAAGCTTTGGAGAGCCAGGTTGCTTCTATGTCTTCATCCTCCAAGAGCCCAATGGGATCTCTACCAGGAAAACCAGAGAAGAACCCTAAGGAGACTTGCAATGTTATCCTCTCCACTTCTTCAAGGATTGCGTTGAGTGATCATAAGAATGATGTTGATGAGATTGAGAGGCTAGTGCGTGGACATCAGATTGAAAATGATAAGAGACTGGTTGTGGCCACAGCTGAAGCTAGAGTTGTGAAGAGAGCTGATACGAAGGTTCAAGGAAAGATTCTGAAGATGATGAGCCTAAGGTTGAGACACAAGTTGAGAAGAGTGCTAACCCCAAGCTGAAAGAAGTCAAGGAAGAAGACAATGAGGTTGAGCTATCACCATATGATAAGCTCCCTTTCCCTCAAAGGTTCCTCACCAAAGCTCAGAAAAAAGTGGTCTCCAAATTCAGAAAAGACCTCAGTGATATTGGAGTCAAGCTTCCAGAGATCAGCAAAATGCATGCTGCTCATGTCCAAATGATGCTCATACATGACATTCTCACCCACCAAGCTAAAGTAGCTGAACTTTTGGACATCTCACTTCTGAAGATTGATCCACCAATCCCTCCCAAGTCCCTCCCTAAGCTTGAGTCTCAAGGGAAGTTCACCTTGTCTTGCTCCCTTGGTAAACTAACTATGGATGATGCTCTTGTTGATAGTGGTGCTAGTGTGAATGTCATCTCCTTGGATATGGTGCAGAGTATTGGGATTGAAAGCATGGAACCAGATACTCCTCCTCTCACCTTTGGGGATTCCTCTTCTACAACCCCACTTGGCATAATCAAGGACTTCCCCTTGAAGATTGGTTCCTGCACCATACCTATTGACCTCACTGTTTTGGAAATGGCATCTGAAGAGAGAGTCCCTTGATCTTAGGCACTCCTTTTCTCACAACAGTTGGAGCTTGCATTGACTTTCCCAACAAGAAGGTCACCCTAATGCATGTCAACAAAGCTGTCTCCTATCCTCTCCAACCTCCAATGGAATCAGACTATTGTGGGACAATCACTTGTGATGCACAAGCTGTTGAGAAGCCCCAAGATGAAGAGGTTGTTGGTAAGAAAGAAGGTCTTGATGGAGAGTGTTCTAAGGAGTTGTGTGGTGAGCACTTGGAAAGTGCTAAAAGGAGGGATGAGTGGAGCCTCAAAGGCCACTCATGGCAAGAAGAAGATGGTGAAAGAGCCTCATCCTCCACCTCTTGATTTGCTCCCACACACTCTCACTCTCCATCCAAAGAAGCTCATAGATGGTGTCATTGAGTACAAGATCAAGCACAAGGGTAGATCCACACCATTCTCAAGTGCTAGAGCCATCATCACTCCTCAGCTCCAAGATGACCCAATCAAGCTTCAAGAGCTTCCTCTCAGGTCCTCACCATCACACTTGAAGGTGGGAAGGATCCTCCTTCTCACTAGTTCAAGAGACAAGGTAGTCAAGCTAAGTGACTCAAAACAAGCTCACTTGGGAGGAAGTCCCATGGTTATCATTGTACATAGCTTTGCAATTTTAATTTTTCTTTAAGTTTTTAATAAAAGTGGTTGAGGTTTTCAGGTTGAGCCAAGCACTAGAGGAGAGAAGAAAGGTGATTAATCATCTGAGCCCTATGATTGCCATGTAGCAGCCTCCTCTAGTTGCTATGAACCAAGCCAGCTCCTAGCCCGACACCAAACACCACACCCAAACACCCTTCTTAGGTATCACTCCAACCCTTCGTGTATATACATTTGTTTTTGTCTTGTTGGGGTATCTCTTTCTCTCTTACTCACACAGAGACTGTGTGATTTAAGTGTGGGGGAAGTACCAAGTATTTGATCATGTTTGCTTTGTGATTTTGAGTCTCATGCATTGCATTGTACATTCATATTTGCATAGAAAATCCAAAAAATTTTAAATTTTTGAATCATGTAGATTGCATCACTTGCATCCTTAAGATTGAGCCTAGAGCATATAGGTTGCATTCATTTTCATATGGAGCATTGCCTTGTAAAGAACACTTCTTTGCACTGAATTTGGAACCCTAGATAAACATATCAAGTAGCTTAAGCATCTTTTGAAAGGCTTGCATGCTTTGAGCCTTGAAAACTCTTCGTGAAACTTGCTCGCTTGCTTGATATTGGCATTGTTCTTAAGACCAGCTCCATCCTGAACTTAGACTTGAATGAACTTAATTTCTCTTGCATATGGGCATTTGCATACTTGATCATGGATCTCATACACATTTGGGTTATCTTTTCCCCATTTTACCACTCTTTGTTAACCCAAATGGCACTCCATTACCCTTGAACCCTAGCCATTCTTTGAAGCCTACATTGATTTGTTTGAGTGAGGCCTCTTTTCTGACAGTTTGTCATGTGCAAAATCTTGAGAGTATTGGGGGCGACATGGATTTGTTCTCATCTCTTGCTAGCATAGGGTCCTCATTTGAGCTAGCTTCTAGGATGGTGAGTGGGGTTTTTGTTCCTTAATGGTCTATATTTTGGGTTTGGAATGTAACAATATTGAGATTGATGAACAAATGAGTATCATAAGAAAGAAGAACCCTAGGGACCTAAAATAAAAAGATAAGAAGCTCTTAACTAATGTTTTTGACCTTCCCCCTTCATATATATAAAAAAAGAAAAGAAAAAAAAAGAAAAAAGAAAAAAATAATAATATAAAGATTCAATAAGATAGTGGGGAAGGAAAAACTTAAAGAGTTAGAGTTTAGAATGTGAATAGAGGTCCTTAGAGGTTGAATCATGAGAAAGAAAATGTTCATTGGGTGAGTGATTTGAGTATGTCTTCATTTTGGGTTATGGGATGAACAAAAAGGGTGTAGATCTTGTAATCACTTAGGAATTGGGTAGAATGATGAGGATGAATCCATGTATGAATGAATTGCTCCTAGTCTTAGATAAATTTTGCATAATGATCAAGCTCCTTGATTTTGAGTGATTGCCACCTTGAAATGATGCATTGAAACCCCATTATCATCCATATTAGACAATTTGATCACCTAGCCAAATGATTGAGATCATGTGCCCATATGTGAGACTTCACCTTGTGTGTGTGTGTGTGTGAATCAATGTGAGGGCTGGTTAAGAGAACTTGTTGGTTGATAAGCATTGCATCTTGTGTAGAGGCATAAGAGTAATTGATAGGCCTTGTGAAGCTAGAGCATAATAAGAAAGTTTTGCTCATGCTATTTGCTATGTTTCTTTAGGATGTCAAGTTGAGTGCTATGAGTGTTTCTTTTGGCTTTGCTTCCATCTTTATGTCTCTCCTCCCTGTGTTTTGAAAAGATTACTTGAGGACAAATAAAGGTCTAGTGTGGGGGAGTTGATATCTTGCATATGTACATGTTTTTAGCATCCATATCTTATGCATTTTGATCATATAAGTTAGGCATTAGGCATGTTTAGGTCCATTTTGCATTCATTTGTCCTTATCAGGTGTTGGAGTATGCTTTGGTGTGATTTGTGGTGTTTGGAAGCCTTATGGCCCCAAAAGAGATGAAGTATCATGTTTGGCCATGAAAAGAGAAGTCAAACCATGATCTGGTCAAGACAAATATGAGCATGGACAGAGGTCTTAGAGATGTCTCCAGCTGCTAAGATTTTGTGGAGACAGAGAAAATTGAGTTAGCTTTCCAATGGAAGTGGTTTCAAGTCATTTGGACCTGTATTGGAGAAGTTATGATCAATTCACTTGAAGCATGTCAGGATGGCCGGGTAGAGACAGCCGGGTAGAGACAGCCGGCCGGGAAAAGGACAGATGGATGGAAGTTGTCATGTCCCCGATCCTGAGTAGAATCGTCTGGATGGACCATTATGCATGGAGACGCACCAGTCAGGTCATATGACCTAAAGACAAGTGTGTCTTGATCCAAGAACGTGGTTAAGGGAATCAGACAGCTGAGACTTAACCAAAATAGGATGGAGACAAGCTTAAAGGAGTTGGTCGAGTGTTTCGGTAGCTGGACGAGGTCTGGGCGAAGCTCGATCAGCTAGGTGAAGCTGTGATGTAGTGCATGATCAGAATGGATCATGGGAGAACTAAGTCTAGGTCTTGAAATAGACCAAGGGACTTAGAATGATTGAATAAGATAGAGATATCAAGTTATACAAGTGTTATGGCAGCTGGACGATGCGGGAAAGAAGCTCGGCCAGCTAGGTGAAGTGTAGTGCAGCTCAGTGTAGCTCACTGAAGTGTGTGTCAGCTCCCTGAGCTGGATGGACTAGCTCACTGAGCTGGATGGACTCAGCTGGGCCAGCTGGGGATCAGCTCAACTCAGCTAGACTGAGTGTCCAAGTCTTGGGCGGTTGGGACAGGTTCGGGTCATGGTCGGGCCATGTGGGTGAGCCATGTGTGCCATTGGGCTGGTGGGCTCTTGGGATGGGGCCAGGAGCTTACCATTCGTTTTGGGCTTGCTTTGGACATGTCCAAGGGTGGTTTGGCAAGCCCAGGACGTTCTGGTAACTGCCATAGGCGAATGGGTGTGATCTGGACCATTGATGAAATCAATGGCCAGAAATGAAACCGAAGGGATGCAATGGTTAGAAGTAACCATTCCTTCTTCTATAAAAAGAGGGCAGGTCCGTGCCTTTGCAGGCACGCCAGGCATTCATTTTACACCCTGAACCACAAAGAAAAACCACAGAAAAACATGGAGATGGTCGGATTCAACAATTCAAGACAGAGATGCAATCAAAGGCAGCAAAGAGGCAATTTTGGTGGGCAATCATGGGGAGGGTTATGAACGACCCTCTGGTGAGTTTTGATTGTTGTTTGCCACGCCATGGGCTTCCTCTACATCCATAGAAGACACGCAAATAGCCTGGAGAGAAGATAGGAGGCCGGATCTAACTTCTAAGGGCTGAGACAGCCTTGAAGGCAGATGTGTGTAGAAAGACAGTTCCTTGGACACTAAAGGGGGAAGTGATGCACGACCTTTGGGTGGTGTTTGATCATGGATGAACACATCTAAGGCTTCCTCTGTGTCCTGGGAACACACGAAAATGGTCAGAGGAGAAGGGAGAAGGCCAGACTCCACTCCCAAAGGCCAACACAGCCTCAAAGGTGGATACAGTGCAGAAACTGGTTCCATGGGAGTTCCATGGTATGGAAGAGAGGCACGACCATTGAATGGATCTTATCATTACTGTAAGTATGTGATAAGGGCTTGATGGAGGCATGCTCTTGAGGAGCATGGCCGAACCTAATAAGAGGAGGCACATGATCTAATAAGATCAAATATAAGGTAACAAATTTGATACTTACTTTCTTTTTTATGTTTATGTCTCTTGTGGTGCTGTTAAGCCAAGGTAAGGCAAGGCCCTTGAAGACCATATATTGTGATTTAAACTAAGGATCCAGGACCCTGAGAGGAGGGGCGGATCATTGTTGAACTACTTCATCCATGTGGGGTGATAGTTAGATGCTGTTCATTGGATAGTGATCCATGATGGTTCATGGTTTGATGTTGGGTTTGATCATGGTGTAAACCATGGATCCGACCCATTGATGAGACACATGGGGGTCCTAGTATAAGAGGAACCATGTGGAGTGCAATGTCCAATTCGTTTGGATCCAACAGCAAGCAATGGAGAGGAGTAAGACTAGTACTTGTTGGTGTGGACAACAAGTATTGTGATGGTGTGTTTATACAAGGAAGGCTGTGTGTAATCTGATCATGGGCAAGGATGGACGACCTGATCCATGGATGTTGGATCAAGGTGTCTGATCTGATTGATCAAAGGATGCACCGGTGGTAAGAGCAACACTAATCAGGTTCAGTGGGATATGGTTCCATGGCCGGTTAGGAAGTGTGAAGACTCATCAGTTCTGAGTCATGTGGGGTGGTTGGTTGATTGACTTAGGATCTGATGGGCTTCGTTAGTCCATGAAAGGACTTGGTTCCAGGGTAACACACGCCTGAGACATGGTGGTACTAAACCAGGCCTTGGCCGGTTCAGTGGAACTCTCCATGGCCTTGGTTGGGCAGCTAGGTCCGGATCTCACAGTTCTGGAGTGAATTGATGGGATCCGACCATGGATTCCTCTTAGTGAGGATTTATCATGATTTATCATGTTATTTGATTGGATTTATCAGGCCGGTTTGATGGTGGTCAGTTATGGCCGGTTTAGTCGGATTTGGCCAAATTCTATGTGAATTAGGCCGGTTCTGATCAATCTGATTGTGGATTCCTCTTAGTGGGGAATTATCAGTATTTGTCATGTATTTTAATTAATTTTTGGAGCATGTTTGCTTGAGGTCGTTTTTGCAGCTGAAGACTTCCCGAAGGTACTTAGTCTGTGGGGATGGTTGGCTGAATGACTAAGTACCAAAGGGAAGAGTTTATGCAGGTATATGGAGAGTTGGATGAGTGGACGGGGAGCTAGGCAAAGCTACCTCGCAGCTTTATCAGCTAGAGGAGAGTAGATGGAACCTCAAGTGAAGTGGTTTAGCTCAGCTAGCTGGATGAGCTAGCTAAACAGCTAAGTCAGGTTGGACAATGAGCTAACAAGCTCCGTGGATGTGGCAAAGGTATGATCTATCAATATTGCATAGATCTTGATAGAATGGTTAGGTGAATGGAACCTCGGATTTGGTATGACTTGGTCTAGGTTCAGGATCGACCTTGGAGCTAGCTGGCAGTTGTGTTTACTGACCAGTAGCTTAGGTGATCTGACCAGACAAGTGTTAGATTGGTTTTAGACCAATTATTGGTAGATAATATTCCGCTGTGCATAAGTTGAAAGGATCTAAGCTAGGAAATGACTAAGGTAGTCTTGAGCTAGGATCTGAGTTAGCCCTGCTATGGGCGATGTTTTAAATAAAGGGCAAAATTTTTAGAGGTTCGGTCAGGGTATGGACCGAGCGACGTGAGGCATCGACCGCGGCCTGAGAGGCCGGGTCGGGGTCTTACAGAAGTGGTCCAGTCCGGGATGACTGAGCCTGGGACAGGTACCCGGTCGTTTGGCTTGTGCTGGAGGTGACCAGACCGGGTAGACAAGTCCGGTTGGTGAAGCCGGACGGAAGAGACGGATCAAAGCGTCCGGACGGCGGAATGGATGAACCGAGGAACATAACCCGGACGGGCTGGACAGAGCACAAGAGCATGCACTGGACCGGGGAACCAGACCGGTTGAATGACCCCGGTCGGGAGAAGCAACACACGAGCAGGAAGAGGCTGGCCGGGTAGAAACGTCCGGGTGCAAGCAGCCGGCCGGCTTGGACACGGCCAGAACTGGACGGCCGGGTAACCAGGACCGGGTTGGATGGCTCTGAGTCTCCCTGACCGAATTTTAAGCTTCATTTTGATTGGCTGAAGACTTAATGACCTCATGGGCATTTTAGTAATTTTTAATGATGTTTCTAAGGGCTTTCAAGCCTCCTATATATACTCTTCTAATCTCATTAAGAGATAGAACTTCTTTTCTCTCAAAAACATAATAAGATCTTGAAGAAAGTTTGGATCTTTGATCCTTTTTATCTCATTTCTTTTGTGTTTAATAGATTATCTTCTTCTCTAATCATGTTTAGCCTTGAATCATCACTGATTTTGAGGTTTTCCATGGCTATTAGTGAGTAGATCTATCTAGGGTTCATGGGCTTGGGAGACTAAGGGTGATTAGGTGTAGATCCAAGGTGTTTAGTGTTTGATCTATCCTTTCCTTGCATTGATTTGGTGTTCTTCAAGCTATATTTGAGTTGGCCTCTCAAACATAGAGCTATAGGCATTTCATGCCCGAAAGGTGTTCTATGAAATGCCTGAACCAACTCATCTATGCTTTTAGCTTGCTTTGCCTAAGGGATTATTGTCAAAGGAGCTAGGATTGCTATTAGACTCTTTCTCCATGTTTGCTTTGATCATTACAGCCAAAGGGATTTGGTGTACTTGGGTGATCATTGCAAAAGAGCATTCATCTAGGGATAGAGCTTGCTTAGTTTTGTTGTCTAGGCATAAGGAATTAGATTGATTGAAAAGTTAGCATCTTGGATTGAATCTTGATCACCCAAAGTCAGTTCCCTTGTCCCAAGAACCCCCTTGCCTCATTGAGAAAGAAAGTTCAATCTTTTATTGCATTTTTAATATTGTCTTAGTTTCATAATCATCCTCTCATCTTGATTGCACTTAGATTAAGCATGAACTTGCATTCCCTTTGCATTAGAATCTCTTAGAATTGGATTGACATCTTGTATTCTACAACATTTGATTAGGACCCTAGAAAAGTCCTTTCATCAGGCTACACGCTGTCGATAGCAATCCGAGAAATCGACCTTGGTACGCTGATATAGTGAACTATTTGGCTGCCGATGTTGAACCGGAAGAACTCAAGGGTTATGCAAGGAAAAAGTTCTTGAGAGAAATTAGGAGATACCACTGGGATGAACCATACCTCTACAAACATTGCTCTGATGGAATATGTAGACGTTGTGTCACTGAAACTGAAATCTCGGATATTATATTCCAATGCCATGAATCTGATTTTGCTGGACAGTTTGCAACGTTTAAAACGGTATCTAAAATCATTCTAGCAGGATTTTGGTGGCCAACCCTGTTTCGTGATGCACATGCCTATATAGCAAAATGCGATAGATGCCAACGAAGAGGAAAAATCAGTAAAAGACACGAAATGGAGCAGAAATTTGTTCTAGAAGTAGAAGTCTTTGATTGCTGGGGGATCGACTTCATGGGTCCCTTCCCTTCCTCGCATGGAAACAAATACATCCTAGTTTCTGTAGATTACGTGTCCAAATGGGTTGAAGCAGTCGCTTCCCCAACAAACGACGCATCCGTAGTTGTAAAACTCTTTAAGAGTATTATTTTTCCTAGATTTGGAGTTCCTCGTGTAGTAATAAGCGATGGTGGCTCCCACTTTATCAATAAAGTTTTCGACAAATTACTTAAGAAAAACGGAGTTCACCACAGAGTAGCTACGCCCTATCATCCGCAAACAAGCGAACAAGTGGAAGTCTCAAACCAGCAAATCAAAGAGATTTTGGAAAAGACAGTAGGAATCTCAAGGAAGGATTGGTCTAGGAAATTAAACAATGCACTTTGAGCTTATAGGACTGCATTTAAAACGCCACTTGGGACAACCCCATTTCATTTGCTATACTGAAAATCCTGTCACCTACCAGTCGGGCTAGAGCACAAGGCAGCCTGGGCTATTAAATTGCTCAATTTAGATATTAAACCAGCTGCCAAAAGGAGGCTTGTCCAGCTCAATGAACTGGATAAGATCAGACATTTAGCCTACGAAAACTCGAAGTTATATAAAGAAAGGACCAAAGCCTATCATGAGAAAAAGGTCATTTCTAGGCATTTCGAACCAAATGATCAAGTGTTGTTATATAACTCTCGACTTACATTGTTTCCCGGAAAACTCAGATCTCGTTGGTCAGGCCCTTTCATGGTAATGGATGTCCGACCTTACGGAGCAATCACACTGATGAATGATAAAGGATTAGAATTTACAGTAAATGGACAACTTGTGAAACACTATTGGGCTAAACCGCCAATAGAAGGCCTTTGTGTTTGGGCTTTCCAACCCCTAATTAATCAGACCTAAAATCAAGCTAAAGACTAAAAATAACCGTTGAGTGGGAGGCAACAGAGACGAGAAAGGGTTTGCTAGAGGAATAGATGGTGACATCATCAGAGTTTCTAAAGACGACATCAAGAAACTGCTTCAAAGAACTTCAATGGGCGAGCGCTCTTACATCTGTCTACCGCTTGTTATTTCTGTGTAGACCCAGCTAATTTATCCAAATCGGCTCTGGTACAGATCTCTGAAGTCTGTATATCGATCGATGCAATAGGTTGTTCATCGGTCGATTTTTGCTTCTGCAGATTCTCGTAAAGCTTCTCGGGAAAGAGCTTCATCTGGCCGTCGATTTCAGTCAAACGCCTATCGATCGATGTGAGGTTGAGCTCGTTGATCGATGCAATCGATGCAGCCTGATAATCCAGTTGACGTTGGAACTTCTCAGCCTCCTGCTGCATAGTATCTATTCGTAGTGCGAGTTCCTCCACTTCTTTGTCTACTAAGAAGTGTATATCAGCAATTTTCCTCTCAACTGCTTTCAGACGAGTCAATCCTCCAAAAGGATTGCAAGGTGCAGCGGGGTTCATATCTGCATGTGCTTCATTGATAAGGCGAATAGATCTCCTTATCTCTTATGTGCAGATGCTTAGATCCCCTAGGTTGTGGAAGATGGGTTCACAGGTTTTGGTGAGTTTGCTGCTGAGACGAGCTTCTGCTTTCTTCATTTCTTTCCAGATATCTTCAAGAGACTCATCGACCTCATGTTTTGAGTAAGTGGTCGATGGTGCAGGCTTCATATCGATCGATGTGGATGTTACTCCGTCGATCGATATTGAACTTTTCTGGCTATGGTTCTGTGCGTTGCGAAGATCTTCAAGTTCCAGCTCAAGACGTTGAACCTTCTTGAGTAATCCCTGGTCTGCACTGAACATCCAGTTCATCTCACTGCGAAGCTTGTCTGTGGTCTCCTCTAAACTCTTTTCCATGGAGAGCTTTTTCCATTTGCGTTCTCCAAGTAGACCAGTGAACATCTCGTTGATCTCGTCTTTGGTGTAGGTTTCTTGCACCAATTCTCTTCTTGTAAATGAACTAGCGTGCTCTGCGGATGATTCATAAGACAAACGTCTAGACCAAACGTATTTCCCGTTTGTTAACGAGGTTGGAAGCATGGAATCTAGCATAGATGGGATGCATAAAAATATCAAAGCCATTTAGAGGCAGCTTGCGAGCAGACCTGCACCCTTATCATCGATCGACAGAAGAACCAGCGAATCGATCGATGGACTTCAACAGCCATCGACCAACATTTCAACAAGGGAATCGATCGATACCAGCTCCATCCACGACAAAATGATCCAACGCCTTGATTCAATGCAAGCGGAGCTCAGTGATCTTTCAGAACATCCCTACAAGAAATTAGGATGGCACGAGCTCAGCATTGAAGGTCATGAAGAAAGGATTCAAAGGATCACTGATGAGTTGATTGAGCTAAAGAAGAAACGAACCAGAGAATATGAAGCCACAAGAAGCCGATTTGACGCATTGTTCGGTGAGAAGAAGGATACAGAGGATACTTGTTTCCCAACAAGTACCTGGACTTCATCTCAGTAGCTCATTCCATCCAAAGTCAAGCTAGATGACTATAATCAAAGCGCTGAGTGGGAGGCAACCCACTGTTAGGTAGTTTTTCATTTCATTTTTATCGTTAGGATTTTAGTTTTCGTATTTTTTTTCTTTGCAGTTACGATTAGACGATTACCACTGAAATCGACCGACATGACACAGTCGATATCGATCGACATGAACCAAACAGTAGTGATCGACGAAGGTGACTCAACATCGATCGATACGCATCACGGTCAGGTATATCACTCTAACATTTTCGATATCAGTGTATTTTATTATTACCTATGCCTTCATGGACTGGTTATACGAGGACAGTGTATGATTTAAGTCTGGGGGGATGATTACTGATATTGTTTACCTTTTGATTTCATCTAAAAATGTCTTCAAAATGGTTTTTATTTAGTCAAGAAAGGGATAATGATAATTTAAATTTTCACTTTTTATCTAACCAATCTTTTAGGCACCATTCTTAGATTTGTTGATGCATAATGTACTATAGATGCTAAAATTGATCACCTATCAGCTATGACAACGCTTTCATTGATTGTCTGGAGGAACCAAAGCTGATTTCCAACCTAACCTGACATTCTTTGCTTGTCTTGGGGCTTGGTATACATGGGATCGGATGCTTCAAACAAGTCTGGAAGGTAAAACCTTGTGTAGATAATTTTATCACCCTCTCTCTCATTTTGAAATTAGATTTAATTTTATTCAGTTAAAAAAAATATATTAGCTTAAATTCATGTTCTAGGACTAGTTAGTTATTAATTAGGAAAGAATTGAACAGGGCTTGGCGGTTACCCCCTCAAGACTTGATTCATAAGAGTTCTATAGGTAAAGGGTTCGAACAGGGCTTGGTGGTTACCCCTTCAAGACTTGCTTTGCAATGAATCTAGGGTATAGGTCAAAAAGAAGTGAACAGGACTTGGTGGCTGCAACCATTAAGGCTTGATTCATGGAAGCTTGTCAATCTTGGTCAATGTCATGCAAATGAAAGCAGACTTGACTAGGAGAGAAATAATAGAGAGAGGATAGGAACTAATTTTTACCTGCAGGTCCAGATAATTGTTTGAGCAACCTTGCATCCTGTGATTGATACTCCCAAGGTAAAGCCTGCACTTTTATTTTTATGTACAGAAATGAAATCAGTAGAGGGTTAGTCAGACATGATTGCTAAGTTGTTGGCTAGATGATCAAGGTTGTTTGATTAGGATATTGCATTATGTACTTCTGTGATTGACAGACTCTTAGATATGGTTTGCAACAAAGTAGAGGTTATGATTTTAAGTTTGAATTTGATTTAGTCCCTGCTTTTCAAAACCTCTTTCATAAAGACTGCCTATGTGTTTGCTTGAGGACAAGCAAAAGGTTAAGTCTGGGGGAGTTGATATACCATGGATTTTACCTGTTTTTACCCATGGTATATGAGTGTTTTTACTACTATTATTTATGTTTTGGAGTCTATTAGGTATGTTTTCAGGTTCAGAACCATTTTGGAGAAAAGTGATGTTTTAGGTGTCTTTTTGGAGCTTAAAGAAGAGTTCAGCCGTGATCAAGACCAGAGGTCGACACCAGAGTTACACATCGATCGATGCACACTCTGTGCTATCGATCAACACACATTAGCCGAAGGACGATACATCGAGACCATAATCGATCGATGTATACCCTGTACTATCGATCGATGCTGAGGCGGCAGAAAGACAAGTTGGACCTGGCCGAACTTGAAGCCCAAGATATCACATTTTACAAGAATGCCCCTGACGAGTTTTTAACCTAATGAACTCATATTTATATGTGCCTAAGTGTTTTTGCAGAGATATAGTTTTAGAGTTACATAAGTTTATAGTGTTTTACAAGCTTTTACTACCACCTCTTTACCTCCTTCTTCTTCTACTCATTTTTTTTACTGTTTTCATTACTTTGCAAGTTCTCAATAAAGATTTATTCAGTTCTTTATTTGTTCTTATTAACAAAGGTTATAGGATTCTAGATCTAGAGGAGAGATCCAAAGATATTTGTGATTTGGACCTAAGTGTTCACCCTCTAATAGATCTATGAATTTCTATTATTACCTTGTTGCTATGAACTACTTAGCCATGTCTGAGTAGATTCATTTGTTAGATTTAGGGTTTAAATAGGATATGAGGGATTAGCCCCAACTTATAATTGCTATAGTTGTGATATTTATTGTTAGGATTGTTCATTAAAGCTTTTCTAGCTTAGCTACCTAGAACATGAACTTGGATTGCATTGTTTATTACATGCAATACCTGATAACATCCTAAACATGCTATGACCCTCTTGAGATATGCGAAAGCTGATCTAAGATCATGGTAAGCATTGTATCAACTCGCGCATAAAGCTTGCTTAGAGCTGTATCGATCGATACTCCTATAGAGTAATCGATCGACGTAGATAGAGGTGTATCGGTCGATATTCCTATCGAACCATCGATCGATACAGTCAGCAAGATAGCTGACCGCAAACACCATTTAACATCTAAGTAATAGATGGTCTAAATAATGCGAGAGCTGATGGATTCATTTAATAAGTGTTGAGCTCTGACATATCATGCAAGCAACTTGTTAGCCTTTATAGTATTTATAATCATGAATTCCTGAATACCTACCCTGAATCTAACTTCTTTCTTTATTGCTTTAAAACCAAATCCTTTCAACTGAGTAATCTTACCATTACTCAACAAACCTGAAATTTACTTTTAAACCCTTTTAAACCTAGCATAGTCACTAAGATTGCATCTTATTTGTACACTAGCTCTCTGTGGATTCGATCCCTAAGTACTACAACTGAACCTCTTATTTGAGAGAGTAACGTCACTCCTTAGGGTAATTTGAGTGATATCAGTTTTGATTGAGGACAAGTAAAAGGGTAAGTCTGGGGGAGTTGATAGGTCATGGATTTTACCCACTTTTGACCATGATTTACATATGCTTTTGGAATCATTTATATGCATTTGCAGTAGTTTTAAAGCTTTTATAGGTTCAGGTACTCATGGAAGTAGAATGAATGTTTCGGAGCATTTTGTAGCTAATGTGAGAGCCTTGCTAAAACAGGGAAGCGGTCAATGCTTGAAGAGTCAATTCGACCGACGGTCACCAATAAAAATCGATCGATGTGAATTCTTTGACATCAATCGACAGCGAAGCCATCCTAAAGTTAATAAGAATCTAGAAGATTTTAGGGTTTCACAAAGTTCCTTTAATTACATCCTAGGTCCTTGGCCGCCGATTAGGCTATAATATGATGGTTTTGTTTTACTTTAGAGGGAGACATGTTGAGAGACTTGCCTAGAGACTTTTCGACCTAGTTTTGGAGAGAGAGAGCTTAGGATTAGAGAGAGAAATATCTGAACTTCATAACAGAGAAGATCTTGAACTCCTTTGCTTTCATTACTCTATTTATTGTTTCTCTTGCTTTTCATTTATTTAATTATTACTCAGACCATCATGACCATGCTCTTTATGAATATGTCTGAGTAATCCTACCGTTAGATTTAGGTTTCTCATAAGGTAGACTATTTATTGCTAATATGAATTGCTATTACGGTGTTTAAAATATATTTCTTCATCTAGTTGTTCTTAATGCTAATGTTTAGGATTGATCACCCTGACTTAGATTTTAGGATTAGTTTGGATAAGTGATAACTTAACCAAATACCTGAAACTCTAACTAGTATGATCTAACCAAACTAGATACGCACAAAAGTTGTTCTAGTAAGGTTAGAGAACCTTCAAACCCCAATCTTAAAGCTCGCTGATATCAATCAAATTATCCTAAGGAGTGAATTACTCTCTCAAATAAGAGGTTCAGTTGTAGTACTTAGGGATCGAATCCACATAGACTCTAGGATTACACAATAGATTCATAGTCTTCGAAATAAAGCTAGATGATTAGTTTTTAAGCAGAAATAAAATGGTGAACAAGGTAGTTGTTCGATTGGTTTGAATTGAGGTTGTTAACAGATATGGAATGGCTAGATTCAGGTATTTTCTTGGGTGTGACAAGTATGCTACTTGATCTGCATAATTAAGGGTTTATAAAAATTTATAGTTCTTGAACTCAAACTCTTAGGTACAATCGAATAGATTGCCTACAACTAGATCTCGGATCTCAACTGTCGTTCGATTATCACGAGAAAGTGTCGATCGATATTCGAACGGAATATCGATCGATACACTTTTCACTATATCGATCGATTTGACGATTGTCGCGTCGATCGATATTGCTTCTAGCGAGCCTTAATATCGGGTTTGATGGGTTCTCTAATCTTACTAGAGCAACTCTCGTCTGCACCTAGTTAGATTAGATCATGCTAGTTTAGTTTCAGGTATTTGATCAAGTTATCACTTATTCCAAATTAATCCTAAGATCTAAGTCAAGGGTGATCAATCCTAGACAATAGCATTAAGATAAACTAGATGAAGAACCATACTTTTAACACCCTAATAGCAGTTAATTAGCAGTACATTAATCAACCTTATGAGAAACCTAAATCTAGTAAAGAGATTACTCATACATATTCATAAGAGACAAAGTCATGATGGTCTGAATAATACTTAAAACAATAGCAAGAGAAACAATAAAACAAGTAATGAAAATAAGGAAGTTTAAGATCTTCTCTGTTATGAAGTTCAGATCTCTCTCTCCAATTCTAAGCTCCTCCCTCAAGGTAGCTAAGCTTCTCTCCAAACTAGGTCTCTAAGTTCTCTAGGAAAGTCTCTCTTTTGAATAATACAAAACCCTCTCTTATAGCCTAACAGACGGCCAAGGACTCAAGATGAATTAGTTAGGGCTTTTGTGAAATTTGAAATCTTCTAATTTATCATCAACTCTCGGGTGGCTTCACCGTCGATCGATGGCAAGGAGTGCACATCGATCGATTTTTATTGGTAACCGTCGATCGATATGATTCTTCAAGCACCGACCAATTCTTGTTTTAGCAAGGTTCTCACATTAGCTCCAAAATGCTCCAAAATGGCCATCTTATGTCCATGAGTACCTGAACCTGTAAAAGCTCATAAAAGACTCTTAAAGCATATAATTAATTCTGAAAACGTATGTAGATCATGGTCGAAAGTGGGTAAAATTCATGAGCTATCAACTCCCCCATACTTACCTTTTTGCATGTCCTCAAGCAAAACAAACATGCAGTCTCTCCGAAGGAGGTTTGAAAACAACTCGGACTCATAAAAATCTTTTACTTAGAATCTTCACCTCTAAATTGTTGCAAGCCACATCAAATACCTCCTAACTACAGAAGTACTTTATACAGTATCCTAGCTTAGCAACCAAAATCATCTAGCCAACAACTTAACAAATCCTGCCTCACTCACCCCTCTCCTAATCTCATTTCTTTGCATAAAATATAAGTGTAGGCTTTACCTTGGGGGTATCGATCACAAGATGCAAGGTTGCTCAAACAAGTATCTGGACCTGCAGGTAAAAAGAAGTTCCTTTCCTCTCTCTCTCTCTCTATTTATTTCTCTCCTAGTCAAAGTCTGGTTTTATTTGCAAGACATTGACCAAGATTGGAAAGGCTTTCATGAATCAAGTCTTAATGGTTTTAGCCACCAAGCTCTGTTCACTTCATTTGGACCTATATCCTAGGATCCTTTGTGAATCAGGCCTTAATGGTTGTAGGCACCGAGCCCTGTTCGAACCCTTTACCTATAAAATCCTTATGAATCAAGCCTTAATAGTTGTAGCCACCAAGTCTTGTTCGAATTCTTTTCCTAAGTAAATATCTAACTAATCCTAATGAAAAATTAAAAAAAAAAAAAAATTATGGAAACTAAAAATTTAAATCTAAATTTCGAAATTTGGGAGAGAGAGGGTAATATATCTATCTACATAAGGCTTTACCTTCCAGACATGTTTGAAGCATCCGACCCCGTGTATACCAAGCCCCAAGACAAGCAGATGTAGTCAAGTTTGGTTGGAGATCAGCTTTGGTTCCTTCAATCATTCATAGCAAGTGTGGTACTAGTTGACAGGTGATCTACTTTAGCATCTATAGTATATTCTGCAGTCAACAAATCTAAGAATTGTGCTGAAAAGTGGTTAGATAACAAGTAAAGATTTGAAAAAGTTCATTGTCCCCTTCTTGACTCAATAAAAGTATCTCTTTTTTTTTAATAAAGCAAAATGAAACATGAAGCAAAATAAAATACAAAATTAGTAACTACCTCCCCTAGACTTAAACAACACTGTCCCCAGTGTTATTTGGTCTAAGATTGGTTTAGAAAATAAAACAATGCTGGATAATGAGATAAAGTTTTCGTACCTTTCTGTCTCTTCCGTCGGTCGATGCTCTAACCTCTGTATCGATCGACACAGTGGCTGTTGTGTCGATCGATGACGGAAAGACAAGAACGTTCTTTTTCTAAAGTAACGTGTCATCCTTGTCTCTCTCATCAAATATGAGTTACCGGTAATCTAAGTTAGCTCTGTTAGACAATTAAACGCACGTTATCCATAAGAAAATGAATAGTCTCAAATCATAGCATGCAGAAAAACAAAATAGTCTGAAACAAAAATCCATTAACCGAAAACATAAAAAGAAAATAGTTCATAGAGATAAGGGATAGAAATGTGAGGACAAATCACTGTCCTCGCTGGTCTCGTCGATGTCCTCTGATGAGTCACTCCGGTTCTGGCGAGACGGTCCTGCTGCTGATGGTAACCTGGCCTTGACGCTCCTCCTGCTCGAGGAACGACACCTTGACACCCTGGCCCAGATGGCCTGAAGAGCGTCCACGACTACCCTATGAAAGTCTCCACGGTCGTGCATCGGGATGTCCGGTATGATCGGGAAGTCGGGAAGTGATGCCTCTGACAGGCCCTGAGTGTCAAGTGCTCGGCGGACTCCTGGAGGTCTGTGTGGCATGTCCGTGAGGTTACGGAGAAGGCGGGGGTCTGGCTCGAGCCAGAGGCTATGAATCTGCCCGGCAAAGTCTGTGGTGTGCCTGTGTGGCAGCTGCAGCAGACGTATCTGGTCCTCTCTCCTGAAACTCCAGAAAAGGTTATCCTTAAGCCATCCCGAGTGAAGCAGGTGTGCCTCGTCCAAAAAGCGTCGGGTGGTCATGGTGGGGCCCTCGTCCAAACGGAAGCCTAAATTCCTGAAGATCGGTGTCAGCAGGCTCCCCACTGTCTCCGTCTTCTTGTTTGTTCCCGTGAAAGGCTTCATTTTGAGCCCCACCAGATGCTCAGCAAAGAGGGCTCCCAGGTTAGGCATCACTACCTCGTTGTCCGCATCGAGATAGCTCAGATCAACCAAGCCATTCACTGCACCATAAAGAAGTGTGAGCTCCTGTATCCTCACCTTGTTGGGCTCCATCTTGCACAACAGAGTGTTGGCAAGAACCCTCATGAAGTAGCACAGGGTGGGGTGATGAATGTTCTCCTGGGTGGCTGAACCGGTGCTCCATGGACTCGTACCAAGTATCCCCCAGAACTCAGGTAATCCGGGGAAGTCACGGATGACGCTGGCAGTGGCAGTGGGGTCGGAAAACCTGTAGATGTCGCAGAGGTCGGTGATGGAGATCTTGTATCTGATACCTCTGGCGAAGATGGACAAAATGACGTCTCCTGCATCCCTCGCCCTCGGGTTACTATAGGTGAGCTGGGCTGTGGCCATGAACTGTCTGACAAGAGAGACATGGAGGTCGTATGAACGAGTGGCCATGGAGCTGAATCCCAGCTGCCCGATCATGTCGGTCAGATCCGACTCAATCCCGAGCCTCCTCACGCTAGCCTGATCGATGAACCGTGTGGGCTTAATGGAGACGTCCAGCCATGCATTATAGAACAGGCTGTCGTAGTCGTTCCACGTCTCCATGAGTGCACGGTGGGTGCATTTGCGGCTCTTGACCGCTTCCTTCGGGTTTGTGAAGGTCTCGAAGGTAGCTATCGGGGTCTTGTCTTCCCGAGGCTAACTCTCTATTTTTTGTCAGCTTGCGGAGACAGAGATGGAGATGATGGAGGTGATTTCCTGGAGGTACCAGCTTGGTCAAGCGTCCTCTTCGTCCTCCTCTCTCTGCTGCGGTATCTGTGTGAACTCATCTGCAAACAAACACAAAAGAAGGTTTGAAGTCAGTGAATGGGTTCGCTACGATTGATATCAATCGATATATATTGCTTGCTATCGATCGGTATGTAGGCTGAAGAATCAATCGATTCTAGTAACGTCGACCGCTGCGACAGATATCAAATCGATCGACATCGAGTCGCAAAACCTGCAAAAAATCACTTAACGCAAATCGCATTCTCAAGGCTCAAATAACATATCAATCGGTTCATAGAGCTTATTCTAATCATTTTAACAACCTAAATTGTCCAAAATCAATCCCAATTAAGTGTTCTAGTAATTTGAAAACTCAACTCTACAAAATCCCAAAAATAGAGAATTTTGAAGTCATACCTGGTAGATCTGTTGAATGAGTGAATGAAACAGATAGATGAGTGAAAAACGAGTAGATTAGGGCAAGAAACGGAGAAAATCCGTGAAGAATCTAGAGAGAAAAAGAGTTTGTTGGCTTGCTAGGGTTTTTTGCGATTTGTGGGAGAAAGAGGCGGATCTCGAGTTAAATAAGGCTCGTCCTCGACAACTCCGCATCGATCGATGTAGACGTTAGTGAATCAATCGATTTTAAAGCATCTCCTTCCCTTTTTTTTTTAATTATTTTATTATTTTATTATTATTATTATTTATTTTTTATTTTTTATAAATAGTGAAATTGCACAAATAAAAATCATCAAAAACGGACGTAAATATATATCTCCATTCAAAACCCATAAACATAGTTTTAAAAATCGTCCTTTTAAATCTCTCTTAATTTTCATCAACAATTACTTTTTTACACAAGCCGAGTTATACACTTATTTTTAATAATATTCCAGTAATAATTTCATCAAAAACACACATAAAATATACCTTAAATTCATAAACACAATGTTCAAATTCGTCCATAATATCTCTAAATATTCATGAAATGTTACATTTTTAACATTACCCATCATATACACTATATTTAAATGATATTTCTTAAAAAATTTCATCAGAAAAGTACATAAAATATACCTAAAATCAATTAACACAGTATTCAAAATCGTCCATAAAATCTCTAATTTTTCATGAAATCTTATATTTTAAACATTAGTCATGATATACAATACATTTACATGATATTTCTTAAACGTTTTCATCAAAAACGGAATTTAAATACCTGTTTTAGAAACTTCAAAATCACCTATGGAGAATGGAGAAGAAGAGCTGTGCGATGGAGCGAGGGAGCTGTGGGAGAGAGTGAAGACATGCGGGCCATCTTCCATTTCAGTAGTTAAGGTTGTCTTGTGGGCCATGATGGGGGTTGATTTATTTAATTCAAGATTTAAATGTATTTATGAGGTGGATGAGGGTATAATAAATAAATGGAATGTTAGTTCAGGATTTGCAAAGACAAAAGGTTATTGAGAATAGGGAGAGGATATGGAGAATAGTTTTTTCCATAAGGACGTTTGAGAATAAACTCCGGGTTTCTTCTGCTTAAACCTTGTGTTTTCGAATGTGTTTCTAATCCTTTGCTTAAGCATTGTGTTTTCGAATGTGTTTTGAAAATATTAGGGTTTCTTCTGCTTAAACCTTGTGGTTTCGAATGTGTTTCTAATATTTTGCTGAAACCTTGTGTTTTCGAATGAGTTTTTTTGGGTTTTATCGTCTTCTTTATATATTTGATCTAATTTAAATTTTTCCTTCAAGTTGATCCAAATTTATGCTGATTTCATTTTTATTGGGGCGAGTTTTGTTTATTTAATGGATTTTATATAAGGGATGTAATCTATCTCCGACAATAAATCTCTTCTTAATTCGTTGGGAAATACGAAGCCGATCTCAGTAAATTTATAAGAACGCTTCTTAATTTTTTTTTTAATGTTTATCTTCCTAGTAAAGTTGAGTTTCCATCTCGGTATATGCATGTAACTAGGTGTTTTCATGCAACTATGTGCAATGATAAACTTTTAGAAATTTGAATGATATTTAAAATTGAAATTATTAATATTATATATTTTATTATTTTGACCAATATTCAGTATAAATGTGATTTAATTAAACATAAAATTAAGATAAAAATAATTTTGTTTATTTTAAATTGTATTTAAGAAAATATATGTATATATTTAAAATTATAATCTTAGAATTTTTTTAGGGCAATTCTCCATAATAGCATTTTTGAAATTTTTATCTCCAAAATAGCACTGGAAGGGAAAAGTCACAGAAATAACCTTCATTGATGAAAAAAGTATCCATAGTACCCTTATTTTTTATTTAGTAAAATAACTGAAAAAAATCACAAACCTCTCTTCTCTTCGACGATCTCAAACGACGGCGATTGTCCTCCGTTGGCTCCGATTCTCTTCCACCGGCTCCAATCTCGTTCCATCATCTCCGGCGAAGAAGACTGACATCATATCCGACGAAGCGCACGAAGATTCGACTCTCCAGCGACGCCATTTTGGTATGATTCCTCTTCTTAGGGTTTTCTAACTGAAATATGGGGATTTCGATTTGTTGTTCTTCATATAATAGATCTGAGTTTCTTTTGTTGTTCTTAGTTCAAAATTACAAAGAAGAATCTCAGAAAAGCTTCATTCCCAAAGAGTTCGTGAGCTTTCCCTTTGGTAAGCATTTTGAATCTTTGATGTTCTTAGCTCTTTTGCTGCTAATCTGTCCAATATGACATTGCTTCAAACCTGTGTGGTGTGTGAGTGTGTTTTAGTTCTCTTGTTCCTCTAAAAGTTATAATTTTTCCTAGTTAAGAACACACACAAAAGTTATAGCTTTTTCTTGTTTTTGTTAATCACTAGTGTATTGTGTTGACTCGTTAGACTGCTAAAGACAAAGCTCTCTTGCGTTTGTTGTCCAGCGTTTGAAAGGTCCTTGGAATTTGGGTGATATTATACTGTCTGAAAACTGTGTGTGTGAGATGAGCCAGTAGAGTTTGTTTTGTGTTCTTATAGATTATCATTGTTACATTAGCATCATATAAACTATAAACTATTGTTTTCTTAAGGCTTTTTTTTAAGTACACACAAGCTAAGCTTCTGCGATGATTCCATTTACTCTCTTTCTCTTATTAGTTGCTATACAAAGTAAGACTGTGATGAGTTTGCTTGTGAAAACTTGTGTGTTTTTTTTTCTTTTAGTTTCTGGAAAGAGTTTCATAGTTTCAAGATAGCCTTCCAAAAAATTCGATACTAGAAAATTTGAACTTTTTTTGGCTTGGTGACGCAGGACAGGAACAGCATGGGAGATTCAATACCTGAATTACTAGCTCTGCTTGAACTCAAGCATCCTATTGGATCAGAGCCAAAGCCAAAAGTGACAATAAACCAATACTCAACCGCTGCTTATATCAAGACTGATCCGCCTATTATCAAGTCAGAAGAGTTTGACAGAATCCGAAGGACGTTTATGGGACCTCTTATCAAGCTAGCTGATAGGACTTTAAAGATGTGCAATTTTCAGCGAAGATGGTCCCATTGATTCTCACAAGGAGCATCAAAAGTGTGAAGAAGAACGAATCCTGGTTTCAGTTTGGGGCTCACCTGCTGTGTTTCTCAATAAGAGAATTTCACATGGTTACTGGTTTGAAGTGCAGTGGGGAAGAAGAAGAAGGACCAGAAGAGGGAGAAGAAAACCAGGGATATGAGTGGGACTTCCTAAAGACAACTACTCATACGCTGAAGGACGTGGATAGACAGCTCAGAGGTACAAACGAGGAGTCACATGATGAGAGATTCTGCCTTGGGATGCTACTATTGATCGAGAGCATACTGCTGCAGAAGAACCTAAGAGCGACGAATTTCCCTTTGGCTTATGCGAAAAAAGCACGGAATATTGAGAGTCTAATGGCATATCCATGGGGGAGAGAATCATACAAACTGCTGAACAAATCAGTTAACAACGCTGTGGACAACCACTTGGAGAAGAATAAATTTGAGTTGCAAGGATTCCCATTGGCCTTCCACCTTTGGATACTGGAGTCTGTACCTCTTCTACAATCTCAGTTCAATAAGATGATTCCTATGCAGCGGGTTCCACAGCCTACAGTAACGTACCTGTGTGAAAAATACATTAAGACAGATGCTCCATCGCTGGAACAAGTTACAGCGTATGAAAATGATGAACAAGTAAGTTTTTACAATTGTCTTGTTTCTGTTTATTTTTCTTCTTTTTAAAAACTAACTGATTGGCTTTTTACTTATTGGTTTTAGCTGAAGGTCACATGCATTCTACCTCCTATTCCCCATGATCCAGAAGATGATGTTTCCATGGGAGATAAACATAGTGATGTTTTGGAATGCGTGGCAGATATCTCAAAGAGAGGGTACAAGTTTAAAATTCACAATTGGGTAACTAGGACCGTGGACGTACATGACGCTCTATTTGAGATGACAGGAGCACTTGTGATGGAAAATTTTGATATAGTAGGCCAAGCTTCTACTTCCAGCGATGAGTCAGTCATTGCAAAACACAACAAGATCGCTGAAGTGATGGAAAAGAACTTTAAGATCTTGAAGGACCGACTGTTTTTTGTGGAAGAAGAGAACATGGACCTTAAAGCCCGTGTCTCTGAGTTGGAGGGAAATCAGAATGTCCCAGAGGTAAATGTTTTTTTGAGTTTAAAGTTGAATGTTTTTGTCTGTGACTGTGTCTTATATTATTATTTTTTGTCTTGTAGGTTGCTCCACATACCGAGGCTCCAGTTTTCTCGACCGATGTGACACAACAGGTAAAAAGCTTAGAAAATCTAGTTTTTACATTTTGAACATGTCCCATGGATTAAGCTCCCGTTTTCAATTTCCCTTTTCATAATTTTTGGAAGGTTTTGAACATGTTTTGGAATGTCTTCATAATCTTGTTTTTGCAGGAGCCATTGGATGGATCACACGCATCTCCACTGTCTCAACAGGTTGAGACTCAGGTTTATTTGTTGTTTTGAGTTTAAAGTTGAATGTTTTTGTCTGTGACTGTGTCTTATATTATTATTTTTTGTCTTGTAGGTTGCTCCACATACCGAGGCTCCAGTTTTCTCGACCGATGTGACACAACAGGTAAAAAGCTTAGAAAATCTAGTTTTTACATTTTGAACATGTCCCATGGATTAAGCTCCCGTTTTCAATTCCCCTTTTCATGATTTTTGGAAGGTTTTGAACATGTTTTGGAATGTCTTCATAATCTTGTTTTTGCAGTAGCCATTGGATGGATCACACGCATCTCCACTGTCTCAACAGGTTGAGACTCAGGTTTATTCTCCTAACTCGACACAACATGTATGTGCTCAAGGAACTGTTTTAACAAATTGTGTGTTTAGAAGCAATGTTTGGAAGCTCGTGTACATTTTCATGATGGCCTTCCTGTTTTTTTGCAGATTGAGAAAGAGCCATCGAATCAGACACCTGCTGCCCAGACTCAATTTTTCTCCACTAATGTGACACAACAGGTAAAAAGCTCAGAAAAACTTGTTTACATTTTGACCTTTCAGGTAATTTTTGGAAGGTTTTGAACATGTTCTTGAATGCCATCCTGATGGTTTTTGCAGGAGCCATTGAATGAATCACCTGCATCTCCATTGTCTCAACAGATTGAGACTCAGGTTTATTCTCCTAACTCGGCACAACACGTATGTGCTCAATGTACTGTTTTAACAGTTTTTTGTGTTTAGAAGCAATGTTTGGAAGCTCTTGTACATATTCATGATGGCCTTCCTGATTTTTTTTTTTTCAGATTGAGAAAGAGCAATTGAATGAGACACCTGATGCTCATATTCAAGTTTTTTTCTCCTAATGTGACACAACAGGTATATGCTCAAATGAACTTTTTAAGATTTGGAGTAAACTTTTGTACATATAAAGGCCTTTCTGATTTTTTCAGAAAGAAATAGAGCCATCATTGGATGAGACGCCACCCAATCCTAATCGAGAAGAAGAAAACCTTGACGATGAGGTAATATTTATCCTTGAAACTATAGTTGAATTTTGGGAGAGAAACTATTGGTATTTGTATCATTGTGAACATGTTTTTTCCTGGATACTACCGATCATTTGACTGAGCTCATTTCATCAATTGCTGGTCAATATAAAAATTCTGATGTAAGAAAACATCTTTAACTGTAAAAAATCTTTCATAACTACAACTTAAAATTTTAATTTATTTCTGCAGGAAAATACAGAAGTTTTGGATAACACACCTGCCTCAACAATGTCTACACCAATTTTGATTAATATCAGAATGCTAATGTAAGAAAGTATCTTTAATAAAAAAGTTTATTTTTCTACATAGATCTCTTAAAGTTTCTTTTTTTGGTTTTAAAGGATGAGACACAGACTGGAACTCAAGTTCTTCCACCTAATGTGACACAACAAGTATGCTTGTTTTACATTTTTTGGAGTTTTCAATTTATTTAGGAAGCTATTGTAAATATTCAGGAACGTCTTCCTGATTGTTGCAGCAAGCATGTCATGATTTGTTCTAATTGTTGAAATTCATTCATAACTCTTACAGGAGAATACACAGGTTGCGTATAACACATCTGCCTCTCCAAACTCTTCACTAATGCTTGATGAAAATCAAAATGCTGCTGTGGTAAGAAAATTATATTGAAAATGTTTGTATAATATCTTTCTATTTAACTAACTCTTGCAATTTCCTTTTGTCTTATAGGCTGAGACCCAGACTAGGACTCAATTTTTCTCCCTTAATGCGATACGACAGATATATGCTTGTTCTTCTCTTACACTTGGAGTTTTTCAAGTAGTGTAGGAAGATTTTGTACATACTCATGACTGCCATTCTGATTTTTGCAGAATGAAACAGAGCCATCATCGAATGAGGCGCCATCCAAGCCAAATCAAGAAGAAGAAAATTGAGACGATGTGGTAATATTTATTCTGAAAGGTGTAGTTGAATGTATTTTGGAAGAAAAACTCTTGGAATTTTATGTCACTGTGAACATGTTTTTACAGGATACTACATAGCCTATGACTGAGATCATTTCCACATACATTTCGGAGACAATGCCCCTTAGTCAACAAACACAGCCTCTAACTAAGACAAGTCCTATACATTTTTCAGAAACAAAGAAGGTATGCCTCAAGTTTAGTTAATCTTTAATTATTATTCGACCAATATCAAACAGCTGATGTTACTGAATCTACATTTTCATAGGCTGAAGAAAGCAGGCTTCCAACTCTCTTTGAAATTGGCGCAGATGTGGAGATTGCGTCTACTGATGACACTACTTGTCAAAAATGGTATCCAAGAAAGGTGGTTGATCTGAATTTGTGTGATGGGGTAGAGAAGGTAATAGTTGAGTACTACTGTACACTGTTTGCAGACAAAAAAAGAGAGTTCAGAGTACTATAACCACCGACAAAATCCGTCCTGCACCACCAACTAGTGACCAAAAGGCTTTTGAGATGAGTGATAATGTAGAGGGGTTTTACAAAAACGGATAGAGCAGCGGACAAGTCAAATTGGTACTTGGTGATAACACGTATTCTGTCTATCTCAATATCTCTATGGAAACAATTCAGTTCGAACCGTCACATTTTCGAATTCATAGATAATGGATGGATGGAGTCTGGAAGATGGCAGATGAGGTATAAAACATATGACTTAGACAAACTTGAATTGCAATTCACGTGAATTATTTGATATACGTTTTCTCTTTATTTTTTCCAGATGAAAACAGGTTACTTCAAAGGACCGGAGACGCAGAGCCAGAATCTTAGTCAACAAGATCATGTTATAGAGGTAAGAAATCAAATACAGTATAATCCTTGTACATTAATTTTGGAATGCGTTCATGAATAAAGAGAAAAAGTTCCTAACTTCTAACTTTTTTGTATTTTTATTGGTTTGACTAAAGGAGAAGCCTAATAAGAAAAGGAAAGCTGCTGGCTCATCACAAGAATCAAGAAAAGATACTGTTGTCACTTTCCTAACACGGAGCGAGAGGGTGCCTAAACGATCAAGAGACACAAGAACTCCATTCAAGTCAGAGATGAATCCTGCTTTAACTGTAAAATGTGAGATTATACCTGCAGTTGATCTGTTTTCAACTCCTGCGGTTCATAAGCTTCAACGACTTCAAAATTGGTTGACATCAACGGGAGGCATACATGGAGTGTAAGCATGTTTCTGTCCTTGTATATATATTCTTAATTTTTTATAAGAGTTTTAGCTGACACTATTATTTTTTTGTCAACTACATGATCAATAAGAATGTCACAAGAAATTTTTTTTTCCAATACATTGAAAACGAAGGAAAAGATCTCATGGCCGTGGTAATTTGTTGAAAATGTACTTCATTATCCTGAATAATTCTTTGACATATTGTATTTAGCTTTTTTTCTTGCAGCACATAGAAGGAGCGTTTGCAATGCTAAATTGCAGAAGAAATGAGAATGCTGCTTGGTTCCACAATAACAAGATTCCAAAAGCGTACTTTCTACCTACCACATTCTTCCCGATGTTGGGGTACTATGTTGATCTTATCGACAAACGTCCAACAGAAGGTAAAAAGATATTTGCGGATGGTCAAAGAGAACCTGTGAGAGGGGAAATCTATCCAAAGAAGAAATGGGGGGGGGGAAGATGTTGAAGTTCTCTACGGTGTTATTCCTGGAAGATATGGAAAACACTAGATTGGATGGCCGTAGACTCGAAGAAGAGAACAATCACTCTCTATCATTATGGTCTTCCAACAGAAGACAAAAACATTGATATTCCTCAAATAGAAGAGTTGGCAGGTAAAAATCTTTGTATGCAATTGATACTATCTTGATCTTCCAAAACATGATTGCTCAACTAAAATGTATGAATTTGTGTATTTGACAGTGTTGATTCCTGCCCTGATGATGGAAGCTTTTGGTGAAAAGGTTAACAAAAAAAGAAGTGGTTTCATTTAAAGTTGAGAAAGCATAAGGTATACCAGAAAAAAATTCTAGTTTCAACTGCGGTCTCTTTGTTCTCAAGATGCTCGAGTGCCACTCATTGAAAAAAGAGGACATGTCAAAGATTAACGATGACAATACACTTGAGTTGAGGAGAAGCATGTCTTGTGAGATCTTCAACGAGTTTGTGGATGAAAACTTTGGACAATGAGAAAGATGTTTGAAACATTTTTCGTTTCAGTTAAGAATGTTAACTTGTTTGTGTTCTTGTAGTTTCATATGAAGATTGCAAAGAAAATCAATTAAGACCTCTATTTCATTTGTGTTGGTTTCATATTTCTGAATTTAACAAGAAAGCATGTTACATATTCCGGATGACTTTACAAAACCAAAAAAAAAAATAGAAAAAGGTTATAGATTTTGGAAAACATTTGGAAAATTCTGGATGGCCTTCCAAAATACTAGTGTGTTTCTAACCTATGATCAATTAAAAGAATAAAAAAAGTTTACATCTACCGAATGTCAAACCAGAGAACTCAGTGAAAGGAGACAATAGTGTGCGGCCACTAGGCCAAGTGTAATTAATCTGTTCAATGGTATAGCCAAACAGTTTTTATTCAATTTGAAAATAAAAATAATCTCACTGAATGATGATTTGAACGCTGTTGTAAGTGTGCACCAGATTTCGGAAGATTGTGGCATTGCTGCTAGGCTGAGGTGAATCATCTGTTATTGCGTGATATGTAAATTTATTTAAACCAAAATACATATGAAAAATTGGAAAGCATCCTACAATATTTGGATGGCTTTCCAACTAATATACTCTTTCCAAATAATTATCTAGAAAAGTTTAAACTAGAAAATGAAATGAAATCTGAAACTATGAACTTGGCAACTGTATTTTTGCAAAGTTTGACATTGTGATGTATAATTTTGTCGAAAAAAGAAGTAAAAAAAATGTGAATGTATCACAGGTCGAACACGAGACTTCTTATAATGGAAACATAGTGTGCAACCACTAGGGAATGTGTGAATTATATGACGATTTTTGTGAGCAGAACAATATAACCAATTTTTCTTTTCAAATTAAAAAAACATAAAATTTTTCGTTCCGGTGATTCGAACACGGGGGGCAAGAGACTAAAGTTTCGAGAGAGTAGTGGATTAGCCAGCTAGGCTAATGAGATTTGTGGGAACCGAAATTCACACCGTCGATTTTAATGAATGAAAACGGAGGAAAGCCAAGTTAACCCGACTTTCCCTGAAGGTCCGGATTCTCTGCGACAGCCAACGACAAGTGACCGAATAAATGCGGAAAAGGTTTTGTTAAGATTTGCGACTGGACCTTGAGAAAGGCTGTCTACGTACCCCTTTCGAGGATCAAGTCAGACGTAGTTCAGTTTAGATAGAATTGAACAAGAGATCGAACCGTCTGGGCGGGTTCGTCTAGTATGAGCGTTTGTCGTAGAAACAGGCATGTCGAAGATAACGCGTAGGATTTCTATGTGCGGAGCTCTGAAGTAAAAGAATTATCTGATCCTTCCGAGAGGAGCGGAGATTTTCGAGCGGGAGGCGGCCAGACGTTCTAGGGCCTGCCTTGCTAGTCTAACCACCTAAATTCTAAGTTCTATCAGCTAACAGGAGCTCTCTAAGTCTAGATTCTAGGATTTTTCGGATCCTCTTCTCCTCTGCTCTTGCTCTCCTTATATACCCACTCCTAGGTCGGTTTGCCTTAGGATGATGGACCTCGCGTTTGGCCCAAGTTTATCTCTTCAGGAAGTATTCCATTTTCGTCGATCTTTGTAATTATCCTCGAGTTTTCCCCTATTTTTCGGTGACTTGATGTTTATCCGATGTTCAGGAAATCGGATCAACCGTCATAGCCTGATTGGGCCTGAATTCTTAAAATCGTAAGTAAGTCCGTGGACTTGTCTTAAGTCGTTGAGCGTTTTATACGATTTCTCGGAAAGACTATCTTTCTCGTAAAATAAACCGCATAGCCTAAAGGATCGATGTTCGAGTTAATCGATCTTGTTTTATGCGATATCTTCTACGAGAAATCCAATCCTTCTATTTTTGCCGTAAATCCAATCCGACCAATCGAAGATGTTCATTCCGAGCCGGATCGTATTCAAACTCACGAGGATCGATCCACACAAGCCAAGAAAGGATCAGACCGAGCATGATGGGACCGAGACCAGGACAAGGGCCGCCGACCGGTGTCGGGCTTGCGCCAGGCCGGTTATGGACGTGTCGCCGGCGCCAGGCCGCCCGCTGACGCTGCGCGCCGGCGCCAGGCCAGGTGCCGCCGGCGCCAGGCGGGTGCCGCCGGGCGCCAGGTCGTGCCGCCGGCGCCAGGCGGTGCCGCCGGCGCCAGGCGAGTGCCGCCGGGCGCCAGGTCCGGTGCCGGCGCCAGGTCGGGGCCGCCAGGCGGGTGCCGCCGTGCCAGGCGGGTGCCGCCCCGGGCGCCAGGCCGGTGCCGCCGCCAGGCCGCTCAGCGTGGCGCGTCGCCGCCAAGCCGCTCGCGGACGCTGCGTCGCCGGGCCAAGCCGCTCGGCGCTGCGCCGGCGCCAGGGGTCCTTTGCCGCCCGTGGGTTTTCCGTTACCCGATCTTTCCCCCGTTAGTCGTTCGTGCGGGAAATCTTTGATTTTGGAAGGATCTTCAGCCGTAGATTTCGAGATAACCGTTTTCGACCTCACCAGAGAGTGGATATTCTAATATGAGAAAATCTCGTATAACTTCTTTTCAAATTATCCGAGACCTTTTGTCTTGAGAAATACTTTCCAGAGACTTTCAGTCATTGATTCTGTCGTGACCGATTTTGACACCAATAGTTAGCCCCCCAGCTCGTTAGAACCTTCGTGATGTTCTTGCGAGCGATAAGACATGTCAGGTAAGATAGGCGGAATTAATGGTTGAAAGGCTCCGTTGAAAGTGGTAAGATTGGGGCTGCTTTCAAGGCTGCCTACGCACTTTGTTGTAGGGATCAAGCCTTCCGTAGTTCGTTTTGGAGTTTAAGACCCTTGTGATCTGTTTTCCAGCGAGACTTATATGGTCTGGTTATGTGTCATGAGAGACTTTCGAGCATGATGCTGTTGATGTATTTGTTTTTCGATTATTTATAAACTTCAGTTTTTCGGTATGAGAAAGAGGGTGTGAGTTGTCGCCTCATTCCTAGTTCCCTGATGATCACCGTACCTATTGTTTGCATAAAGCGAGATTTTCCGCGGTTTACCGATTTAAAATTTCGTGAAACGAATAGGCTTAAGCGAAGAGACAAATTTTGGATCTCGATACCATACTATGTTTGTGAGATGTCAAGATCCAGCGTGGCTGGGTTTAGGCAAGACCTAGGTTTACTCGGACTGAGGCTTTGCGATGACAAATCGGCTTTCGTTTTGCCTGTTTGCGATTTTAACCTGACTCGCACCGCTTAAAATCCGCTAATTGTTGTCGGCTTATATGATTTGTCCGCGAGTCGAGCTACTTCCTTTACGAGCTAAACCAAAATTTGATTTCTTGTACAGCGCTATGTTTATCCTTGTCGGATGCAAGAGAGCCTACCCTTGAAGGGCTGCTATTTGTTTGTTTAGACGTTAGAGTTCGCTTTGTTGTGATCAGCAACAACAAAATGATGCCAGTTTAGAGGCATGTTACCGCTTAGAGGTGTGTTTTATGTTTTGAGTTCTAGAGACGAGGATTTCGTCTGGAACGCTTTGAGGAAAAGAATGTCCTTCGAAGCGTTAGCGACGCCTCGCAGTGCTGAAGGTCGAGTTTCCTTGTGCCACATTTCGTGGTTGAAATGTTCGCGGGCTTTGGAGATGTTTTGCATGTTCGCAGCCAGAAACTGTTGTTTCGGTTTGGACGATGACCAAGTGGTCGCGTAAGTTCGACCGTGGAGAAGCGCCTACATTCACAGTGCTTCGTGAAGTGTTGGCCTTCCGGATTTGTTTGTATATATTAAGGATGACTCGATAACTCTTGGAGCCTTGTCACGAGTGTTTCTTTTCATGCCGCGGTTTACGGGCGATAGAACTTAATCGATTGACGATGAGTTTAAATCTTCCGCTAACCATATGGTTGTTAGGACTGAGTTTTGGTATGAAGAGTTTATCGATGATTTCCGATTCTTGGTTATGCGACAAATTGCTTGTGTAATAGTCACTTGGCGCTCTATGAACAAATCTTGGATTGTTGTTTTGCCCTTATGATTGGAGCGGTGCTCGCCAGTAGCTTTGGATTGGCATGGAGGCTAGATTCAGCCGTATCGCCAAGGAAGTTGTTGGTAAACGATCAGACCATGACCCTTATTAAGGTCATGTTAGTTTACGATTGTCCTTAATGGGGATGCGAATTCAGGTCTGGGCTTTACGGACGTGAAGTTGGCGAGGGCCAAATAGTGTTTGCCGAGATAGACATGCAAAGCATAGCGGAGTTTTCTGAGTTATGGCTGATGGCTTTAGAAAAGATCTTCCACTTTAGGTCTTAGTTATACGATGAATGGCTCAGATAAATTCTTTTTTGTTGCATGAAAATCGCTTCATTTTATCCGGGGAAAATTTTAAGGATCGACGAGGACATGCGGGTTCGCCATGCGATTATTTCCTGCTCGGACGTAACCGCTGGAGTGAAAGCAGGAGCCAGAAACCTTGTGGAGCAAAACTGCCTATGACAGTTACCGTTGGACCCATTATGTTTATTTTACGAAAGTTGCATTGTATGGATTGACTCGACCATACAGAGGATTTTTCGTAAAAGTGATGTAAGAGGGTTTTGTAAAGGTAACTCGAGAGTTTTTCTCACAAATTACTTGCGATATTTGCAACCACGGATTATGTTTTCTCATTCACTTTTGCGCATCGCGAAGTCGTTTTGCATGAGACCGCTCATGTTTTTCCATAGGCTGTTTTGTTTAAAATATTCTTGTTATAGGAAAGTAATGTATGACCGGTTTCATGGAGATAGAAAATCGCAGATTGTCAAAGTAGCGATGTTTCCGCTGGATTGCACGGAGATGTTTCCGCTATGATTTCGACCTTTGATGAAAGCTGCTTCAATTACTCATCGAAGTTTTACCGGGTTATTTCGCTATTTTCGTAGTTCAACATCGCTATTAGTCTGACGTTGGTACACGCTTAGTCGCGAGTTTGCGAGAGACGACGTAGAGTTTTCAAGACTATGTTTGTAACGGTTGGGCTATGCCGCTAGCGCTTTTAGACGAATCTTATTGCTGCAGAGTTTGCTTTGTCAAAGCGTTGTCTTGATGCTGAAGCAAAAGTTTTCAAGATGGGATTATACGGTATAGTATACGCATCTACTTCCTTTCTTTACTTAAAGAAAACGGGTTAGCCGCTTCCAAGGCTTGTGTATGTTTTTCTTTCTTTTGAAGCGGGATGAGTATGCTTTTAGAACGCGCGGGCGATCGCTCGGTTTTCGAGACTAGATCGGTTTGCATGTTCTGCCTGGAACAAGACTGGAAATTTTGCCTAAGACTTAGCTTGCTAGACTATCCACCTAGGTCCTATGTTCCCTAAATTCTACGGCAGTTTTCAAGACGCTTTTGTTCCTGTCCTACTAAGAATTAAAACCTTTACAAAAATTTTCGAGAAAATAGTCTTTTGAAGGTTTCGCATTCGGCGAATCCCATTTCCTCGTGATAGTCGACGATTGGTGTTTAGAATAACCGTGATCGCTTAATACGATGAATCGAAATCCATTCATCATTCAACCTTTATGGTCTTCCGAGATTTCTCGAGTGTCGGATCGAGATGGACTTGGATTCGTAGACTTCCGCCTTCGAGGGTTTGAATGATGAGGCTTCAACTTAGATTTTAAAATACTAACTTTGTTAAAAATCGAAAGGCTTTGCGGAAGAATCATCATGTTTCTCGAACAATCCGAACATGGGTTTAAGGGACCAAGATGTTGCCGTTGCCCGAGATCACGAGACGACTGCACGGATGGGCGCCAGGACCCTTTCACGCCGCCACGGAAACGATAGCCTGCCGCCGACGAGAGGACGAGCCTGCCGCCGGCGCCAGGGGTCCTTTGCCGCCCGTGGGTTTTCCGTTGCCCGATCTTTCCCGCTAGTCGCTCGTGCGGGAAATCTTTGAGTTTGGAAGGATCTTCAGCCGTAGATTTCGAGATAACTGTTTTCGACCTTACCAGAGAGTGGATATTCTAATTTGAGAAAAATCTCGTATAACTTCTTTTCAAATTATCCGAGACCTTTTGTTTTGAGAAATACTTTCCAGAGACTTTCAGTCATTGATTCCGTCGTGACCGATTTTGACACCAACAAGATTCATCTGTTAGAATCATACACTCAAATATACATAACCATTAAATGTTTAACCGTAAAAAATAAATAATATTTGTTTCCACAGGGATTGGAACACGGGGGCATGAGACTTTAGAGTTTTTGAGAATGTTGGTTTATCCACTAGGCTAAGGAGAATCATCTGTTAGAGTTACAAAAACAAATATACTTAACCATTTATACAATGTTTAATATAAATGAAAGCATTTGGCTTGTTTTGCATAGGTTTACCAAAAGCAATAGAATCGATTTTTTTTAAAGAAAACGACACTTTCGACGTCTCTGCCTCTCACGTTTCCGTCTCTCGACTTTGCATTCTTCTCTCGATGATGCTGGAGATAAATCGCGGTGAATCTGCCACCTTCAACGTCCTTATCTGCCAAAAATCAAGCAAAGACATGTAAGTATAAGTCATTTCCGAATCGAAAACAAAAATTAGGGTTCTTAATTGAAAATTTGGGGTTTTCACAAATCAATGTATAATGTTTGCTCGTTTTCTTTGGGTTTCGATAGATTGGAAAAGGCGAACCCTTTAGGCTCCTGAAGCATTGGATCAATTCCTCGGTAGAAGAAAGTTACAAGCTTTGAGTATCTTTGCAACTTCACGGTGATCTTAAAACGAACAGCAGCAGGTTTTTTTACTACAAAGAGATTTTGTTACTTGTTTCACTGTGTTTCTGGGTTTCTGCTTGCTTGACGATTTTGAATCTACCTTTTGTAGATTTTACCTAAGTTTTGTGCACTCACATTTGACTAATGTCGGTTGTGTTAAGAAATGGATGTGCTTTCAGTATAGTGATTAAACATGGCTGGTGCCATCCTCGTATATCCTCTGTCTCAAAAGATTGGTTCATTCATGTTTTCTTTCATGATTCTGATTCTATGCGATTCATCATCACTTTATAGTTCCATTCAAATTTCTTGTTTCTCTGAGATTGCTCATATATTAAAAGTGACCAAGCTTATTTAGATTTCCAATCTGATTAAGAGTAATCAATCTATACTAATGGGTTGTTTCTGTTAAGGTTTACACCATATGCTATAATCTTTAGAATTGTTTAAGAGAAATTAAAGAACCGCACTTTCAACGACCCTTCCATGTTGTATTAAATCTCAGCTGCTTTTTGATGTTTATATTTGATGGTGAAATGTACCGTGACATGCTTGTTCTCATTATTAGCTAGTGTAATGTGTCTCATTAGACATTTTCCTATCAGTGAAAGGCTTTTTTATTTATTTCAGGAAGTATTTTCGAAGTTTCAGGATAGCTTTCCAGAAATTCTCATACTAACAAATTTGTTCTTTTCTTTATTAAGCAGGATTAGTAAAGAGATGGCAGATTCATCAGCTCTTAGACTAGCACTGCCTGAATTAAATTATCCTATATGTTCAGAGCCATTCCAAGTATTGTCGATAAACCAACATTCAACCGTTGTTTGTATCGAAATTGTGAAGGAGATTCTCAAGCCAGAAGAGTTTGACAGAATCCGAGGGACGTTTATGAGACCGTTGATAAAGTTCAGTGTGAGAAGTTTGCAATTATCAGCGAAAACACTCCAATGCATTCTCACTAGGAGCCTCAAGACAGTGAAGAAGAACGAAGCTTGGTTTCACTTTGGGGCTCAGCCGTTGCGTTTCTCACCAAGTGAGTTCCACATGGTTACTGGCTTGAAGTGCAGTGGGAAAGAAGAAGAAGAACCAGAAGAGGGAGAAGAAAACCAGGGATATGAGTGGGACTTCCCAAACAGAACTCATACACTGGATGACGTTGAAGAGCAGCTCAAAAACACAGACCCTGAGTCATATAATGAGAGATTTTGCCTCGCAATCCTCCTCTTGATCGAGAGCATACTGCTACAGAAGAACGTAACAACGAATTTCCCATCGGCTTATGCGAAAAAGCACATAATATCAATGTTTTAATGGCATATCCATGCGGAAGAGTTGCGTAAAGATTGCTGATGGTTTCTGTTAGAAACGTTGTGGAGAATCACCTAGACAAAAACAAAATCGACCTGCATGGATTTCCTTTGGCCTTACATCTTTGGATTCTCGAGTCAGTTCCTCTTCTTCAGTCTGAGTTAAGTACGATAATTCCTGTTTTGGGTGTTCAACCGTCTAAACCCATATTCTTGTGTGAGAAATACATTGCTCTGAAGGCTCCAACGCTGAGACAGGTTCGAGAGATTGAAGCTAAACATAATGTAAGTTTTTGAAGTTTTCATGTTTCTGTTACTGTTTTGGAATGCTTAGTACGTGATTAGGAAAGCTATCCTTAATAAATGTTTGTGTTTCTTAATGGTTTCAGCTGAAGGTCACATGCATTTTACCGGCAATTCCCCATGATCGTGAAGATGAGGTTTCCATGGAAGACGAACCTAGTGAAGATCTGAATAAGATGGCAGTTTTTTCCAAAATAGGATACATGTTTAAAGTTGATGATTGGAGAAATAGGTCAGTAAACCTACACGATGTTAATGAAGAAATAGCAAGAACATCTTTACTGTTTGAAAATGTTGAGATGGGTCAATCTTCTTCCAATGAAGAGTTTGTTTTATCAAAGATCGACAGTGTCAACCAGATGATGGAAGACAATTTCACGAGCATGAACTGTCGTTTATCTTTGATTGAAAAAGAGAAAATGGATCTTAAAGCTCATGTGTCAAAACTAGAGAAATGACATAGAATTACTTCAGATGAAGATCTTCACAACGAGGTAATTTTTTAAAAAAATTAAATTCATTTTCTCGAGTAATTTAGGAAACCTTTGTGAATATTTAGGATTGTCTTCCTGATTTTTGTTGAACTTGCGCAGACTGACACAGAGCTGTTGGATGAGACGGCTACCAAACTCGGTGAAGCCAATCCTGACCAAGCAGATCGAAACTTTTGAAAATGAGGTAAGACCTGAGGTTATCCTCCCAATCGATCCATTTGTGACACCTGGATTTCCTCGGTTTTCAAGGCTTGGATATTGGATGGGACTACAGGGCATACATTAAGCAACTTTCTGTACTTGTTTAAATATTCTTAATTTATTTTGAAAGAGATTTGATTGATACTTGTAACTTTTATTAACTACAGGCCGTTCTATATCAACGGAAGAGAAAAAGAGAAAGATTTCTTTGAATACATGGACGATGCAGAAAATAATCTCAAAGAAGAGGTAATCAACTGAAAATTGATTGAGTTTTGTATATAGAAACACTCTGTTTTGCCTTTTATTATTTATTGATTGGTAATAATAATTGTGGTTTTGGATGATGCAATGTGTTTAGGATGAGGATAACATATTATCAAAAAGTCATGATTGAGTTTTGTATTTAGAAACACTCTGTTTCGATTCTTACTTATTTTATATTATCATTTGGTGTGGAAAAAACAATAGAATAAAATTTGTTGTACTTGACAGTGTTGATTCCTGCCATAAAGTTGGAATTTATGGGTGAAGAGATTAACTACAAAGCTATCATTCCGTTTCAAGTTAAGAAAGCAGAAGGGCTTCAAAAAAAAAGATTTCCTTTCAATTGTGGTCTCTCTTTGTTGTCAAGATGCTAGAATGCAAGTCATTGGGATTGAAGAACATGTCCAATATAAATGATGATAATGCGATGGACTTACGGAGCAAGCTATGTTGTGAGATCTTCGACAAGTTTATGGATAAAGATTTCCAGGAAGGTTGCAGAAAGTGATCATCTCACACTCGTTTTCTGTTTAAGCTTAGACCATGTTTTTTAAACTTTGATGTTGACTTGGAAAACTAAGAAGTTTGTAAAGAATGGTGACTACGTTTGTTTCATTTAGGTTGTTATTGAAGAAATTTCATGATGTCTTAAGCATTGTCAATAATTCTATGAAGTGTTAAAATGTGTTATCATTGAAAAACACACATATGCTATCTAGGATAGCTTATGGTACTTTCAGGATGGGTTTCCCGAAAGTTAAATGAGTAAGCATAGGCCTTCTAGGATGGGTTTACAGAAAATTAAAAATGAGCAAGCAAAACCAATTACTTAAAAAATATATAAATTGTGGAACGCAAGGATCCAACCAGAGAACTCTAGGAAAGGGAATCAAAGTGTGCAGCCACTAGGACAATGATATTATACTTTCCAAGTGTTATAATTAAACCTATATAACATAGAAATATTTAATTAAAAACAAAAAAAAATTGTTGCCAAAGGGAATCGAACGAGAGTTATTGTGCGATACGAGATGTGTTAGAGTAAAGGGCTAGCCGCTACGGTATATATTCAATACGTAATGAATTTGTGAACTTAATTATTCACAAAAATAGATATATCTTATCTAGGATATCATTTTTCATATTCAGAATGGATTTACAGAAAATTAAAAATGAGCAAGCAAAAAAAATTACTTAAAAAGATATAAATTGTGGAACACAAGGATCGAACCCGAGAACTCTAGGCAAGGGAATATAAGTTTGCAGCCGCTAGGACAAGGGTGTTATACTTGCCAAGTGTTATAATTAAACCTATATAACATATCAATATTTAATTTTAAAAAAAAAAAATTGTTGCCAAAGGGAATCGAACGCGGGTTATTGTGCGATACGAGATGTGTTAGAGTAAAGGGATAGCCCCTAGGCTACGGTAGATATTCAATACGTAAATAATTGTGAACTTAATTATTCACAAAAATAAATATATCTTATCTACGATTTCATTTGTCATATTCCGGATGGGTTTACAGAAAATTAAAAATGAGCAAGCAAAAGCAATTACTTAAAAAAAAAAAAGATAAACTGTGAAAGCACAAGCATCGAACCCGAGAACCCTCGAAAAGGGAATCAAAATGTGCACCCGCTAGGACAAGGGTGTTATACTTGCCAAGTGTAATAATTAAACATATATAACATATCAATATTTAATTAAAAACAAAAAAATTGTTGCCAAAGGGAATCAAACGCGGGTTATTGTGTGATACGAGATGTGTTAGAGTAAAGGGCTAACCTCTAGGCTACGGTAGATATTCGATATGTAACAAATTGTGAACTTAATTATTCACAAAAATAGATATATCTTATCTAGGATATCATTTGTCATATTCAGGATGGGTTTACAGAAAATTAAAAATGAGCAAGCAAAAGCAATTACTTAAAAAAAAGAAGATAAAACTGTGAAAGCACAAGGATCAAACCCGAGAACTCTCGGAAAGGGAATCAAAGTGTGCAGCTGCTAGGACAAGGGTGTTATACTTGCCAAGTGTTATAATTAAACCTATATAACATATCAATATTTAATTAAAAACAAAAAAAAAAATTGGTGCCAAAGGGAATTGAACGCAGGTTATTGTGCGATACGAGATGAGTTAGAGTAGAGGGCTAGCCCCTAGGCTACGGTAGATATTCGATACGTAATGAAATGTGAACTTAATTATTCACAAAATAGATATATCTTATCTAGGATATCATTTGTCATATTCAGGATGAGTTTATAGAATATTTAAAATGACTAAGCATAAGCAATTACATTAAAAAAAGGATAAACTGTGAAAGCACTAGGATTGAACCCCAGAACTCTCGGAAAGGGAATCAAAGTGTGCAGCCGCTAGGACAAGTGTGTTATACTTTCAAAGTGTTATAATTAAAACGATATAACATATTAATATTTGATTAAAAACAGAGAAAAAATTGTGTGTTTTCAACAGGTATCGAACATGAGTTATTGTGCGATATGAGTTGACTAAGGGTACAAAACTAGCCGCCAGGCTGTTATAGATATTCGTTCTGAAATGAAATGTAAACTTATTTATTCGCAAAGATAGATATATCTTATCTAGGATTCCATTTTTCATATTCAGGATGGATTTCCAAAAACGAATATAAAAATGAGATTACCGAGATACAAGACCACTAGACCAAGGTGTTATATCTCAATTCTATTCCTGATTTATACAAGTAATTCTCTTTTTATACACAAATTTTCAACAAAGTACTGATTCCATTTAAAAGAAAAACTGAAAATAAAACATAATGTGGGTTACATAGTACATAAATATTAGAGTCTTAAAACATAAAAGAGAAGTTGATAACATCAGATTAATCATCCATCATCCATTTTTCCCCAAGATTAAACCTGTCAGGTACTTTGACCTTCACATCAGCCAAGTTTGCTTCGGTTTCAATGTGTTCTACTGTAAGTTTTTCCAACTAAGCCACGTAGTCAAATTTTCCTTCAGTCTTGATAATGTCATCAAGCAAGTCAATTTGCGCAGCAATAGCATTTACTTTTCTGGAAGCCTCATTCCATACAGATTCAGATTGCCTGTGTTCATTGGCCAAGAAGCACCTAGTAATGCTCCTCGGTTTCCTTTTTCCCTTTAATAAAACCTTCAACAGCATCTGATCCATAGACCTCCTCCGTAGGACGCTTCATCATCCTTTTTGATCCGTCCATTGACACTTGATGCTGCATCAAAATCTAAAACATGATGTTACTATATAACATAATTAGAGAAACAAAACACGTTGCTTCAGTTTTGTAAGAGAGGGGGTTTAGCCGCTAGACCATTAGAGTTGATGATGGAATCCAATCTGCTTTTGCATGTTATTTCTAATCAAACTAATAATTACAAATAAAATGTTAATCGAAGAAGTTAATTAAACAGAGCGTAATTACCAGAAGAGTAAAACCGTTATTACCTCTGGTGTATAGAGAGCAGATTCGATCGGAAAGAGAACGTGTACTTGTGACATACAAGAAGTTGTAGTTCGAACGAGTCAAAAAAGTCAAATCTCACCAAGTGAACGATGAAGTCTTCGTTCCTTAGAATTCTTCGGAAAGCAACTCTTTGGTTACCGAGATAATTCATAGAGTTTGGAAAGCAACTCTTCGGTTACTGAAATATATGCATGAAAAAATTAATAAAAAGGGTTCGAAAGGGAATCGAACCCGGGACGAGTCAAGTGTTTCAGTTTCGTAAGAGAGGGGGTTTAGCCGCTAGACTGAGCAGAATCATCTGTTAGATGCTTCACATAAATGTATTTAACCGTATAATTATATTATAAACGTTGGAAAGAACTTTGGAATTTCAGGATGGGTTTCCAGAAATAGTTGAATATTACTGTCTAGCAAAGAAGTTTAAACTAAGAATTGAAATGAGATAAAAAAAAAAAACTAAAGATTGATATCTGCATACTTGGGAAATTTCAAATTCTGATTTGGAATTTTGAAGAAAAAAAAAGAACAAATATGCACATCTACCAGGATTCGAACCGGACTCTCTAAGAAAGGGGGAATCATATGTAGCCGCTAGGCCAAGTGTGTGTTAATTTTTCAGTGATATAAGTAAAAGAATTATAATTCATTTATTTTTATACGTTTAATAAAATAAAAAAGAATTCCGATTCCAAAGGGAATCGAACACAGGTGAAGGCTAGTGTTTCAGTTTCGGAAGAGAGGTGGTTTAGACGCTAGGCTGAGGAGAATCATCTGGTAGAGACTAAAACATAAATGTATTTAACCGTAATATAAACATTGGAAAGAACTTTGGAATTTGAGGATTGGTTTCCAGAATAGTTAAATATTATTGTGTTTCTTTCTAGCAAAGAAGTTTAAACTAAAAAAAAAATGAAATGAGATAAAAAAACTAAGGATTAATATCTGCATATTTAGGAGAAAAATGCATTCAAACCTAGGTTGTATATTACAAAAGTTGGAAAGCATCATATTTATTCAGGATAGGGTTCCAAAAGACAAATGTATATTTGTTCTGGTCCATAACACGTAATCATCACATAACCAACATCCAGAAAATGATCAATAAAAATGTAAATCATCAACAAACCATTTCAAATGAAAAAGTATAGAGTACAGATGAGTAGGGAACTTCATCATATAGCCGTCTTGCATGTGCTCTTGTTGTGCCCTCCTATTTTACATCTGCTGCACTTGTGGGACTGATATTTCCCCAAACTCGCCAACGGATCTGATTCTCTTTGTAGGAGACCGTCCACTGCTCTTTTTGGTACCTGGAGGTGGGCAAGACAGTTGGTCAATATTCTCTGGATAGATGGACGTTAATAACTATCCACCAGGATGTATGCTTTCGGCATAAGCTCTAGCCCATGTTTCCGTCAAGTGAGTAGCATCCACCTAATGGTTTTCATCTCTCTTAGTACGCTTAGCAGCAGCAATTGCGTGAATGCAAAGAATCTTGTCAATGTCAAAAACATTGCAAGTGCAGTGCTTCTTCTCCAGATCAACAACATACTTCATATTCTCATCCTTCACCTCAAACTTGTTTTGATCAACTTGGTACACATTCAGCACCATTGCAGCCGCAAACCTGGATTTTAATTTCTTCCCTACTTTTGGGGTAACCAGATGCTTATGTTTCGCAGCAGCTTTGCGTCGCTCAAAAAACCATGTGGTGAGAGTTAATCTGATTGTCTCAAGGAGAGAGATCAGAGGCAACTCACGAGGAAGCCTCAACATAGAATTGAGAGACTCTGCGATGGTTGTAGTCATGATATTGTTCCTGTTCGCAGGCGCAAAGCATCGTGCCCACTTCTTAAAATCCGAATCCTCAAGATACTTAGCCAATTCAGGACATTTATCCTTTATGTCCCTCAAAATTGACCAAACCTCGTGAGACGTGTAGGCATCAGCCGCACTTTCCACCAGAGGTAGCAACCCAGTCTTTGAATATGTAGGAGTGATGTTGCGGAGCAGATGGATCCGGAAAATTCCATGGTGACCTAACAGATAAACATCCTCCATCGCTGAAGCAATGGAGTTAGTCCTGTCTGATACAAAAACAAGATCCGTAGCGTCCGAAATCATCTGGCTCAAACCTCTAAAGAACCAATTCCAAGAGGCGCCATTTTCTGCCTCAATGACTACAAAGGCGAGAGGATATAGATGATAATCCCCATCTTGAGCACAAGCAGCCTGATGATAGATTTTTCAAGGGTCCAATCAAATGTTGTAGTATACAAGATGTCAATCCAATCTAAGTGATTCTAATGCAAAGGGAATGCAATTCTATGCTTAATCTAAGTGCATCCATTGAGTGAAGATGACTATGAACTAAGACAATACTAAAATTACAATAAAAGAGTGAACTTTCTTTTCAATATGAGGCAAGGGGATTCTTAGGACAAGGGAATTGACTTTGGGTGATCAAGCCTCAAACTAAGATTGCAAACATTCAATCAATCTAACACTTTAAGCCTAGACACAAACCTAAGCAAGCTCTATCCCTAGATGAATGCTCATTCACTAACATATCTCAAGCATCTAATCCCTTTGAATAATATGAAAGCAATCATTAAGAACAAGTCTACTAGCTATCTTAACACCTTTAACAACTAATCCCTTAGGTAAAGGATGTTAAAAGCATTGAAGAGTTGGTTCAAGCATTTCATAGAACACCTTCCGGACATGAAATGCCTATAGCTCTATTTTGAAGAGGCCAGCTCCAAAATAGCAAGAAGAACACTCTACAAGCAAGGATCAAGAAGGATCTACCCTAGAATATCTTAGATCTACACCTAATCACCCTTAGTCTCCCAAGCCCATGAACCCTAGATAGATCTACTCACTAATAGACATGGAAAACCTTAAAACCATGGATAATTCAAGGTTAAACATGATAAGTGATAGAAATAATCTAGTAAACAAAAAGAAATAGATGAAGAAGGATTCAAGATCCAAACTTTATTTAAGATCTAAAAGTGTTCTTGAGAGAAAAGAAGTTAAGTCACAACTTTGGGATCCAAGAGTATTTATACAAGGCTTAGAAAACCTAAAAACATCATTAAAATTACTAAAAGGTCCCTGGGGTCGATAAGGCTTCAACCAATAGGAAAAGAGGATGATTTCTGGTCTGGGGTAGAGCAGCAGGTCCAACCCGGTCGAATCTTCCCGGCGAGCCTCATCCAGCTCCCGACTGTCTTCCGACTGGGTGTGTGTACCCGGTCCAACCATCCCGGTCCTGCCTTGTCCATATCGACCTTCTCCCGGCCGGGTAGCTCATCCCGGTCCACTCTCCCCAGCCCTGTCGTCCAGCAGTGTCTCTTCCGACCGGGTGGCTGTACCCGGGCCAGTCTTCCCGGCCAGCTTGATGTGCTTCTAGTAAACTGATCATAACTCCTCCAATACAGCTCCAAATGACTTGAAACCACTTCCATTAGAAAGCTAACTCAATTTTCTTTATCTCCACAAAATCTTAGCATCAGAAGACATCTCTAAGGCTTCCGTCCATGTTCATCTTTGTCTCGACTAGATCATGGATTGACTTCTCTTTTCATGGCCAAACTTGATTCTTCACCTATTTTTGGGCCATAAGACTCCCAAACACCTCAAATCACACCAAAACATGCTCCAACACCTGATAAGGACAAATGAATGCAAAATGGATCCTAATGATGCCTAATGCCTAACTTATATGATCAAAATGCACAAGATATGGATGCTAAAAACATGTAAATATGCAAGACATCAACTCCCCCACACTAGATCCTTACTTGTCCTCAAGTAAACTTTTCAAAACATAAGGGGGATGGATGCAAAGATGGGAACAAAGCCAAAAGAAACACTCATAGCACTCAACTTGACATCCCAAAGAAACATAGCAAATAGCATGAGCATACTCTTTTATTATGCTCTAGCTTCACAAGGCCTGTCAATTACTCTTATGCCTCTACACAAGATGCAATGCCTATCAACCAACATGCTCTCTTAACCAGCCCTCACATTGATTCACACACACACACTCAAGGTTAATTCTCACAAATGGGCACAAGATCTCAATCATTTGGCTAGGTGATCAAATGGTCTAATAAGGATGAAAATGAGGGTTTCAATGCATCATTTCAAGGTGGCAATCACTCAAAAATCAAGGAGCTTGATCATTATGCAAAATTTATCTAAGACTAGGAGCAATTCATGCATACATGAATCTATCCTCATCATTCTACCCAATTCCTAAGTGATTACAAGATCTACACCCCTTTTATTCATCCCATAACCCATAATGAAAAACATACTCACATCACTCACCCAATGAACATTTTCTTTCTCATGATTCAACCACTAAGGACCTCTATTCACTTTTCTAAGCTCTAACTCTTTAAGTTTTTCCTTCCACACTATCTTATTGAATCTTTCCACTATAAAGGGGAAAGGTCTAAAACATCAATCAAGAGCTTCTTAACTTTCTATTCTAGGTCCCTAGGGCTTTTCTTTCTTATGATACTCTTTTTTTCAACATTGTCACATTCCAAACCCAAGATGTAAATCATTTAAGGAACAGAAACCTCACTCACCATCCTAGAAGCTAGCTCAAATGAGGACCCTATGCTAGCAAGAGATGAGAACAAATCCATGTCGCTCCCTATACTCTCAATATTTTGCACATGACAAGCTATCAAAAGAGGCCTCACTCATGCAAATCAATGTAGGCTTCAAAGAATGGATAGGGCTCAAGGGTATGGAAGTGCCATTTGGGTTAACAAAGAGTGGTACAATGGGAAAAGATAACCCAAATATGTATGAGATCCATGATCAAGTATGCAAATGCCCATATGCAAGAGAAATTAAGTTCATTCAAGTCTAAGTTCAGGATGGAGCTGGTCTTAAGAACAATACCCATATCAAGCAAGCAGGCACGTTTCAAGAAGAGTTTTCAAGGCTCAAAGCATGCAAGCTTTTCAAGATATGCTTAAGCTACCTGATATGTTTAACTAGGGTGCCAAATTCAGTGCAAACAAGTGTTCTTTACAAGGCAATGCTCCATATGCAAATGAATGCAAAATATATGCTCTAGACTCAATCTTAAGGATGCAAGTGATGCAATCTACATGATTCAAAAATTTAAAAAATTTTGGATTTTCTATGCAAATATGAATGTACAATGCAATGCATGAGACTCAAAATTACAAAGCAAACATGATAAAATATTCGGTACCTCCCCCACACTTAAATCACACAGTCTCTGTGTGAGTAAGAGAGAAGGAGATACCCCAACATGACAAAAGAAAATGTATATACAAGAAAGGTTGGAGTGATACCACATAAGGAGATTTGGTCGTTGTGTTTGGTGCTTGGAGGTAGGAGCTGTCTTGGTTCATAGCAACTAGAGGAGGCTGCTACATGGAAATCATAGAGCTTAGGTGGTTCACCACCTTTCTTCTCTCTTCTAGTGCTTGGCCCAACCTGAAAACCTCAACCATTTTTATTAAAAACTTAACGTAAAATTGAAATTGCAAAACTATGTACAAGGATAACCATGAGACTTCCTCCCAAGTGAGCTTGTTTTTAATCACTAGCTTGACTACCTTGTCTCTTGGACTAGTGAGAAGGAGGATCCTTCCCACCTTCAAGAGTGATGGTGAGGACCTGAGAGAGAAGCTCTTGAAGCTTGATTGGGTCATCTTGGAGCTGAGGAGTGATGATGGCTCTAGCACTTGAGAATGGTCCCTTGTGCTTGATCTTGTACTCAAGGTCACCATCTTCGAGCTTCTTGGGATGGAGAGTAATAGTGTGTGGGAGCAGATCAAGAGATGGAGGATGAGGTTCTTTCACCATCTGCTTCTTGCCATGAGTGGCCTTTGAGGCTCCACTCATCCCCTCTGTTTTAGCACTTTCCAAGTGCTCATCACACAACTCTTTTGAAGACTCTCCATCAAGACCTTCTTTCTTACCAATAACCACTTCATCTTGCGGCTTCTCAACAGCTTGTGCATCACAAGTGATTGTCCCACAATAGTCTGATTCCATTGGAGGTTGGAGAGGATAGGAGACAGCTTTGTTGACATGCATGAGGGTGACCTTCTTGTTGGGAAAGTCAATGCAAGCTCCAACTGTTGTGAGGAAAGGAGTGCCAAGGATCAAAGGGACTCTTTCTTCAGATGCCATCTTCAAAACAGTGAGGTCAATATGTATGGTGCAGGATCCAATCTTCAAGGGGAAGTCCTTGATTATTCCAAGTGGAGTTGTAGAAGAGGAATCCCCAAAGGTGAGAGGAGGAGTATCTGGTTCCATGCTTTCAATCCCAAGACTCTTCACTATATCCAAGAAAATGATATTCACACTAGCACCACTATCAACAAGAGCATCATCCATAGTTAGTTTACCAAGGGAGCAAGACAATGTGAATTTCCCTTGAGATTCAAGCTTAGGGAGGGACTTTGGAGGGATTGGTGGATCAATCTTCAGAATGGAGATGTCCAAAAGCTTAGCCACTTCAGCCTGGTGGTCTAGAATGTCCTTGATGAACATTAACTGGACTTGAGCTTGACGCATACCTGATATCTCTGCAAGCTTGACTCCAACATCACTAAGATCTTTCCTGAACTTTGAGATCACCTTATTTTGAGCATTGGTGAGAACTCTTTGGGGAAAGGGGAGCTTATCATAGGGTGATAGCTCAAACTCAGTGTCGTCCTGCTTCACCTATTTCAGTTTGTTGTCCGCTCTCTTCACAGTTGATGTCTCAGCTATAGGTACAACTTTCTGCAGACTCTTTACCTCAGCCATCTTGGCAGCATCCCTCAGAATATATGCTTCAGCTGTGGCCACAACAAATCTCTCAACTTCCCCAAACTCAGTTCCAAATATTTCAATCTCATCCTCCTCTATCTCATGAGTACACATCTCAATCTTTGAAGAAATATTAGAGAGGATGACATTGCAAGATTCCTTGGGATTTTTCTCTGGTTTTCCTGGTAGAGATCCCATTGGGCTCTTGGAGGAGGAAGACATAGAAGCAACCTGGCTCTCCAAAGCTTTGAGATGAGAGGCAAGTTGCATGTACTTGTTGTTGAGGTCAAAATAAGTCCCAACAATCTTGGCATGGACATTCTTGAACTCATCTCCAATGTCCTTAGCAAATCTCCCTTGAGTTTCTAAGATTTGTTGAACATAGACTCCATGGTTGAACTTGGAGTTTGAGCTTGAGAAGAGCTTCCTTGGGGCTGAGTAGACTGGTTGGCTTGGTAACCTCCTTGCTGATTGTTGTAGTAAGATCTTTGCTGGTAGTTGTTTTGGTACTGGAAGTTGGGCTCTTTCCTGTACCATGTGCTATTAGCATTGATGAAGCACAGCTCCTCTTGACCTTCTACACCATCAACCTGATTAGTCCCAGCAGGCTGCTTTTGTTGCTGGTTCCCAATGGAGTTAATCTGCTTCTGCTTAGCCTTCTCTGCAATAATCTTGTCCAACTTCTCTTTGAAAGATTTCAGCGCCTTCCTTGTGTGTTGATCGTCTTCATCAGTGCCTCTGTTGACCCTATCATGCTCCTCGCTGTAGACTGAGTCACTCTTGGCCATGTTCTCCACCAGCTCCTCAGCATCCTGCTCAGTTCTGCCCAAGAAAAACCCATTGCTGGCTGTGTCTAATCTGCTCCTGAACTCTGGAAGAGCACCTCTGTAGAAGGTACTAAGCAAACTCTCTTTGGAGAAGCCATGATGTGGGCATTGAGACCAATAGCCCTTGAACCTCTCCCATGCTTCACTAAAGCCCTCAAGGTTCTTCTTCTGAAAGCTAGAGATCTCATTTCTGATCTTGGCTGTTCTTGAGGTAGAGAAAAACTTCTCTAGGAATGCCCTCTTGCACTCATTCCAAGTTGTGATAGAGTCACTTGGAAGAGCCTTCTCCCATTGATGTGCCTTGTCTCCCAAAGAGAAGGGAAACAATCTCAGCTTGAAAGCATCTTCAGAGACTCCATTAGTCTTGGACAAGCTACAGTAGCTATCAAATGTGTCCAAAAGTCATCAAGGGGATCCTCCACAGCAAGGCCATGAAACTTATTGTTCTCAATCAAATGCAGCAGCCATGATTTGATCTCAAAGTTGTTGTTCTCCACAGCTGGTGCTCTGATCCCCAACCTATGACCATGAATGTGAGGTTGATCATACGCTCCAATGGCTCTAGCTTGGCGCTGTGGCTGTTGTTGTGGGCGCTGTGGTCTTATGTTGTCAGCTCTTGGACCATTGCCCCCTAGGGCGCCCCCTAGGGCATCACCATCTTGAGGCTGATTCTCCATATCATACTCCAATCTCTGCAAGTGAGCCTGTTGCTCTTCTTCTCTTCTCTTTCTTGCAATCTCCCTCTCAAGTGTAGAAATTTCTTCAACAGTGGGTGTCAAGTTTGATGCACCTATGCTTCTAGTTATCATACACCTGAGATGCAAAGGGAAAAGAGCAAGGAGAAGCAATAACATAATAAAAGAAAAATGACTTAGTCTCAAGCAAATGACTAAATCCCAATGTCAAAATCATCATAGAACTTGGCAACGGCCAATTTGATGATAGATTTTTCAAGGGTCCAATCAAATGTTGTAGTATACAAGATGTCAATCCAATCCTAAGTGATTCTAATGCAAAGGGAATGCAAGTCTATGCTTAATCTAAGTGCATCCATTGAGTGAAGATAAATATGAACTAAGGCAATACTAAAAATGCAATAAAAGAGTGAACTTTATTTTCAATATGAGGCAAGGGGATTCTGGGGACAAGGGAATTGACTTTGGGTGATCAAGCTTCAATCTAAGATGGCAAACTTTCAATCAATCTAACACCTTAAGCCTAGACACAATCCTAAGCAAGCTCTATCCCTAGATGAATGCTCTTTCACTAACATATCTCAAGCATCTAATCCCTTAGGTTGAATAATATGAAAGCAATCATTAAGAACAAGTCTACTAGCTATCTTAACACCTTTAACAACTAATCCCTTAGGTAAAGGATGTTAAAAGCATTGAAGAGTTGGTTCAGGCATTTCATAGAACACCATCCGGGCATGAAATGCCTATAGCTCTATTTTGAAGAGGCCAGCTCCAAAATAGCAAGAAGAACACTCTACAAGCAAGGATCAAGAAGGATCTACCCTATAACATCTTAGATCTACACCTAATCACCCTTAGTCTCCCAAGCCCATGAACCCTAGATAGATCTACTCACTAATAGACATGGAAATCCTTAAAACCATGGATGATTCCAGGTTAAACATGATAAGTGATAGAAATAATCTAGTCAACACAAGAAATAGATGAAGAAGGATTCAAGATCCAAATTTTATTTAAGATCTAAAAGTGTTCTTGAGAGAAAAGAAGTTAAGTCACAACTTTGGGATCCAAGAGTATTTATACAAGGCTTAGAACGCCTAAAACATCATTTAAAATTACTAAAAGGTCCCTGGGGTCAATTAGGCTTCAACCAATAGGAAAAAGGGTGATTTTTGGTCTGGGGTAGAGCAGCAGGTCCAACCCGGTCGAATCTTCCCGGCCAGCCTCGTCCAGCTCCCGACTGTCTTCCGACCGGGTGTGTGTACCCGATCCAACCATCCCGGTCCTGCCTTGTCCATCTCGACCTTGTCCCGACCGGGTAGCTCATCCCGGTCAACTCTCCCCAGCCTGGTCGTCCAGCAGTGTCTCTTCCGATCGGGTGGCTGTACCCGGGCCAGTCTTCCCGGCCAGCTTGATGTGCTTCTAGTAAACTGATCATAACTCCTCCAATGCAGCTCCAAATGACTTGAAACCACTTCCATTGGAAATCTAACTCATTTTGCTGTGTCTCCAAAAAACCTTAGCAACAGAAGACATCTCTAAGGCCTCCGTCCATGCTCATCTTTGTCTCGACCAGATCATGGATTGACTTCTCTTTTCATGGCCAAACTTGATTCTTCACCTATTTTTGGGCCATAAGACTCCCAAACACCTCAAATCACACCAAAGCATGCTCCAACACCTGATAAGGACAAATGAATGCAAAATGGATCCTAATGATGCCTAATGCCTAACTTATATGATCAAAATGCACAAGATATGGATGCTAAAAACATGTAAATATGCAAGACATCACTGCCAATAAAGTCCCATTGAATTTTCCCTTCAGAAATGTACCATCTACTGCAATAAATCTCCTCATCAATGAGAAGCCCCTTATCGATGGAACAAAAGCCAAGAATGCATACTTGAACTTTCCAGCAGCATCCACATGTTGATAAGTTAACGATCCAGGATTTGTCTCTGTGACTTTGTACAACCACCTCGACAGATTGTAATAATTGTCTTCAGGAGTCCTTCTAACCAAAAATTGAGCTTCTTTTCTCACTCTCCAAGCTTGTTTGTAATTTTTGTGAACGCCATGCTGAATCATGACCTGTTCAATGATCTGTTTCGGTTTGAGACCTTCCTTCTTTTCTCCATAATTGCTGCATATCAAAGACCCCAACAACTTTGCAGATGCTTGTCTGTGGTTGGCATTCCTATGTGTTGTATCGCATGTATGCTCATGAACATACTTTTTAACAGTGAAAAGATCTGAACGAGGTAGCTTGGTAGCATGCATTCTCCACGTGCAATTTTCACCAACACACCGCAATATCACTCTTGACTTGTTAGAAGAGACAGTCTTGTACTCAAACTTCCACACTAGAGCCCATTTCTTCATCCTCAACATTAACTATCCCTTGGTCTTAAAATAGCTATTCACCTTAATATCACCAGCTCCTCTCGTGGTTGGTGAAAGTCCAATATGGACAGGACTAAAATCCAGAAGAGAATTCAGAGGAACTGTGGAAACCCCTTCATAAAGAGGAGTCTGCAAAAGTCAAGTTGTTCTGGAAGGCTTAGTACGTGATTAGGAAGCCTATCCTGAACAGGCTAAGAAAGAAGAAAATCATACAAACACAAAAAAAAAAAAAAAAATCTGTTTTTCTCTCTGCACAGTAGAAGGAAAAACTGGAATGGAATTCAAATGAATAGGAGAAGTAAATGTATCACTAGTTTGCCTGTTACAGCTAGCTGGATCAGTATTAACCTACAAAAGTCAAGTTTTTTTTGAATGCTTAGTACATGGTTAGGAAACCTACCCTGAACAGTCTAGAAAAAAAAAAAATCATACAAACACAACCAAAAAAAGAGAGAAATAGAAACGATGTATCTGTTTTTCTCTCTGCACAGTAGAACGAAAAACTGGAATGTCATTCAAAGGAACATCAGAAGCTTGACTGCTACAGCTAGCTGAGCTAGCTGAATCAGTATTAACCTGCAAAAGTCAAGTTGTTTTAGAATGCTTAGTATGTGATTAGGAAAGCTATCCTTAATAATTTAGTTGAAGAAAATCATACAAACCTGAACACACAACCGACAGGTTCCATCAAATGCTCTAATCTTACCGATGAAACTTTTGAGCTGGCGAGTATTTCCTATGAAGAATGGGGGAAACCTTCAACAATACTCTTCAAGTCCAACGAAATCCCATAACTCAAACTTATTTCTTCCTCTTTAATAATAAAATCTTCTGAGACAATCTTCATCAAATCTTCGTACTGAAGATCTTCTTCTATGTAAATGAAAGATGCATTCTTATTCGTATCAACATTAAACTCCCACTAGAGAAATTCTTTTGAGCTCCATAGTCCACAGACACAAAAAACTTCAGCCATAATCTGTTGAAAAAATCACAAGAAAAACTCAAAAATATGTTAAAAAGTTGTTTATACTATTTCAATCAAAGAGAACAACAATAATATACTATTTCAGATTAAATTGCCTCTCAGCAGAAGCTAATAACATCATAACATATCAAACGAAAAGCTTCAAACAATATGATAATAAAGTTTGCTAATGTCAATGTATCATAGATTAAGGATTTCGTAACTGAGCTAAAATAAAAACAAATCGTCACAAGCTTAAAGCTTAACAGCCCGATTCACAAGAAGACAACTCCAAACATCAAATTGAGAATTGAAAAAGTAACATTTATATGAGATACCTTTAATACGATGAAATCAAAGTATAATTGAGGCAGCGGAACAGCGATTGGATCTGAGGAAAACAAACGAATATGATGACGGCAGAGATAATGGCGAAGGAGATGATCGACGGTGGAGTTAATGGTGCTGGATATGAGTTACGCCGGAGATGATGATGTCGGCGATGAGAGACGACATCGAAATTCGGAGGGACAATGCCAAGAGTCGGAGAGGACGTCGAGAGGCGGAGACGACATCGATTTTGAAATCCTGATTTCAATTTTTTTTTTAATTTAATTAATCAGAGAGAAGGAAAGGGGCAAAAGGGTAAATAATCTCATTAAATGAAACCCATTTTTGTGACGTTGGGCTTTGAGTACTAGTTTGGGAAGAGAAACTTGGTTTGGGGCTATCTAGGGCCATTTCTCATTTTTTATCTATTTCTTTTGGTTATATATATTAAATAACTTATATAAAATTACTTAAAAATTCATATAAAATTGGATTGTTATCAAAAATAAAACTAAACAATATTAATAAAATTTGTAGATATCTAAAAACTAATGATATTAAGATTAAAAATTTATACTTTTCTAAAAATTGTAGAAAATTTTGAAAAATAATAAAAATTGTATAATTACAAAAATAAAATTAAATATTATTTCCAAGTTTATAATTTCATAATTGAAAATATTTATTTTATGGATGATTTATGAGTTATTACCATATTATAAAAAAGTTTACCAGAAATATAAATCAACATTAAATGTAATGTATGAGTTATTGACATATTCTATAAAATTTACCAAAAATATATATATCAACATTAAATGTAATTGTCCATGTCATATTTAATAATAAGTCATCTCATCAATTTTAGTAGCTATGTTACTTTTTTATAAAAATGATTGTATGGAGGACATATGGCAAATCACTTTGCAAATAGGAGATTAGGGGATTTAGTATGGTGTAACTTGACCCCAAAAATCTTGATTATCAAAAACCCATGTTTGAGACTGCACTAGGCATAAATCAGACGTTTGGATTGGACTTAGTGCGGAATCAATTATTCGGAAATTATACGGGACTAATCTAGGAATAGTTTTGTGGAAAAATGTTCTTGTATATATAATATATTATTGTTACAGTAAAAGAATACAAACACTTCACTTTGACTTAGTGGTAGAACTATACATACCATGAGAATCATGTGTTCGAAGGCCAACATGTTTTTGTTTTTTTTCTTTAGTTTATTGAGTAGGAAATTCCAACTTTACCCCTGTCGCCTTCTCCAGATCTAATTTTCTACAATTCTTAGCCGTAAAAACGTCCATTTTGCGATTCGATAGTGAGCTCGGGTTAATCTCCAAACAGGCTCTCACCATTCTGTGTCCCCGTCTCACGAAAACTCGTCTGATTCAGTGAACATATACGACCCAAACCCATATTTGGCAGTTATGCAAAATTTAAAACGAATAAAGTTGAAACTTATAATTACTTTGACAGGTTAACCATGATAAAATCATAATAGCTGCAGCGGGTGATTATTATAGCATTAAATAAGAGTACAATAGTGGTTTTATACCAAACCATATGACATATCCATGGCAAGCAATCGTTTATTATCTGAGCGATTTGCAAGATAAATAGAGGAAGATGCATATATTTGCACGGATGGAAAACTGGACGGCCCAACCATGAAGCCCACAACTTGCCTGCACAAAAATACCAAGCTGCTCCTATTCTCACTTTCGTCTACGTACAAAGTAGAAGGAAGCGGAAGAGTTAGTGTCATGATTACATGCATGTAATCATTAGGGAAACTATACAAACAACACTATATATATATGTCTGGAACCTGTATCTAATAGTAGCCAAAAAATCTGACCACTTACACTGCAAAATAAAACTTTTCGCCATACTCACACGGGTAAATATAAATATACATGCTATTCGATGTGTTTGTATATGTTTTGTTCTATATAAGACGTGATAAGTGTATGAGGGAAACTCAAACTTGCATATCACTTTCCATAACTGAAAAACTTCTTTAATGGCTCTCTGGAAATATCTCCAGCCATTCCATTCTGGAAGAAGTTAATACCTGGTGAGTTATGGCGAGCATTTATGTCGTCTCCACCTTCTTCGACGCCGTAAATATTTTCATATTTGATATATGGATGTCGGTCTAAAACTTGTCTACTACTTTCCGACATTCCTTTTCTAGAGCTAGTATTAAATTTATGGGCAGTTGTCTCTTGCATGTGTTAATTTTCTCATTAAAGTTGTCCTGGACACTTTACTAAGCAAAAATCTGTTTTTGTTCATGCAGATGGGGAAGCTTGTTAGGTTGTGCCAGGGTGAATGGAATAAGAAAACCGATGGCGCGTGGAATTTTCATCCCGATCAAACAGACTTTTGTTTTGGAGCGATAATAAGAGACAATGAAACATACCAGTCTTCGGAGGGCGTGGTAAGAATGTGGTACGTTTTGGGAGAGCGGACACCGATTGTTCTATCTTACCAGTTCCCATCGTGGATCCTTGGTCCACTTGGAAGGAGGTCTGTGCCGATAAGCATAACGACGACCACTGACATACCAGTAATGTTGAGGGTGAGGGAGTGGTTCACCGAGCTTATCCTCGTTGTCAATATCGGATCTGAGAGCATTGCTAGGTTCCACTTCAACCGGAGGGAAAACTTTGTGGTTGGAAGAAAGAGCTTTGTTGTTGATGGTACGCAAAACGAATATGAAAGGAGAGAATTTGAAATTAAGTAGATATTGCTTCCTTTATTTTCCTAGATGAACGCTCTAGTATAAATATGAAAAATGTTTTTATTAGGTCGCTTTAACCATGAAATATTGACCATTGAAAAATAAGCCTTTTACAGGGCTTGTCGTTGGGAGGAGGAGGATGAGATGCAGCAGAACCATGAAATATTGACCATTGAACAAGAAATGATGGTCCTGCATCGTGTTGATCTTGAAATGGACTTAGCTGACTCACTACAACGACAAGCTGAGAGACAATATGAAGCTATTGCTCGAGAAGTAATATTGGTAGAAGATGAAGACGATGAAATGGATGAAGCGCACATGGCTCCGGACACTGTCCCGACAATAACACAAGGAGGTTAGCGTTTTGACTTAGTCATTTCGTTTGATATAAATTTTAGTTTATCCGGATTTTTTTAATAAATGGCGTATACATGCACACTTATCCGGATTATTTCATCATCGTTTTCAGGTGTCGGTGGTGTCCAGAATCAAACACCCCAACAGCAGAGAATGATTTACCGCTAACTCAAGTCTGTGAAACACTCCCCGATCCCCCTCCAGTGACTGACGGTAATACCAGCACTGTGCGAAGAAGAACTTTGGAGACTCCTATGGTCTTTTGGGAGGGTCTTCTGGGAGAAGACCTTTTGTTGCCTGAAGGGGTAGCCCCTGATATTGGCTGGGGAAGTAACAACATGGAGGAGGAAGTGGGACGTGGTACTGAAACGCTTAGACTAGAAGGTGGAGAAGGAGGTGCACGGGCTAGCTGATAACAGTTACTGTGACTGAGTCTGTGGCAGTGGAGACACATGCAACTACTAACAACACCACTCAGAAGGTCCGTGACACTGGAAATGAATTGCTGGCGGCCTTTGAGCAATTCTTAAGTAATGAAAAAAAAACTTCGTCCATTTTTATTACTTTATATATAGCATGTGACATGAAAAAAAAAATCTAACATTTTTCAACCTTGTTATTTAGCCACAAGGGGTGAAGGTAGTGACACAATGCCTCAAGTAGGTGAGTCATCTCAAACTGCAGTTGCGGTGGGAACAACCTCATAGGCCAGCTATGGTGCCAACCACCACAATTGGTCTCACCATAGGCTGTGTCGGCGGAACGAAAACCGGCCCGAAAGATGAGCCCACAAAAAATCCCAAAACTTCTTCTGATGGAAGCGGTGATGATTGTGGGTTTTAAGAAAGTAACTATAATTTTCAAATTCAATGTGTGCTATATTAATCGGCTTTATAAGTTAAGTTACAGCTAGGATTATTTTCATAAACGGCTTTGTGGAAAATAGTTTTACCATGTAGTATATTAGCCTGCTATGTTAGTGTGTGTTACGGCTATGTTTTTTGAGAAAAGTTTTTTTTTTGTTTCTGTTTCCAGGTTATGCATGCAACCATGTTTTCTGATTGCCTCCTTTAAGTGATGTGTTAACCGGTGTTATCGGTTTATGTTAAGGATATGTAACACCAAACCGTTTATGTAAGATAACTCAGGTGTTTAATGAACGTATGGTATCAGTTACGCAAAAAAAAAGCCATTTCATATATTAGCAATTAATGTGAATCGTTGTTACGGATAAGTGTAATGAGAGACACATAATATAGTGTGAAGTTTCTAAAACGACTAAAGGTTTATAATTAAATTTGACTCTTGCTAAAAGATATATTAGCCGACTATGTTATTTTTATATTACGGCTAAAGGTTTATAATAAGGTTTATAATTATGTTTGCCTGTGTTTTTGTATGTGAAGGCTGTGTCGGAAACGGGGACAAGGACCTTTACGTGGGCAAGACTTTTAAGAATCGAGACGAGTTCAAGAAACATATGGCATTGTATGCCATCAAGAACAAGTTTGTCTACCGTAGTGCAAAGTCATCCCCTTCTGTTATGGTCGTTGAATGCTGTGGAGAAGCCTGTAACTGGTGTGTATATGCGACACTTGTTAAGGGTTCAAGCCTGTATGAACTACGAAAAATCAGAGGTGGGTACAGTTGCAGTGTTGATGAATGTGCTAGATACCAAAGACAAGCAACGTCGAGCGTCATTTGGGAGATGCTGAAGCAGCATTTTAGTGGAACAGGGGTGGGTCCGCAGCCAAGAGAGATAAGACAAGTTATGTGAGGGGATCATGCTGTCAACAATTCATATTGGAAAGCTTGGCGTTCCTGGGAAGCAGCGGTTGACTTTGCAAAGGGGTCGTGTGGTGCTTCGTAACAAAGCCTTCCACATTATCTGAAAAGGCTGATTGAAGCTAATCCAAGGAGAAAATCCCATCTTGATACAGAATACATTGAAGGTGTGGGTCACCGTTTCAAGTATATGTCCCTGGCTATGAGGGCATGTGTGAAAGGATTTGAGTTTATGGGGAAGGTTGTGGTTATAAATGGTACCCATCTAAGAGGAAAGTACACAGGTTGTCTCTTAACCGCTTCAGCTCAAGATGGGAACTACTAAATCTATCCACTTGCCTTTGCTGTGGTCGATGGAGAAAATGACAAGTCCTGAGAATGGTTTTTCGAGAAGTTGTCTGCATTTGTACCTGATCAGAGCGGTGTAGTGTTTGTTTCTGACAGACATGCATCAATTTATCAAGGCTTGAGAAAGGTACCACGTTCAAACTACTTAGCTCTTAATATGTTAACATAACCGGTTATAAATGAAATAACCGTATAAGTGAGGAGAATGAATGAGTAATTTCTTAGTTGCACATAACCGGTAATACTTGAAAATATCCGTATATGTATGTAAATTTAGGAATAATTTCTTATTTTACCAGACTAATCATGTGCTAAACACAATTCTTGATACCTCTTTTAGGTCTATCCGAACGCTGGCCATTGTGCGTGTGTCGTCCATCTGAAGAGGAACATACGAACAATCTTCAAACAGAGACATTTCGACTACCTCATATCAAAGGCAGCACGAACGTTTAGAATGGGGGATTTTTATGAAACATTGACCGAAATTAGGTCTATAAATCAAGAGTGTGCTGATTACCTGGTCGAGATAGGGCTTGAGCACTGGACCATGTCTCACTTTTCTGGTAATCGCTATAACATCATGACCAGCTGATTCTTGGAATTCGGTGCTGCGTGACGCACGGGAGTATCCGGTTGTACCGTTAGTGGAGTTCATTCGGACTAAACTGATGAGCTGGTTTTCAACAGGTCGGGACGCGGTCAAGGATGTTGAAATAGGGCTGACACCATAGGTGAATGGTTTACTTGCTGCAGGCTTTGAAATTTGTGGAGGGTATGACGTAAGGAAAGTAGATCTCAATGAGTATGAGGTGCAGGATCTTAAAGGCCCTTCATTCATCATCAGTTTAGCTGAGAGATCATGCTCATGCTTCGAGTTTCAAAAGCTCAGGATCCCATGTTCTCATGCAGTTGCAGTGGCTTTGAAAGCATACGTTCGGGTTGAGGATCTCGTTGATGAGGTGTACACGATAAGGTATCTGAAAGCAGCATATGATGACCATATTTTGCCACCATTGGATCTAGACAACACATGTCAGCTAACTGCTGAAGTAGCTGCCCTTTCACTGAACCCACCAGCAACTAGACGCCCTTCGGCCAGGCCAATGAAGAAGAGCTTCTTCTTGCGTGGCAAGATTCGGGTGAGTATTGTTAACATTACCTATTCAGATGAACACGTTTTAACTTGGTAATAAAATGACTGTTGCATGCAGATGAAGAATGTACGTAGAAGGTACTATAGCCGGTGCAAGGGCTTGGGGCATAACCATGCTACTTGCAAACAAGAAATATGAGGATCATTGAGTGGGAAGAGGGGGAATGCTGAACGAGGGGAGATGTATGCAACGGTGGTGTATGCTTTGGGTTTAGAATACACATGTTGTTTTGCTCTGATGTTATGAATTGTTGGTAAGAATAAGTGTTTGAACCCAAAGTAAGGGATGTGAAGTTATGTATGAATTCGTATTGTAATCATAAATAAAGCATTTCCATTTATGTTTGTGTTTTTCATCAATAGCATTGCATGATATATTTTTCTTTTGAGAAGTTGGTATAAATTTATATGAATCCAGCTAAGTAATTTTTTAGATGGATAAATAATTTGTTATCCGTGCATTATTGAGCTGCTTATGGTTAATTGTGTGAGTGTTATTGAATATTGTGTAGGTTGTAGTTAGGTTCCTGTTAAAACTGACGACACTTTGGGTACTAGGTGTTATTTTGTACGTGATATACTGATAATCCTTGCCTATAAAGGATAAATGATAAAGAATCCGAGTACGTTGCCAAAAACATCGGTATCATCACATACTATCTTTGTTGAGGATAACTTATAGATATGCTGGGTAAAAATATAGATGTCTGGTAGAATAAGACTACATGGCCGGTTATTTAGCATAATTATACAAAAGGTAAGAGGGTTCAGATTAAACATGAAAAAGATAACACATGCCTCTCAGACCAATAGATACAATTGGTATTAAAGAGCTTATACTAATTCGAATGAAAGCACCCGAACAGAATGTCCTTCCAATTGAAATTTGGTGCAGCAGCAGTTAACTCTTGGTCGACCTCCTGCTTCTTTGATTGGGACCGGAGAGGCGTTGCTTCTGAATCTCCCCTTCTAGCATTGCTACAACGGCAGTTAGCCGTTTAATCTCTCGGTTTTTGTGTCTAATTTCATCACGGGCTTGGATGAGAGACCCTTCGGCCACCCCATAACTTCTCCTTCGTCGTACCATTCAAAGAACTTGCATCTATCTTCCTGCCGTGATTAACTGGAAAACAAACTAACAAGTGGGGTAAATCGGGAGTAAAAATTAGGGATGGGAGAATAACAACAAAACTGGTATCAATCGCAACCATAGAACAATCTGCCTGGGTTTTTGTCAGTCCACGACTTCCTCACGGACATAGGGATGCCACAGTAACAGCATTTCAGACAATTGCCATGACCATATGAGGCGGATGAGGAACCTAAGCCTTCCATGGGTTCGACGAACGGAATCTGAAATGTGAGGTTACCAGACAAAGTTCGATAAAACTGAGGCGAGTTTTTCTATATAAATTACAAACCAAACTGACAATGGTGTTCACTTTCCCTATAAATTCCAGAACCAAACCGGCATTACTATTTACTACTACCAACAATTTTCAGACCAAACAGGTTAGGTGGGATAATGATAACTGTTATAATAACCGGCTAATAGTTGGGCATGGTCAAACTGGCTTTGGTTTTATATGAGTCTACTGGAAAGGGTGGAGGCGATTTTTCCTATCGTTTTGAAAGTAAATGGAAATCATCCGTTAAGTATTGCATAGCATATATCCTGAGATAGTTGTAGCTCCATTTTCATGGAAGCAACCAAAAGTTAAGATAAAGGTTACAAGTTTGACCAAATTAACAAAAAGATGCACTAATTATACAATCAAATTACTGTAAAAAGCAGATATTAGTCCAGGTACTCAGATCGGCCCTGCATCTTCTTCGTAGAGCATAACAGCAAGCCTTTGTGCCTCTGGACCTAACACATCGGCAGGCAGACATTTGCAGACCTCTATGCCAGAAACAGCGTGTGCTTGCATGAGCAGTGCTTCTGTAACACCAGAGTCTGTGTTCTTGGTGTTTTGGGGGACACCTCCAGACTTTTCCACTATCAATTCTTTTGGTTCCTTAGTAGTGAAGTTTCTGCCAGATTGCATCAAGAGATAGGGGATCATATGGGAGGTTGGAGTGAGTTCATTTGCCATCAGGGAATCGCTTCTGCGAGATGTGTTGCAATCAAGAACAATCAGCTTCCATGTGGTGCAGTCAACGCATAACCAGACCCAGTGTATCTGGTCAAAGTTGAATGGAAAGTAGATACGCTCAGCCTCTGTTGCCATTGGTCCAGATTGGCCTAGTATTTGAATCAGGTTCGGAGTGAAAGCAAAACAATCTCTCGCTGTTGATTTCAAGAATCTAAGATAGTTCCTGGAGAGAATAAAGCAAACTTGGTGTCAAGAAACAAACAGCTCAGATGTGACTTCAACTGGGGCGAGGTCACAACCCGAGAGTGATGGATCAGTACACAAACCTCATTTCCTTGACCAACATCCACCCATCCAGTTCCTGATGTGTACATGGATTAGGAAGTGGTGTAGATGTTTCCCTACATTGACAAAATTAGCTATAAATATATTGAACTTAAACATACGACTACTGGAAAACAATATCACAAAACATATACCTTGGTGCTGTTGTCGCCGTATGTCTCCTGGACATTGTCTACGACAGAGTTTATGATGTTTGACACATCTACTGGTCGCTAGGAATATGAGGACGCGTTTGATGCTGGCCATTAAAAGCATCGCCCCCGGTGTGTTGGTGGGGGTTCCTTCTCGTGCGGGTTGATAAGGATCAGTCGGTAAATGACCGATCGAATCCAAAATCCTCTAAAAACTGGACTGAACGAGGATCATGTGAGCGGAGTTGTCTGAAATGTGCTTCTTCACGACCTCTTGCAACTGATTCAAATAATCACGAAGATCGTCAACCTTGCCTTCCAGCCTGGTAATTTGCCCCTGATCTTCCCTTGTACAAGTGAAGCAACCGACTCCGCATCCGCAACACCTTCGGTGGGAGTTTGGCATGTGATTTTCCTCTTTCTCTTCTTCCTGCCTAGAGCGGCAGCATCGGCCGCCTCGCGCATGTGCGCAACGTCTGTCTTTGAAACTCCATCTTTGAACATTTGGTTTGTGAAGCGGTTGTCATCTCTGATTAAACTGACCATTTTGTCTACGCTTTCATCATCTTCCTCGTCAGAGAAATCCAGCTACGCTTCTTGGAGCTCAAAGTCATTCTCATGCGGAATGATTGAAGTCACACATACCTATACAATGAGAAAAATGACATTTTTTGTTAGACGAACATTTGTAGATGGGCTTGTCTTATAAGATGATTAGACGGATAAAAAGATGACATCCACCGATATAGACATTGCAAACGATCTACCTACCGGCTACTAAATTTATTATAGGTCTAATGCATATATTATCTAGATAATTGTAGAAGTATTTTTCTTTTAATATTTCCAGCCGGCTAGATAGACGACATCCACCGATATGCACATTGCAAATGATCTACCTAAACGGCTAATAAACCTATTATAGTGTTAATAAGATTATTATCCGGCTACAGAGTCTACTACAGTACAACTAGATAATACGATACAGTTTTAGCCGGATATCTTTCCGAAGAATATGTTACATTGGCGTGTAAATCTGGCTAAACAGGGATGGGTGCCAGTATTTCTAGGAAAGGAAGTGCTAGAAAGGCTTACATTTTTAGCAGTATCCAACGTCCTGGCGTGTGCTGGCTTGATGCCGTTCTTAGTGGGGGTATATGAAAAATAATCATTCTCTGCACCAGCTGCATCGGAGTTAGAGTCTTGACGTACAACTTCCGTGAGTGCAGGCACGGCTTTAGTCATGACCATCTGAAGAGACTGCACGTATCCAGGCAGAGCTATGGTGCTTTGAGACAACAATATCTTGTCTCTTTCCTTTATGCTGCTGATGAGCATCTCAAATGACACACAACCCCACAGATACTCGAATAAGTCGTCAAGGTTCCTGATCCTTTCGGCATGTTCCACAGATATTTTTGCAACGTGTGTGGTGGGCAGGATGACATAGGCAAGCATAGCTAGGAGTGCATACTTTATCCTGATCTCTCGTGTGGTGACTGTCTTGCGCTTAAGCATCCTAATAACAGAGGCTACGCTTACTTCCTTAAGCATCCCAAAAAGGGAGTTGTATTCGTCGGTGGACTCGAGTATTTACCACACGGCAACCCAGTTAAGATCGCAAATTCTCTCAACGAGAATCTGGTATTGTACAATTCATAATGTACATTAGACTCCCAACTATTTGTGTGTACTCTAACTTAGAGACACTTTCACCTTCATTCTTTAAAAGTCTTCACATTGGATCAAAGGGAGTAACAACTGGTCTATCATCAAAATGACCAAATTTCTTTAGAACTTTCTCCATATAATGAGATTGAGTAAGTGAATATCCATCTGACTCACGTTTAACTCTAATTCCAAGAATTAGGTTAGCCAATCCCATATCTTTCATTTCGAAATTGTTACTCAACATCTTCTTTGTGGCATTGATAATATCTTTACTTGTACCCATTATCAACATATCATCCACATATGTCTATACAATTATTGTATCATTTTCAGTTTTCTTAATGTAAACACACTTGTCACATTCATTTATAGAAAACCCATACGACTTCATTGTATTAGCAAATTTCTCAAACCCATACGACTTCATTGTATTAGCAAATTTCTCATGCCACTGTTTTGGCGCTTGCTTAAGTCCATAAAAAGATTTCTTAAGCTTACATACTTTCTTTTCTTTCTCTTTGACTATAAAGCCTTCAGGTTGTTCCATTTATATCTCTTCATCTAATTCACCATTTAGGAATGTCGTTTTAACATCCATTTGATGAATTTCTAGATTGTATATGGCTGATATTGCTATTAGCAATCTTATAGAAGTAATTCTTGTGACTGGAGAATATGTATCAAAGAAGTCGAGACCTTATTTTTGGAGAAATCCCTTTGCAACTAATCTCGCTTTATATTTCTCAATGGTTCCATCTGGTCTTAGCCTCGGTCTCCCAGGTCTCCTCCTGGATCCCTTCTCTCTCCCAACAACTTTAACCATACTGGTCATCATTCCCTGAACAGCTTTCACTTGGCGGTCTACAATCTCAACTGGCTGGCAAGGTGCAAACAAATCTCTACCAAGATCGCTTGGCGGCTGAGGCAAAATGAGCTCTGGCTCTCTTACAACTTTCCTCAAAACTGACACATTGAACACATCATGAAAGTCTGATAACTCTGCTGATAACTGCAATTTGTAAGCCACTGCTCCAATCCGCTCCAAAATAGGGTACGGTCCCATATATCTCAGTTTAAGCTTCTTTAGCTTCCGAGTCTTAGATCCTCCCTAAAATGTCCTCATTTTTAGGTATACTAAGTCTCCCACCTGAAACTCCAAATCCTTACGGTGCTTATCTGCATAACTCTTCTGGCAGTCATGGGTTTCCTCCAGCCACGTCTTGAGCATCCCTACCTGCTCTACCATCTCTTGAAACATTGATGGTTCTAAATCTCGTCTCTCCCCCTACTTCTGTCCAACAAAGTGGTGTATGACAAGGCCTACCATAATGTGCCTCATATGGAGCCATCCCAATACTCGAATGAAAACTGTTGTTGTAGGCAAACTTTACTAGAGGTAGATACTTCCACCAGCTTCCTTCCCGATCCAGAACGCAAGCTCTGAGCATATCCTCCAATGTCTGAATAGTCCTCTCTAACTGCCCATCTGTCTGAGGATGATAGGCTGTACTCATATGGAATTTTGTCCCAAGCGCTTTCTGAAAGGCTCCCCAAAAGGAAGATGTAAACTTTGTATCCCGATCTGATACAATGCTAACAGGAACTCCATGCAACTTCACAATCTCATCGATGTAAACTTGTGCCAACTGCGCAGCTCCATCTGTTTTCTTAATTGCTAGGAAATGAGCAGACTTGGTGAGTCTATCCACAATCGCCCAAATAGCATTCTTCCCACCATAAGTTACCGGAAGTCCAGACACAAAATCCATAGTCACCATGTCCCATTTCCACTCTGGTAATGGCAGGTTCTGCAGTAACCCGCTAGGCACCTGATGTTCAGCCTTAACCATCTGGCACGTCTGACACTGTGATACGAATGTAGCAACATCTCTCTTCATACCAGGCCAATGATAATAGCACTTCAAATCTCTGTACATCTTGGTGTTGTCCGGATGGATGGAAAAACGTGAGTTGTGTGCTTACTGTAAGATTTCCTTTCTCTACAGCTTATTATCTGGCACACAAAATTGATTCTGGTACATGTACATCCCATTCAGAGCTGTTTGATATCCAATACTCCCAATCTCAATCTGCTTAACAAAAGCCTTATCATCATCCTGTACTTTGTGAATCCTCCAAAGCAAATCTAATTTCTCCAAAGCATCAAGACCCGATGTCTCTCCCTCTGCAGTAACTGCACATAATCTGAGACTAGAAAGTGTCCCTGTCAGCTCCTGAACCTCCTTGGTTCCAGAAACATCGCTCCTTACCCGGATGATAAGTAATATCCAAGTCATAGTCTGCTAACAGCTCCATCCATCTACGCTGCCTCAAATTCAGGTCCGCCTGAGTAAAAACATATTTCAAGCTCTGGTGGTCTCTGAAAATCTGCGCTTTCTCTCCATACAAATAGGATCCCCAAATCTTCAGCGCCAACACAACTGTTGCTAACTCAAGATCATGAGTAGGATAGTTGACCTCGTGAGGCCTCAACTGTCGTGATGCATAAGAATAACATAACCCTCATGCATCAGTACACAACCCAGACCAGTACCTGACGCATCTGTATAAACCTCATATGGTATTCCCGGCCTATGTTGTACCAAAACTGGCGTACTTGTCAACTGTCGCTTAAGCTCAGTGAAACTCTCTGAGCACGCCTCTGTCCAAACAAACTTAATATCCTTGCCTGGCAACTGAGTCATCGATTTGGTGATACTGGCAAAACCCTTAACGAACCTCCGGTAATATCCTGCTAGACCCAAAAAGCTGCGGATCTCTGTAGTAGTCTTAGGTGTAGGCCACTCTGATATCGCAGTAATCTTCTCCGGATCTACTGCAACTCCTGCCTCTGAAACCACGTGACCCAAAATCGAATCTTTCTCTGCTAAAAGATGCATTTACTCAGCTTAGTAAACAGCTGATGCTCCCTGAGCTTATCCAAAACAATCCGCAAATGCTCTGCATGCTCCTCTCTGCTCCGGGAGTAAATCAGGATATCATCAATGAAGACAATCACTCACTTATCCAAATGCTCCCGAAATATATCATTCATCAGCTTCATGAATGCCGCAGGTGCGTTTGTCAACCCAAATGGCATCACTACAAACTCATAGTGTCTATAACGTGTACGGAAAGCTGTCTTCCGCACATCCTCATCTGCAATCGCAATCTGGTGGTAACCTGATGCCAAGTCAATCTTAGAAAACCATGAAGCTCCCTGCAACTTATCCAACAGTTCGTCGATATGTGGAAGCGGATACATATTCTTGATCGTCACCTTATTCAAACCTCTGTAGTTGATACAAAGCCTGAAACTCCCATCTTTCTTCTTCACAAACAATACTGGTGCTCCTCATGGTGAAGTACTAGGCCTGATGAAACCCTTACTCAACAGCTCCTCCAACTTCTTTTTCAGCTCTGCCATCTCCGTTGGCGCTAAACGGTATGGAGCTCGTGAAACCGTTGTCGTCCCTGGTTCGAAGTCAATAGTGAGAGCATCTCCTCTGGCTGGCGGCGGCCGTGTTAAGGCCCCAAAGACATCCTCAAATTCTGCAACCACTGGAATGTCCTGTAACTCCTAATGTCCAACATCCTTAACCATCTCGATAGTCGCCAGAAATCCCTCTGCTCCTCTCTCCAACAGATCCTCAGCATGCAACATGGAGACAATAGGGTTCCCCCCGCAAGCCTGAATATCCTCGAATGTGATCTTCTCATCTTCTCTAGGAATATGAACTCTTTCCCTCGAGAAATATAACACCACTTGATGACGTGTCAGCCAATCCATCCTGAGTATAACATCGTAGTAATCCAGCTCCATTTCTGCTAAGTCTCCGATGAAATCGACTTCTCCAAGTTGAACTGGTACATCTCGATGAACGCCAATGGTTCCCATCCTCTGTGTGCCAGCTTTACGAATCTGCTTAGCTTTCGGTTCAAAGACACCTCGAAAGGGCGAAGACTTGACCAAACGCGAACTCACGAAGCTATGGGAAGCTCCAGTGACGAAAAGAGTGTGATCTGACTCACCTCCAACAGAAACCATTCCTACACATAATTTTCTTTTCTAACTACACATAATAACCACCAAAGCACAAAATACTCAATAAAATGAGCATGACAAGGATACATACCGGCTATCGGCTCAGAATCACTGACCTCTGCAGGAGCATACACACGCGGAGTAATGGCCTGACGCTTGGCCGCAGTCCCATTGGTCGGGCAATACCTGGAGAAATGACCATGCTGGCCACAAGTGTAGCGAGCTCCTAGTGCGACTGCTACAGCTGCTGGTGCTATTCGTGCTACTGGCGCTGTCTGCGCTGCTGGTGCTGACAGTGCTGCTGCGACTGGTGTTGTACCATGGCCACCTAATGGCCTGATCCGACAATTCCTATGAATATGTCCTGTCTTTCGACAACCATAACACTTGAGGTTTCCCGGATCCCAAGTCCTCCTCTGAGGCTCTGAAGTCCTCCCAGTCTTAGGTTGAGCTGTCTTGGAGTGCTTCTGCTCCTCAGCAAGACATGCCTCCTGCACAACAGCCTTTTCTACTAGATCCTCCAAGCTGGTGTAATTAACAACACTGCATCTGCCGCGAAGATCCACCCGCATCCCATTTAGGAACATCATAATCAAGTCCTCCTCATCAAAATGGTTACCAGCAAACATGCGGAGCTCCCTAAACTCATGCTTGTACTGCCTACGGTCTTGCCATCCTATCTCAAATGCGCAAAGTCATTCCTCTTCTGGTGCAGAGCTTCCCTGGGGAAGTATTTCTTGTCAAACGCGACGAGGAATTTAGCATAGGTCGGATCATCATCCCGCATCGAGCACACTCCCTCCCACAAAATTGCTGCATCCTCATGCAGATATAATTCTGCAATATTAAGGAAGAGGTGTAGTGGACACTTGATAGTCTTCAAACACTTGGTCAGTCTGTACTTTCACTTGTAAGCAACTGTAGGATCCGTTGTTCCCCAAATGTCTCCAGATCCACATGCTTCATCCACCCTAACACCCTTAGGATTTCCTCATCAACCTGAGGCTCCTGCACTGAAATGACAGGTGGCGGTGGTGGAACCTGAGAAACTCCTGGACCCTCCGGTCCCCCTGAACCTGAACCGGGGCGGCCTGCTGCACAAGAATTAGCAGACCATATTGCACCTGAATCTGCGGACCACGCGGCATCTGCTGACCCTACCCCTGCTGAGATGCACCCATCTCTCGAGCAACCTCTTGAGCAGCTACTCTGGCAACTTTCTGAGCAGCTACGCTAGCAGCCTTCTGGGCAGCCTGCTGGACTACCCCCTGAGCAGCCTGCTGCACCATCTGCATGATAGCAACCTGATCAGTCGGTGGAATCACTGGCGGTGGAGGTGGTGGAGGCACATGCTCACCCCCACCCTCTCGAGCAGCACTGGTGGCCTGGTCACAAACAACTCTCCTACGCGGCGACATCTGAAAGGAATAGCACAACAATTAATCTCTGATTAACTGAATACCAACGATTTAAGACATAGTACCAAACAGGAAAGTGCTATTTACTTTTATTTTAAAAATCCCCCGAGATCCCCAAAAATATTTCAGAAATCATTAAAAACCGATTAAAATCAAGTCCCATAAATCGTCATCCCGTGTCAGAGCCGGGACGAAACCTGGCTCTGATACCAAATTGAAACACCCCCATTTCTCAAAATAAAATAATAAATAATAATCTCATAAAATCTCCATTTATTACTTCTCGAAAGTCAAACTCAACACCATAATCCAATAAATAACCATAAAAGAAATAAATCCCGAAAATCACGATAAAAACATAAAATCCGAAAGTCTGAAATAAGAAATAAACTCCCAAAAGCACCAATCCAAAAGCAATCACTCCTGTCCGTCGGTCTCACCTGAAAGGGGAAAGAGGGAGGGGTGAGTAACAGGGGAGTCACTCAGTGAGGTATGGGATGCTAACCCGCAAGCCACTGACTTGAGTAAATAGAACTCCCACTATGGAAGTTTAGCTCTAACATGAACACACACGATGCCTAATGCATCACACAAACACAAACAATGCGATGATAGCGCACAGCTAGTCCATACACCCCGCATTTCCTCATAACGATATAATAAATACACTGCGTCACTAGTACAGTCTGTCTCTGTACCCACGCACACCATAATCTGCGTAGATATGCAAACATCTCTTCACCCCGCCCACACACCCAATCTGCGTCGCTAGCTCAGACGTCTCTGTGCTCCCGCACACCATAATCTGCGTCAATAGCTCAGGCATCCCCGAGCCCCCGCACACCATATCTGCATTGATAGTTCAGACATCTATGAACCCCCGCCCACCATCACATTTTCCCAACTTTATAACTATAACTATATATATATATCATCATTTAACATCATACAATTCAAACAATAGTTGAATCCTCTAGACCCCTAGTTCCGGTTTACAACGAATGAACTCCAACTGCTCAAACAGACTCTAAATCTGAAATCAGGGCAAAAAATCGAGTCAGAGCGCCCTTCGAACGGTCAAAAACGGATAACCTGGAATCTGGTCAAAAAGTCAACCCGCTGGTCAAAGGGTCAACCCGGTCAACTCTGACCCAAGCCGGTCAACCCTTGACCAAATCAAAATCGAACTGAACCACCCGGTTTTCCTTAACCGGATTCGATTTCAATTTGACCAGAATCAAATCAATTTCAAAACCGGTTTAATCTCTAACAAAAATCAATTCAATTTAACCGCTAGTTTAGCTTAACCCGAATCAATTAATTTAAACCAGAAATTAATTCATTAAATCGACCGGTTAATCTAAACAAAACCACAATCAATAATCAAACCGGTCTGACTGAGTAACCCGGTTGACCCGCCGAGTCCACTCGGCCGAGTTGCCGAGTCACCGGTGACTGGTCGCCTGCGGCGACAAAAAGGCGGCAGCGGCTTACCGGAAATTACAGGCGGCGGCGGCGGCGGTGCAGCGGCAATGCGGCAGCGGACTGACGGCGGACGGTTACGGCTGCTCTAGCGAACGGCGGGTGGTGGTGGTGGCGCCTGGTCGTCACGCGCATTAACTCCGGCGGATGGTGACGGCGCGCGAGGTTCACTCGCAGATATTCTTGCCGCGTGTGTGGGTGCGTCATGGCGGCTCTCCGGCTGGTTTTGCTGCTCCGGACTAGTCTCGACGTCACGAGCACGATGGTGGTCTTGGATTTGCGAAATATCACACGGTTAGAGAGATATGATCGATTTACCAAACAGCCAAAAATAAAACAAATAACGACGGCGGTTTCCGGTTACCTTCAGTGGTTAATGGCGGTTCTCTGGTCAATCCCAACGTTGAAGGCTGTTTTCGTGGCTGGTCATACTTAGATCTGCTGACGGCTCAAAATCTGCAGAGGTTCGACGTCTTAGAAGTTTTCTGAATAAAATAAACTACAGGAGCCTAGTATTTAAAGGAGAAATACCTAGGGTTCTCTGCAAAATGATTGGGCCTTGCTGGGCCTTAGGAATTGGGTCGTTACAATTATCTTCAAAGAACTCAGCCTCATTTGATTCAATAATTGTATTTACCTTTACCTCATCATTTTCAGATTTATTTACCAAATATCTTTATGCAGCACTGTTTTCTGCAGGTCCAATATAAACGCAGTCAACCGTTTTTGGTCCTATAACAGTTCTCTTTGGTAAAGGTACTTGAACCTTAGCGAGACAACCCCACACTTTCACATTTTTATATGAAGGAATCTCATTTTTCCACATTTCATAAGGGGTTTCATCACTCTTTTTATAAGGGATTTTATTCAATACTGAATTGTTTAACATGGAATTCATCATCTCCTTAAGAGTTCTATTTTTCCTTTCAGCAACTCCGTTTTGCATTGGAGTATAAGGTGTTGTTGTTTGATGAATAATTCCATGTGTAGAACAAAAATCTGAGAAATTTTTTGATTTTATTCTCCACCACGATCTGATCGTAGAATCTTTGTTTTCTTATCTAATTGATTTTCAACTTCTGCTTTAAATTTCTTAAACATATTCAAAGCCTCGTCTTTAGTCTCAATCAAATAGATTTGCCAAAACATACTGTAATCATCAATAAAAGAAATATAATAATTCTTTATTCCACGACTTGGAATTGATTGAAAATCACACAAGTCACTATGTATCAACCCAAGTAATACGTTTAACTTTTCTACAGATTTGTAAGAGCGCCGTGAGTATTTTTATTCCACAAATATTTCACATTTTCTTCTTTTATTATTATTAAAATTGTGCTTTGGCAACAATCCTAAATTCATCATTCTATATAGAGAACAATAGTTAACATGGCCCATTTTTGCATGCCATAAATCATTTAGTCAACCGAATAAACAGAAGCAGAGCTATTGCCTGCATTTTTATTACAGACAGTTACAACATTCAGTTCGAAGGGCCATCACTAAGATAACCTTTTCCTACATACATCCCACCTTTAGTGGGTAGAACCTTGTCAGATTCAAATACAATTCTAAATCCTTTGTTGTTAAGAAGAGAACCTGAAATTAGATTTTTCCTAATCTCAGGGACATGAAGCACGTTTGTTAATGCAAGTTCCTTTTCAGATGTGAGTTTCAGGATCACTTTGCCTCTCCCTTCAATGGTAGCACTGCTTGCATTTCCCATATAGAGATTTTCTGCACTAGAACCTTGTTCATACGTAACGAACATACTCACATCAGAACACACATGCTTTGTAGCACCAGTGTCTATCCACCAATCATTGGAGTTTGTCATTGTGTTTGTTTCTGAAACAACAGCGACCAAATGATTCTCGGCAAGATTTGCGTTATTGACGTCTCCAACCGTTGGTCCATCTTTTCTGTGACGGCAGTCTTTGGCTCTGTGTCCAGACTTTCCACATACCCAACAAGCACTTTGTGAGTTCTTCTTGAAGTTAGCGCCCTTTGAAAAGGCGAATGGCTTCTTCACCTTCTTGTTGTTCTTAAAGCCCTTTAATTTGGAGTTGTTTCCTTCAATTACATTGGCTTTTGCTTCTATAGAAGAATATTCAGAATTCTCATTCTTACGATTTTCTTCCTCTACACGAAGCTTGAGAATTAATTGCTCAGACTCATGTCTTCATGAATGTGCTTCAGATATATCTTGAAATCTCTCCAAGTTGAAGCCAATTTCTCAATAATAGAAGCAACCAGAAACGCTTCATTCAGCCCTAGACTTTCATCCCTCAATTCATGAGCAATAACTTGAATTTCTTCCACTTGTTTCACCACAGAAACAGTGCCACTCATCTTAAAGTTTAAGAACTTTTCCACGATAAACTTCTTAGCGCTTGCAACTTCAGACTTGTACTTCTTCTCTAATGATTCTCACAACTGTTTTGGAGTTTGGAAAATATGATAAACATCATAGAGAATCATCCAAGGCGTTAAGAATATAATTCTTGCACAAAAACTCGTTTTATGTCCATGCCTCTGAAGCTTTAATGATTTCATCAGGAATATCACCTTCTACAGGTAGCTCTGGTTTTTCAGAAGTCAAGCACTGTGCCAGATTCAGTGTCGTGAGATAAAACAACATCTTTTGTTGCCATCTTTTGAAATCCACTCCTCGGAAAACAAAAGGCTTCTCTATGTGACTTTTCACAACTGCAATAAATTGATCCATCTTGCTTTCTTTGAAAAAAACAAAGAAAAATAAAATTCTGTCTTAGATTGTTAGACCAAAGAACAGATGCAAATCAATCTTACGCTTGAATTTATAAACCCTTATAAATCCTTATATATTAGTAGATATATAAACCTTTATAAATCAGATGATTACCTTGCTTTACCAATTTAATCAATCGTAGTTTGATAGAGGCTTGCTTGAGCAATCTCCTAAGACAGAATTTCACCCTTAAAATGGTTTATGAAGTTCGTAGACGTCTATTTAGAGGATATAACTATCGATCTCCATACAACACACCGTACGGAGACACTAGCAAACTATACTTTGTTTTTCCTTCAGAAATTTATTGTGGAGAAGAAGAAGATTGAATCAGAATGATTCATATATATTTCCTCGTACACTTGATGGCTTTATAGATTGAATCAAGCGGTGCTTTTAATCAACACATACATTGACTCTTAACCATTTGTGTCCGAAGCGGTGCTTGTATATTAAATTAAAGTCAATACTTGAGCCCTCCTGGTTTGTGGTATGGAGTCACTCTTAACCCAACAGGTTCCTCTACCATAGCAAAGATCCGAGATGGTACCTCTATTGAATCCATGTTTGTCATTGGGAGATTCGATGAAATCAAAACCTGAACTTGAACAGTGAAAAATAAGAGTGTATTAGCCCTAGTACTGGAGACAGATATAGAAAGGAGGACACAAAAAAGGGCTTACAAATCATAGAAGGAGACTACCGACAGCGGTGAGATTGCAAAAACAGAACAAGGTGTGTGGTATAACATTACAGAGAACTGATTCGGAACGAGGGATGAGCTTGTATGCGACAGATAGAAACTTGTTTCGGAACAATGGCTCCGTTAGATAACACAGAAATACTGTGAGAGATTGGTAAAAAATTCTTGGCTAGGGTTCTGACGAAGAAAACAGAGAAACGGTGAGAGAATGGGGAAAGACGTTACAGAGAAATCAAAGGAAATGATAATCAAATTAGATAGGTATTATCGAAAAAAGCTGTATCGATATAAATGACTCGCGTAGTCTCTCTCTTCACGCGTAATGACAGTTCGAATACGTGCTATACAATTTGAATACGTATTACATTTTTAGGTTGAAGTATTGGATGATAGGGGTGCTATAGCCATTACGAAAAAACTAGTCACTAAGAAAGGGTGACTTCCATCCGATCAAATATGCAAGTTATTCTTGTATATACACTGCAATTACTCTTATTATTTAGTCATCTAATAAAAAGTCCAGAATATGAATCCCACATTCGTACGGCATACATATTCAGAGATGATATATATTCATTTCTTACTACGTAAATCTGTAAAGTAGTCTTTTAGGTTGGTTTCAAAATCTTTCCTGACAATATAACCATCTTTTCCAGGAGCCTTCATCATCTTCTCTTCCAGAAATTTCTTTTCCGAGCCTGAGCCTGAGCCAATCCATGATAATAGACCAGCGACTGCTCCAACAGCTCCAGCAATGCCTATAACTGTGGTTGCGGTATCATAAAACTTGGAATTCTCATCTTCTTTATCCTTTCTCTCATAGTTGTTCATTTTGATATGATACAAAAGGATTTAAACTTATTTCTTCTTCTCTTCTCTTTAAGTTTTGTTTTATTTTTAAGTTGGATGGAGGGATTCATGAGATTTATATACTCGCAAAATGAAACTACGAGTCTTTACAATCGGGTTTCAAGGGGAGAATTTTTAAGTCTCGATATATAACCAGCCAATTGACACAAGTTATAATCAACTAATTAATTTTAGTTCAGTGGAAATTTAAACAATTTAAAGCGTTGTTATTATCGAAAAAAAAACTGAACCTTTACTGATGGTATTATGTGATCTATGAAGAGATGCATAAACATTATATAATTTCTCTATCAATTCCTTTTCTTTTTCCTCTTCTCCGGTCAGTGCCAGTCTAATATTTTATATCACCAAAGCCAAATTTTAATACACCCTTGTATATATTTTATCAGAATTATAAAACAATATAAAACTTAAGTTTTCGTTAAAAATCAAATTCTATAAACTGTTTATATGAAATACTAGTTATTTAGAACATTTAATATTGAAATATAGCTCTTCTTACTTTTTTATGAAAAATTATCTACTAAACTCATATAATCAAGTCTTTCAACCATAATCATCTCAATTGATAACATAACCATTCTATTTAATGACTCTCGTGATATGGTGGACCTCAAATAATTCTTTATCAACTTCAACTTTGAAAAACAAAAATCAACCATAACGACCGATACTGAAATGGTCAACAATATCTGACACACAAGTTATGTGTTATGATAACAATCCTCCTTTTTTTTTCAAAACATCAAGCATTTCACTAGGATTTCGAACTTTCAAAAATATTGGTTTTGGAAGAATCTTTTCTTTCATAAATAAATTATCATCAACTATGTCAAGACTTCAAGAATTCAGCACAGTTTTCTATTTTCTATAACAAACTAGTTACACACCTTGTTACAACAAAAATAGTGAATTAAGAAACTGAAACAATATAAAACTAAATTATATAATTATGAAACAAAAGGTTAAAGGAAAAATCTGGGTAAAAGGAAAGTGTTGTATGAGGTAAAATGATAAACTCCACTACAAGAAAACATGCCCATAACAAGGAAAAAATTTCCTCGTAAAATTACTTGTTTATTACAATGACGTTACGACGAAAGTCAGTTTTGTCGTAATGCCATTGTAAAATTATAGGAAAATCATTCGTCGTAATGTCAGTGTAGGTTTACAATGAAAGACGAGAAAAGAGAAACTTTGTTGTAAAGCTCTTGAAAGTTTACAACTTTTTTACGATAAATCATGTTACCGTTATTTTAGGTGAAAACGTGTTTTCAGTGAGCTTCGCCTAACATATTGCGTTGTAAAACATATGTTCCTTGTAAAACCATAGTAAATTGTTTCCCTGTAAAACATTGTTATACCTTCACCTACCAAACTCAAAAATTTCGTGTGTGTGTGTGTGTGTGTGTGTGTGTGTGTGTGTGTGTGTGTGTGTGTGTGTGTGTGTGTGTGTGTGTGTGTGTGTGTGTGTGTGTGTGTGTGTGTGTGTGTGTGTGTGTGTGTGTGTGTGTGTGTGTGTGTGTGAAAACAACACACAAATGAAAACAAAGAAAAAGATCAAGATAAAAAATCAAAGAAAAAAAGATGTCCGATGGTAGGAATATTTACGAGATACATAGTTGGATGTATTCGCACAAAGATTTCGCCGGTAGAGTTACGGATGCATTTCTAACCGGGCTAGAGACATTCATGTACTAGGCGGGCTGTACACCAATCACGCAGGAACGCGATAAGATGTTCTGCCCTTGTTGGAAATCCAAGAATTCAAAATTTTCCTATAGTGAAACTTTATGGAAGCATTTAGTAAACAAAGAGGTTTTACACCATTGTACTATATTTGGTTTCAACATGGATAGGGCTATGGTGGAAATGAAGATAATAATAGTAATAGTAACTTTCAGGATGCTGGTAATAATGAAGAACCGAATCATTTGCATAATGAATATAGTTACCATCAGGAAGAGCAGATGGTAGATCATGATAGGGTTCACGACATGATTACTAATGCATTTTTAGAAACAACTACAACAATAGCTGATTAAACTGGAAATGTTGAAGAACCTAATTTGGATACACATAGGTTTTATGAAATGATAGATGCTGGAAATCAATCAATCTACACTGGTCTAATTTGGATGCAAAAAGGTTTTATGAAATGATAGATGCTGGAAATCAATCAATCAACACTGGTCGTAGAAAAGGTATCTCTAAATTGTCCTAGCAGCTAGGATGATGAATATTAAAAAGGATCATAATTTACCTGAAAAATTGCATGGATGCATGGGCGGAGTTGTTTAAAGAGTATTTGCCAGAAGACAATGTGCCACCTCAATCTTATTATGAGATTCAGAAATTGATTTATAGTCTTGAGTTGCCTTCGGAGATGATAGATGTTTGCATTGACAACTTCATGATCTACTGGAGAGACGATGAGAAGCTAGAAGAGTGTTGATTCTGCAAAAAGCCACGATTCAAACCGCAAGGACGTGGGAGGAATAGGGTACCGTACCAAGGGATGTGGTACATACCAATTACAAACACATTGAAAAAGATTATATCGATCTGAGAGGACTGCTGGAGCGATGAGGTGGCATGCTGAACATATCTAGAGAGATAGCAAGATCGCTCATCCATCAGATGCAAGAAGGTGTAAACATTTCAACATGGTACACCCAGATTTCACTAGAAATATTCGAATGTTTATCTTGGATTATGCACAGATAAATTTAGTCCATTTGGAATGTCTAAGAGATTGAAAATGATACGGTAAATTTCAAAGCAATGTTGCCATGATATTTCCGTAGCAATTTCGTGGTTATTTTGTTGCCACAGTATGTTTCATAGCAATTTTGTAGCAATTGTTGCTACAAACTTGACGCAGTTTGCCATGTTTTTCTTTTATTTGTTTGCTATAAAAAGCAATTTCGTAGTTTTCGCATTTTAGCCATAATTTTTTTTTGTGACAATTTCGTGGCTGTGAACGTTTCTTACTAGTGTTCATCATTGTCCTTTGTAGATTATGTATGATTTTTCTTTCTTTCGCTTCCATACGATATGTTATTCCCAGTGCCGTGCGAAGAGTTGCATGGGCCTAAGGTGAATTTTAAAAACAAACTTATATACAATCATATAGTTTTTGTAATATATAGACAAGTCTAGAATGTTTTAAAAAAATTACAGAAATATAAGTTTAACTATAAACTGGAACCAAAATTATACTATGATATAGGGGAAAATCAATGTGGAAGGAGACTTTAAATAGCATCTAAATCAATGGATTGTCTATAAGTGATTATTTGGGGATCCCCAAATAACACTATATTAATTGGGTCTGAGGCAAATGCCTTTTCTAATACACTGTCAACAATATAAACGCTCTTTGCTCTGTGGGATGTTATTAAAGCGCCATCAACAATTAAAACAGTTGCGCGGAGCATGTTTTCTTTTCACAAACAGTTATTGTATTTACTCTTTTTAAACATATTTATTTTTCAATAAGGCCAACAAAATGTCATTACTGATTCCCCATTTTGAAATCGCTGAGCCATGCAAAACTGAAAGACAACCATTTTGATAAAGACTTATACGCAGGGTGGTGGTGGTGGTGGTGGTGGTGGTACTGTAAATTTACTAGAAGTTCCTCTTGTTCTGATTTTACAAAAGTTGTTTGATGATTATACATATCTTATTCGATTTCAGAATGCACGTAATCTCTGAACACAAAGTTCTTCTCTTTTTCATGTAGAGCATAAGCAGAAGCAGCTGAAATAAGAGCTAAACCGGCCAGAACCAACCGAAACTGGACATCTGAAGGAACACCGGCCGTGGCAGCCAAGAAAACCGTTGTTCCGACAAGAAACTTCTTGAGGATTTGAAAACCGTTGTATGCTCCTTTGCAAGAAGAACACACTTGTGTATGCTGCTCAAATCTATCCAGCATCTGTTTTTTTTTTGTTCAATTACCATTCGGACATGTCAGCTTTGACATATGTATATATAAATCAATGATATCTAGAACGCATAGATCGATGGCTTTACCTCGCGCTTGGTTAAGACAGTGGAAGGGAGAGGTTGGTTAGCTGCTGTGTAGCTGAACCACTCAGGCTGACTCTTGCCGTGCCTTCTGAGCCAGTTTCTGAAAGCTAGAACGAAACGGTCTGCTTGCGTTGGAGTGAATGTGAGCTTCGTGTACTGTTTGTTCACATCGTAGTCTGGTGACTCCATTGATTTAGAGAGGAATACTTTCTCTTGTCCCTGAAGTACGATCATATCCCCGTCATAGACTAAGTTGGAAGTCCAATGTTCGTACCATCTTGGTACAACCTAAGAAGGAACAACATCAGAAGAGTTATGCAGACAAATGAGAGATTTAAAATGGAACCAAACTTTACCTGCCACCAAGCAGGTCCTGGTACAGAGAACTGGAAGAAGTTACGGGCGCTACAAACAATGGAACGGGTTTTCCCTGGAGCCATTGGTATATTGAATGAGCAAATCCATATAACCCATTTTTGGTTACCAACAATAGGTAGCTTCGCATCTATCTCAATTCTGTACAAAATCCCAATAAGTAAGGAAACTGTATGCTAATCACTTATGTCTTGTGTATGAAACTCAAGACTCACTTGTTAAGAGAATAGCAAGGAGCAACGAATTTTGCGGTTATCTTTGGACTGTCGTCATTGGCACCTTGGAAACCCCACGGACCACTTGACTCCACCTTGAAGGGCAATGGTTTAGCTCTGTCTCTTCTTCCTGTTACCTGTTTACAATAGGAAACACATAGCCTGAGGATGGTTTCTTTAGAGAAAACGTCACCACATATGGAGAGAGAGAGAGAAACACACCTTGTGATGAGCAAAATCGATATGGGAAGGATCAGATACGTTTTCCATGAGAGTATCATATCCATAGAAAAGATCCCTTTGAATTGTCACCGTTGAAAACTCGGGTTTATCGAAGTCATCCGGCAACCTTTAATAAAAAAAGTTAAGGATCAGAGCAATATCAAAGTTCCAGATCACTCGTTTCGCTTGTTACCTAGGGGGTTCAATGGAATTGGCTCTGTCCCATCCATTTTCATCAGGCCACACAAAGAGAAGTCCTTGAGACACCATTGTTGGGAACTTAATAGCGCAAGCTCTGGGAGATTTAACAGCGCGAGCTTCAGGACCTGAAGTAGCAGCCTGTGGAATCCTAGTGCAAGATCCACACCCGGCAAAAGACCATCCATGATAGGAACACTGCAAGTGTCCATTCTCATCTAACCTTCCTTCCTACAAAACCATAATGCATCAACACATCTACTTCCATATATATACGCATTATAATATGAGATAAGCTACACAAATATCCTGAAACTGCTTAAAGCTGTTACCACTTAACCAGAAAGACTTCTTTTGTTCATGTCAAAAAACATGTATATATTATATTATATATAACTGTTCTGATTCTGATGTTAATATTATATTCAAAAACCTGCATGAAGCTGACTTGTTATATGAATACTTTACAATAAACAATCATCTCTAATAGTTTATTCATCTAATCCAAATCACAAGTAGACCTAATTAAACTACTTGTCTTTGAAGAAACAGAGATTACAGAGAGAGGAGCAAGCCGATGAGGGCAGCGATCATCAAAGGCGGCCCATTTCTGATCGTTCCGATCGAACCACAGGACGAGGTCTCGACCCAGAAGCTGAAACCGGGTTGGCAAATTCGTATCCAAATCTTCAACTAGAGAAACCGGATACCAGTGATCTCTCCACTTGAACTCAGACCCTTCTTCTTCTTTCTCTCCGCCGAGCTCCTCTTCGATCCGATTCTCCTCAGCCGGATCTGAGGTGGGAACTGAGGGTGGCGCCGCCACGCGAAGAGGGCTGTCGAGAAGTTTCGATCTTTGAGGAGAAATAGAGACTCTGGACGGGAATCTAGCGGAGTTGGGAGATAAAAAGGGAATCTTTATGGAATTAGATTTGGTGAGCGTCGCTGAAGCTGAAGAGACTAAAACCACTGACATTGCTTCTTTCGTACGAATAATTCTTACTGAAGCTTCCGAAACTTGCGAGAAGAAGAAGAGGAAGAAGAAGAGATTGCGTGCAAGTTTTGCGTTTTTCCATTGGGTGTTCTTCTCTTTTAACGCGAAATTGTTGAACAAAATGTTTAACACGTGGCAGATTTTGGCACTTGGCATATATGAACGCTAGCTAATAAGACCACCTCCATCCCAGAATTTCTACGGGGTTCTAATAATTAAAAATAAATAAAAATAAAACAAAAGAAAATAAGAAAGAGAATAAGGGGGTGTTTTGAATCATGGATTTTAAAAATTGGAGTGGATTTGGAAAAAGTGTTGGAGTTTGAAGAGATTTGGACTAAATTTCATTTATATGGATGAGATTTAGAAAGAGTAAAAAAAGATTTGGGTGGAATTTTCTCATAATTTCAGAGTGCTCTAGATCACTTGAGATTATTAATCTATTTTGCTCTATTATTTTTGAACAAAGGACACATTGTAAAAAATACGAGTTGGTTCTGCGTCGTAACTCTCGTAAAAGGAAAACAAGCAAGAGCACGTTGTTCATCAGATCATTGATAAGGGAAGAAGGTGAATTTTCTCCTTACGAGAAGAGAACCACTGAGCTTCTCAAAGTTTGTAAAGAATAGAGGGCTCTTAAGGTTGCTAAGAGGAAGTTAGGTACCCGCAAAAGAGCCAAGAAGAAAAGGGAGGAGATGTCTAATGTTCTCTGCAAAATGAGATCGGCTGGAGTTGCTACTACTGAGAAGAAGATATAATATATCAAAACTGTTTATCAAAATATCAAATTCATAAACAACAACATGAAATATAATTTTAAAAACTAATTGAAAAGAGAATTTCTTGTTGCATCAAGATCCCATATTCATAGCATCAGTTCACATGATTGCTACTATATTTTCTCTCCAATTATTAGCATTCACTCTTTGTTGTTCTTGAGTACCATTCTGAACATCATCATCCATGTTCTCATCTTCACCTAACTCTTGAATATCACTTTCGTTACCATTAGCGGCAACTATTTCTTAGAAAAGACTTCCAACAATACAACACAGAGATAGAAGTTTGTTCGATATCCTGCAACAAAAATAAACAGAGAAAAAGTAAGTCTATATATAAACACTTTCAGCTGATTAGAAAAGATTTTCAACAATACAACAGAGAGACCTGCCATTAGATCTGAAAGAATGTAGATATGCATAAAAAATCCACTTCATCTGATATGCGCCGTTATCAAAAAGAAATAGAGAAACAAAAAGAAACTACAGGTAAAGGAATTAGAAGAGCCAAAGAAAAAACTATTTTACAATCCTAATTACTTGTAATATTAACTTGTAAAGCAAACCAGGTGGACCTCTTTCTGCAAAACGATACAGGTATACCATCTTTATATCCTCTGTAGAAGATATAGCTCGACAACAATGATTCAAGTGGTTTACCTAAAATATTGTACAAGTCAATTAATATTCGGCTTATCGGAAGAAGGACAGCAAGAAGTGGCACAAGAAACGGAAAGGAAGATTACACCACAAAGACGGTAGAACTTAATGAAATTATGCAAAGCAGTTCTGTTGGTGAATGATACATTGTGTGGATCGCGGGTTAACACTTCCCCACCACAAACTCCTTTAGTAGAGACATGAAAAGAGTGATCTTAAACCTCTTGTATGTTAACAAGATCAGAATCACGGTCTCTTCTCATAATACAATGAGTGAGAGCCCGTATGTATGGCACAATAACAAAGCTATATAAACATTACTCGGATCATGTGCATTCATATTGAGAAGCATTGAAGCACAGGACCGCCACAAGTCCTATGCGGATAGAAGGAGGAAACATGTGGAGTTTGAGGTGGATGACATGGTCTACCTTAAGATGATCACTTTCAAAGGTCGGAAGATAGTGTCTGGCCGGAGAAAATTGGATCCAAGGTACTTGGGTCCATTTCGGATCATAGAGAGGGTTGGTGCGGTGGCTTACAAGCTGAACTTACCAACAGAGATGGATGCATTCCACAATGTGATCCATGTGTCTCAGTTAAGGAATGTCTTTCAGATCAAGACATTGTCATTCCTGAGATTCCATCTGATCTAGGCACGAACCTCACCTTAGAGACAAGGCCGGTTCGGATTGTAGACAGAGTGGAGAAAGCAATGAGAAGGAAGACCATAGAGATGGTCAAGGTCGTTTGGGAGTGCAGTGGAGAAGAGCAAGTCACTTGGGAAACAGAAGCACGGATGAAGGCTGATTTTCCAGAATGGTATAGTCAGTTTCGATGGAGGCAAGTCTAGGGTCGGATTCGAGGACGAATCCATCTCAAGTGGGGGAGACTTGTCCTGTCCCTGATACTAGATAAGGCCTTCGGGCACAGCCATGGTGCAAGGAGATGCACTAGTCAGGTCACACGACCTAAAGACAAGCGTATCATGCCTGGAATGGATGGTTAAATGCATCAGTAGGCCGAGACTTAACCAGAATCGGATGGAGACAAGGGAAAAGGAGTTGGACAAGTTCTAAGGCAGCTGGACGATGCAAGGAAGTAGCTCGATCAGCTGGATCAAGCTCAGGACAGCTCAGTGTAGCTCCCACTAGCTTAGGTCAGCTCCAGTAGCTGGACTACTAGCTCACTTAGATGGGGACAGCTAGCAACCAGCTCACCTCAGCTTGGTGAAGTGTTTGGGTCCTGGTCATGTGGCCGGGTCTTGGGTGGTTACCAGGCCGTAGATGAGAGGCTCATGTGGCCCAGGAGGACCCGATGGGTTTTGGGGCTTGGACAAGGAGGCCAAGCTTATGGGCAAGAGGATTGGGCCTAATATCGATCAGCCCAAGGGAGAAATGGGAAGTTTATTGGCGGTTGGTGCGAAAGGAAGGGAAGGAACAGGTTGTACCTGTTCGGCCAGAAGGTGGTGCATGTTCGCCTAGGCAGTTGGCCGGCCATTCTCCCTATAAATATAGAGCTTTGGGGTCGAGATTTGCCACAGTTTTCCCAAGGGAAAGCTCTGCCCAAATCGTGAGAGAGAGAAAGAAAGAAAGAAGAAGAAGATCGGCCAAACCCTTTGGCCATGTGTGATTGTGATTGATTCCGACCAGGAGTTGATCTGTGTGAAGTGAAGATCGATTGATGATGGGTATAAGAGGTAAGGATAAGGACTTGGAGAAGGGTTTGAGCACTCCTGAGCGCACGCCCAAGGTGAGTGGGATGGTCCGAGCCATCTTGCCATGGCCGCGGTGAGATTCCGTGTAGGCTGTGGTCGGATTGTGAGGCCAGACCCATCTCTTACCATTTTATTATTAATCAACCTCTATTCTTCTATATTCTGGATGAGTTTGATGATTCAGACTTAATGGGACTGGACCAAGGCCTTGGCCGGTCCAGGCACATAGTCCTTGGCCTTTGGCCGGACTGATCTTGGTCGGATTCTGTATAGTCCGGGTAAATCCATTGGATTCCGACCATGGATTCCTCTTAATGGGGATTTATCATGAATTTTAGTTAGTTTTTTGGAATTTATTTAAGTATGTCAGTTTTGGAAGTTAACCATGGTCGGATGGAATGTGGTCTGGACGATGGGTTAGATCACATTAGAGCAACCTGGCCGTGTGTTGATTGTGTGTTCTGGATGTCTTACATGATGTTTCTGAATGTGGCTGTGTGCCTTGTTGACTGATTGGATAGTTTAGAGAACTTAGATTAAGTGAACCGAACCATGCAATGATAGATGTGTTTGTTAGGGTATCAGATTGTACTTATACATATGTGTTGTGGTGTGTGTTGGTTTCAGGATCAGACCAGGATCGTGGCAAGGCCAAGGAACCATGAAGACCTGAGCCGTTGAAGGATGTGTGGGATATGGGATAATATTATTAGTATGAACTCATGAACTTATGATAGCCTATTGTGCAACTGAATCTATGTATTGGATCACATGTTTTATATTAATAAAGATACAATTTCTCTTATCTGTTTAGACTTAGAATTCGAAATGGATGAACCTCATATGATTGAAAATGACTTAGAAAGAAATTGGACCTTAAAACAGAATAAAAGCAACATAATTAGTTAAGTAAGGCCGTGGGTCCTAGTTGGGTCCTTTGGGCCAGGATCGGGTCTTACAATATTCATTTGAGATAAGATTGTCATGGATGACTCATCCTATGACAATACTCCCTCCTTCAGAGCAACCTTGTCCTCAAGGATTAAAGAGAGGGTTCTTGGCGGGGAAGTCATTGTAGAACTCCCAAGTAGCTGCTGCAGGTGATTCTCCCTTCCACTGAACCAGAACCTTTGTGACTGCAGTGTTGCGGCGTTTAACAGTATGTGTCTGCAGGATTGCCTCAGGTTCTTTCGATCTGCCAAGGTCGAGCCAGTACTGAGGAATGGCAGGAGCAGACATTGGAGGGTTAGGGAAGAGTTTGAGCTGACTGACATGGAATGTGTCGTGTATTGCAGCCTCAGGTGGAAGAGAGAGCTGTGGGAACCGAAATTTCCACTGTCAAGTTTCGTTGATTTGGAGGAAAGCCAAGTAAACCTAGCCTTCCCTGAAAGTCCCGGTTATCTGCTGGGCCACACACGACACAAACACAACAGAGAAATAACAAATCGGAATATAAAAATCGTAAGAAAAGATATAGCAAAAGATCTTATTTCCGAATTCGCGTTTACGCGTGAACAACAGGGAAGAGATCGGCTACAAGAGCTGTCGATGAGTTCGCTAGTCCAACCACCTATATCTAACCTAGTTGAGTCGCAGCTCGCTAGTAAAAACGGAAAAAATGCCTAAGTTGCTCTAAGTGCTATGTTGCTCTCCAAAAGTTCTCTTTGCTCCTCGCCCCAAGCTCTCCTTATATACTCCTCTTAGGACGGTCTATTTCTCCTTTGGGCCGAATCTATCGTGAATCGGGCTTCTTCCATTTTCGTCGGTCTTCAAGTTTATCGGGAAACTTGACATTTATCTTCAAGAAATCTGACATTTATCTTCGGGAAACTTGACATTTATCTCTTTATGTAAAGATAAACATGGGCCGTCATGTCCATTTCGACTTGATCTCCGGAAAGTCGTAAGTGGGCCTTGATCGCGTTTGGGCCTTCGGGGCCGTTGCGACCGTGGACACTTTACGGTTTTGCGAAACTATCCTGCCATGGTACTTGTTTTAGAAGGAACCCCAACTCCTCGTATAGTCAGATGACTTGGTGTTTTAGAATAACCGTGATCGTTTATACGATGAAACGAAATCTATTCATCAACCAAACTTTTGGTAGTCTTCAAGCCTTCCGATTTATTTGACCAGAATGGAATGGGGTTCTCAGGTTTCATGTCTTCGAGGAGTTGAGCGGTGAGTCTTCGAGCAAAGATACAAAATATAGAGTTGGACTAGTTGTCGAGATGGTTTTGGGGAGAAGGTCGCACTGTCAAGTAGTCCGTATGCGGCGCTGTGACCAGGACAGGCAAGCTAGCGCCGGCCCGTGACCAGGGCGGGCAAGCTGGTGCCGGGCCCAGCACAGCGAGCTGGCGCCGGCTCCGGGACCAGCAGCGGCGAGCTGGCGCCCGGACCAGCAGGCGAGCTGGCGCCCGGCGCCCGACGAGTGAGCTGGCGCCCGGTGCCCGGACCACAGGCGGCGCTGGCGCCGGGCCAGCAGGCGGCGGCGCCGGGGCCAGCACGGGCGAAGCCGGTGCCCACAGACGAGCGGCCGGAGCCAGCACAGCGGCGCCCGGGCCGCCGAGCGGCCAGCAGGCGAGGAGCCAACGAGGCCGGCGAGTCAACAGGCGAGCCGGGCCAGCCGCAGCGGCGCCGCCGGGCGAAGCAGGCGAAACCGTCGCCCGGTGCCGAGGCCAGCAGGCGGCCGGCGCGGTTCCGGCGATCCGGCGCGGCGTCCGTGCGGCGGCGAGCGGCGCCCGGCGTCGGTGCCAGCAGGGAGCGGCGCCAGCGTCGGTGCCAGCATCGGGAGCCGGGCGGGGCCAGCAGGCGAGCAGGCGCCGAAGCCGGCAGGCGAGCGGCGGGGCCAGCGGCGGCGCCGCCCGGGCTAGGCTGTGGCCGCTCCTGCTGGTGTCCGGGACTACGATGCGATCATACCCTCCGACGTTTCGTCGAGTAACTAGTTTTTCTTGGTTTTATTCGTCACTTGATCTCTTCCGAGGGCTTTCAGGTGTTGATTGCGTCTTTGACCGATTTTGACCCCAATGGTTAGCCTCCCAGCTAGCTAGGACCGTGGTTTTTGGTAACATGTCCTAGCTCACGGTATGGCTAGATAGGAAGGTGTGGAAACGTAATCGTTTGCCGAAAGTCGGAATAAATAGTAACTTTTCCTTCTTTATAAAGATGGAGTAAGAATTTTTAGCCATTCTTACTCATCACAAGAATTTCACCTTCTAGAGTCTCTCTCTCAAGAAATAATGTCTTCAAGATCAAGATCCTCTAAAAGAAATTCTTCTTCTCACTCATCTTCGGGTGATTCTCCCGTCAACGAAGTGGTTGCGCCAAAGCACGAGGAAGGAGTTGAGGAAGATACGAGGGAGGCATACTACAGAGCTTTAAGTGGCTCGAGTCCTCCTCCGCGGGACATCCCCATCCCCAGGAGACCTCCGGGGGTGCCGGGCGCGCCATTCTCACCAAGCATGGTCTCTCCCGAGTACCTCACGATTCTTCGAAACTTTTACCAAGTTCCGAGTGGGGTTACGTTCCGGATTCCGACCGCTGGTGCTATTGTCCGTGCGCTTTGTCTTTTCGGACTTTCGATCAGCCAGCTCACCGTCCCGTCCTTAGAGAGTTGGCTTGGCGTGCTAGTCTCGAGTTACGAGTTAGGCATGGACCTTAGTCCTAGCGATTTCGAGGGACTTTGGTATACTAAGCCAACGTCGATCGAAGGTGCGTATTCCGTGATCCCAAGGAAGAATATGGCTATAATTCAGGGGACTACTTCGAACCCCAAAACGTGGTTCGATCGATTCTTCTTTGTCCGAATAGACGGGGAGTCCGTTGAGGAAAGCTGCCTTCACTTATTCCCTCAGGAGTGGAACTTCGATCGCGGTAACACGACTAATTCTGTTTTTCGTTTTCGTACTTTGAACGTGCATGAAGATAAAACTTTTGTTTATCGTGCAGCGAACAGGACCGTTGCGCACACTCATGCTGATCTTTTCAAACCAAACGGAAAGGCCATTCTTCGGAGTACCTTTTCCGTTGAGCGGATTCGAAGTGCGGTGGAGCTCCATCGATCCCGAGTCATTCTTCACCCCTCCGATGTTCCGTGCGATGTCGAGCCGGTTGCTGTCTTGCCTGTTCGGAGGCGGAGACATAGGTCTCGGAAAGGAAAAGAGGTCGAATGCAAGACGGTCTCGGGAGATCCTTCGCTGCTAGGAGGAGACCCCAGCTTTGTTCCGGGGGAAGGGGGTGGAACTAGCGAGTTTCCCCTGCCTAGCAACTTTTCGATGGTCTCCCTCCAGCGTTTACTACTGATGAGTCGCTCGAGGATGAAGAGAAGAAGAGAGTGTTTTCCGAGGGTTCTCGTCTAATCAATGAGGTTTATCCTTTGAACTTTGATCGTATATATTTCCATTGCTGCATATATATTTTCTGATCCTAAGTTCATACAGGGAATGAGGGTGTTCGGAGCGGCGCTCGATGGAAGCTTTCGAGGATCGAGGATCTCTCGCTTCAAAGACGAGGAATCCGAACGCGAACTCTTCCGTTTCTGGAAAGAGGTTGAGGAACAAAGCCGGATGCAGGCCGAACTTCATTCTCGAGCCCTCGTGCGTGCGGAAAGGAGAGGAAGACCCGAGAGCGATCGCTGCCGAGATGGCGTGGAGGGCCGAATCGTTCGCCACCGAGTTCGAGAGCTTGAAGGAAGCTCAAGAGTTTGTGGGTGATTTCCGCGAGTGTCGGGGATCGGTCGCTAACCTTCACAAGTCGCAGAACCCGGGCGTCTCCTTCTCCTCCGAGATTGCTGAGATGGAAGGTCTCATGCGCGAATGTGCTCACGCTGAATCCTTGGTTCCTCCAATCGAGGGAAGGGTCCGGAAACTTTGGGACCCCCATCGAGGTTTCGGAGGACACGGTGGAAACAAGAGCAGGCGGAAACGCGGAACGCGTAGATGAAGAAATTGACCAGCCTGTGACTTCGTTCGGGATTTCTATGTCCGGATTCCTTGACGTTGATTACTGAGGATCGTTGGGATCGTATCCATTTATCTTGATGATTGTATGCTTAGCCGGATGTGGCCGTTTATTTGTATATTCCGCGACCGTAGCAGGTTGCGTAACTTTTGTATATTTCGGGACTGGCCGTTGGTGGCTTCGAATCCCTGCCGTTTTTGCGGCTTGCATATATATTATGTGTGGATTTTTCGGAAATTTGCCTTGTGATTTGATTTATACTTTCGTAAAGTGTAGAGGGTAGAATTTGAGTAGTCACTTCGTATTCTAACTCTTATTTTGTCGCTAGGTCCGTGTACTACTTTGTAGCGAGTGTTTTAGGTGTTAGCGATGAGAGACATGTTTTTGGATCTCGTATCTGGTGTCGATACTATGTCTGTGAGATGTCAAGATCCAGAAAGACTGGGTTTAGGGAAAGACCTAGGCTTACTCTCAGCTTTAAGGCTATGCGATGACTGATCGGCTTTCGTTTTGCCTATTAGTGATTTCTTCTTGATTCTTACTGATTAAAGTCCGCGACTTGGCGCCGGCTTATGCGACTTGTGTAGTAAGAATCGAGCTATCTCCAGAGAATATCCGGAGTGCTAAACCAAAATTTCGGGTTTTCTTGTATAGCGCGCTATGATATCCTTGTCGGATGTAAGAGGACCTTATTCTTGTGAAAAGGTCTGACTACGGTTTTGTATTAGTGAAACGTTTCTTTGTTTGTCCGTCGGGGCCAATCGACGGGCGTTTGTTTTTAAGTCGCAGGTGGACTGTTTTGATGGATGATGCGATTTTGATACCTTTGGGAAATTGCGACGTCTCGCGTTTCCCCGAAGATATGATTTTCGTTTTTCTGAAGTTTTTATGCATTACTGTACTAAGCACACATTGAAAGGTCGATATAAAGAATTTTATTGAAAAAGTTTTGAAAATTTTGAATACATGTGCGGGTATTTCGCATCTTTGTGGGAGTATACGTACCCTCCCCCCCTTTTTGGTGAGGGGGATAGCTGAACTCGCCGGGTTTCGACGAGCTGCCTACGTACCTCTTTCAATGATCAAGCCATCTCGTAGTTCTGATGGTTGCTGCGGACAGTTTTACTCCCTGTGTGTCGCCATTCCGATCGTACTAGCCGGAAAGGTGGTCTGTGAGGGGGTCGAGTTGTCTGCTTTTACGGCGACGGACTCAGAGACTTTGTCGCTGTCTTGAATGGTTGCCTGTTCGGATGATTCTGGATCATCTTTTTGAGTTTTCAGGAATGTTGTGTGGTTCCTTTGCTCGTTTTGGTTAGCCGCAGGGCGTTCCGAATTTTTCGCAGTTTGAACTCGGCTAGGTAGCGAGAGTCTCGATTTCTGACTCCCAATTACTGCGGTTCGGTTGGAGTCGGAAACTTGATGCCGAGGTGATATGTGGATGGTACTGCCTTCATCGAGTTGATCCAAGGGGTTCCCATGATTGCGTTGTAGATAGCGGGTTATCGACTATGCAAACTCGACGATTTTGTAACTTCCAGCCACCGGAGCTTGATCGAGGTCATGGAGGTGACGCCCAAAACCAGTCAAAGGTTTTGGCTCGGGATGACTTCTCCAAGTGGGATGTTCATCCTATAGAGGGTGTCGCGAAGATGACGTTGACCGTACTTCCTATATCGACAAGGATGCGGCCAACTTCAAGATCCTGGATCACCAGGTCGATAACTAGGGGATCGTAATGAGGATTGTCGATTCCGACAGTTTCTTGTTCCTCGAAAACGATCGCGTGGTTGGGTATATCTCTGTCCGGAAGCCAGTTGGAACTTGTCTCGGCTTTTCGGCCGTAGGCTTTGATCGACGAGACCGAGTCTTGATAGAACTGCGACCCTCCGATTATCATATTTACCCTCGGCGACTGCTGTTGTTCCCTTGGTCGTCCTGTCCTTCCGCGCTTCTCACCCGATTGACTTTCAGGCGTGGTTCTCGGAGACGGTCTCGTTGGTTTTTGGGCGGTCGGATTCCAGGAGTAAATCTTTTATGCTCTTAACCCTCGACAGTTCGCCGGCGAGGAGTTTTGCGGCAAGCCTGGCGCCGAGAACGTTGCAGTTCGTGGTGGAGTGACCTCTGGTGTCGTGGAACTCGCAGTAGGAATTATCCTTGTACTGGTTCCTGGTCCAGGTGTTTCCGGAGGTTTTGCCCTGCTCCGAGTTGATGGCGTAGTTATGTTCGCCTTGGACGTCTTCCCCTTCGTGATGGACGTACTTGTCGTTACGAGAGGGTTTCTTCTTTGAGGATGTTTTCTGCGGTCCATGCTTTTGCGATAGGACTCTCATTTCTTCCTCCATGACGATGAAGTCCATTGCCTTGTGCAGGGTATCCTGGATCGTCCGTGGTTTCTCCAGCAATATCCACTTTCGGAACTTTGACTTGTACCAGAGAGTTTTTCTCAGGGCGTCGATCGCGACTTTGTCGCTGATTCCCGTCACTCTGGCCATCACTAGTTTGAACCTTCTCATGAATTCGCGGAGTGATTCGTCTTCCTTTTGAGCTAGACTCCATAAGTCCACGTCGGAAGTCTCTCTATCCATAAACATGGAATACTGTTTGAGAAATGCCGAGGCAAGTTGGCGGAAACTTCCGATGGAGTTTCTTTTGAGCCGAGAGAACCATTCGAGCGCGGCGCCCCTGAGGTTCTTGACAAAGAGAAGGCAGTGACCGGCGTCCCGTTCACGCGGGGAGCTTGCACCTTCCCATCGCGATCTGGAAGGACTGTAAGTGTGCCTTTGGATCTGTGGTACCGTCTTAGACGGGAATTCTGTTCTTCCCAGGGTCCGAGACGCATGTTTTTGTGATCCGAGCGGTGAACGGTGTTTTTCGTGCTTCCTCGAGAAGTCTATCGATCTCGGGAACGGCACTAGTTGCCTGATGAATTTGTGATTTCACCGCTCTTACCTCGGCTACTGTTTTTGCGAGAGATTCGTGGAGATCGTGGATCTCGCTATCGCTACCTGCATTCTTCCGAGCTTGTCGGCGCTGGTTGCGATGGATCCGAGTTTGATCCTCCGCCAGTTCTTCCTGTTCCATCCAGTAAAGGTCTTCTTCCTCTTCTGTCATTGGTTTTTCGAAGGAGACCGTCTGTCGGGCAGACTGACTTCGGGTCCTTCTAGGATGAACATCAGCGTTATCGTCCGAATGATCGGATTGGTCGCTAATGTCCAAGTCGATTCGCTCGACGTTGTTTTCTTCGTTGTCCCCAGCGGGAGGTGGAAGATTCTCCGTGGTCGGTTGCGCACCCGGTTGGAGAGGTTCGTCAGGGTTTTGTCCTGAAGAAGTCTTGTCCGCGCGTGCAGCTCGATCGCCCGGAGTCTCGAAATCGAGTCTTCTGCCGCTGCGGGCTCTTGTGATCCCTCGCGGGGCCTTGCTCTTGGCCTTCGCCGTTAAGGTTTCCACCTGTTTTGCGAGAGAGGCCACGAGTTTTCCTTGTTCGTCCGCCTGTTTCTGAGCGGAGGCGAACATTTCTTTCATCTGGTCAAGTATCGTGGAGTCGGCGTTGACCGTTGATACGTTTCCAGCTGGAGTGTTGGTGGCGTTGGCATCGACGGGAGTTTCGTCGTGCGTTTGCGGGTTGTCAGTGTTGGTCGCCATATCAGACCGAGCGTGTGTGGTTGCGAGTGAGATAGATCCGTCCCCCCCCCCTCCTTCTAGCGCCAAACTGTGGGAACCGAAATTCGCACTGTCAAGTTTCGTTGATTTGGAGGAAAGCCAAGTAAACCTAGCCTTCCCTGAAGGTTCCGGTTATCTGCTGGGCCACACACGACAATCAACACAACAGAGAAATAACAAATCGGAATATAAAAATCGTAAGAAAAGATAGACCAAAAGATCTTATTTTCGAATTCGCGTTTAAGCGTGAACAACATGGAAGAGATCGGCTACAAGAGCTGTCGATGAGTTCGCTAGTCCAACAACCTATATCTAACCTAGTTGAGTCGCAGCTCGCTAGTAAAAACGGAAAAAATGCCTAAGTTGCTCTAGGTGCTATGTTGCTCTCCAAAAGTTCTCTTTGCTCCTCGCCCCAAGCTCTTCTTATATACTCCTCTTAGGACGGTCTATTTCTCCTTTGGGCCGAATCTATCGCGAATCGGGCTTCTAACATTTTCGTCGGTCTTCATGTTTATCGGGAAACTTGACATTTATCTTCAAGAAATCTGACATTTATCTTCGGGAAACTTGACATTTATCTCTTTATGTAAAGATAAACATGGGCCGTCATGTCCATTTCGACTTGATCTCCTGGAAAGTCGTAAGTGGGCCGCTTGATCGCGTTTGGGCCTTCTGGGGCCGTTGCTTCGACCGTGGACACTTTACGGTTTTGCGAGAAACTATCCTGCCATGGTATAGTCATCTAGACTATACGAAGGAACCCGACTCCTCGTATAGTCTAGATGACTTGGTGTTTTTAGAATAACCGTGATCGTTTTATACGATGAATCGAAATCCATTCGTCAACCGAACTTTTGGTAGTCTTCCGAAGCCTTCCCGATTTATTTCGACCAGAACGGAATGGGGTTCTCAGGTTTCATGTCTTCGAGGAGTTGAACGGTGAGTCTTCGAGCAAAGATACAAAATATAGAGTTGGACTAGTTGTCGAGACGGTTTTGCGGGGAGAAGGTCGCACCTGTCAAGTAGTCCGATCGCGTCGCGTGACCAGGATCGGCGAAGCTGGTGCCCGGCCGTGACCAGGCGAAGCTGGCGCCCGAACAGCATCGAGCTGGCTGGCACCGGGACCAGCACGGGCGAGCCGACGCCCGGGGCCAGCATCGGCGAGCCGGCTCCGAGGCCAGCACGGGAGCCGGGCCCGCACTGGGCCAGCATCGGGCGAGCCGGCGTCCGCGACGGGGCAGCACGCGAAGCGGCGCTCGCCCACCAGCACGGCGAAGCCGGCTCGGTGCCCGGGCCAGCATCGGCGAAGGCCCGGCGCTGCCAGCACTGGCGGCGCCGGGCTAACACGGCGAAGCCGGCGCCGGTACCAGCATCGGCGAGCCGCGCCCGCGTCGTGCACAGCACGGCGAGCCGGTGCCCGGCCAACAGGCGAAGCCGGCGCCGCGCCGGGCCAGCGGCGGCGGCGCCCAGCTCGGCTAGGCCGTGGCCTCGCTGGTTGATAGCTTGCATATTTACATGTTTTTAGCATCCATATCTTATGCATTTTGATCATATAAGTTAGGCATTAGGCATGTTTAGGTCCATTTTGCATTCATTTGTCCTTATCAGGTGTTGGAGTATGCTTTGGTGTGATTTGAGGTGTTTGGAAGACTTATGGCCCCAAAAGAGATGAAGTATCATGTTTGGCCATGAAAAGAGAAGTCAAACCATGATCTGGTCAAGACAAAGATGAGAATGGACAGAGATCTTAGAGGTGTCTCCTGCTGCTAAGATTTAGTGGAGACATAGAAAATTGAGTTAGCTTTCCAATGGAAGTGGTTTCAAGTCATTTGGACCTGTATTGGAGAAGTTATAATCAATTCACTTGAAGCATGTCAGGATGGCCGGGTAGAGACGGCCGGGTTCGAGCAGCCAGCCGGGAAAAGAACAGATGGATGGAAGTGGACCAGTCCGGGATGACTGAGCCTGGGACAGGTACCCGGTCGTTTGACTTGTGCTGGAGGAGACCAGACCGGGTAGACAAGTCCGGGTTGGTGAAGCCGGACGGGAAGAGACGGATAAAGGATCACCCGGACGGCCGGGATGGATGAACCGAGGAACATAACCCGGACGGGCTGGACAGAGCACAAGAGCATGCACTGGACCGGGGAACACAGACCGGTTGGATGACCCCGGTCGGGAGAAGCAACACACGAGCAGGAAGAGGCCGGCCGGGTAGAGACGTCCGGGTGCAAGCAGCCGGCCGGCTTGGACATGGCCAGAACTGGACAGGCCGGGGAGCACAGACCGGGTTGGATGGGGTTGAGTCTCCCCTGACCAAATTTTAAGCTTCATTTTGATTGGCTGAAGACTTAATGACCTCATGGGCATTTTAGTAATTTTTAATGATGTTTCTAAGGGCTTTCAAGACTCCTATATATACTCTTGTAATCTCATTAAGAGATCTAACTTCTTTTCTCTCAAAAACATAATAAGATCTTAAAGAAAGTTTGGATCTTTGATCCTTTTTATCTCATTTCTTTTGTGTTTAATAGATTATCTTCTTCTCTAATCATGTTTAGCCTTGAATCATCATTGATTTTCAGGTTTTCCATGGCTATTAGTGAGTAGATCTATCTAGGGTTCATGGGCTTGGGAGACTAAGGGTGATTAAGTGTAGATCCAAGGTTGCTTAATGTTAGATCTATCCTTTCCTTGCATTGATTTGGTGTTCTTCAAGCTATATTTGAGTTGACCTCTCAAACATAGAGCTATAGGCATTTCATGCCCGGAAGGTGTTCTATGAAATGCCTGAACCAACTCATCTATGCTTTTAGCTTGCTTTGCCTAAGGGATTAGTTGTCAAAGAAGCTAGGATTGCTATTAGACTCATTCTTCATGTTTGCTTTGATCATTACAGCCAAAGGGATTTTGTGTACTTGGGTGATCATTGCAAAAGAGCATTCATCTAGGGATAGAGCTTGCTTAGTTTTGTTGTCTAGGCATAAGGAATTAGATTGATTGAAAAGTTAGCATCTTGGATTGAATCTTGATCACCCAAAGTCAGTTCCCTTGTCCCAAGAACCCCCTTGCCTCATTGAGAAAGAAAGTTCAATCTTTTATTGCATTTTTAATATTGTCTTAGTTTCATAATCATTCTCTCATCTTGATTGCACTTAGATTAAGCATGAACTTGCATTCCCTTTGCATTAGAATCACCTAGGATTGGTTTGACAATATTTTATACTACATCATTTGATTAGGACCTTAGAAAAGTCTTTTCATCAAATTGGCACCGTTGCCAAGTTCTAAGTTGATTTTGACATTGGGATTTAGTCATTTGCTTGAGACTAAGTCATTTTTTTTATCTTGTGATATTAGTTCTTGCCTCTTCTATCTTTAACTTTCAGGTGTATGATCACAAGAAGCAGAGGGGGATCTAACTTGGTTCCTACTGTTGAAGAGATTGCTGCACTTGAGAGGGAGATAGCAAGACAAAGAAGAGAAGTAAAGCAACAGGCTCATCTACAAAGGTTGGGGTTTGAGATGGAGAATCTGCCTCAAGATGGTGATGCCCTAGGGGGCAATGGTCCAAGAGCTGACAACATAAGACCACAGCGCCAGCCACAACAGCCAAAGCGCCAAGCTAGAGCCATTGGAGCCTATGATCAACCACACATTCATGGTCATAGGTTGGGGATAAGGGCACCAGCTGTGGAGAACAACAACTTTGAGATCAAATCAGGGCTGCTGCATTTGATTGAGAACAACAAGTTTCATGGCCTTGCTGTGGAGGATCCCTTGATCACTTGGACACATTTGATAGCTACTGTAGCTTGTCCAAGATTAATGGAGTCTCTGAAGATGCTTTCAAGCTGAGGTTGTTTCCCTTCTCTTTGGGAGACAAGGCACATCTATGGGAGAAGGCTCTTCCAAGTGACTCTATCACTACTTGGAATGAGTGCAAGAGGGCATTCCTAGAGAAATTCTTCTCTACCTCAAGAACAGCCAAGATCAGAAATGAGATCTCTAGCTTTCAGCAGAAAAACCTTGAGAGCTTTAGTGAAGCATGGGAGAGGTTCAAGGGCTATTGGTCTCAATGCCCACATCATGGCTTCACCAAGGAGAGTTTGCTTAGTACCTTCTGCAGAGGTGCTCTACCAGAGTTCAGGAGCAGATTGGACACAGCCAGCAATGGGTTCTTCTTGGGCAGAACTGAGCAGGATGCTGAGGAGCTGGTGGAGAACATGGCCAGGAGTGACTCAGTCTACAGTGAGGAGCATGATAGGGCTAACAGAGGCACTGATGAAGATGATCTGCACACAAGAAAGGCCCTGAAATCTCTCAAGAAAAGTTGGACAAGCTTCTTGTAGAAAAGGCTAAGCAAGAGCAGCTTAACTCCATTGGGAACCAGCAACAGAAACTGCCTGCTAGGACTACTGAAGTTCATGGTGTAGAAGGTCAAGAGGAGCTGTGCTTCATCAATGCTAATGGCACATGGTATAGGAAAGAGCCCAACTTCCAATACCAAAACAACTACCAGCAAAGACCTTACTACAACAATCAACAAGGAGGTTACCAAGCAAACCAGCCTACTCAGCCCCAAGGAAGCTCTTCTCCAGCTCAGGTTCCAAGTTCAAATTTGGAGTCCATGTTCAAGCAACTCTTAGAAGCTCAAGAGAAGAATGCTAGGAGCATTGGAGATGAGTTCAAGAATATCCATGCCAAGATTGATGGAACTTATTCTGATCTCAACAACAAGTACATGCAACTTGCCTCTCATCTCAAAGCTTTGGAGAGCCAGGTTGCTTCTATGTCTTCATCCTCCAAGAGCCCAATGGGATCTCTACCAGGAAAACCAGAGAAGAACCCTAAGGAGACTTGCAATGTTATCCTCTCCACTTCTTCAAGGATTAAGTTGAGTGATCATAAAATGATGTTGATGAGATTGAGAGGCTAGTGCTTGGACATCGGATTGAAAATGATAAGAGACTGGTTGTGGCCACAGCTGAAGCTAGAGTTGTGAAGAGAGCTGATAAGAAGGTTCAAGGAAAGATTCTGAAGATTGATGAGCCTAAGGTTGAGACATAAGTTGAGAAGAGTGCTAACCACAAGCTGAAAGAAGTGAAGGAAGAAGACAATGAGGTTGAGCTATCACCATATGATAAGCTCCCTTTCCCTCAAAGGTTCCTCACCAAAGCTCAGAAAAAAAGTGGTCTCCAAATTCAGAAAAGACCTCAGTGATATTGGAGTCAAGCTTCCAGAGATCAGCAATATGCATGCTGCTCATGTCCAAAAGATGCTCATACAGGACATTCTCACCCACCAAGCTAAAGTGGCTGAGCTTTTGGACATCTCACTTCTGAAGATTGATCCGCCAATCCCTCCCAAGTCCCTCCCTAAGCTTGAGTCTCAAGGGAAGTTCACATTGCCTTGCTCCCTTGGTACACTAACTATGGATGATGCCCTTGTTGATAGTGGTGCTACTATGAAGTTCATTTCATTTGATATGGTGAAGAGTATTGGGATTGAAAGCATGGAAACAGACACTCCTCCTCTCACCTTTGGGGATTCTTCTTCTACAACCCCACTTGGCATAATCAAGGACTTCCCCTTGAAGATTGGATCCTGCACCATACCTATTGACCTCACTGTTTTGAAGATGGAATCTGAAGAGAGAGTCCCTTTGATCCTTGGCACTCCTTTCCTCACAACAGTTGGAGCTTGCATTGACTTTCCCAACAAGAAGGTCACCCTCATGCATGTCAACAAAGCTGTCTCCTATCCTCTCCAACCTCCAATGGAATCAGACTATTGTGGGACAATCACTTGTGATGCACAAGCTGTTGAGAAGCCCCAAGATGAAGAGGTTGTTAGTAAGAAAGAAGGTCTTGATGGGGAGTGTTCTAAGGAGTTGTGTGTTGAGCACTTGGAAAGTGCTAAAAGAGAGGGGATGGGTGGAGCCTCAAAGGCCACTCATGGCAAGAAGAAGATAGTGAAAGAGCCTCATCCTCCACCTCTTGATTTGCTCTCACACACTCTCACTCTCCATCCAAAGAAGCTCAAGGATGGAGTCATTGAGTACAAGATCAAGCATAAGGGCAGATCCACACCATTCTCAAGTGCTAGAGCCATCATCACTCCTCAGCTCCAAGATGACCCCATCAAGCTTCAAGAGCTTCTCTCTCAGGTTCTCACCATCACACTTGAAGGTGGGAAGGATCCTCCTTCTCACTAGTTCAAGAGACAAGGTAGTCAAGCTAAGTGACTCAAAACAAGCTCACTTGGGAGGAAGTCCCATGGTTATTCTTGTACATAGCTTTGCAATTTTAATTTTTCTTTAAGTTTTTAATAAAAGTGATTGAGGTTTTCAGGTTGAGCCAAGCACTAGAGGAGAGAAGAAAGGTGATTAATCACCTGAGCCCTATGATTGCCATGTAGCAGCCTCCTCTAGTTGCTATGAACCAAGCCAGCTCCTAGCCCCGGCACCAAATACCACACCCAAACACCCTTCTTAGGTATCACTCCAACCCTTCTTGTATATACATTTGTTTTTGTCTTGTTGGGATATCTCTTTCTCTCTTACTCACACAGAGACTGTGTGATTTAAGTGTGGGGGAGGTACCAAGTATTTGATCATGTTTGCTTTGTGATTTTGAGTCTCATGCATTGCATTGTACATTCATATTTGCATAAAAAAATTTTGAATCATGTAGATTGCATCACTTGCATTCTTAAGATTGAGTCTAGAGCATATAGGTTGCATTCATTTGCATATGGAGCATTGCCTAGTAAAGAACACTAGTTTGCACTGAATTTGGCACCCTAGTTAAACATATCAAGTAGCTTAAGCATCTTTTGAAAGGCTTGCATGCTTTGAGCCTTGAAAACTCTTCTTGAAACTTGCTTGCTTGCTTGGTATTGGCATTGTTCTTAAGACCAGCTCCATCCTGAACTTAGACTTGAATGAACTTAATTTCTCTTGCATATGGGCATTTGCATACTTGATCTTGGATCTCATACACATTTGGGTTTATCTTTTCCCCATTGTACCACTCTTTGTTAACCCAAATGGCACTTCCATACCCTTGAACCCTATCCATTCTTTGAAGCCTACATTGATTTGCATGAGTGAGGCCTTTTCTGATAGTTTGTCATGTGCAAAATCTTGAGAGTATTGGGGGCGACATGGATTTGTTCTCATCTCTTGCTAGCATAGGGTCCTCATTTGAGCTAGCTTCTAGGATGGTGAGTGGGGTTATTGTTCCTTAATGGTCGATATTTTGGGTTTGGAATGTAACAATGTTGAGATTGATGAACAAATGAGTATCATAAGAAAGAAGAACCCTAGGGACCTAAAATAAAAAGATAAGAAGCTCTTAACTAATGTTTTTGACCTTCCCCCTTCATATATATAAAAAAAAAGGAAAAGAAAAAAAAGAAAAAGAAAAAAAAATAAAGATTCAATAAGATAGTGGGGAAGGAAAAACTTAAAGAGTTAGAGTTTAGATTGTGAATAGAGGTCCTTAGAGGTCGAATCATGAGAAAGAAAATGTTCTTTGGGTGAGTGATGTGAGTATGTCTTCATTTTGGGTTATGGGATGAATAAAAAGGGTGTAGATCTTGTAATCACTTAGGAATTGGGTAGAATGATGAGGATGGATCCATGTATGCATGAATTGCTCCTAGTCTTAGATAAATTTTGCATAATGATCAAGATCCTTGATTTTGAGTGATTGCCACCTTGAAATGATGCATTGAAACGCCATTATCATCCATATTAGACCATTTGATCACCTAGCCAAATGATTGAGATCATGTGCCCATATGTGAGACTTCACCTTGTGTGTGTGTGTGTGAATTAATGTGAGGGCTGGTTAAGAGAACTTGTTGGTTGATAAGCATTGCATCTTGTGTAGAGGCATAAGAGTCATTGATAGGCCTTGTGAAGCTAGAGCATAATAGGAAGTTTTGCTCATGCTATTTGCTATGTTTCTTTAGGATGTCAAGTTGAGTGCTATGAGTATTTCTTTTGGCTTTGCTTCCATCTCTATGTCTCTCCTTCTTGTGTTTTGAAAAGATTACTTGAGGACAAGTAAAGGTCTAGTGTGGGGGAGTTGATAGCTTGCATATTTACATGTTTTTAGCATCCATATCTTATGCATTTTGATCATATAAGTTAGGCATTAGGCATGTTTAGGTCCATTTTGCATTCATTTGTCCTTATCAGGTGTTGGAGTATGCTTTGGTGTGATTTGAGGTGTTTGGAAGACTTATGGCCCCAAAAGAGATGAAGTATCATGTTTGGCCATGAAAAGAGAAGTCAAACCATGATCTGGTCAAGAGAAAGATGAGAATGGACAGAGATCTTAGAGGTGTCTCCTGCTGCTAAGATTTTTTGGAGACACAGGAAATTGAGTTAGATTTCCAATGGAAGTGGTTTCAAGTCATTTGGACCTGTATTGGAGAAGTTATGATCAATTCACTTGAAGCATGTCAGGATGGCCGGTAGAGACGGCCGGGTTCGAGGCCGGCCGGGAAAAGAACAGATGGATGGAAGTGGTCCAGTCCGGGATGACTGAGCCTGGGACAGGTACCCGGTCGTTTGACTTGTGCTGGAGGAGACCAGACCGGGTAGACAAGTCCGGATTGGTGAAGCCGGACGGGAAGAGACGGATCAAGGATCACCCGGACGGCCGGGATGGATGAACCGAGGAACATAACCCGGACGGGCTGGACAGAGCACAAGAGCATGCACTGGACCGGGGAACACAGACCGGTTGGATGACCCCGGTCGGGAGAAGCAACACACGAGCAGGAAGAGGCCGGCCGGGTAGAGACGTCCGGGTGCAAGCAGCCGGCCGGCTTGGACACGGCCAGAACTGAACGGGCCGGGGAGCACAGACCGGGTTGGATGGGGTTGAGTCTCCCCTGACCGAATTTTAAGCTTCATTTTGATTGGCTGAAGACTTAATCACCTCATGGGCATTTTAGTAATTTTTAATGATGTTTCTAAGGGCTTTCAAGACTCCTATATATACTCTTGTAATCTCATTAAGAGATCTAACTTTTTCTCTCAAAAAAGTAATAAGATCTTGAAGAAAGTTTGGATCTTTGATCCTTTTTATCTCATTTCTTTTGTGTTTAATAGATTATCTTCTTCTCTAATCATGTTTAGCCTTGAATCATCATTGATTTTGAGGTTTTCCATGGCTATTAGTGAGTAGATCTATCTAGGGTTCATGGGCTTGGGAGACTAAGGGTGATTAAGTGTAGATCCAAGGTGCTTAGTGTTAGATCTATCCTTTCCTTGCATTGATTTGGTGTTCTTTAAGCTATATTTTAGTTGGCTTCTCAAACATAGAGCTATAGGCATTTCATGCCCGGAAGGTGTTCTATGAAATGCCTGAACCAACTCATCTATGCTTTTAGCTTGCTTTGCCTAAGGGATTAGTTGTCAAAGAAGCTAGGATTGCTATTAGACTCATTCTCCATGTTTGCTTTGATCATTACAGCCAAAGGGATTTGGTGTACTTGGGTGATCATTGCAAAAGAGCATTCATCTAGGGATAGAGCTTGCTTAGTTTTGTTGTCTAGGCATAAGGAATTAGATTGATTGAAAAGTTAGCATCTTGGATTGAATCTTGATCACCCAAAGTCAGTTCCCTTGTCCCAAGAACCTCCTTGCCTCATTGAGAAAGAAAGTTCAATCTTTTATTGCATTTTTAATATTGTCTTAGTTTCATAATCATTCTCTCATCTTGATTGCACTTAGATTAAGCATGAACTTGCATTCCATTTGCATTAGAATCACCTAGGATTGGTTCGAAAATCTTTTATACTACATCATTTGATTAGGACCTTAGAAAAGTCCTTTCATCACTGGTGTCCGGGACTACGATGCGATCATCCCCTCCGACGTTTCGTCGAGTAACTAGTTTTTCTTGGTTTTATTCGTCACTTGATCCCTTCCGAGGGCTTTCGGGTGTTGATTACGTCTTTGACCGATTTTGATCCCAACAAGAGCTTGTACGCAACTGAGCCCACACGATCAACAATACGAAAAGGTCCATAACAGCGAGGTGAGAGCTTATGTGGAACCTTTCTATTCTTAAGAGTGTGTGGCGATACGGTTGAAGCTTGAGGTATACAAAGTCACCGAACTTGAACTCACGAGGACTGCGATGTGCATCAGCATATTGTTTCATTTGGTTCTGAGCACGAAGCAGGTGAAACTTCAACATGGTAATAACCTCTTCACGCTATTGTAATCTGCGGTCTATGACAGTAGATGAGCTTTCTCCAGGGAGGTAGGGGAGGTGTAGTGGGGGTGGTTGGCCGTAGACGATCTCAAATGGTGTCGATTGTATAGCGGAGTGAAAAGTGGTGTTGTACCACCATTAAGCAAGGCTAAGCCACTTTCTCCAGGAAGAAGGTGTCTCAGCAGTCATGCAATGCAAGTAGGTTTCCAGAGTTTTGTTTGTGACCTCAGTATGACCGTCGGTCTGAGGGTGATAGGCTGTTGAGCTCTTGAGATCAATACCGTGCACTCTTAAAATCTCCTTCCAAACCTCACTCATAAATGTTGGGTCACGATCACTCACCACATCTTTAGGCATTCCATGGAGTTTGAAAATGTTATCCGAGTAGGCTTGAGCAACGGTGAGGGTAGTGTAAGGGTGGGATAACGCGATGAAGTGAGCGTTTTTGCTCAGTCGGTCAATGACCTCCAGGATACAGTGCTTGCCATTGGATGGGGGAAGACCTTCAATGAAATCAAGACTGATAGATTCCAACACTCCAGCAGGTATGGGCAGGGGTTGTAGAAGACCGGGACTCGCTGCTAAGTCGTACTTGTTCTTCTGACAAACAGAGCAGTTGCGTATGTAGTTCTGAGCTTCTACATAGATCTGTGGCTAGTAGAACAGAGATTTGATCCTGCTCAAAGTTGCATCACGACCAGAGTGTCCCCCAATGGCTGAATCATGAAGCCGCTTGAATATGTGCGTCTTGATGGTAAGATCATTACCAACAACGAGCTTTCCTTTACGTCGCAGTTCATTGTTGATATAAGTGAACTGAGGGTGTGATGGTTTGTCTTTCTGCAGGTCTGAGATTATCATTTGGAGATGTGGATCCGTTTCCCAGAGAAGCTTCAGAGAATCATAGAACCCGGTGTGGGCTTGAGAAAGGACCATAGAGAGCAGCTCAGAACCAGAAACTCCAGAGAGAGCATCAGCGACGACATTTTCTTTTCCCTGTTTATAGCGTATTTCGAAGCTATACCCCATTAGCTTTGAGAGCCACATGTGTTGAAAGGGAGTGGTGATTTTTCTGCTCCATAAGGTATTTGAGGCTGCGTTGACCAGTGTTGATGATGAACGGTCTGTGGGCAAGGTAAGCATGCCAAGTCTGGACCGCATGTACAACAGCCATAAGTTCTTTCTCGTAGACGGAGAGGTTTTGGTGTTTTGGCCCCAAAGAACGACTTATGAAGCATATAGGGTGTGAGTTTTACATGATAACTGCACCAATACCCGTGTTGGAGGCGTCTGTCTCTACTGTGAAAGTCTGATCGAAGTCAGGGAGAGCAAGCACCGGTGTAGAGCAGAGGGCGTTCTTCAGGTTCGTAAAGGATTCAGCTGCTGGTGGTGTCTAGAGGAAATTTTCTTTCTTCAAGAGTTGACTGAGAGGTTTAGCCACAGAGCTGTATCCTCTGATGAAACGTCTGTAGTAGTTTGCCAGTCCGAAGAAACTCCGTAGGTGCTTCTGTGTCGTAGGGACTGGCCATTTACTAATCACGTCGATCTTTTTAGGATCCGTACTGACGCCTTCAGCAGAGATGAAGTGGCCAGGGTACTCGATTCGTGTTGCTCCAAAGGTGCATTTAGAGAGCTTGAGGTACAGCTGTTGATGCTTCAGAATCAGGAAAACTTCAGCAAGGTGCTCTAGATGTTCTTCCAAATTCTTGCTGTAAACAAGGATGTCGTCGAAGAAGACTAAAACATACTTGCGAGAAAGGTCTTGAAAAACATGATTCATTAGGCTCTGGAATGTGCAGGGAGCGTTTGTCAAGCCGAAAGGAATGATAAGATATTCAAAATGCCCATTGTGGGTTTTGAAAGCGGTCTTGTACACGTCTGCCTCATACATTCGTAGTTGATGGAAACCAGCACGCAAGTCGAACTTAGAGAAGTACTTAGCTCCCCCGAGTTCATCTAAGAGGTCTTCAAGCAGAGGAATGGGATATTTTTCCTTTATTGTATGCTTGTTGAGGCCTCTGTAGTCGACGCACAATCTCCAAGTACCGTCTTTTTTCTTGACCAATACGACAGGAGAAGCATAGGGACTAGATCTGTGTTGAATTATCCCTTGAGTCATCATCTCTTTGATCATTGTGTCGATATTGTCTTTTTGCAGGGATAAGTACCGGTAAGGCCTTAAGTTCACCGGATTGGTGCCTGCTAGTAGAGGGATTTGGTGATCGAATCCTTCACGAAACGGTGGGAGGGATGTAGGTTCTTGGAAGATATCTGAGAAAGACTCAAGCAGATACAGCAGAGCAGGATCCTCAGCGTTTGCAGTAGCACTTGCGGAGATGTGAGAGAAGAGTAGCTCCGGAATGAAACTGTCAGTCTCGACGTGCTCAGTAGGTATTTCGCGTGCTTGTATCAGAGCAATCTGTGGCTCTTGTAGCATCAACTTATTCAAGCTGGAGCCTTTGATCACCTTGCCACCAGTCTTGACGATACCACGTAGGACGTACTTAACATCCAACAGGTTGAATTCCATTCTTAAGTTGAGGAAATCCCAAAGAATAGGCCCGAGGGTGCAGAGCCATTGCACTCCTAAGACAAAATCACAGCAGTAAAGAGGGACAGTACGTATCACATTGGTGAAGGTGGATCCTTGAACCGCCCATGTGAAAGCATAACACTTGTATTTTGTGAGAAGGGTTCCACCAGTAGCAGCTTTGACAAACATAGGTTTGGTTGGTTCGAGCTTACAGCCAATGTGGTTAGCGATGTTGGTATCCAAAAAGTTGTGAGTGCTCCCGGGGTCAACTAGGATATGAAGCTTTTTCTTGCCATAGTAACCGATCATCCGCATACAGTTGTAAGAGGTGGAGCCATTTAAGGCGTTTAGTGAGATGACCGGAGTGTCCTCAGGTTGATCATCTTTTGCTTCAGTAACGACTGCAGCGTTATCAAGCTCATCGTCAGAAGAACTGTCATCATCTTTCGCTTCCATGACATAGATTTGTGACCTCTTGTGTTTCAGCTGGTGACCCGGTGTGAAAGTTTTGTCGCAAAACATACAGAGGCCTTTGGACCTCCTGTCCTACATTTCTTGGTAAGAGTATTTGCGAGGAGGACGGTCTGTGGTGTTTAGTGGGATGAATCCCGATTTGGTACCCGTTGCAGGTTCGTTTTGTTGCAGCAAGGTGGGTGGAGTTGTTGGTCTTAGAGGAACGTTGGTATTGGGATGGGTTGAAGGGAGCTCTTTGTGGTTTGGTAGGGGTGTGGGAGAGAGATAACTCGTGTAGCATAGCGATCTTAGCTGCACCTGAGAGAGATGTAACCTCAAACTGTCTAGTGTGGAGAGACAGATGAGGGTTCATATTTGCTAAGAAGATGCTAAGGGCATGGGCTTCGGGGAGGACAAGACGCATTCTTGCGGTTTCAAACTTGTCGAGGTAAGCAGCCACCAAGTCAGAACCTTGTTTCAGTGCTACTAGTTCAGCAAGAGGATCGTCAAACAGTTCTCAAAAGCGAGCAGAGATAGCAATGATATAGTCAGTCCAAGAGGGAAACAAGCCTAGCGGGTACTCATGTAGTTGTGGTGCCACTGAGTCGCTTTCCGTGTGAGATGCATTGCAGCAAGACGAACTTTTAGGTCTTGTGGGGTTCCATTGATGTCAAAGAACTGTTCACATTTAGCTTGCCAGTCACGGAGGTCGGTTCCGTCGAAGGCAGGAAACAAGATCTTTGAGAGTCGTGAGGTTAAGGTGCGGTGCTCGGATTTTTGTTGGGAACCAGTCAGATCTGGGGGGTCTGGAGGGTGAGAAAAGGGAAGGTTCAAAGGTTTGGGTGGGTAAGAATAGGATGGGTTCATGGGTGTGTGTGGGTGAGAAGAGGATGGGTTCATAGGTGTGGGTGTGTGAGAAGGGCCAGGGTCCATAGGGGCTTTTCCGGTGGCTTGAAGCTGGGAGGCGTTGTTGTTGAACCACATCGCTTCGAGTCTGTCAAAACGCGCGTCGAGGGAATCAGCTCTTGACTTCATCTCTGAGGCGAGGATGTCGTGGAGAGACCGTATCTCATCGACTTTCTCAGTCAAAGAACGTTCTTGGAATCTTGTTTCAACCATCTTTGCAGCGCCAAGGAAAGAGTGACTTTTGATACCAATGAGACAGTAGATATCAGTGAGATAGATAATCCAAAATAGGAACTAACCACTAGTTCTAAGAATGGGGAATGCTAGCCTAGAAGGAGATTGTAGATGAGAATAATCACCTCGAAGGTGCTAGATTCTTGAGCAAGATAACACAGTGAGTTTCAGAGATTTGGAAATGATATTATTATTGATAACTTTTTTCTTCTGCTATTGCACGGGGTACAAATACTAAAAGACAGAGAGGAGCTAACGGTCGAACATGACCTGTCTAATGACTGGAAAGCAAAAGTAAAAGCAAAAGCAGAAATGAGATAAGCATCTTGCTAGGATATTCGTTTGAGATAAGGTTGTCATAGATGACTCATCCTATGACAGGTTAAGAAAACCGGGTCGTTACAAGATTGTTGGCCATCTCCTTCGTTTTGGGATTCACAGTAGATGTCATGGATGAAGAAGATATATATATATATATATATATATATATATATATACATTCGTGCAAAATAAGCGTTCTGATTCACAGTCACACCAATAACAGCTGTGAAAGCTACCTATCAGAAGCCTTTTGATACCAAGAGAAGGTTTGCGTCCTCTCCTCCTATTTTACTATCCACGTATCATATGGAAATAAGCTTTTATCTTAATTCTTAAGTTCCTGATGATATGTGAACCATAATAGGTTTAGGTGTATGTGAATATTATTTTCTTTGGAATCTGGTACCTAGATGTTCATTCAAGAACTGATCAATGCAACTAATATGTTGCATATCGTTAGATCAAAGCTTAAACTTACCAAGAGGAGAAGAAAAAGATGGACCTGATGAACATAATACCAATTGCTTGAAGGTAAAAACGACTGAGATAGTGAAAGAGCCTCATCCTCCATCTCTTGATTTGCTCTCACACACTCTCACTCTCCATCCAAAGAAGCTCAAGGATGGAGTCATTGAGTACAAGATCAAGCACAAGGGCAGATCCACACCATTCTCAAGTGCTAGAGCCATCATCACTCCTCAGCTCCAAGATGACCCCATCAAGCTTCAAGAGCTTCTCTCTCAGGTCCTCACCATCACACTTGAAGGTGGGAAGGATCCTCCTTCTCACTAGTTCAACAGACAAGGTAGTCAAGCTAAGTGACTCAAAACAAGCTCACTTGGGAGGAAGTCCCATGGTTATCCTTGTATATAGCTTTGCAATTTCAAATTTCCTTTTAAGTTTTTAATAAAAGTGGTCAAGATTTTCAGGTTGAGCCAAGCACTAGAGGAGAGAAGAATGGTGGTGAACCACTTAAGCCCCATGATCCATGTAGCAGCCTCCTCTAGTTGCTATGAACCAAGCCAGCTTCTAGTCATGACACCAAACACCACGCCTAAAACTCCTCATGTGGTATCACTCCAACCCTTCTTGTATATACATTTGCTTTTATCTTGTTGGGGTATCTCCTTCTCTCTTACTCACACAGAGACTGTGTGATTTAAGTGTGGGGAGGTACCGGATATTTGATCATGTTTGCTTTGTGATTTTGAGTCTCATGCATTGCATTGTACATTCATAAGTGCATAGAAAATCCAAAAAAATTTAAATTTTGAATCATGTAAATTGCATCACTTGCATCCTTAGGATTGAGTCTAGAGCATATAGGTTGCATTCATTTGCATATGGAGCATTGCCTTGTAAAGAGCACTCGTTTGCACTGAATTTGACACCTAGTTAAACATATCAAGTAGCTTAAGCATCTTTTGGAAGGCTTGCATGCTTTGAGCCTTGAAAACTCTTCTTGAAACTTGCTTGCTTGCTTGATATTGGCATTGTTCTTAAGACCAGCTCCATCCTGAACTTGGACTTGAATGAACTTAATCTCTCTTGCATATGGGCATTTGCATACTTAGTCATGGATCTCATACACATTTGGGTTATCTTTTCCCATTGTACCACTCTTTGTTAACCCAAATGGCACTTCCATACCCTTGAACCCTATCCATTCTTTGAAGCCTACATTGATTTGCTTGAGTGAGGCCTCTTTTGATAGCTTGTCATGTGCAAAATCTTGAGAGTATTGGGAGCGACATGATTTGTTCTCATCTCTTGCTAGCATAGGGTCATCATTTGAGCTAGCTTCTAGGATGGTGAGTGAAGTGTTTGTTACCTAATGGTTTACATTTTGGGTTTGGGGATATGAAAATGTTGAGATTGTTGAACAAAGAAAGTTTTGAGAAAGAAAAAAACCCTAGGGACCTAGAAATGAAAAATGAAAAGCTCTTGATTGAAGTTTTGACCTTCCCCCTCCTGTATATATATTAAAAAAAAAAAAAAAGAAAAAAAAAAGAAGAAAAAAAGAAAAAAGATTCAATAAGTTAGTGGGGAAGGAAAAACTTAAGAGTTAGAGTTTAGAATGTGAATTGAGGTCCTTAGAGGTTGATTCATGAGAAAGAAAATGTTCATTGGGTGAGTGATGTGAGTATGTCTTCATTTTGGGTTATGGGATGAATAAAAAGGGTCTAGATCTTGTAATCACTTAGGAATTGGGTAGAATGATGAGGATGGATCCATGAATACATGAATTGCTCCTAGTCTTAGATAAATTTTGCATAATGATCAAGCTCCTTGATTTTTGAGTGATAGCCACCTTGAAATGATGCATTGAACCCTCCTTTTCATCCTTATTAGACCATTTGATCACCTAGCCAAATGATTGAGATCATGTGCCCATTTGTGAGACTTCACCTTGAGTGTGTGTGTGAATCAATGTGAGGGCTGGTTAAGAGAACATGTTGGTTGATAGGCATTGCATCTTGTGTAGAGACATAAGAGTAATTGATAGGCCTTGTGAAGCTAGAGCATACTAAGAGAGTTTGCTCATGCTATTTGCTATGTTTCTTTAGGATGTCAGGTTGAGTGCTATGAGTGTTTCCTTTGGCTTTTTTCCCATCCTTGCATCCATCCCCCTTGTGCTTGAAAAGTTTACTTGAGGACAAGCAAAGGTCTAGTGTGGGGGAGTTGATGTCTTGCATATTTACATATTTTTAGCTATCATATCTTGTGCATTTTTGCTCATTTAGATTAGGAATTAGGCATCTTTAGGCTCATTTTTCATTCATAAGTTCCTATTAGGTGTTGGAGCACACTTTGGAGATATTGAAGATGTTTGGGAGTTTTATGATGAAAAAGAAGGGTTTAAAGCTGAACATGGACGGAGACCTTAGAAATATCTTCTGATGATAATATTTGGTGGAGACATGTTATTTTGAGTTATCTTTCCAATGGAAGTGGTTTCAAGTCATTTGGAGCCATATTGGAGGAGTTATGATCAAAACACTGAGGGCATATCAATTCCACCCGGGTGAGCATACCCGAGGCCGACCATCAAACCAAGCCAGGACGCGGCCAGGACGACCCGGGGACAAGCACCCGCACGTCCTGATTGTGCTGGAAGCCTAGACTGGACGCGGCCAGTACCACCCGAGTATGAAGCCGCGTATGAGGACGACCCGGACGTTCCACCCGGCCACACACACTCGCGCATGGAGGCACCCGGACAGGACTACCCGGCCAACAGCACCCGCACGGCCTGGACGACGGACGAGCAGCATGACACGCGGCCTGGACATACCCGGCCTGGTCAGCACTGCCTGACCCGGGTGGTTTAGCTTCTTCCTTTCTCCTTGCTTCTCATTGGTCGAAAATCACTTGCCAAGGGCATTTTAGTATTTTTGTTTTATGTTTCCAAGGGCTTTCAAGGTTATGTATAAATGCTCTTGTGATATCATTAAGAGATCTAACTTATTTTCTCTCAAAAACATAATAAGAAGTTGAAGAAAGTTTGGATCTTTGATCCTTTTTATCTCATTCCTTTTGTGTTTAATAGATTATCTTCTTCTCTAATCATGTTTAGCCTTGAATCATCATTGATTTTGAGGTTTTCCATGGCTATTAGTGAGTAGATCTATCTAGGGTTCATGGGCTTGGGAGACTAAGGGTGATTAAGTGTAGATCCAAGGTGTTTAGTGTTAGATCTATCCTTTCCTTGCATTGATTTGGTGTTCTTCATGCTATATTTGAGTTGGCCTCTCAAGCATAGAGCTATAGGCAATTCATGCCCGGAAGGTGTTCTATGAAATGTCTGAACCAACTCATCTATGCTTTTAGCTTGTTTTGCCTAAGGGATTAGTTGTCAAAGAAGCTAGGATTGCTATTAGACTCATTCTCCATGTTTGCTTTGATCATTACAGCCAAAGGGATTTGGTGTACTTGGGTGATCTTTGCATAAGAGCATTCATCTAGGGATAGAGCTTGCTTAGTTTTGTTGTCTAGGCATAAGGAATTAGATTGATTGAAGAGTTGGCATCTTGGATTGAACCTTGATCACCCAAAGTTAATTCCCTTGTCCCAAGAACCCCCTTGCCGCATTAAGAAAGAAAGTTCAATCTTTTATTGCATTTTTAATATTGTTTTAGTTTCATAATCATCCTCTCATCTTGATTGCACTTAGATTAAGCATGAACTTGCATTTCCTTTGCATTAGAATCTCTTAGAATTGGATTGACATCTTGTATTCTACAATATTTGATTAGGACCTTAGAAAAGTCTTATCATCAAAAGACCAACAATGAACAAATGATTTAACAACGCACAAAGAGCCCATCCGACATTGAAAAAAAAAATAGAGATGGGACCCACAATTAAAGGACACCTGTCCCATCAGGAATGAGGAAAATGGCTCATTATATTATAGATTTAGCACATACATAAAAGTTCATCGTAGGATACAATAAAGCAACTGATTTGAATTATGGCGGACATAAAGGGTCAAATTCTCTCTCGGTCTCTTTGAGAATCCATTTGCAGAGGAAACTCAGAGGAAGCTCAACAGGAAAAGAGGGATTAGCTGACCATAAAACCCAAAGGTATATAATTTATGGGCTTTGAAACAAAAGAAATATGTAAAAGAGTTGATTCCACAAAATGATTTTACCTGTTTAAGGATTTAGTATAAACATAAAAAACAATTAACCATTTTATTTCACTAAGTTTCAGTGTGAAAAAACTTTAGTATCACTAGGCAAAACCTTTTAATTTTTTTTTTTATATTCTCGGAATCATAAAACAAGATTAGACAGCGGAAAAAGACTGAAAGAAAATGATGTGGTCAAATGAATGGCAATGTAAATTGAGCGAAAGTGAAAAAAGAAAAAACATTATACAAAGTCGAATAAGGTTGTACTAAAAATAATTAAAAATATGAAGAGGAACCAGAGTGGTAGAAGACCTTAACCTACAAAAATCAAAACACCCAACGTAAATACACAAAGAAACAAACACAATAGAAAATCAGACAACAGGAAGATATAAAATGTAAATCATTAGTATAATGGAGAATTCAAGAATGAGAAGATAATATTTAAAAGAGTTGAAACAACACAAAGAAACCCAGCGCTTGCACGGGGTTGACTATCCCTAGTATCTCTAGTGGTTTAGTGTGATTTGGAATACGATCGATTAAGTTATGTAATTTTAGCATCGTTTAAAATCCAAATTTAATATATTTATTAGTAATACATAGTATAACAACATGGTTTGTGCAATATAATTTTTTTTAAAATTATCTTTTATTATCTATATCATTAAAGTGTATTTAACATTTCGATCATACATTTATTTAAAACTTCAGATTTAATCGTGTCTGAAATGAATTCATCGATCCAGAACTAGACAGGGATCCTTACCCTTGGATGATCTAGTATACTTGGAAAACATGAAATGACAAACTCTTTAGGGGTTTGATAGAAACCCACTGAAGCTAGTTCGCTATGCATAAAGTGAGTGCCACACATGGTTCAGTGCAAATGAGGTGGAACCTCCTATTCCACAAGATCACACTGCTGAGGAACCCCAAATCTTAAGATTGGGAAGCATTTGTATGGTAGATGGGTCATGGACATCCATAGCACATTTAAGTGGGTGTGGATGAGTTTGGTTGGACAGCTTGGGGAGGGCTCAACTTATGGGGACACGAAATTATCCACGGTGATAGTCTACTTTGCATTCAGAAGTTCAAGCAGTACAATGAGAGATGGAGAGCATGCTCCAGCACTCGACATGTCAGAGCTTTGGGACGGACTATAAAGATTTGATAGCCATGATTAAGGAGCCTCATAATACTTGACCAAGCTTTGCAACAAAACTGGAGAGGATATAGAGTCTCTACAGATTTGCTTCCCGAAGTTTAAGATTATTTATGTTCCACGAGCGTCAAAACAAATTCCGGACTCTTTAGCTAGGACTGTTAAGTCTTTCCATAGGGAACTTTGTTTTATTGGTTATTCTATTCCGGTCTGGTTACCCAGATCACCTCAAGTTTGAGTAATAGAATGACCGCTTGTCGGAAAAAAAAATCATGTTTGAGATGAATAATTGGACATCGAAAAGTGATTTGTGATATTGTAAAAGTGAAGTCAAAATACAGGAAAATTTCATATGGTGATTGCAAATTAGTAAACAAGACTTTCAAGTCTCCGAAAAATTAGCCGATTGACTGTCGCACATAATGAGATTCACGGATCTAGTGAGCCGGAGGCAATACAAGTGGTATCAGAGCTGAACGCAGACGAGTGTGGAGTTATCTGTGGGTTCACACTAACATGAATAACGATCTTAGGGCGCAACGAGGGTGTTGCGTTCTTTAAAAATGGTGAATTATAATATTGCAGTTTATGGAACATAGAAAACTTTGAAAAAAATTGATTTGGCTACCTATGTCATTAAAGTGCACTTACCTTTTTGGTCAAACTTCCGTTTAAAACTTCAGTTAAGTGTGCTTGACATGAAGTAGTGAAATGTTGTGTGACCTATGAGGAAGTGATTCATAATATCGTACGAGTGATGCCAAAATACGTAGAAAGGTCATTTGGTGATTGTAGGATAGTAAACAAGACTTTCAAACTTTCGGAAAATTAACGGACAAACTGTCGTACGGAATGGAACCCCTGGGCCGAATGAACTGGCATAGGAAGCCCATTAGCCATGAACAGTCGGAATATTAAAAAATAGAAATACAGAAAACATGTAAGAAGTATTTTTCATCCTAAAAGTTATATTAAGTTTTATCTGGTTTTCAAAATATTTAAACCCGTGTTAAACATACTTAATCATCCTTAAACATTTTCCATATTTTTTTGAACCAAATGTTGATGTTTACATTACCCAGTCCATAAAATACATATATAATCTAGAGGTTCTTACCAAATATGACTCAAAACTTGATTTGGATTGCAAAAGTATACTCAAACTTGAATCAAATGCAAAACTAATCTAAAAGCCTTGTAAAATTACAGCCAGCCCCTTGTGACCAAACAAAAAATCCGAACTCATTTTTACAAATATAGCCCTGGTAAGTCTTCTAGGTCTTCTGAGATATTATAAGTCGTCTGGTGTAGTCTATCTAAAAAATAATTTATAAATTTTGAAAAAAATATTTTGATAAGTGAAAAATTAAAATCAAGTAATTACAAACAGATTTAAATGATATAAATTAATATATAATGAAATTGAATTATTTTCAACATAGATGAGTGAAAGTAATGAATCATGATATTCTTTGGTTTATGGTTTGGCAAACATATGTTGTAGTATTGTATATATTCTTAGGGTTAGATTTTGGAAAGTGAAATGTTTTTTTGAAAAATAAAATTTTACCTATATGTGTTTATTTCTGTGTATAAGTTTAATTTGATTTTATGAAGTGTTTAGTTAGTTAATTTAGTTTAGGGGTTATGTTTAGGGTCTAGACGACTTATAGGGAAGTCGTCTGACGATTAGTATTATCGTTAGAAGGGTTCTCTGAAAGTCTTCCAACTCCTGCTAAAAATATTGTAGTTTTCCGCTAAAAATATTTTAGTCTCCCGCTAATTTCTCGAAGACTTTCAAGTAACTCTACTAGAAGACTTACTTGAAAGTCTTCTAAATCGAAAATATTTAATCTTATTGTAATTTTTGTCTCCCTATATAAAGAAAATTTACACATTATCTCTCTTCCTCTCAAACGGCTGCAACAAAAATGTAATGTTCCTCATTCTAAAACTCTCCAACCTCTCTCTAATCTCTTTCAACTTAAAAGCACCAAACTTTATATCAACTTATTGTTATTTCATGTGTCTTCTCACTGATTTATTTTGTTTTTGCAGGTTTTTCATTACATGGTTCTCACCATCCACTCCGTTAAAGGTAGATCTATAAATCATATTAACCTCTTGTTGCTTAAAGTTCTTACCTTTTGAAAAGTCTTTTGGTTGTTTTAAGTTCTTACCTTATTTTTGGAGTTTTTCTATGTTCTGAAACCATTTTAATGCTTTTGGATATGCAGGTTTTCAGATCTGAGACGGACTTGGAAGATTTCGCTTGGACGACTTACAGGGAAATCGTCTGATGATTAATATTATCGGTTAGACGATTTCCTGGAAGTCTTCTGAAAGTCATCGGAAAGTCTTCTGGAAGTTTTCTAGCAAAGTCTTCTCCTATGTCAAGTGGAGTCCAAACTTGTCTTTGTGGAGGAATGATCTATAATAGTTTTGTTTATGGTCTGTTTTTTTTATATTTATATGTGTATCTTCTAGTTGTGAATTCTTTTGTAAATTTGAAAATATATTATATGAAGTGAAATCAAATTTTATAAATAATTGTACATGAGCATAAAATATTTTATTGAGCTGATCATTAAAACTTGGTATGTGGGATGTAGATACAACACATCAAGAATATATACTCATACCAAGAAACATTTTTACCACTCTACCTAATCAAAAAGGCTTAGTCAAATTCACAAAAGATCAAACTTTACACAAATTCAAAATCTAACATAGAAGATATTAAACCACAAAACTTGATATTCTTGAAGTTACTTAACATTTTTGAAAGCTAAAAAAACATATCTTGATAGTTACCACTCTTGAAAATACAAGTTCTTAATAATTAACGTACAAGACTTCTCGAAAAATCTTCTAGACGACTTCTCGGAAAGTCTTCTAGACGACATCTTGTGAAGTCTTCTCTCGTTAGCTAGAAACTTTAATAAACATGAATGTTGGTAACCTCATAATTATCACCATTTAAATTATGAATTTTATTCAGTAGCCCTAATATTGACTAATATACATGAATTAACAAGAAAATGTTAAAAAGTTTTTTTAGTTTGAGAGAAAATGAAAGTTTATTAAATATTGACGTAGACGACTTCCACGGAAGTGACCCACCAAGAATCGTAAGCTTCAATGGCTCTATGAACTATAAAAGTTTTAGAATCAAAATCTTAGATTTTTTGGATGAATATGGAGAGAAAGCGAAAGAGGTGTTTTGAGTTCATAAGAATTGAGAAAGAAGAAGTGTAAATCGATTTTAGGTGCATTAAGAACTTCAAATTGGTTGTTCATGGTGGTTGGTGTATTGATGGCAATGACAATCTTGTAAATACTTGAAGATAATGAGGTTGAGAGAGTAAAAATATCATTTTCGGAAAGAAAAAAAAAGTAATGGCATTATCATGAATAATCTGAATTTGTGTGGTGGATAGGAGAAAAAAATTCCAAAAAAAAGAAAAATTAGTTTTGTGTTTGACTTTGAGTTGTGAGTTAATTTTTCAAAAAGTCCTATAATCTATAAATATGAAAATTTCATTAAAGTAAGACACCACATGACCTTTATAAAGAACTTCAAACTGGACGAAAACTATGGGGGTTGGAAAAGAAGACCAAGTGTGAAAAAAGTATATGGGGTTGGGTAGTTGATTTTGTTGGTGAGATGAAACCGGATGTAGAGAAATCATTAAAGTATAGATGGCAAGTAAATTATATTAATTCAGCTTATCCACATGCCACAAGTATTTGCAAAGAAAATATGACAATGTATTTGAAAGCTTTGTTCGAGATTAAACATAGAGCGTAATTCGTTTATCAAACATTTAAATGCATCTGAACAGTATAAAAGATCCTACCTATATTATTGACAAAACAGCAACATGCTTGTAGATAGAGGTAACTAAGCAAGAGTTACACACAGATAGATACAACAACACATCTACAAAGATTCAACAGAATCATATCAAATTAGACAAGAATTATACCCTCTTTTCTCTATAGATCCTAACTTTAGCTATTTACTTTTACAGTATACCGATTTCCCAAAAACCACCAAGATCACAAAGGCATGACTTGTCCGAAAACACTATCAACTTTGATGGTAAGAGTCATCAAAGCTTTTACCTTGAGAGAAATCCGCGGCAAATACTACTCTTAACCGAAGAGTAGTAAAGAAACAGAATGTTTTGCTAAACAGAAAGAGATCCAGTTCCAAATGACCAGCTTCTGCTCCGCTTGAAACAATGGACCCCTTCTCTGGTTGTTTCCCGAGTAAAGAGAGAAGATGAGCTTTGGAGGGAGATTTATCCGAAAAATGAGAAGCTTTTCCGGTGTTTGGAATGGCGGGAAGAGCGAGGCAGTGCGTGTTCAGCAGCAGCAGATCTTGGAGTGCTGGACACAGATCCCTGGACCGTATCATTCTTGGCATCAGAGGCTCGTGGAAGAAGAAACTTGCAGCCCATCTTGACCAGACGAGGCGAGCTCACGGACTTGCTCACTCTCTTCTTCATTTCCTGCTTGATAGTCTGAAACTCCTCTTCCAGTTCTCCAACCCTTGACCTCATTTTCTGCATATCAACTTTTAAAACCTGGTTTTGGCGCACCACCGTCACCCACCCATCTCTCTGAACTATCTCTCGTCCTGGAATGGTCAGTGCATGAGCTGTTTCGGTGTTTGTGCCTGCAAGGGCGGTTCTGAGATGCATTTGTTCGAAGAATAGGACTTGAAGAACAACTCTGAGCGGTAACCTGTCGTTATGGGAAGCATGAGCGCAAGCGTCTATTGATAGTCTTTGGTAGTCCATCATGTTGAAGAGTTGTTCCTTGTCTTTATCTGATAGCCACGGATGCTCCTTGAAATAGATATCAAACGCTCTGTATAGACCATCGTACAAGGGTCTTGAACATTCTGGAAGAGCTGCTGCAAGAGACCTCATCTTATCAGGTTTCAGATTCACATCAGAAGCAACCTCTGCCATGTAGCTATCGACCAGCTTAGCCACTTTTCTCAAGGGCGCTAAAGAGGAAGGAGACATCTCTGCATCCAACGATGGAGGAGAGAAGTCAGATAGCTCTGAGGATGACGATGATGATACAAAGTGGCGGATCATTCGTTCTACACAATCTACGTTGTACAAAGTCTCTGAATCAGAATAGTTAAGTATCAGAAGATTCTCGAGCGTTGCGAGCTCCAACTGCATCCCTATCCTTCTCTCCAGCTTCTTTACGCAGTTCCCATCAACTCCCAAAATGAAAGCAACGCGGAGAAGACATAGCAAGAACTTGCAGAACGATCTTCCTCTCTTTTCAGGGAGAAGACTTAGAATGGTTTCAAGCAAAGCAATCTGATCAACAGGAGACATAGAGGAAGACGAAGAAGCTGTAGCAAAACTAAAACTCACAACACTTGTTCTGCTTTTGCTGGTGCCACTTGTTCTGCTCTGCCACCGTCCCAAACCAGGCAAGTACTTTCTCGCATAATACACCATAGCACCCACTAAACTCTCCGCACGTATACCTTTCGTCTCCATCGTCTTGATGAGCCTTCTAAACAAATCTACACTTAGATAAGAGATGTCTTCGTACCACCAATCCGAACAAGAGCTTCTCATTCGCGCTCCCGTGTTTATTCCGTTCCATAGAATGCTTCCACCAGGACTCTGCAACGTACCATACATCATCATAGGCCATCCGAACAAACTAGGGTCGGTACACACCATCGTGGAAACAGCGTTCATGAGTTTGGGTATTGTCTGAAGCTTTTCAGCACTCTTCAACACCGGACTGGAGCTTTGTAAGGCCAAGATACAGTCTTTCCAACTGCGAAGCACGTGCTTGTGCAAAAAGGTTTCCACTTGGGTTATCAAGTTATCTTCCCCGTACTCGTTTGTCATGTCGAGGTACTCAGCTGCGCAGTGTATGGAAACTATGTTCTTCGAGGTGAAATCTACCCGAGCCCCGTAACAGAATCTTGCAGCAGTCAGGAAAGTTTCTGATCCACCAGGGAACTCTTCAAGAACCGTTGTCCAGAGAGCTTTCTTATAGGTACTTTTAGACTCTTCACACATCCGTGCAAGCTTTCCACATTTTGACACTAGAGGAAACTGCAAATGGCATAAATAAACCCTTGTAGTTCATATAAGAGGGGGTCGCTAGTAATTTACCAAAAACTCATAGAGATATACATTCAGGTAAAAGGACGTATATGACATTATTATATTTCAATAAACATAACAATATGTATTGTTGTTGTTACATAACCACAAGAAAGGTCATACACAGAACTAGTTGATGAATATATGTAGCTTAACATATAATAGTTCCAGCATACTTAAAACCAGTAGCTATGACTGAACGGTCAAACACATACTTTAGCTAAAAAACATAAAAAGGCAATGGATACCAAACTCAGGAAGAAAGCAAAGCATCATAAAGAGTAATCAGAAAGCTATACCTTATGAAGATGGAACTTCACATCATCAACAATAACAGTTATGTCACTTGAAAGACCTGTTTTGCAAAACCTGCAGAAATTCAAAATTCAGCTCTTTGTAAGATACCTAGAGAAAAGAACTTCAAAGGGAAATTACATCTCAAGAACATCTTTTTGTAATATATATTCAATCTTCAACTGTTTTCCAGGTGAAGACCCGAAAGTCTTATTAAAAAGCTAAACTCTGTGTAAACTTTTTTATCTGTCTCTGAACATCATTCAAATGAGATGAAAAGTGAGGATCTGAGAAAAAAATGCAAACTTTGGGCAATTGATCAATCCAAGACAAAACCCATCAACTGAAACTGTAAAAAACAAAGACACATACATGCAGATTAAAAAAAAGAAGACAGAGAGTGATTTACCAGTTATTTCCTTCTCTGTGAAACTCAGAGACTTTGGCTGCAGGTGACATGCCTCTGAGAGAGAAGACCCAACTTCCAACTCAGAAATGTGATCAAAATTAAAAATTGTCACATCTCACAAAGAAATTCAAAAGAAAGAACGAAAGAAAATAATAAAACCCAGAAGTCTCTCTACACGGAGAATTAAAATAATAAACTGAAGAGAAAGGAACACCACTATAACTTCATCAAAACAGAAAAGAAATAATTGTTATTCAAATCAAAAGTCACATGGAGAGAGAGACGTCAAGAAGAGGGTATTTTTGTGGGCAATGGTGTTCGTGTGGCCCTTGGCCTTTACAGCTAAAATCAACCCAAAGACAGAAGAAAATCCAAATTCCGATATAAAAGCAAAACTAATATATATATATATATATTCACTAAAATTAAAAATAAACAACTTCTTGAGTTTGGTCGGAGCCACTGACTTCTTTCCTCTTCACTAGTCTTCACCTACCAACCAAATGTAGGAATTCATACTCAGTTTATAAGGCCATGCGCATTAATGAACCCAGGATGGAGTTTACAATTTTAATTGTTTATTATTTTTTTTTTTATTTTTTTCGTTTTGACTTAAAGAAAAAAATAAAAAAAATAACGGATTAATAGCGGGCCGCTTCGTGGTGTGAAGTTCGCAAAACAGTTATGAACTCACTTTTTACCGATGACTCCCCAAGAGGCAGGTTCATAAAGTTTGCATTATTTTATTATTTTTTTCTCTTGGAAATTGTGTGAACTTTAGTCATGAACCTCTAATACTTATCGTCTAACAATTTATGAATTCATATGTCTAAAATCTCATGTCAATACCGAAATAAATCTAGATCTTAGAGTTTCGAATATACCTAATTATTTGTAGCGGAAAGATAAACAAACCAAGTCAAGATTTTAAGCACTCCAAACATCGTGTTTCTACCGATATCCACACGCACACAAACTAGATCGATACGGAATGCTAATACCGTTGAGATCAGATCTCAAAACCTTGATGAACTCTTTATTGCTTGCCTAAGAAGAAAACAATTTTCTTCTTCGCACCTTTATGTCTCCGTTGTAAAGTGCGACCAGCCATATTCATTAGGTTCATCTTCGTTAAGCAAGACTTTATATATATATAGATATATACTAATGGATGTGACCTAATGTCGTTAGACATTATAATGGGCTAAGCCCAACTTATGTATTTTCTTAATCACATTAAGAAACTCACGTTCAAGTATATAATTCGTGTTACATATATCACATATATATAATATTTTATATAAAACTTCAACTTAGTTATTCTCCGGTTTGCTTAAGTGTATGACCATGTATGATCATATAATATTAGCAATGAATTCTCAATCCATAGATTATAAGCGGTTTCTAGCAAAACATTATAACCACCTAATATTATACGATTGCCGAACCTTGACGTTACGTTTCTAACCAGAATAAATACAAATGATTTTAGGACATTCCCAACAATCTCCCACTTGTACTATAATCATCTATTCTCATAATCTCTTTGTCTCTATATCTCGATCTCAGCATAAGGCAAGAACTAGTGTCATCCTTATTAAGGTAGATCACGTTTATCGAACTCTGATTTATACTGATAAAATAAACGACTGACATTCACCTCGTTTGAGCATGGCCATGCATTTCTCAATATCAAATCTTCTATAGGCCCAGTGATATTTATCTCTCGTTATATGGGAGGGACAAATCCTATCTTGTTCCATCTCTGTTCCTTACAAACTTCATAGAACACCTAATCAATGCCTTTATAATCACCAGTTACGGCTGACGGTTGACAAGGTCAAAGTGAACTAATCCATAAATAAAGAATCATGATGAACTCAGGTCTATGGACTATACTCTTTGGTCATAATGAGACACTCTTACGACATTCATATAACAATCTTGTAGAGTTCTCATTAGTGGGTCAGTCCAATACTGTGTTCCCCAACACATATTTATGTGATTGACTTCAATACCACATATTGAATGACCCCATGAAACTTAGTCATCAGTCACCTCACATACTAGTCATTTTCGGTTATTAGTGTCCCAAGTTAGCAACCTCGACTAGGGAACTCAATAATTTATAACATCTCTCACCTATAGTGTTTCATGATCAAGTCACATACTTGATGACCTATAAGAATGATATAAATTATTTTGGGACTTTATTTAATTATCCAATAATCAAATAAATCTGAAACAATTTCACTAATTTTAAAACATAACCAAATTTATGTTAATATGAACATCATATCATAAACGTAAAGCCTCCCACTAAAATCAAGATCACATCTTAAGATACTTAATGCCCACGGCTGAAGTATGACTTTCATGCTTGGGCTGTGGAAGAGACTTGGGCAATGGATCAGCAACATTTGCATCCGTTGGGACTCTGCTATAGTGCTTTGTTTGGAAATCTTCCAACTCAACACTCCTCAATTAAGACAGGAACGAAAACAGATTGTTATCGGAAATCATCTTTTTTGTCTGAAAGCTGGCATTGGTGTAACCATTTACAACAAGCTCATCATTTCCTCCATACACCAAGAACTTATATTTAGTATTTCTCAAATACTTGAGGATAGTCTTGACTGCTGTCCAGTGACTTTCACGTGGATCAGATTGGTATCGACTCGTCATGCTCAAAGCACATGCAACATCTGGACGAGTACAGAGCATGGCATACATGATAGATCCTACAGCAGAAACATATGGGATTCTACTCATGCGCTCTTTCTCATCATGTGTCGGCGGACACTGAATCTTGCTGAGAGTTATGCCATGAGACATCGGCAAGAAGCCTTTCTTGGAATCATGCATCTTGAATCTATGCAAGACCTTATCGATATAAGTATCTCGACATAATTCCGAAAATCTTATTTAATCTATCTCTATAGATTATTATTCCAAGAATATATGCAGCTTTTCCCATGTCTTTCATTGAGAAACAACATCCAAACCAAGTCTTTATTGAATTAAGCATTGGAATGTCATTCCAATAAGAAGTATGTCATCTACATACAACACTAAGAAAACAACTGCGCTCCCACTAGTCTTCTTGTAAACACAAGGTTCTTCTTCATTTCTAATGAAATCAAACTCTTTGATTCTCTCATTAAAACGAAGACTCCAACTCCAAGACGCTTGCTTCAAGCCATATATCGAAGTCAGGGCCCATCATAGCTTCCTCAAAGGACGTAGGTTCATCACTTTCTATTATCAATAGATCATGATGATCCGTCACTCAAACCCCATATCTATTAGGTTAGTAACGTGTCCTTTCAGACCTACGTACCTCTGGTTCCACAGGTGTAGATTCTATGACTCTTCGTAAATCTAATTGTTCTCACTGGAATTGTAAAAGTAATAACCTTTGGTTTCTTTGGGATAACCAACGAAGGAGCATTTATCAGATTCTGGTCCAAGCTTATCTGTAAAATTACGTTTGACATAAACATCAGAAACCCAAATTTTCAGAAAAGACAAATTTAGAACCTTTCTAGTCCACATCTCATATGGTGTCTTCTCAACTGATTTTGATGGACATCTGTTTAGCGAAAACGTAGACGTTTCTAGAGCGTAACCCCAAAAGGATGGTGGAAGATCTGCATGACTCATCATAGACCGAACCATATCTAATAAAGTTCTATTCCTCCTTTCAAACACACCATTCCATTGTGGTGTTCCTGGAGGAGTGAGTTGTGAAACAATTCCACATTCTCTCAGATGATCATTAAACGAACGCTTGACTCAAATATTCTCCACCTCGATCAGATCGAAGAGCTTTTATTTTCTTGTCGAGCTGATTTTGTACTTCATTCTGAAATTATTTGAACTTTTCAAAAGATTTAGACTTATGTTTCATTAGATAAACATAACCATATCTACTGAAGTCGTCAGTAAATGTAATGAAGCACTGATAGTTTTCTCTAGCACTTATACTCATTGGTCCACATACATCAGTATGTATAAGTTCCAACAAGTCTTTGGCTCTTTCACTTGACACTTTTTCACTGTGTCCAGGAAAGGGAGCCCTTGTCATTTTACCCAACAAAGAAGATTCACATTTTTCATATGATTCATAATCAAATGAGCTCAAAAGTCCATCACTATGAAGCTTTTGAATGCGTTTCTCATTTATATAGCCCAAACAACAATGCCAAAGGAAAGTTTGATTCGTGTCGTTAGACTTGAATCTTTTGGTACTAATATTATAGACATGCACACTTTGGTCTAAAATATAAAGTCCATTCTTTAATGGACCGCTACCATAAAAGATATAATTACGATCAAAAGAACAACACTTGTTTTTTATCGAAAACTGAAATCCTTCCAGATCCAAACAAGGAATGGAAATAATATTCCTACTTATAGCAGGTACATAGTAGCAATTCTTAAGTTATAAATCCAAGCCTGAAGGTAAAAACAAATGAAATGTTCTCACGGCTAATGTAGCAACTCTTGCTCTATTTCCCACATGTAGGTACACTTATCCTTTCTCCAAAATTCTACTGTTGCTTAGGTCATTCATATTTGTACAAATATGAGCACCACAGCCGGTATCCAATACCCAATAAGTAGAACCAGAAGTAGTAACATTTACGTCTATAACATAAATACCCTAGACGATGTTTCAAAAGTCTTTTTCTTTTTCAGATCTTCCAAGTAGGGGTTAAAATTTTTTTTGAGAACAATTCCCGTGTTTCGATACCATTGGAAGAAATTTGATCCATTCAATTTGTCCTTCTTAAGGGAAAATCGCAATGAAAATGAGTTGTGAGAAGTTAATATTGTTGGAATAGAAGAATAGCAAATATTAATATGATGTTCAGGAATCAGAGAAATCTCAACAATTAAGAAAACTCATATTATATTCAAAATATTTTCCTCAAATGAATATAATAATCCAATATCCATATTTCACTAAAATTCGAGTGACTTTTGGCTCATCGCCTAAATGCATAGCTATTTAGGTAAGCAACACTTTGTTAATTATATCTAATATAATTCTTGGTAGTGAGATGACATCTTTTGTCTTACCCAACCTATGTCTCTAAGCCCAAAACTGTTTTGATAGCCTAGTCATTAGGTTCATTTTCGTTAAGCAAGATATATATATATATATACACTAATGGACGTGATCTAATGTCGTTAGACATTATAATGGGCTAAGCCCAATTTATGTATTTTTGTATTTTTGTAATCACATTAAGAAACTCACGTTCAAGTATATAATTCATATTACATATATATAATATTTTATATAAAACTTCAACTTAGTTATTCTCCAGTTTGCTTAGGTTTGTGATCCTGTAGAATAATATAATATTAGCAATGAATTCTCAATCCATAGATTATAAGCAGTTTTTAGCAAAACATTATAACCACCTAATATTATACGATTGTCGAACCTCGACGTTATGACTCTAACCAGAATAAGTACAAATGATTTTATGACATTCCCAACAACCAAGAGAGCAGATGAGAGATTATAATAGTAAAAACAGGGAAAGTCGATGATATATCAGTTTTATAGATCCCAGGACGAAAAGATTATTTCTTTTTCCCAGTTTTACTTTTTACGTCATGTTTAATTTTCAGCATAAATTAAATTAGAAAAGAAAAAAAATAGGAGGGAATCACGGAGACAAAGACATTTTGTTAGGTATAGTCAACATTGACTTTCGAGATGTAGAGGGTAAAGGTCGAGGCAATGCATCATGTAGCCAACATTGTAATGACCCTGTTCAGAAGTAGAAAAGTCAAGACCTTGACCATGAGTTGGTTGAGCCAAGAAGTGGTCTTGGTCGAGAAGTGATGGTCGAGAAGTCTAACCGAAGGTCGTCAAGAAGCAAAATTTTGAAGACCCGTAAATTGGAGGAGTATCTATCTAGTAAATTCCTATAATTCAAAAGAAAAATTATGGTGGTGCCAAAACCCAGTTGTTTCAGGAGGAATCAGGAGTTGGTCGAAAATCTGCATTTTCGGGTAAAACAATTCCGATCGTCCCGATAAGCGATTTTGATGAAACGAAGCGTCATGGGAGCATCTTGGAATGGTTTTTCTACTCAAATACACTCCATGAAGATTTGTAGAAGTTTGTGACGTGGCAAGAGAAAGGTGACCAGAGATGACGTGGCGACCTCCCATTTGCCGCGGAAGAGTGGTGTGGCGATACAAGTGGCGGATTCTCATTGGCTAAGAGGAGACTTGGTGCCCAAGTTTGCAAGCTTCCAGAAGGTGAGTATTGGCCTGCAAGGAAGGAAAACTTGGTGATCAAGGTTTGCACATTCATGCATTTGGAGAAAACTTGCCATGGAAGTTTTAAAGTGGGACACATGTCCACTTTTCCTTCCATGCATGAATCCACTTGTCCAGCCAGCCTCAGCTCTTCATTCCTATAAATACCAGACCCCTCCCTTTCATTTTCTTCATCCCAAAACCGTTAGAGCTTACCTTAGAGAGAGAGAGAGGTGAGTTTAGAGAGAGAAACCGAGTGTTAAGGAGTGTTTTTCGGTTTCTTTGGTTTAGCGTTTTTGGGGAGTTAGCTTGGAGGTGTTTGGGTAGTCTTCGTAGTCAGCAACCAAGGTGGGTTTCGAAGACTTGTGATGTGTGTTTATGCATGCAGGTGTGAGTTTAGACCGGAGGGTCTCAAGTAGAGACCCGGGGCAAAGTTAATCGGTTTTGTGCAGGGTCCCGGGGAGAATGCGTGTAGCATGCATATGTGTTGTGATTTCTGTATTATTGTGTCATCTAGATATTGTTAAGTTGCTGGTTCATAGTGAGTTGCATGATTATCTAGATGATATAATATCGTTGAACCGCAAGAGATCGAGAGTGTCTCTCTCTTGGCGGGTGTGTTGTTGCATGCATTATAGTTGATAATTGCATGTAGTTTAGATGATGTTTATGTGTTGCATGGAGGTTTGAGGTCGAGCTCCCTCATGCTTATTTGACTTGTGAGCATCTAGACTAGGAATTGTGTTATGCGTGAGAGGTGCACTTAGTCCGGTTGCGTGTGCATGTTGGTTAGAGGAGGAGCTCCCTCATGCTTGTGTGTGTGTTGACGCATCGTGACTAGTGTACTTGGACCCTGGGTTTAGATCGGAGGATGGACCTGATTCTCCAGTGGTAGGGATGGACTTCTCTCCACAGCTTGTCAAGTGAAGTGGGTAGCGCCCATGGACAAGCGCTGCAGGACGCTGCGGCTCAGGTTGTATTGGAAGTTAGCCGATCCCCGAAGATGATGTTTCCGACCACGTGACTTTTGTGTTTGCGGTCTGGAGTGTTCAGGGTGGATGAGTTAGAGACCTCCAGTGTGTGTTGGCATCCCAGGATGTGTGGACATCCGAATTGAGTTGTGTGTGATGTATCGATCGATCGAGTCTAGGATTGAGTCTAGACTGCATTATTTGTTGTTAGGTCTCGGGGAGGAGATTTGTCGCATTGCATTGAGTAGTTGCATTGCATTTGCGCATTGTTGCATGTTTGTGTGTTGTTTACGCATTGTTAATGTATGCGTATTGTGTGCTTGTTTTTAAGCATGGGCTGGGGAGGGTAGTTGTTGTTTATTGTTTGGACTCACTGAGTAATCTTGATTACTCACCCCCTCTCCTACTATGCAGGTAACCAGTAAGTGGGAAGCTTAGAGGGCGGCGGAACGTTAGGCGGCCGGTGTAGATTTGAAGTGGCATAAGCATAAGCAAGGACTCTTTTGGAATGTATAATTACTTTTCTTTTCTTTTTGGCGCTAGGCCGTGTGCACAAACTCTGATTTATTTGTTGTAATGTTTTATAAGACGCTTTCCACCTATTATTAATAAAGAATGTTTATATTCGTGATTGTGTGCTGAATGATATTAGACCTAGTCCGGGTCGACACAACTCGGAGACCGCAGTACGGGTTGCGAAGCCTTAGGCCGTGGGCTCCGAGGACATAGCGAACCGGGACGGGTTGATCGGGAGTCTGGACTTGTTCTTGATTCTTGGTCGATCCGGTCCGGCGAGCTATTCTTGTGGTGCTCCCGGGCCGTTCCGGGTTAGTCCGGCCTAGGACGGTCCGGGAGTGTTACAAATGGTGGTATCAGAGCATGGTTTCCGATCATGCTCATAAGTCGCAATGTTTTCAATGATTTATCGAGTCAAATGAGTCGCTTATGTCATAATAGGAAACCGGTACGTTCCGCTTAGGGGCATTAGGACTAGCAATCAGGTTAGGTCCTTTTGGGAAATGTAGGATTAACCCCTTTGACCGTGCAGATGGCTAGCGAAGGTTCAGGAGCGAGCGGGTCGTTCGGAATGTCGGGTCAAGATGGGTCGAGGTACGCGAACTACCATAACTTTTGGGATGCCTCGGATTCGGTAGATGGGACTGGCGATAGTAGACCAAGGTCTATGGAAGGCGTTGAGCGTGCTCACAGTGAAGAGAATGTGAACCCTGAAACTTGGAGATTGTCGATATCACCACCCAACTATCAGCATGCGGAATCAGAACCATTTATTGGACCAAAGCGACCTCGTTCATCTCGTGCAAAATCTGAAGGATCTACATCGCGGAGAAACCATCCTGGATCAGTAGAAGCGGCCGAACCAGCTCCAGCAGATGAAAATAAACAGTAGACCCTACTCTGTCAATGGTGCATGACCTTCTGTCTAAGGTCTTAACCAAGTAAGTCACTCCAAGTCCGAAAGCGAACAAAGCGGCACCGCAACCAGATTTTCTAAGTACGTCCTTACAATGAAGAACATGGGTACCAACAAGTTTGAAGGGAGAGCAGACACCTTCAAAGCAGATGCATGGCTACAGCGTGTGGAGAAGAACTTCAAGACAACCCGGTGTTCAGTCGAGTATAAGAAAGATGTGGCCCTGTACTACTTGGAGGGCGAAGCAATGGCATGGTGGGAGAGTCTGACACGAAGACAAGGAGCAGAAGACATGGATTGGGATACGTTCAAAAGGGAGTTTCAGAGGAAGTACTTTCCTCCAGAAGCAAGAGACAGAATGGAGCAAACTTTTCTTCGGTTAGAGCAAGGGAGTAGAAGTGTAAGAGAGTACGAGGCAGAGTTTCTTAAGCTCAGCAGATACATTTACTACAGGAATGGAGACGAAGCACTGTTGGTTCGCAAGTTTTTGCGAGGTCTTAGGCCAGAGATTGGGAGTCGTCTACAAGCTGTTAACTTTGAAAGTGTGTTTGAGTTGGTAGAGAAGGCGGTTAACGTGGAGGAAATGGTAATGGCAGAACGTGAGTCATTGCCTAAAACGGAGTCGAACCCCAAGCCGCAGTCTAGTCAACCAAAGGAGGACAAGTTGAAACCCAACCATAAGAAGGGAAAGAAGGGCCAGTTCAAGCGGCACGGGAAGAAACCAAGGTCTCAAGTGACGTGCTATGGATGTGGTGGTACAGGACACTATGCCCGTGAGTGTACCGACTCAATCTCGGAGAAGTCGGACAGAAAGGCATCGATTACATGTTTCAGTTGTGGAGAGAAAGGTCACTACGCCAGTGAGTGCACTGTCCGTCGTCCGGGACAAGGCGGAGGAGGGTCTGCACATACCCAACCGACCCGACAGACCAGTGAACACCCGGCTGCGCATCCTGCACCTGGAGGGAGAGTCTATTCTCTGGATGGAGAGAGAACTCCATCTAGCGCTCCAGAACCGTCGAAGGATCCTGTGACAGGTTTGTTTGGGTGCTAACTCTCTCTTTGTGTGTTTAAATAATTTTTGTGTAATTATTTGCTGTGTTGTTGGCATTCTGGATGAGTGCTGTTATGTTGATCTTATCTTAGGATCATTATTGGTTGGTGGAACCCCTGCCTTTGTGTTGTTTGACTCGGGAGCCACCCATTGTTTTATGAAACCGGAAGTAGCCTCTAGGTTTGTAGGAACCTTTGTAGATTGTGAGGTTGATATGTTGGTGGCAACCCCTGGAGGTCAGACCTTGAGAGCAAATAGGGTGGTGTTGAATGTACCTATAGTGTTAAAGCATGAAACCCCTTTTAGCCGACCTAGTCGTTATGCCGATGGAGCGGCATGAAGTTATTTTAGGAATGAATTGGCTGTCAAGGCATCGGGCATGGCTGGACTGTGCAAAAGGACGAGTGTGGTTTGAGAATGACCAGCAAGCTGTGTTGGCATATTGTGGAATCAAGCCAAGCGTCTCGGCAACGTTTGTGACGGCAATGAGAGCAGAGAACGCACTAGTGGACGGGGAGGTCTACTTGGTATCGCTCACATATATCGGGGAAGAGACGGAAAAGGAGTCGAGGATGGAGGACATCCCATTGGTCCAAGAGTTTGAAGATGTGTTTTGGGCGTTGACAGAGTTGCCTCCACCCCGGAGCAATCCGTTCACCATCAACTTGGAACCAAGTGTTGCACCCATTGCCAAAACCCCTTACCGCATGGCACCAGCTGAGTTAGCATAACTCAAGAAGCAGTTGGAGGATTTACTAGATAAAGGTTTCATCAGACCGAGTTCTTCATCTTGGGGAGCTCCGGTCCTGTTTGTGAAGAAGAAAGATGGCAGTATGAGGCTGTGCATCGACTATAGAGGGATCAACAATGTCACGATCAAGGACAAGTACCCCTTGCCGAGGATTGATGAATTGTTGGATCAGCTAAGAGGAGCGAGTTGGTTCTCGAAGATAGATATGGCTTCGGGGTATCACCAAATTCCGATAGCAGAGACTGACGTGACGAAGACGGCATTCAACACTCGGTACGGCCAGTTCGAGTTCGTGGTGATGCCATTTGGGTTAACCAACGCGCCAGCAGCATTTATGAGACTGATGAATGAAGTGTTTCACGACTACCTCGACAAGTTCGTGATTTTATTCATCGATGGCATACTTATCTACTCGCGGAGCGAGGAGGAGCACAGGGAGCACTTGAGGAAGGTACTCGAGAGACTAAGAGACCGGAAGCTGTTCGCCAAGTTCAGCAAGTGTCGATTTTGGAAGCGGGAGATTGGTTTCTTAGGTCATAGAGTATCCGAGCAAGGAGTTTCAGTAGATCCAGAGTAGATTGAAGTGATTCAGAAATGGCCTCGTCCAACCACAGCGACAGAGATCAGGAGTTTCCTTGGATTGGCGGGCTACAACCAAAAATTCGTGAAGGCATTCTTATCAATCGCGAAACCATTAACACGATTGACGGGGAAAGAAGTCCCATATGTTTGGGAAGAGCGTGCGGAAGAAGCATTCAACAAGATCAAGGAAGCATTGACTACGGCACCAGTCCTTACCTTACCAGAGCCCGGTAAGGTATATGTTGTCTACACTGACGCATCGCGGGTAGGATTGGGATGTGTGCTTATGCAAGAAGGCAAGGTTATTGCATACGCCTCAAGACAGTTGAAGAAGCATGAGGAGAACTACCCCACACACGATTTGGAGATGGCGGCCGTTGTTTTTGCATTGAAGATATGGCGCTCATATCTTTATGGAGAGAAGGTTCAGGTATTTACGGATCACCAAAGCCTTAAATACTTGTTCACTCAGGCATATCTCAATTTGTGACAAAGACGGTGGATGGAGTTCATCGCGGATTACGACGTTCAGATTCAGTACCACCCGGGGAAAGCAAACGTGGTAGCAGATGCATTGAGTCGACGAAGAGCAGTAGTAAATTTAGCGAGATTTGGAGACTTTATCAGAAGAATTCAAGAAGGTCACTTTGTCAGCATTGGAAGGAGAATCAAGCGAGCCATTGGGAATGCAAGCAGTCAATCAAGCCAGTTTGATACAACGTATTCGAGAAGTGCAGAAGAAAGACGAGAATCTGAAGAATATCATGGAGCAGTTAGGAGATCGAGGAGGGCCGAATGCTAGTGGATATCATATGGCAGAAGACGAAACTTTGCTACTCAACGGGAGGATCATAGTGCCAAAGGAAGGAGGATTCAAGGAGGAAATTCTCTAGACAGCGCATCAATCACTTCTGAGTATACATCCGGGAAGCACCAAGATGTACAGAGACATGAGGAGATATTATCGTTGGCCAGGTATGAAGAAATCAGTTGCAAGATGGGTAGTGCAGTGTCAAGTTTGTCAACAGATCAAAGCTGAGCACCAAGTACCAGGAGGGTTACTTCAGAGCTTACCTATACCAGAGTGGAAGTGGGATTCGGTATCAATGGATCTGATTACCGGATTACCAGTAGCAAGAGGAAGATCAAACAACGCGATTTGGGTGATCATGGATCGACTGACAAAGGTGGCACACCTGCTAGCAATTCGAGACACGGACAAGACGGAGACGTTGGCGGAGCTTTACATCAATCATATTGTAAGACTACATGGAGTGCCAGCGAACATCGTTTCAGATTGAGATCCAAGGTTTACATCAGCATTCTGGAGAGCATTGCAAGGAGCATTGGGAACAGAATTGCACATCAGTACTGCATTTCATCCAGAGACGGACGGACAGACGGAGAGGACGATCCGTACGATAGAGGATATGCTACGTTTGTGTATTCTCGACTGGAGAGGTACGTGGGAAAACTATCTACTTTTGATAGAATTCTCCTACAACAATAGTTTCCACGCCAGCATTTCTATGTCTCCATACGAAGTGTTGTATGGAAGACCATGTCGAACACCCCTGTGTTGGACGGAAGTTGGAGAAAGAAGATTATTCAGACCAGGAGTCATTAAGGAGACATTGGAGAAGCTGCAAGTCATCCGAGCAAACATGAAGGAGGCACATGATCGACAGAAGAAGTATGCTGATCAAGGAAGGCGAGAAGAAGTATTTGCAGTTGGAGATATGGTCTATCTCAAACTGTCAGCTCAGAAAGGAAAAGATCGTTTCGGCAAAGTCGGGAAGTTAGCAGTTCGTTTCATTGGTCCATATCGGATCATTGGAAGAGTTGGAGAAGTAGCCTACAGGATAGAGCTACCGGAGGACATGAACTTACATCCTGTATTTCATGTGTCCATGTTACTGAAGCACGTTCGCGACCCAAATTCGATCGAGCCGGAAAGGATTCCAGAATTGAGACAAGACCTCACCTATCCAGAAGGCCCGATCAGAATTGGAGAAAGGCATATCAGAAAACTGAAGAATAGGGAGATTCCTCAAATTCAAGTGTTTTGGGGAAGACAGAACCGCATGGTGATCACATGGGAAGATGAAGAGAAGTTTCGACAGAGCCACCCAGAGCTCTTCGAAGATCAAGCGGAGACGTCAGCAACCTTATAGAATTCGAGGAAGAATTCTATTAAGGGGAGAATGTAATGACCCTGTTAAGAAGTAGAAAAGTCAAGACCTTGACCATGAGTTGGTTGAGCCAAGAAGTGGTCTTGGTCGAGAAGCGATGGTCGATACGTCTAAACCGAAGGTCGTCAAGAAGCAAAATTTTGAAGACCTGTAAATTGGAGGAGTATCTATCTACTAAATTCCTATAATTCAAGAGAAAAATTATGGTGGTGCCAAAACCCAGTTGGTTCAGGAGAAATCAGGAGTTGGTCGAAAATCTGCATTTTCGGGTAAAACAATTCCGATCGTCCCGATAAGCGATTTTGATGAAACGAAGCGTCATGGGAGCATCTTGGAATGGTTTTTCTACTCAAATACACTCCATGAAGATTTGTAGAAGTTCGTGACGTGGCAAGAGAAAGGTGACCAGAGATGACGTGGTGACCTCCCATTTGCCGCGGAAGAGTGGTGTGGCGATACAAGTGGCGGATTCTCATTGGCTAAGAGGAGACTTGGTGCCCAAGTTTGCAAGCTTACAGAAGGTGAGTCTTGGCCTGCAAGGAAGGAAAACTTGGTGATCAAGGTTTGCACATTCATGTATTTGGAGAAAACTTGCCATGGAAGTTTTAAAGTGGGACACATGTCCACTTTTCCTTCCATGCATGAATCCACTTGTCCAGCCAGCCTCAGCCCTTCATTCCTATAAATACCAGACCCCTCCATTTCATTTTCTTCATCCCAAAACCGTGAGATCTTGCCTTAGAGAGAGAGGTGAGTTTAGAGAGAGAAACCGAGTGTTAAGGAGTGTTTTTTGGTTTCTTTGGTTTAGCGTTTTTGGGGAGTTAGCTTGGAGGTGTTTGGGTAGTCTTCGTAGTCAGAAACCAAGGTGGGTTTCGAAGACTTGTGATGTGTGTTTATGCATGCAGGTGTGAGCTTAGACCGGAGGGTCTCAAGTGGAGGCCCGGGGTAAAGTTAATCGGTTTTGTTCAAGGCCCTGGGGAGAATGCGTGTAGCATGCATATGTGTTGTGATTTGTGTATTATTGTGTCATCTAGATATTGTTAAGTTGCTGGTGCATAGTGAGTTGCATGATTATAAAGATGATATAATATCGTTGAACCGCAAGAGATCGAGAGTGTCTCTCTCTTGGCGGGTGTGTTGTTGCATGCATTATAGTTGATAAGTGCATGTAGTTTAGATGCTGTTTATGTGTTGCATGGAGGTTTGAGGTCGAGCTCCCTCATGCTTATTTGACTTGTGAGCATCTAGACTAGGAATTGTGTTATGCGTGAGAGGTGCACTTAGTCCGGTTGCGTGTGCATGTTGGTTAGAGGAGGAGATCCCTCATGCTTGTGTGTGTGTTGACGCATCGTGACTAGTGTACTTGGACCCTGGGTTTAGATCGGGGGATGGACCTGATTCTCCAGTGGTAGGGATGGACTTCTCTCCACAGCTTGTCAAGTGAAGTGGGTAGCCCATGGACAAGCGCTGCAGGGCCTGCGGCTCGGGTTGTATTGGAAGTTAGCCGATCCCCGAAGATGATGTTTCCGACCACGTGACTTTTGTGTTTGCGGTCTGGAGTGTTCAGGGTGGATGAGTTAGAGACCTCCAGTGTGTGTTGGCATCCCAGGATGTGTGGACATCCGAATTGAGTTGTGTGTGATGTATCGATTGATCGAGTCTAGGATTGAGTCTAGACTGCATTATTTGTTGTTAGGTCTCGAGAGAGACTTGTTGCATTGCATTGAGTAGTTGCATTGCATTTGCGCATTGTTGCATGTTTGTGTGTTGTTTACGCATTGTTAATGTATGCGTATTGTGTGCTTGTTTTTAAGTATGGGCTGGGGAGGGTAGTTGTTGTTTATTGTTCGGACTCACTGAGTAATCTTGATTACTCACCCCCTCTCCTACTATGCAGGTAACCAGTAGGTGGGAAGCTTAGAGGGCGGCGGAACGTTAGGCGGCCGGTGTAGATTTGAAGTGGCATAAACATAAGCAAGGACTCTTTTGGAATGTATAATTACTTTTCTTTTCTTTTTAGCGCTAGGCCGTGTGCACAAACTCTGATTTATTTGGTGTAATGTTTTATAAGACGCTTTCCACCTATTATTAATAAAGAATGTTGATATTCGTGATTGCGTTCTGAATGATATTAGACCTAGTATGGGTCGACACAACTCGGAGACCGCTGTACGGGTTGCGAAGCCTTAGGCCGTGGGCTCCGAGGACATAGCGAACCGGGACGGGTTGGTCGGGAGTCTGGACTTGTTCTTGATTCTTGGTCGATCCGGTCTGGCGAACTATTCTTGTGGCGCTCCCGGGCCGTTCCGGGTTAGTCCGGCCTAGGACGGTCTGGGGGTGTTACAAACATGGCTTTCGATATGTTCAGAGTTTTTTGGGGTTTATGTTAAAGTGTGAGTTCGGATGTTCAAATTAAGAGATAGTTAAAGATGACTGAGGGACAGAGTAGGCAACAAAACTTGTTTATACCAGAACTAAGTTAAAGACAAAGAAGAGTTACAAATGTGAGACGAGGATATACTATGAATTTTACGACTTTTTATCCATGATATATAATTGTTTTAGAGTCTATCTGTTTTGTTTTGAAGTTTTTTTTAGTTTTCACAGGTTCAGACATGTTTTGAAAAATTGTGGTGATATTGGAACATTTTGGAGCTAAAGGTAAGAGAAACTCGTAGCTCTTCAAGGAACTAGACAGAGTCGACATTCAGAGATAATCATCGTTCGATAAGACACCTTGTCGTCTATCGACAGTGAAGCGCGAGAGGTCCGACTTGATTACTGGTCTACTTAAGCCCAAAGATCCACATAATTACAAGATTACCCATGGCTAGCTTTATCCTAATATTTATGTGCTCTGCTATTGTATTAGGCAACACACACTTTCTTATTTTCTTTCATACATAACATACAGTCTTAGGGTTTTTAGCAGTTTGGAAAGAAGATCCAAGACTCCTTCAGAGCTTGTATTGGAACTCCAATTTTGATACCTTATTCTTTTATGCTATCTATTCAGTTATTTATCATGTCTTGCTTGATTATGTCTGAGTAGATTCACGTTGTTAGATTTAGGGTTATTAGGGTTATGCAAGACTAGCCAAAAAGAACTTTTAAGGTGTTAGAGATATCAATCACTTGAGTTGCTATTAATGCTTGTGTTCTAGAGTAGCTAACTAGAACACTGATTATAGGATTGTAGACAACTACGACAATAGGTTCTTCACCTGAATTGATTCTTTTGAGCTAGGTTGCTAGATACATGCGACAGCTGGTCTAAAAAGTCCAGTAAACCATTAGGACAGCACTATAAAACCGATCTAAGGAACCGTCAATCGATGCTAGAAAGGTAGCAACGATCAACATTCATTCTGTGTTCACAAGCGAAAGCTGGAATACTGGACTTAGATATTTATTAGACTCACATGCGATAGCTGGATATCTATACATTAGAGTTTGAGTTATAGAATATCATGCACTTATCTTTAGCTTCTATATCTCAATAATTCTGATTAGCTGAACCCTAGATCTAGCATATTTTTCTTATATTGTTTAGAACCTTAATCAACTAACTGAACAACTACCTTGTTCATCCTGCTTTTCTTTATTTATTGCTTTAATCATATTTGCCTAACTTAATCATTGACTGTTTTGAGTTTATTGTCTGCCCATGTTTCTTGTGGATTAAGTACTATAACTGAACCTCTTATTTGAGAGAGTAAAATCAGTCATTTGGATAATTTGAGTGATATCAAATTTGGCGCCGTTGCCGGGGAGTATTGGATTCATCATCAAGCTCAATTAGTTCAATTTAGTCTAGGTTATTTTTCTTTTAAGTTTTTTCTCATAAATTTTTTTCTTGTCTTTCAGGTGCATGTAGCAGTATCAGAAGCAACAATGAACATCCGCTACTCTTTTCAGATACAGCGCGTTTGGAACCCTCAATCCTCAAAGAGAGACGCACTGCATTGATTGACAACAACTCTAGTTCATTGACAGATACTTGTCAGCACCCGTCGACCGACACTTCTCAATGAACAATGATCGACGCTTACAATAGACACTGATCGATAATTCTCAACGAACGCCGATGAACACTAATCCGCGAGTAGACATGGTTGCGACTCTAATTCTGAGAACTTTGGCTATTCATCCTCCAACTTTTCAGAGGAATGATTTAGAGCTCAAGCCGTAGTAACTTACACTAGTGGGACAAACACCTTTCCATGGTCTCCCAAATGAGCATCTTATGGACCATTTGGAGTGGTTCGAGGATTTGGTTTCTGCCGTTAAAAAAATGGAGTCCCAAATGACTATCTTCTCTGCAAGCTCTTCAAATACTCACTTTCTGGAGATGCTTCGCACTGGCTTAAGCCGTTACAACCAGGATCTCTTACCTGGACAGGCATCAAGAAGCATTCCTACGTAATTTCTTTGATGAGGCACGCGCTGAGGACTTGAGGAGCAAGATTGCTACATCCACAAAGAAACCTGCATAATCTTTCAGAAGCTCCTGAATCAGATTCAATTCATATCAGAGAGACTATCCACACTATGGATTCAATGAAGTGCAGCTGCTTAGCACTTTCTTTAGATGCATCACGCTAGCATATCAAATGGCTCTGGACATAGTTAGTGAAAGAAACTTTAACACTAGGAATCCAGAAGAGGCTGTGAGATATATAGAACTTGGCATCTAGCAATAGCACCAAGAACACTGATTTCATAAGGAAGAAATTGGCTACTATCTTTGGAAAGGAGAAAATGGATGATGTTAACGCCAAGCTGGACAGTGTTCACAAGCTTCTTAAGTAGCAGGTTAGCATTGCAGAAGATGTAGAGGCTGTAGATTTCGACAATGACATATGCGACAAGGAGGATATGAACTTCATCACTGGTACTGGTTTTCAGAATCAGAGGTCTGGGAATCAAGGAGGCAACATAAACTTCTATGGCAATGGTCAGAGGAGTAGCTACAACTAGAGTTCACAGTACCAGAAACCATACTGCTGCAACTACAAACAGCAGCAACTACAAACAGCAGCAACAACAACGAAACATATGTGAATTCTTCTTACCAAAATCCACCACCACAGACTGAGGAAAGTAAGTTGGATGGAATGATTGATCAGGTTCTAGAGACCAGCAGAAGCTGACAGTGGATTTCAAAGGGAAGATAGATGCTGCCTACACCAACCTGAACAGAAAGTTTGAGGCTTTGAGTACACATTTGAAGAAGTCAGACTTGCATGTGGTTCGGACAGCAGAAGTTGTTTGGAGGCAGGAGGCCTTAATTAAATGCAAAGGAGAGGAAGCACTGAAACACTACGTGAGTGCCATCATAGATGATGATTTTTGGCAAGTGGTTAAGCAGGAAAAGCTTCAAGAGGGCTATTTCGAAGTGAAGAGCTCGATGAGTTTCAGCAGTTCGCACTGGTGTCTGATATACCATGGATTTTACCTGTTTTTACCCATAGTATATAAGTGTTTTTACTACTATTATCTATGTTTTGGAGTCTATTAGGTATATTTTCAGGTTCAGAAGTATTTTGGAGAAAAGTGATGTTTTAGGTGCCTTTTTGGAGCTTAAAGAAGAGTTCACCCATGATCAAGACCAGAGGTCGACACCAGAGTTACATATCGATCGATGCACACTCTGTGCTATCGATCGACACACATTAGCCGAAGGACGATACATCGAGACCATAATCGATCGATGTACACACTGTACTATCGATCGTTACTGAGGCGGCAGAAAGACAAGTTGGACCTGGCCGAACTTGAAGCCCAAGATATCACATTTTACAAGAATGCCCCTGACGAGTTTTTAACCTAATGAACGCATATTTATATGTGCCTAAGTGTTTTGGCAGAGATATAGTTTTAGAGTTACAGAAGTTTATAGTTTTTTACAAGCTTTTACTACCACCTCTTTACCTCCTTCTTCTTCTACTCATTTCTTTTACTGTTTTCATTACTTTGCAAGTTCTCAATAAAGATCTATTCAGTTGTTTATTTGTTCTTCTTAACAAAGGTTATAGGATTCTAGATCTAGAGGAGAGATCCAAAGATATTTGTGATTGGGACCTAAGTGTTCACCCTCTAATAGATCTATGAATTCCTATTATTACCTTGTTGCTATGAACTACTTAGCCATGTCTGAGTAGATTCATTTGTTAGATTTAGGGTTTAAATAGGATATGAGGGATTAGCCCTAGCCTATAATTGCTATAGTTGTGATATTTATTGTTAGGATTGTTCATTAAAGCTTTTCTAGCTTAGCTACCTAGAACATGAACTTGGATTGCATTGTTTATTACATGCAATACCTGATAACATCCTAAACATGCTATGACCCTCTTGAGATATGCGAAAGCTGATCTAAGATTATGGTGAGCATTGTATCAACTCGCGCATAAAGCTTGCTTAGAGCCGTATCGATTGATACTCCTATAGAGTAATCGATCGACGTAGCTAGAGGTGTATCGGTCGATATTCCTATCGAACCATCGATCGATACTATCGGCAGAATAGCCGACCGCAACACCATTTAGCATCTAAGTAATAGATGGTCTAAATAATGCGAGAGCTGATGGATTCATTTAATAAGTGTTGAGCTCTGACATATCATGCAAGCAACTTGTTAGCCTTTATAGTATTTATAATCCTGAATTCCTGAATACCTACCCTGAATCTAACTTCTTTTCTTTATTGCTTTAAAACTAAATCTTTTCAACTGAGTAATCTTACCATTACTCAACAAACCTGCAATTTACTTTTAAACCATTTTCAACCTACAATAGTCACTAAGATTGCATCTTATTTGTACACTAGCTCTCTGTGGATTCGATCCCTAAGTACTACAACTGAACCTCTTATTTGAGAGAGTAAAGTCACTCCTTAGGGTAATTTGAGTGATATCAAATTTGGCGCCGTTGCCGGGGAGCTTTGATACAATAGGATTTAATCTGATTAGATCTAGGTTATTTTTATTTTTATTTTAATTTGTTTTCTGACACAAAATTTTTTCTTGTCTTTTCAGGTACATGCACAGCAGTACCTGAAGCAACAAGGAATCTCAACTTTTGTTCTCAGAAGACCCTGCTAGCTTTGAACGTTCAATCCGCAAGGAAATCCGTTTCGCATCGATCGACACCAACAACTGCCTGTCGACCGATACCGACGCACCCCTGCCGATCGAGACACCGTCTTCGTCGACCGATACTAGCATCTTCCTGTCGACCGACACTACTTCACCGTCGACCGACACCTTTCATCCGACATCGATCGATACACCTATCTGTCTATCGATCGATACTGTTCCGCGAGTCATGTTTGCGCCTATTATTCTCATACGAGATGAGAATAGAGACTTGCGTGACCAAGAAGGTCACCTTCGTAATGAAGCAGGTCAGAAACTCAATGCTCAGAATGAAGTAATCCCTGAGCCAGAAACTGCACCTACAGGAGCTGTTCAACCTGTAGAAGAGGCTGCTCGAACACTAGCTGACTAAACCAACCAGATCAGTTCTACACCAACAGATCAGCCATTCGTCCCCCTGCTATTCAGAGAGGCGATTTCAAGCTCAAGCCGCAGTACTACACCCTTGTGGGACAGACACCCAACTATGGGCTGTGCAATGAGCATCCCATGGACCATCTGGAGAGGTTCGAGGATATAATATCTGCTATCAAAGCCAATGGAGTCCCTATAGACTACCTTCTCTGTAAGCTCTTCAAACACTCTTTATCTGGAGAAGCTTTACAGTGGCTTAAGCAGCTACCACCAGGATCTCTTACATCCTGGAGCGACATCAAAAACGCATTTTTGCGTAACTTCTTTGATGATGTGCACGCTGAAGACTTAAGGAGGAAAATTGCCACATTTAACCAGGAGCCTGGAGAGTCATTCAAGGATACCTGGATCAGATTCAAGTCTTACCAGCGAGACTGTCCACACCATGGATTCAACAAAGTGCAACTGCTTTGCACTTTCTTCAGAGGCATCGCGCTGAAATATTAGATGGCTCTGGACACTGCGAGTGAAGGCAACTTCACCACAAGGAATCCAGAAGATGCTGTGAAGCTAATAGACTACCTAGCATCCAGCAACAGCACGAAGAACATTGTAAGAGCAAGATCTGCAGCGTTCCTTGGAAAGGAACAGATAAATGAGGTACAAGCTACACTTGAATATGTTCAGAAACTGCTAAACAAGCAAATCTGCTCAGTGGAGGATGCAGAAGCTGATGAAGAAGATGACTAAATAGAAGCAGAAGTCAGCTGGATTAGTGGAACTGGATTTCAGAGATCTGGAAACCAAGGAAACATAAACTTCTCAGGACAGAGAGGAAACTTCAACAGCAGCAACCCCAACAACAACAGGAGTTATGGAAACTCATCTTACATGAAGCCACCCACACCAACCCCTGAAGGAAAGCTAGAAGACATGCTCAGCAAATTTCTTGAAAGCCAGCAGCAGTTAGAGGTGAACTTCAATGGAAAGATCGACGCTGTCTACACCACTTTGAACACAAAGCTTGATGCTTTGAGTACCCATGTGAAGAAACTAGAGACTCAGGTGATTCAGACAGGAGAAGCTGTTAAGAAGCAGGAAGCTTTAGGAAAAGGGACGGGAGAAGAAGCAACAGGCCACAACGTCAGTGCTATCATAGAAGATGATTTTTGGAGAGTGGTTAAGCAAGAGAAGCTGCAAGAGGGAGACATCCAGATCGAAAGTTCCATGAGTATTGGCGGCAACCACTGGAATCGACCGATGTCAGGACATGCACATCGATCGATATACGCCGACACCAATCGATCGATGGACTCAGACGAGCATCGACCGATGGATCTTGAAGAATCCACTCACGAGTGCAACGCCGTGAAGATACTTACTCACGAGGAGTTCGCAGCAAAGCACCCACATCCGCCCAGCCCTTACAACATCGACCGACAGGACAGACGTCCCATCGATCGACACAACGTTAATGAAATCGATCGACACACTCCAGAACCTGTCGATCGATATTCAGTTGCTGAGTGCAACTTCCCAAGATAGATGTTGCACGAATTAATGCACTCCGGGAGCAATCTAAACTTTCCAGAAACCCACCAACCGCCATAATGAAGAAGCCCACGATATCATTGATCCAATGGAGATAGAAAAGGAAAAAATGGCAGAGTTCTCAGAAAAAGGAAAGAAAGGTTCCTAAACACCTTAAAGAGGAGTTAATGAGAAAGAGTTGGCAAGTTTCAGAAAGAGAGTTCTAAGGATACCTACAGAGAAACCCTTTAAAGAAGCCTACTTTTCACACAGATTGCGGATGTTTTTCAGAGAAACTAAGGAGACAGAAGAAGACATAAGGAGGATGTTCAACCAAGTCAGAGAAAGTATGAAGAAGAGGATCAAACTTGAGAAGAAGGGTGATCCAGGGAAGTTCGTTGTTCCTTGCTCAGTCCATGGGCGCGCGTGGTCGGCCTGCCGCGGCGGGCGCTACCGCCGCGCCAGCGCTGGCGTGGTCGGCCTACCCGGCGCCAGCCCGCGGCGCCAGTGCGGCGTGGTCGGCCTGCTGCCGATGCCGTGTCCAGCGTCTGCTGATGCCGCCGTTGCTCTTCGTCAATACCGGGCTCACGGTCCGTTCATGCCTTCCGTAAGTTCGTCGGTGGCGACCGTTTCTTGGTTTTGATCGTCACTTAGTTTCTTCGAGGACTTTCGGTGGCGATTTCGTCGTTGACCGATTTTGACCCCAACAGTTAGCCCCAGCTAGCTAGGAACCGTAGTGCCTTCGGGTCCTAGCTTGCGGTATAACCGCATGGGAAGGTGTAGAGGCGTGTCGTTTGCGAAAGTCGGGTAAATAGTGATTTTACCTCCTTTATAAGGATGGAGTAAGAAATCTCATTCATTCTTACTTCATCATAAAAGTTCATCTCTCTCAAGAATCCCTTCTCTCTCTTTAAGAACAATGTCTTCAAGATCCTCCAAGAGAAATTCTTGTTCCCATTCGTCCTCGGATGACTCTCCTGCCCACTGGCGGTGAAGCAAGAGGAGTTAGTCGATGAGGAGGCGAAGAATCGCGTATTATCGAGCTCTTGTGGGTTCGCTCGACCTCGCCAGATGTCCCTGTTCGAAGAGACCTTTGAGGCTGCCTGGTGCTCCCTTCGCCGGCGTGGTTTCACGTAAATATCTCAGGATTCTTCGAGATTTTTACCAGATTCCTGATGGAGTTAAATTCCGAATTCCTGTCGGCAATGAGAGTGTGAGGAATCCTCGGAAGGTTTCTTTACATGTTACGAGGCTTTCTTTACGTATTGCGCATGTGGTTCCCGATCGGTACTATTGTTCGTGCGCCGCCGAACTTTCAATCAGCCAGCTCAGCGTTCCTGCCTTAGAGAGGTTGCTTGGCGTACTGATGCAAGTTATGAGCTCGGGATCGATCTTAGTCCGCTGATTTGAAGGTCTTTGAAGCACTCGGCCAGCGGGGCGGCGGTTACTACTCCATGGTGCCAAAGAAGGATATGGCCATAATTCAGGGACTACTTCAAACCCTAAGTCGTGGCAGGGCGTTTCTTCTATGTCGAATAGATGGTGAGTCTGTCGAGGAGAGCTGCCTCCATCTATTTCCGCGCATGGAACTTCAACCGAGGTAATATGATGAAAACTTCGTTGTCTATTTCATCATTTCGAAGTCGAGTTTTAGTGAAAATTTTTGCTTGTAGGGAGCGGGGCTGTTGTGCATATGCACGGTGATCTTTGTCAAGAGGATCTCCTTCGTCAAAGGCCGTTTTCTGGAAGTCCTTCACCCTTGAGCGGATTGAGCGCAGTAAGGCTTTACGGTCGAGACCCTGTCCGACATGCGATGCGAACCGGTTATCGAAGCCTCTACTCGGAGACGTAAACATAGATCTCGTAAAGGGAAAGAAATCGACTGTGAGGAAGGTTCGGAAGACGCTTCACTGTTGTGGGAAAACCCTAGTTTTGTTCCAACGGAAAAGCGAACCAGCGATTTTCCACTCCCCAACAATTTCTTTGGGCCTTCCTCCGAAGTTTGTTACTGGCGCGTCGCTGGAGGATGAGGAGAAGCAATGGGTTTTTGCCGAGGTTCCCAGCGGATCAATGAGGTTTTGTCCTTTGAACTTCTTAACCGTATTCTCGAATCTGTATATATGTATATTTATTGATCTTGAATTTATGCAGGGACTAAGAGTATTTGGCAATGCGCTTGACTCAACTTTTCGCAAGTCTAGGATTGCTAATTTCAAGACCAAAGAAGCTGGCGAGAGCTCTTCCGATTCGACAAGAGGTAAAGGCAGAACACAAAGCAAGCTGAGCTTCATGCTCGAGCCCTTGTTGGTGGAAAGGAGAGGAAGGAGGATGGTCGCAGCCGGTGGCGAGGCGGCGGAATTTTTGCTGCTGAGTTTCAATGTTTTAAAGATACTCGGGGAGTTTGTTGGCGATTTCATGAGTGCGGGGCTCGGTCGTAAATCTTTACAAGTCTCAGAACCGGTTTCTCCTTTGATTCGAGATTGCTGAGATGAAGGACTTCATGGCGAGTGTGCTCATGCTGAGTCTTTGGTTCCTCGGTCGAAGAAAGAGTCTGGAGACTTTGGGAGCCTATCGAGGTTTCGAGGATACGGTGGAGGCGGAGCTGATGAGAACGCCGAGGGTGGTGAGAGCCCAAGGTGTGAGCGAGGAAGTGGACCAGCCTGCGGGTTCATTCGGGATTTCCGCGTCTGGATTTCTCGATGTTGACTTTCTTTTGTGAGCCGTATGTTTGGCCGTGTGTGGCGTTTTAGGAGTTTATTCTGCGGTTGGAGGTTGCATTCTTATGTTTTGGGACAGGCCATGGGTGGCTTAGAATCCAGCCGTTTTGCGGCCTTATGAATATGAAAATTTGCGAGATTTCGTCTTTTGTTTTGATTTATACTCGTCAAGTGTAGAGGAAAGAATGCGAGTAGTCGCCGTATCCTAACTCTTTTTGTCGCTTGGTCCGTATGCTACTTTTAGCGGGCGTTTTAGGTGTAGCGATAAGAGACATGTTTTGGGATCTCGTATCACGATACTATGTCTGTGAGATGTCAAGATCCAGCAAGACTGGGTTTAGGGCAAGACCTAGCCTTACTCGCAGCTTTAAGGCTGTGCGATGACTGATCGGCTCGTTTTGCCTGTTAGTGATTTCTTCCTGATTCTTTTCGTTTAAAGTCCGACTAGTCGCTGGCTTATATGACTTGTGTTAAAATAATCGAGCTATCTTCGGAGTTTATCGAGATGCTAAACCAAAATTTTGGGTTTCTTGTATAGCTAGCTATGATATCCTTGTCGGATGTAAGAGGACCTTGTAGGTCAGACTACGAGTTTGTATTGAGTGAAGCGTTTCTGTGTCGTCCCCGGGGTCAATCGGGTAAGTTATTTTAAGTCGCAGGTGGACTGTTTTAGCGGAAGATACGAGTTTTGTTATCTTTTCAGTAGTTCGCGGCGTCGCGTTTCTTTGAAGATATGATTTTCGTTTTCGAAGTGTTTACGCGTTTTCTAAATTAAGTGAGCATAAAAATAGATAGAAAGAATTTTATTGAAAAATTTGAAAAATTCGAGTACATGCGGATATTTGGCGTTTTGTGGGAGTATAGGAGTATCGTACCCTCCCCTTTTGGCGAGGGATAGCTGAACTCGCCGGTTTCGACGAGCTGCCTACTTACCTCTTCGAGGATCAAGCCATCTCGTAGTTCGATAGTTGCTGCAGACGTTTTACTCCCGTGTGTTGCCGTTCGATCGGGCTAGTCGGATCGGTGGTTTGTCTTGAGGGTCGAGCTATCTACTTTACGGCAATGGACTCGAGACTTTGTCGCCGTCTTGAATCGTTGCCTGTTTGGATGATTCGGATCATCTTTTTCGAGTCTTCAGGAATGTTGTGTGATTCCTTTGCTCGTTCGGGTTGGCGCGGCGTTCGATCTTTTCAGTTTGAACTTCGGCTAGGTAGAGCCTCGACTGTTTCTGACTACCCTAGATTACTGCGGTTCCGGTTGGAGTCGGAAATTTGATGTCGAGGTGATATGTGGACGGTACTGCCTTTGTGGAGTTGATCCAAGGGTTCCCATGATGGCATTGTAGATGGCGGGTTGTCGACTACTGCAAACTTCGGCGATCTTTGTGACTTCCTTCGCCATGACTGGAGCTTAATTCTCGAGGGTCATGGAGGTGGCGAAACCAGTCAAAGGTTTCGGCTCAGGGCGACTTCCCAAGTGGGATCTTCATCCTATAGAGGTGTCGCGGAAGATGGCGTTGACCGTACTTCCTGTATCGACAAGGATGCGGCCGACTTGAGATCTGGATTACCAGGTCGATAGCCAAGGGATGCAATGAGGTTTGTCGATTCCGGCGGTTTCCTGTTCCTCAGCGATCGTGTGGTTGGGAATGTCGCGATCTGGAAACCAGTTGGAACTTCGTCTCGACTTTTCGTCCGTAGGCTTTATAGGCGAGACGAGTCTTGGTAGAACTGCGATCCTCCGATGATCATATTTACCCTCTGGCGACTGCTGTTGTTCCTTGGTCGTCTGTCTCCTTCCGCTTTTCACCCGATTGATTTTCGGTCTTGAGACAGTTTTGTTGGTCTTTGGGCGGTCGGACTCCAGGAGCAAGTCGTTTATACCCTTGAGTTTTGACAATTCGCCGGTGAGGAGCTTTGCGGCGAGCCTGGCGCCGGAACCTGCAGTTAGCGGTGGAGTGACCTCTGGTTTCGTGGAACTTCGCAGTAGGAATTATCCTTGTACTGGTTCCTGGTCCAGGTGTTTCGGAGGTTTTGCCTTGCTCGAGTTGATGGCGTAGTTATGCTCGCCTTGGCGTCTTCCTCTTCGTGATGGACGTACTTGTCGTTACGAGAAGGTTTCTTCTTGGACGCGGTTTTCTGCGCTCCGTGCTTCTGCGATAGAAGTTTCATCTCTTCCTCCATGATGATGAAGTCCGTTGCTTTGTGGAGAGTATCCTGGATTGTCCGCGGCTTTTCCAGTAATATCCACTTCCGAACTTATACCCGAGAGTTTTCCTCGATCGATTGCGACATTGTCGCTGATGCCTATTACTCTGGCCATCACCAGTTTGAATCTTCGCATGAAGTCGCGGGCGACTTCGTCTTCCTTCTGAGCTAGACTCCATAGGTCCACGTCGGACGTTTCTCTGTCCATGAACATGGAGTATTGTTTGAGAAACGCCGAGGCCAATTGGCGGAAGCTTCTGATGGAATTTCTTTTGAGCCGGGAGAACCATTAGAGCGTAGCACCTTTGAGGTGTTCGACGAAGAGAAGACAATGACCCGCGTCTCTTTCGCTCCGGGAGTTTACATCTACCCATTGCGATCTGGAAAGACTGCAGGTGCGCCTTAGGATCCGTAGTACCGTCATAGACCGGGATTTTGATTTTCCCTGGGTCTGAGATGCGTGTTTCCGTGATCCGAGCGGTGAATGGCGTTTTCCGTGCTTCCTCGAGAAGTCTATCGATCTCGGGGGTGGAACTGGTCGCCTGGTGGATTTGCGATTTCACTGCTTTCACCTTGGCCACGGTCTTTTTGAGAGATTCGCGGAGATCATGGATCTCGTCATTGCCACCGGCGTTTCTCGAAGTTTGTCGGCTGGTCGCGATGGATCGAGCTTGATCCTCGAGTTCTTTCTGCTCATTCCAGTAGAGGTCTTCCTCCTCTTCTGTCCTGGCCTCTCGAAGGATACCGTCTGCGGACTGGCCGGGTCCTCCGGGTGGATGTCAGCGTCTTCATCGGAAGGATCCGAATGATGCGCCGACGTCGCTTTCCTTGTTTTCCGTAGCGGGGTGGAAGGTTCTGCGAGGTCGTTTGCTGTCCTTTTGGAGCCGTTTCCTCGAGTGGACTCTTTCGGGCATCTTTTCGTTCTCCGGAGATCCGAAGTCGATTCTTCTGCCGCGCCGTGCCTTGGTGGATCAGCGGCAGCTTGCTCACAGTTAAGTTGCCGACCTGTTTTGCGGCGAGGTTATCAGCTTGTCCTTTTGTTCCGCCTCCGGAGGCTAACAGTTCCTTCATTTGTCTGGCTCGGTGTTTGCATCAGCGTGACTGTGGGCGTATCTCCGTTGGAGTCTTCTCACGTTGGCATCGACGGGTGTTCCGTCTAGCGTTGGCTGGTCTTTGGTGATGTCAGTAGACATGATCGAGCGTGTGCAGTTGCGAGATAGATAAATCCGTAACCCCCTTCTAGCCAAACTGTGGGAACCAAATTCACACCCTAAATTTCCGATAAGCGATTATGGAGGAAAACCGAGTTAACCCGATCTTCCTTGAAGGTCCCGGATATCTGCTGGGCCACACGACACAATCAATGGGAATTTAAAGTTGCAAAATAAAAATAGTAAAAATAGAGCGAAAAAGATCTTATTTCTGAATTTGCGTTTGAGCGTGAACAACGGGTAAAGAAATCGGCTACAAGAGCTGTCGAAGGTCCGCTAGTCCGCCGCCTAGATCTAACCTAGTTGAGTTGCAGCTCGCTAGTGAAAACAGAAAAGAAATGCTAAATTTGCTCTAAGTGCTAAGTGCTCTGGAAGTTTTGTGATGATCTGCTCCTGCCCAAAGCTCTCCTTATATACTCCTCTTAAGACGGTCTATCTTCCTTCAGGCTGAATCGGGCTTTTTCCATTTTCGTCCGTCTTCGTGTTTATCGGGAAACTTGACATTTATCTTCGGAAAACTTGACATTTATCTTTTGGAAACTTGACATTTATCTCTTATGTGAGGATAAGGATAAACCGTCATAGTTATCATTCCTTTCGAAAATCATAAGTGGGCCGCTTTGGTCATGTCGGGCTTTTAGGAGTTTTACGGTTTTCGAGAAAATAGTCTTCGGTTTCGCATTTCGAAGGAATCCCAATTCCTCGTATAGTCAAGATGATTGGTGTTTTAGAATAACCGTGATCGCTTATACGATGAATCGAAATCCATTCATCATTCGACCTTTTATGATCTTCCGAGATTTCTCGAGTATCGGGATCGAGATGGACTTGGATTCTTAGACTTCCGTCTTCGAGGGTTTGAGTAATGAGGCTTGAACTTAGATTTTAGAATATGAACTTTGTTAAACAATCGAGAGGCTTTGGAAGAATCGCCTTGTTTCTAACAATCAACATGGGTTTAAGGGACCAAGATGTTTCCGTTGCGAGATCACGACAACTGCACGGATGGGTGCCAGGACCCTTGCCGCCAGACGGAGAAGATGGCCTGCCGCCGGCCAGATGGGAGAGGACGAGCCTGCCGCGCCAGGCGCGGCGTGTCGTACGCCCGGCACCAGCGCGTGGCGTGGTCGACCGCCGGCGCCAGGCGCGGCGTGGTCGACCTGGCGCCGGCGCCAGGCACGGTGTGGTCGGCCTGCCGCCCGTGCCGTGTCCCGCGTCCGCCGATGCCGCCGTTGCTCGCCTTCGTCGATCCCCGGGGCTCACGGTCCGTTCATGCCTTCCCGTAAGTTTGTCGAGTGACGACCCGTTTCTTGGTTTTGATTGTCACTTAGTTTTCTTTCGAGGACTTTCGGGTGACGATTTTGTCGTTGACCGATTTTGACCCCAACAACAACCTTCCAGAAGATGAAGATCGACTTCTCCACCACAACCTCAGAACAACGACATCGATCGACATGGCCTTCTCCCCATAGATCGATACTACTTGCCTGGCATCATTCGACAACACAGTCGACAACAAGCGAGACGGAGACTACTACGAGAGCTTTGTGGTCGAGACCGCCACACCAACATACATCACCCAACCCGAAGAAGTCTCATCGATCGACACGGAACCAGCACAATCGACCGATAGGCCTGAACAACCATCGACCAATTCCGAACCCGTGCCATCGACCGATACATGCATCAAACCATCCCAGGTAACAAATTCAAATATACTTAATTTCGGTAATCTAATCCCGGATGAGTTTGGTATTTTCAGGGATTCACAAGCTTTTGCACGCTCAATGGATGGACGAACACTCCACATATCATGAGAGGACATTGCAGACGCCCTACAGTTAGTCAACGGATCCCAAAACCTATTCCAGCAACAACGCTATAGACCAGACCACCATCATCAGCACCAGGAGGCAGACACAACAGCCGAGCCACAGGAAGCTGAGGATAATCATCTCGACACGAAGGACCCAGATTTTCAACGTAAATCGATCGATACTGAGTGTATCACATCGATCGATAGGTGTCCCGAATTCGGAAAGAGAGCTTTTCGATATGGAGTTCGAAAATTCTTTTGGGAGCAGAGAGATGAGTATGGGGTCTACAGAGACGAGAAAGGGTTTGCTAGAGGAATAGATGGTGACGTCATCAGAGTTTCTAAAGACGACATCAAGAAACTGCTTCAAAGAACTTTGATGGACGAGCGCTCTTACATCAGTCTACCAGAGCACGTTAGTTCATTTACAAGAAGAGAATTGGTGCAAGAAACCTACACCAAAGACGAGATCAACGAGATGTTCACTGGTCTACTTGGAGAACGCAAATGGGAAAAGCTCTCCATGGAAAAGAGTTTAGAGGAGGTCACAGACAAGCTTCGCAGTGAAATGAACTGGATGTTCAGTGCAGACCAGGCATTACTCAAGAAGGTTCAACGTCTTGAGCTAGAACTTGAAGATCTTCGCAACGAACAGAACCATAGCCAGAAAAGTTCCATATCGATTGACGGAGTTACATCCACATCGATCGATACGAAGCCTGAACCATCGACCACCTACTCAAAACATGTGGTCGATGAGTCTATTGGAGATATCTCAAAGGAACTGAAGAAAGCAGAAGCTCGTCTCAGCAGCAAACTCACCAAAACCTGTGAACCTATCTTCCACAACCTAGGGGATCTAAGCATCTGCACAGAAGAAATGAAGAGATCTATCTGCCTTGTCAATGAGGCACATGCAGATATGAACCCCGCGGTACCTTGCAATTCTTTTGGAGGATTAACACGTCTGAGAGCAGCTGAGAGGAAAATTGCTGATATACACTTCTTAGTAGACAAATGATATACCATGGATTTTACCCGTTTTTACCCCTGGTATATGAGTGTTTTTACTACTATTATCTATGTTTTGGAGTCTATTAGGTATGTTTTCAGGTTCAGAAGCATTTTGGAGAAAAGTGATGTTTTTGGTGCCTTTTTGGAGCTTAAAGAAGAGTTCACCTGTGATCAAGACCAGAGGTCGACTTCAGAGTTACACATCGATCGATGCACACTCTGTGCAATCGATCGACACACATTAGCCGAAGGATGATACATCGAGACTATAATCGATCGATGTACACCCTGTAATCGATCGATACTGAGGCGGCAGAAAGACAAGTTGGACCTGGCCGAACTTGAAGTCCAAGATATCACACTTTACAAGAATTCCCCTGACGAGTTTTTTAACCTAATGAACTCATATATTTATATGCCTAAGTTTTTATAAGTTAAAAACAAGGTTTTACAAACAAGGTATACAAGTTCTAAGTTTTAAGTTTTATTCAAGTTTCTTCTACTTCTACTTATTTCTTTTTAGTTCTTTATTTGTTAACAAAGGTTATAGAATTCTAGACCTAGAGGAGAGATCCAAAGATATTTGTGATTGGAACCTAAGTGTTCACCCTCTATTAGGTCTATGAACTTCTATTATTACCTTGTTGCTATGAACTTCTTAGCCATGTCTGAGTAGATTCATTTGTTAGATTTAGGGTTTAAATAGGATATGAGGGATTAGCCCGAACCTATAATTGCTATAGTTGTGATATTTATTGTTAGGATTGTTCACTAATGCTTTTTCTAGCTTAGCTACCTAGATCATGAACTTGGATTGCATTGTTTATTAAATGCAATACCTGACAACATCCTAAACATGCTATGACCCTCTTGAGATATGCGAAAGCTGATCTAAGATCATGGTGAGCATTGTATCAACTCGGGCATTAAGCTTGCTTAGAGCCGTATCGATCGATACTCCTATAGAGTAACCGATCGACGTAGCTAGAGGTGTATCGGTCGATATTCTATCGAACCATCGATCGATAGCATCGGCAGAGTAGCCGACCGCAACACCATTTAGCATCTAAGTAATAGATGGTTTAAATAATGCGAGAGCTGATGGATTCATTTAATAAGTGTTGAGCTCTGACATATCATGCAAGCAATTTGTTAGCCTTTATAGTATTTATAATCCTGAATTTCTGAATACTTACCCTGAATATAACTACTTTTCTTTACTGTTTCAAAACCAAATCCTTTCAACTGAGTAATCTTATCCTTACTCAGCAAACCTGCACTTTACTTTAAACTATTTTCAAACTAGCATAGTCATTAAGATTGCATCTTATTTGTACACTAGCTCTCTGTGGATTCGATCCCTAAGTAATACAACTGAACCTCTTATTTGAGAGAGTAATGTCACTCCTTAGGGTAATTTGAGTGATATCAACAAAGAAGTGGAGGAACTCGCACTACGCATGGATACTATGCTGCAGGAGGCTGAGAAGTTCCAACGTCAACTAGATTATCAGGCTGCATCAATTGCATCGATCAACGAGCTCAACCTCACATCGATCGATAGTCGACTGACTGAAATCGACGGCCAGATGAAGCTCTTTGCCGAGAAGCTTCACGAGAATCTGCAGAAGCACAAATCGACCGATGAACAACATGTTGCATCGATCGATATACAGACTTCAGAGATCTGCACCAGAGCTGACTTGGATAAGTTAGCTGATGAAGTCTACACGGCAATCACAAGCGTGGATGATTCACAAGACAGACGTCTAGAGCAGACATATTTCCCGCTTATTAACGAGGTTGGAAGCATGGAATCTAGCATAGAAGGGATGCAGAAAGAAATCAACGCCATTCAGAGGCAGCTTGCGAGCAGACCTGCACCCTTAGCATCAATCGACAGAGGAACTAGCGCATCGATCGATGGACTTCAACAGCCATCAACCGACATTTCAACAAAGGAATTGATCGATACCAGCTCCATCCACGACAAAATTATCCAACGCCTTGATTCAATGCAAGCAAAGCTCATTGATCTTTCAGAACATGCCTACAAGAAACTAGGATGGCACGAGCTCAGCATTGAAGGTCATGAAGAAAGGATTCAAAGGATCACTGATGAGTTGATTGAGATAAAGAAGAAACGAACCAGAGAATATGAAGCCACAAGAAGCCTATTTGACGCATGGTTCGGTGAGAAGAAAGATACAGAGGATACTTGTTTCCCAACAAGTACCTGGACTTCATCTCAGCAGCTCATTCCATCCAAAGTCAAGCTAGATGACTATAATCAAAGCGCTGAGTGGGAGGCAACCCACTGTTAGGTAGTTTTTCATTTCATTTTTATCTTTAGGATTTTATTTTTTGTATTTGTTTTTCTTTGCAGTTACGATTAGACGATTACCACTGAAATCGACCAACATGACACAGTCGATATCGATCGACATGAACCAATCAAAAGCGATCGACGAAGGTGACTCAATATCGATCGATACGCATCACGGTCAGGTATATCGCTCTAACTTTTTCGATATCATTGTACTTTATTATTACATATGCCTTCACTAGACTGGTTATACACTGGGGACAGTGTATGATTTAAGTCTGGGGGGATGATTACTGATGCTGTTTACCTTTTGATTTCATCTAAAAATGTTTTCAAAATGGTTTTTATTGAGTCAAGAAAGGGATAATGATAATTTAAAATTTTCACTTTTTATCTAACCAATCTTTTAGGCACCATTCTTAGATTTGTTGATGCAGAAAATACTATAAATGCTAAAATTGATCACCTATAAGCTATGACAACTCTTTCATTGATTGTCTGGAGGAACCAAAGCTGATTTCCAACCTAACCTGACATTGTTTGCTTGTCTTGGGGCTTGGTATACATGGGATCGGATGCTTCAAACAAGTCTGGAAGGTAAAGCCTTGTGTAGATAACTTTATCACCCTCTCTCTCTCATTTTCGAAATTAGATTTAATTTTTTTCAGTTAAAAAAAAAATCGAAAATTAGCTTAAATTCATGTTCTAGGACTAGTTAGTTATTAACTAGGAAGGAATTCAAACAGGGCTTGGCGGTTACCCCCCTTAAGACTTGATTCATAAGAGTTCTATAGGTAAAGGGTTCGAACAGGGCTTGGTGGTTACCCCCTTCAAGACTTGCTTCGCAATGAATCCTAGGATATAGGTCAAACAGAAGTGAACATGACTTGGTGGCTGCAACCATTAAGGCTTGATTCATGGAAGCCTGTCCAATCTTGGTCAATGTCTTGCAAATGAAAGCAGACTTGACTAGGAGAGAAATAATAGAGAGATGATAAGAACTAAATTTTACCTGCAGGTCCAGATACTTGTTTGCGCAACCTTGCATCTTGTAATCGATACTCCCAAGGTAAAGCCTGCACTTTTATTTTTATGTACATAAATGAAATCAGTAGAGGGGGTTAGTCAGACATGATTGCTAAGTTGTTGGCTAGATGATCAAGGTTGTTTGATTAGGATATTGCATAATGTACTTCTGTGATTGACAGACTCTTAGATGTGGTTTGCAACAAAGTAGAGGTTATGATTCTAAGTTTGAATTTAATTTAGTCCCTGCTTTTCAAAACCTCTTTCATAAAGACTGCCTATGTGTTTGCTTGAGGACAAGCAAAAGGTTAAGTCTGGGGGAAGTTGATATACCATGAATTTTACCTGTTTTTACCCATGGTATATAAGTGTTTTTACTACAATTATCTATGTTTTGGAGTCTTTTTTTTTTTGGGTCAAAATCTATGTTTTGGAGTCTATTAGGTATGTTTTCAGGTTCATAAGCATTTTGGAGAAAAGTGATGTTTTAGGTGCCTTTTTGGAGCTTAAAAAAGAGTTCACCCGTGATCAAGACCAGAGGTCGACACCAGAGTTACACATCGATCGATGCACACTCTGTGCTATCGATCAACACACATTAGCCGAAGGACGATACATGGAGACCATAATCGATCGATGTACACACTGTACTATCGATCGATACTGAGGCGGCAGAAAGACAAGTTGGACCTGGCCGAACTTGAAGCCCAAGATATCACATTTTACAAGAATGCCCCTGACGAGTTTTTTAACCTAATGAACTCATATTTATATGTGCCTAAGTGTTTTGGCAGAGATATAGTTTTAGAGTACAGAAGTTTATAGTTTTTTACAAGCTTTTACTACCACCTCTTTACCTCCTTCTTCTTCTACTCATTTCTTTTACTGTTTTAATTACTTTGCAAGTTCTCAATAAAGATCTATTCAGTTGTTTATTTGTTCTTCTTAACAAAGGTTATAGGATTCTAGATCTAGAGGAGAGATCCAAAGATATTTGTGATTGGGACCTATGTGTTCACCCTCTAATTGATCTATGAATTCCTATTATTACCTTTTTGCTATGAACTACTTAGCCATGTCTGAGTAGATTCATTTGTTACATTTAGGGTTTAAATAGGATATGAGGGATTAGCCCCAACCTATAATTGCTATAGTTGTAATATTTATTGTTAGGATTGTTCACTAATGCTTTTTCTAGCTTAGCTACCTAGATCATGAACTTGGATTGCATTGTTTATTACATGCAATACCTGACAACATCCTAAACATGCTATGACCCTCTTGAGATATGCGAAAGCTGATCTAAGATCATGGTGAGCATTGTATCAACTCGGGCATTAAGCTTGCTTAGAGCCGTATCGATCGATACTCCTATAGAGTAATCGATCGACGTAGCAACACCATTTAGCATCTAAGTAATAGATGGTCTAAATAATGCGAGAGCTGATGGATTCATTTAATAAGTGTTGAGCTCTGACATATCATGCAAGCAACTTGTTAGCCTTTATAGTATTTATAATCCTGAATTCCTGAATACTTACCCTGAATCTAACTACTTTTCTTTACTGTTTCAAAACCAAATCCTTTCAACTGAGTAATCTTATTCTTACTCAGCAAACCTGGACTTTACTTTAAACTATTTTCAACCTAGCATAGTCAGTAAGATTGCATCTTATTTGTACACTAGCTCTCTGTGGATTCGATCCCTAAGTACTAAAACTGAACCTCTTATTTGAGAGAGTAAAGTCACCCCTTAGGGTAATTTGAGTGATATCAGTGTCGATCACACCATTTGAGGAGACGCGATCGACAAACAAACACCGACCGATGCACCCTATTTCTCATCGATTGACACCATCCATGGAGTCAGTTGGATCATGCAAGACAGTGAGGATTATGACGCATGGAGAGTTCGCAGCTCGACACCCTCATCCACCCCAGCCATACCGAGTGAAAAAGGACGATATCGATCGGTAGCAACATTCACTCACCGATCGACATCAGCAGTCAAGTGGCGATCAACAGGAGTTCTCCAACAGCTATTGACAGCCACCTGCACATATCGAGTACGGTTACTAAGCATCGATGTAGTTCGACTGAATGTAGGACGAGGCCCATCTAAACCTTGAGAGATACCAGTTCAAAACTGATATAGTAAGAGGTTCATAGCAGTACTTAAGGATCTTATCCACAGGGAGCATGGGAACACAATAGACTATATATAGTAAGATTAAGCTAGGCAAAATATAATATAAAGCAGTAAATAATCAAAGCAGTAAATAAAGAAGATAGTTTGTGAACATATGGGATAATGTGCTAGACTTAGGGTGTATCAATCGAAGGATTCAAAGCACAAATCAAGGATGCTAAAGGTTTTATAGATTCAATTCTAGAAATCAAATACGAATGTAAGATACTCAGCTCTCGCTGTGATTCTACATGTTCAAATCCGTACTCATACTCTCGTATTCGATACAGAACGAGTATCGATCGATACACCTATAGGATGTAGATCAATACGTCTTTCGAACAGTCTTTAATGCACAGATCAATTTTTTTTTCAACTAGATTCCTAGACCAACTTTATATTGCGCCTAGGTATCTAATCTAGCAGAGCTCAGGTTCCGTTAATTGATTGCACTTTCATGCCTCTCAATTGTCCTATGATTCTAGATTCAATTAATGAGTCGCACTCTGATGTTATTCCACTACTCTGGATCCTAGTACTACAAGCCACCCTGGTGTAGAAATCTATAAATAATCCTAGCAATCCTAATAGATTATCAGTTTGAAATTAAGCTCATGAAATCCTTAAATCTAACACTATGATTACTCAAACATGATACCAGAAACACAAATCATAAACTGAATATAAATCATATATAAAACCAATGGAGTTCCCAATCAATCTCTAAAGGAGAATTGATATTCTCTCCAAACCTAAGAGCAAATAATAGAAAGCATAGCCATCAACAATGGCTTAGAAAACATAATATAGGGTTTTAAGTCGTCCAAGTGCATTCTGGTAATTTGTAGTTACTTCTGGGCCTAAGTTGGTCATAGAATAGTCTCGGTCCATTTTCTAGCATCAGTGTCGTTCAACACTCAGGTGTTAGTGTCGATCGACACTCCTTCATATCTTCAACAGCATCATCTCGCGAGGCAGGCAGACAACTCTTCAGTAAATCGAGCATAACTTTAGATATAACCATCAGATGGACCTCAAACCGGTGACATTGGAAAGCTACTAAAAGCTCTATCTTGCTTCCAAATATGACTCAATTTCACTGTGGAATTCTTCCATCCATAGCTAAACTTCTGACGCATCTGCATATCTCTGAGCTCAAATAGCTCCATAATCACCAAAGTTCTCCAGAACGTACTTTAACCTGAAAATACCCTATAACATACTCAAAACATATATAATAGACTCAAGAAAATACTTATACCCTAAGGTAAAAGTGGTCAAATCAATGGTATATCAACTTCCCCAGACTTATTCATGTGAAAGAGGTTTAAAAACGACGAGGACTCAAGCAATTTTTACGCTACTACTTTCACCTCTGCAATGTTGCAAGCCACATCAGATTAATGCTAACTTCAAAGGCACTTCCATGAACTAGAACTTAGTTAAGTAACCATACCATCAAGCCACAACCTAACTAATTCCATCTGACATACCCCTCTAAGGTAAAAGTGGTCAAATCAATGGTATATCAACTTCCCCAGACTTATTCATGTGAAAGAGGTTTAAAAACGACGAGGACTCAAGCAATTTTTAAACTACTACTTTCACCTCTACAATGTTGCAAGCCAGATCAGATTAATGCTAACTTCAAAGGCACTTCCATGAACTAGAACTTAGTTAAGTAACCATACCATCAAGCCACAACCTAACTAATTCCATCTGACATACCCCTCTAAGGTAAAAGTGGTCAAATCAATGGTATATCAACTTCCCCAGACTTATTCATGTGAAAGAGGTTTAAAAACGACGAGGACTCAAGCAATTTTTAAACTACTACTTTCACCTCTGCAATGTTGCAAGCCACATCAGATTAATGCTAACTTCAAAGGCACTTCCATGAACTAGAACTTAGTTAAGTAACCATACCATCAAGCCACAACCTAACTAATTCCATCTGACATACCCCTCTACTGATCCTATTTCTGCAAATAAATGTGTAGGCTAAATCGTGGGAGTATCGATCAAAGGATACATAGACTCTTCTTACTCAAGCAGTTGTCTGAACTAACATGAAGTCTCATTCTAATTTCTTTCCCCTCTCTTTCTCTTCTCTGAATCTTTTCTTTTCCAATGAACAATGATGCTGATGCAGTCAAAGTGTAGGCGAATAGTGGGATCATTGGTAATGTAACTACCCCTCGATCCAGAAAAATGTGTGATCATTCCATTAGAGTAGAATAATGGGATCATAGAAAATGTTCCTACCCCCTAAACTGCAAGAAATCATCTCAATCTTTTCTTTTTCTATATATGCCGAGGAGAATGAGAGTGGGGAACTAGAAATACAGACCTTTGCCTTCCAGATTTTCAGGAGGAATATGATTTAGTGTATATACCAAGCCCCAAAACAAGCAATAAAGTAGATTAAGGTTGGAGATCAGCTTTGGTTTCTCTAGACTTCCTTAGCTCAACATATATGTTACAGCAGGTGATCATCTTAGGTGTTTCCATTTAGTACACCCTGTAGTCAACATCCTCAATGAATGGTGCGAATGAGTGGTTAGATAGTAGATAAAAATCGAAAGAAAGGTGTGAGTTTGTGGACTTCTGCATTCTCTCCTCTATCAGTTCTAGCTGCATTATGTAACCTGGCATTTCGTCCAACAATGGGTGTCGATCGACATTATAAGGTGGATATTGATCGATTCTTTCTGGTGGGTGTCGAATGTTGTCCTCGGTGGGTGTTGATCGATGCTAGCTTTTGGTGAAGTCTCCAGATCTCTTTCTAAAGTGTGCTGATCGTCATCAAGCTTTTGCTCCGAGTCAAGCCATTCTTACAGCTCCAAAAACTCTTCCATAGTGACTTCCCTATCATAAACCAGATATTAAAATTTTTGTCCATCCTATAGCTCCAAGAATTCTACTATGGTGATCTATTTGTCTACATCTGGGGTAAGACTGTACATCTCAAAATATCGGTGCCATTAAGGAGTGTCGACTCGTCAAGCTCCAGTATCGAGTCTGCAATGTCATGAGAATGACTCGATCTCTCAGGGATTTCAACAGGTGTCGATTGATAAATGGTGTCAGTGTCGATCGATACTGAGATCGGAGCACTAATATAAACTTCATCCATGCAGCTCGGCTCTCCAGATATGGTTTTCATCGCCCTCTAGCAAATTATGGTTGACCAACTATCCTGTGTTCACTTGGTTTCTCTTCTTCTGCCAACCTTCAACGAGCCTGTCCCACTTATCATCAATCTCCCTTTCTCTAGCTGCTTCAGCATCATCAAGAAATTCATAGAGGAAGGCTCTTCTAATGTCCTCCCAGCAAGTTAGAGATCCTGGCTGTAGTTGGCTGAACCAGCTAAATGCATCCCCAAAAAGAGAGTAAGGGAAAAATCTTGCAGAGAATGTGGTATTGAGATACTTCATGCTGCTCACTCCTTGAGATTAGATCCTCAAGTTCTTCGATGTGGTTTTTGGGATCTTGGTGAGAAAGACCTTGGAAGGGATCCTCATCTACCCCATCATACCATTCACGGCTCAGCTCAAAGTCATTCATCTCAGCAACAACAATCACATCAGGGATTACAACACCCTGTACATTAATCAATTGTCCTGTATTGTTGCGAGTACAACCTTCTTTGTCTTGTAAGATCCCATTCTCATCAGCCTCAAGTATGAGCACTTCGACCTTTTATGTCTCTGCGTAAGTGGTGTCGATCGACACAAGATGAATTGTGTCATTCGACGCCGATTGAATAGTGTCATTCAGCACCAGATAAATAGTGCCGTTCGGCACGTGGTTTACGCTGTCAATCACTGCTGCTTAGAGGGTGTCGATCGATACTTCCCTCGTAGACTTACGGATCGTGTGTGAATCAGCAAGTTCCTTCTTTGAAGAACCCAAAAAACCTCTTCTCATTGCTTCTTGGTACTGAGATGTATGTACCTGAAACAAAGAAACTTTTTTTTCTTGTAAATAACTAAAAATAGAAAATAAAACCTATACTAAACCTATTAATCAAGTCTGATGGCGAATCCAATGTTCCGCGGCAACGGCGAAAAATTGGATATGCTCAAATTAACCTTTAAGCTATTCTTTCAAATAAGAGGTTCATTTGTATTACTTGAGGATCGTATCCACAGGAAGCGTGGAAACACAATAGTATAGATAGTAAGATTAAGTTAGGCAAAATATAACATAAAGCAGTAAATAATCAAAGCTGTAAATAAAGAAGATAGTTTGTGAACAGATGGGATAATGTGCTAGACTTAGTGTTTATCAATTGAAGGATTCATCATGGTTTGATTAGAATCCTGAAGAACTTGCCATATGTCCAAACAGAGTAAAGAAGGATCACATGATTAGAAAGTGGCACTACAAGAAAAATATCCATTCTTAGCGGAAGGAAACAGCTATCATATGCTTTTGTTAGCGTAATTGAAACCGCTATGTCTGCTCCAGTTATCTTAGGTCCCCCATATATTATAGCATTTTCTTGAAAGCTATTGTAGTTTAACATTACGATAGCTGTTTTTACGGTTTGCTTTGAATTATGTATGTTTATAATAGCGTGAATATTTGATGCTATATAATTTATTTGATAGCTTATTTTAGTAGCTGTTAAATAGTTTGTAATTATACCTTTTACGTATTATTGTAAGTTATATGATAGCTATTTTAGACATGCCATTATGCGTTTTCCTAGTAGTCTTTGTTGTGTCATAAAATATGTTGTTATGGCATAATTTATCTGTTACGGCTTAGTTGTATATTAAATCTCAGAACCTGCCACATTCATTGATAGAAAAAACCAGTGCCAAAATACAACATCCGATACAATACCAGTCTCAAGAACATAACCCAAAGCAGAAGTCTTAAACGAAACTAGAAAGCAACAACATCCAAGTACAAGAGTAGTACTTCTAGCAATAATATCCAAGTAGAATGTAGTACAATAGACCTGATAGTAGTCTTAACAGAAGATGACTTTCTCCTTTGGCCATGCAATGTATGTTCCAATTGCATCACTCAAACACTCAATTTCAGAAGATGGATGCCAAACCTCTGCCAAAATAACCTTCACCACATCAACCCAGACTTTAACTGCATCAGGTCCCAAGGGAACAAAGTGTACTGAGTCCATTGGGTTATCTGAACCACACCGTCCTTCTGAAACCACCTGATTTTTCCCACCAACGGACATCAACTTGCACTTCTGATTCTGTTTTTCATCATTTTGAAAAAGACGCTACAATATTTGTAAGACAAACAATTTATGTCAATGAATGATATAACAACAAACAACACAGAAATTTAGACCATTAATATCACTCAAATTACCCTAAGGAGTGACTTTACTCTCTCAAATAAGAGGTTCAGTTGTAGTACTTAGGGATCGAATCCACAGAGAGCTAGTGTACAAATAAGATGCAATCTTAATGACTATGCTAGGTTGAAAATAGTTTAAAGTAAATTGCAGGTTTGCTGAGTAAAGATAAGATTGCTCAGTTGAAAGGATTTGGTTTTGAAACAATAAAGAAAAGTAGTTAGATTCAGGGTAAGTATTCAGGAATTCAGGATTATAAATACTATAAAGGCTAACAAGTTGCTTGCATGATATGTCAGAGCTCAACACTTATTAAATGAATCCATCAGCTCTCGCATTATTTAGACCATCTATTACTTAGATGCTAAATGGTGTTGCGGTCGGCTACTCTGCCGATGGCATCGATCGATGGTTCGATAGGAATATCGACTGATACACCTCTAGCTACGTCGATCGATTACTCTATAGGAGTATTGATCGATACGGCTCTAAGCAAGCTTTATGCGCGAGTTGATACAATGCTCACCATGATCTTAGATCAGATTTTGCATATCTCAAGAGGGTCATAGCATGTTTAGGATGTTGTCAGGTATTGCATGTAATAATCAATGCAATCCAAGTTCATGTTCTAGGTAGCTAAGCTAGAAAAAGCATTAGTGAACAATCCTAACAATAAATATCACAACTATAGCAATTATAGGGTGGGGCTAATCTCTCATATCCTATTTAAACCCTAAATCTAACAAATGAATCTACTCAGACATGGCTAAGTACTTCATAGCAACAAGGTAGTAATAGAAATTCATAAACCTATTAGAGGGTGAACACTTAGGTTCCATCACAAATATCTTTTGATCTCTCCTCTAGGTCTAGAACTCTATAACCTTTGTTAAGAAGAAAAAATAAAGAACTGAATATAACTTTATTGAGAACTTGCAAAGTAATGAAAACAGTAAAAGAAATGGGTAGAAGAAGAAGGAGGTGAAGAGGTGGTGGTAAAAGCTTGTAAAACTTGTAAAAAACTATAAACTTGTATCTCTGCCAAAACACTTAGGCACATATAAATATGAGTTCATTAGGTTAAAAACTCGTCAGGGGCATTCTTGTAAAATGTGATACCTTGGGCTTCAAGTTCGGCCAGGTCCAACTTGTCTTTCTGCCGCCTCAGTATCGATCGATAGTACATAGTGTACATCGATCGATTATGGTCTCGATGTATTGTCCTTTAGCTAATGTGTGTCGATCGATAGCATAGAGTGTGCATCAATCGATGTGTAACTCTTGGTGTCAACCTCTGGTCTTGATCACGGGTGAACTCTTATTTAAGCTCCAAAAAGGCACCTAAAACATCACTTTTCTCCAAAATGCTTCTGAACCTGAAAACATACCTTATAGACTCCAAAACATAGATAATAGTAGTAAAAACACTTATATACCATGGGTAAAAACAGGTAAAATCCATGGTATATCAGTGGACTGTCGTCCGCAATTTGGACCCTCTCTGGGCCGTATCGAGACTTAAGCGTTTTTACTCGCGAAGTATCCGTCGGCGTAGGTACGATCCTTCTAACGGAACCCCGTCTCTTCGTACAGCCGAGGTGGTTGATGTTGAATTAATCGTAACCCGTCCTATCACGAAGAGTGGGAAACCGTTTGAGAGACCCAACCTTGCTAATTTCCCGAAAGCTTTTGAAGATACATCTAGACGGAAAATCGGTGTTATACCCATGGACCTGGGGATCGAGTTAAGGAAGCTTTGGACGAGAACACATAGTCACGGGACAAGATTGGGTTCAGGAACAATCGCCGATAGGTTGCACGTGCTCGCTGGGTGAGTTCTCCCGTGCCTTGGCCGAGCTCGCCTGGCGAGCTGACCCATGACGAGGTTGTACTCGCCGGGCGAGCTGTCCCATGTCATGGTCGAACTCGCCGGCGAGTTGGCCCGTGCTGGCCGAGCTCGCCCTTGCCATGATCGAGCTCGCCCGTGTCTCGGTCGAGCTCGCCGGGCGAGCTCGCCCTCGTCTCGGCCGAGCTCGCCGGCAAGCTGGCCCGTGCTCACCGGGCGAGCTCGCCTTTGTCTCGGTCGAGCTCGCCAGCGAGCTGGCCCGTGCTCGCTGGGCGAGCTCGCCCTTGTCTCGGCCGAGCTCGCCGGCGAGCTGGCCCGTGCTCGGCGGGCGAGCTCCCCTTTGTCTCGGTCGAGCTCCCCGGCGAGCTGGCCCATGCTCGCCGGGCGAGCTCGCCCTTGTCTCGGTTGAGCTCGCCGGCGAGCTGGCCCATGCTCGCCGGACGAGCTCTCCTCTGTCTCCGTTGAGCTCGCCGGGCGAGCTCACCCTTGTCGTGGGCGAGCTCTCCCTTGTCACGGTCGAGCTCGCCGACAAGCTGGCCCGTGCTCGCCGGGTGAGCTGACCCGTGGTTTGGTCATGCTCGCCGGCGAGTAGACCCCTACTCGTCGGGTGATCCGTTTTGGTTATTCGTTTTCTCGGTTTTTTGAAGTTTTGACCGAGATTTGGTTTTTTCCGAGGGTTTACGGGTATCGATTCCTTCGTGACCGATTTTGACCCCAACAGTTGAGATACAATTCGCCAAATTGTTGAGTTGGCGAGTTGTTGAGACGCAACTCGCCAATTTGGCAAGTTGTTGAGGTGCAACTCGCCAATTTGGCGAGTTGTTGAGGTGCAACTCTTCAATTTGGCGAGTTGTTGAGGTGCAACTCGCCAATTTGGCGAGTTGTTGAGATGCAACTCGCCAAATTGGCGAGTTGGTGAGGAGCAACTCGCCAATTTAGCGAGTTGGTGAGGAGGAATTCGCCAAATTGGCGAGTTGGTGAGGAGCAAGTCGCCAAATTGGCGAGTTGGTGAGGGGCAGCTCGCCAAACTGGCGGGTTGGCGGGTTGGTGGGGAGCAACTCGCCAAATGGGCGAGTTGGTGATGCTCCGGGAGCTCCAACTCTCCCAATTGGCGAGTTAGTGAGATGCAACTCGCCAAATTGGCGAGTTGGTGAGGAGCAACTCGCCAAATTGGTTAGTTGGTGATGCCCCGGGGGTTCCAACTTCCCATTTTGGCGAATTGCAAACGTTTCGGAAGCTTGAACTTGCCATTTTGGCGAGTTGTATATTTTTCTAGGGTCTTTTGGTCGAGAACTTTCATCGAGAGTTAATGAAAGTACAGTTTTTAGATGTTTATTTCGAGATAACCGTTTTTGACCCCAACAGTTAGTCCCCCAGCTCCAAGTTTCGAGCGCGATTCTTGCGGGCGAGTGGTGGTGTTTAATCGGAATCCGCGATTAAAAATTGATTTTTCCCGTGGAATCTTTCCATTATTACTTTAATGCGAAAAATTCTATCAACTTTTCCTATAAATATCACGCTACTCCACTTCATTCTCTTCACATTCTCTCAACTCTCAAGTTTCTCTTTGCTTCCTGGAAAGCTCTCCCCGCCAAGAGGTCTTCTTCTAGCAACATTCAGAAGAACTGTGACGCCAGAACGAGCAAGGCCTCGGGCGAGCATTCATTGGATCAAACTGCCTGGAAACTGTTCCTGCCCATATTGCAGAGTTCCTCTCTTTTCAGAGCAAGCTAGCTCGCAGCGAGGCTGAAGAAATGGCAAATCCTACACGTGATGCGTCTCCGAGACCCGCGTTTCCGAACGTTGTCCCGACCCCTGGCATTTCCGCCGAAGGGGTGACCATTGCGGACATGTCGGTGCCTGAGGCCAAGGTTCATCCGTCGGGATCACCTTCTTCGACCTCTGTTCTGATTGTCGATGTCGAGCCGGCCCCTGAATCGATGCCTCCTCCTCCTCCGGCCAAGAGAGTGACTGTCTTGGGATTGCCCGCCCCAAGAGTGGCCCCGACTGCTATGGCGAAGAGTCGCAAAAGGCCATGCGCTAATCCTGACGTGGCCAAGAAGAGGAGTTGCACCAAGGACGTTGAGACTGGTTCGGGACCGGTGCCACGACAACGTGCCAAGGTTTGCTCTTTTTTTCATTTTTTCTTTCTTTTCATTTTTTTGGGCGCTCTAATTGTCATTTTGATTTTATCTCGCAGTTCGTTTCGTTGATCGATGGGATGATCGCTGAGTGTGGATCAGAGGTTGAGCGTCTCGCTAAGGAGTTAGCGGAATCACGAGAGAGGTCATCACAGCTTGACCGGAAGCTGAAGGCTATCGAGGATGCTCATTCCCTTGAAGAGACTCAGTTTGAGTCTCGGATCAGAAAACTTGAGCGGGATCCTGGTAAGGCCGCGAGTTCTTTGCTTAAGGCAAAAGAGGCGAAGGCAGCCAAATCCTCAGAGTTACGTCGACTGAAGCGTAAGGTCAAGAGCAGGGAGGAGTCAGCGACTTTCGTGATCGAGGAGGCCAAGGAATCAGTGCGTACTGAGTTTAAGACCCGTTTGGCAAGGGTCTCGGATGCTCTCGATTCCCTAGCGATCGGTCATGTCAGGGAGTTGGCCCTAGCGAGCGTCGACGGAGGGATGAGCGAGATCCAACTGTTTCTCAGCGAGATCCAATTGTTTCTCGGCGAGGCACCCTCATCTCGACGGGCGGAGGAGGCTATGTTTTAGCTGAAGAAGGTGGCGGTAGCGCAGTTCCGAATCCAGGGGGGAGGATCGATGAAGAAGAAACTTCGTGTGCGGAGGATGATTGAGTTGGTAGTCTCGTGCGAGACTTTGTCTTTATGTTTCTGTTTCTGGCCGAGCATGGCCATGTTATTTTTTATCTTGGGACTGGCCGTTTGTGGCTTTGAATCCCCGTCGCTTCTGCGATTTTTTTTATTAGAATGAACTTCGTATAGCTTTCAATAGCTTGTTAAGTAATTTAATAACTCGGGTGGGGTAGTGCTTTAGTTGTTGGAAGGCCTTTTCGCATTCCTCGGTCCACTCGAATTTTTTTCCCTCTCAGACTGTCGTAAAAAGGTAAACATTTATCGGTTGATCGCGAGATGAAGCGATTGAATGCTGCGACTCTCCGATTAATCTCTGCACTTCTCACTTTGTTCTCGGGGATACCATTTCGATAAGTGCAGTGATCTGTTTCGGGTTGGCCTCGATACCGTGGAAGGTGACAAGGTATCCCAAAAACTCTCTTTATGCTACTGCGAACCTAAACTTTCCGGGGTTAAGTTTCATATTGTGTAGATTCAGCTTTTCGAAGCATTCTCGGAGGTGAGAGATATGATCTTTTTCCTCGAGTGATTTTACGAGAATATCGTCAATATAAACTTCCATTGTTTTTCCGAGCTGTTCGGAAAACATCCGGTTGACGAGTCACTGATAAGTTGCGTCAGCATTCTTAAGACCGAATGGCAATACCTTGTAGCAGTAAGTGCCGCGGTCGGTTATGAACGCGGTTTTCTATTGATCGTCGGGGTTCATCATGATCTGATTGTACCCAGAAAACGCGTCCATAAAAGACAAGACTTTGTTCCCTGCTGTTGCTTTGACCAAGCGATCGATGTGTGGTAGCGGGAAGCTATCTTTTGAACACGCTTTATTGAGGTCAGTGAAATAGACGCAGACTCGACACTTCCCGTTTTTCTTCTTGACCACAACTGGGTTAGCGAGCCAGTCAGGATACCTAACTTCCGTTATGGATCCGACTTTTAGGAGTTTTTCGAATTTTGACCCGTTTAATTTTCTGTTTATGATTTTGCATAACGTGTGCAAGTTTTCTTTCAGGCAAGCTATGAGCTCGACCTTCAGTGACTCACTCAGGTTTGCGCCGATCTCTACGCAGCGGTCTGGGAAGGCTTCGTCCAAACATACATAGATTACGGGCTCGCAGGTTGGCTCGTGTTTTCCTTCCAGAGCTTCTGCCGCTCTTGGCACAGGCGGAAAGTAAGGCTGCCTCTTCGAGGATCTAGTCTTATGATAGTCATCGTATATCGACGATATCGGAACCCTGAGGATCCCACCTAGAGTCGAAACAAACAACAAAAGTGTTAGGCACGGATCAGCGGCAATCAGAAAGCAAAAGAATATCTCACCCCAGATGCGGCTGTGACGCAAAGCCGACCGACTCACTAAGAATGGAACTCATCAAAATCGCCTCGGAATCTCCATGGCAAGTTTCACCAAAGCTTCACCGGCAAAAGGCACAGGTCTAGCTACTTCTGCAAAGTTAAATAGAAGAAGTAAAAAGACGGATAATGAAGTAGGCGGAGACCACCGGAAAACTAGCAGGGAACTAGCCAACAGCACGCCAGAACAGTGGATAGCCAGGAGTCCCATTGACTTTCATGAACACGTATCTCTTGTTCCATAGGTCACCGAAAAGAAAACCGCCTCAAACGCCACGGGTGGCTCATTCACTAGGGGCTCACCATCTCGAGACGAAATATGGTAAAACCCTTTCTTGTTCATCAAAGGGACGAAGCTGTAAGAGTACAAAATTTCGGACACTCCAAACGGTATACCGTGGAGCTCTCCCAACACCTGGATGGCGATCGGCATGCGCCATGTCGATGGCGTGAGCTGCGAAGGAGAAAAAGCAAAATACGATGACACCTCCGCTATCAGAGACGGGATACAGCCCCTTAAACCCGCCTCCAGATAGGCCTCGAAGATGGCCACCTCATCGATCCCACCATCCGGAGCACGCTCGAACTCCCTAGCACACCTCATCTCCACTGACTCAGGAATCAAGTACCTCATTCGAATCTCAACCAGATCCCTTTCTCCGATATCTGACCTAGGGCCATCATCGTCTTCCTCGTCGGAGAGGCGGAAACCTTGGCGCCGCAGGGGAGCCCTTGGGGCCGCCTCGCTGCTTGCTTCAAAAGTGTCCCCGGTAGAAATCATGGAGGAAGAAAACGGGTCGGCAGAGGGATGACAAGGCCTAGCACGCCCGCCGACACACGGAGCTGGGAATATTGGGAAAGCAGGCTGGTTGCTCATCTCGCCGAGTCCAAGAAAATGATGCTTTAATCTGAGTTGCAATCTTTGATAGGGATGAGGTATATATATGCTCGATCCAAAACTCCCCGTCGGTTCTAAAAATCGAAAGGGGGACCTCCCAAAAATTGATATGCAAAAAAAAAAAAATTGGGAAGGTCCTCCGATTTCCCTTTTTGATAAAAAGGAAAATGTCTAAAGATTCTTCCAAGAGAGGCCAGCCGACTTAATAAACGTCACGCGAGCGGCTAGGGTTTTTCTTCTTCTTTTCATCCAAAAGGTGATCGCGCAAGACTCAGGTGATTTAAGACATGCAGTAGGCCTCACGTGGTCGAGCGACCGGGCAATCCCTCTTTCGCTTCGATTGAAGTCGGTTACATCACATCCCAGCGGCTTGGGGACCAGGCGCGATCAAGTCTCACTGTTAGCCAAGTCTCGTATACCAGGCCCGACACCCTGCCTATCATTACTCCCGGCCATGGAGGCGACAAAAACAAGGTCCAAGCTCTGCGCAATCGACTCCAACCAGGTTCAAGACCTGAAGATACCTACTAAGCTCCGGTTTGCCCAGGGGAAAATGGTTTCATCTCAGGTTCCGGCCTAACGCGAACTTGAGGAACAAAGCATCTGGAGCAATGTCCTGCCTAAGGGAAATCTGCTGAGATAGGGCGACTCCGGTTGACTCAAGTGTACAGATTATCCTTCGATTTTGACGACAAAATCAAGGAATAATAGGGAAACTGTGTGGGAAAAATATCCAGGTACAAGATTTCTCCAGCTTCCGGGCAGGATACTGATGAAATGACTTTTCAAGGGTCCTAATCAAATGTTGTAATATAAAAGATGTCAAACCAGTTCTAAGTGATCACAAAGCAAAGGGAATGCAAGCCTATGCTTAATCTAAATGCAAGCCTAAGAGATGATTATTAAACTAAGATAATATTTAAATGCAATAAAAGATAAAACTTTCTTTCTTTATGTGATGGGAGAACTCATGGGCTAAGGGAATTGACCTTGGGAGATCAAGCATCAATCTAAAGGTGGCAGCAAACAATCAATCTATCAACCTTAGGCTTATGCACAATTCTAAGCAAGCTCTATCTCTAGATGAATGCTCATTCACAAAGATAACTCAAGCATCTAATCTCTTAGGTTGAATATTATCTAAGCGATCACTAAGAACAAGCCTAATAGCCATCTTAATACCTTTAACAACAAATCTCTTTGGTAAAGAATGTTAAAAGCTTAGGAGAGTTGGTTCAGGCATTTCATAGAACACCTTTCGGGCATGAAATACCTAAGGCTCAACTTTAGAGTGCCAACTCTAAAATAGCATTAAAAGCACTCTACTAGCAAGGAACAAGATAGATCTACACTAAAACATCCTAGATCTAGCCTAATCACCCCTTAGTCTCCCTAACCCATGAATCCAAAGAGGACTACTCACTAATCACCATGACCACTGTTGAATTCATGAAAGATTCAAGCTTAATCATGAAGAGAAAGAAAGGAGATGAAATCAAACAATCAAAAACACAAAGATGAGATGAGATTATGATTCAAAGATAAAGCTTTACTCAAAAGGTTTGTATTCTTAGAGAAAATAACATAAGTCCCAAATTAGGGATAACAAGGGTACTTATACTTGGCCTAAAAGCTCTAAAAACATCATAGAAATTGACTAAAAGGTCCTTGGAAGCAATTAGGTCTCGACCAATAGGAAATCAAGGTGAAAAATGCTCAGGGCAAGGTTGGACGGTCCGTCCCGCACATGTCTGACTCGCGCAGGACCGTCCGGTCCGTTCCTCGTCCCGCGCGGGTGTGCTGGCCCGGCGTCCGTCTGCATCCGTGCAGTCCGTCTGGCTTCGTCCTGCACGGGTGTTGTGTACCGGCTGTCCGCCGCATCCGCTGTCTGTCCCCATCTCTTTGTCTGGGCAATAACCACAGATAGTCATCCGCGCATCCGGTCAGTCTTGTTCGTCTCGTCCCGTGCGGGTACTGCATACCACACGTCCCAGACCGCACGTCCGGATGTCTCAATCCTTCTCGCCCTGCGTGGGTAACGCCCCGAGCAGATCAGTCCACGCATGGTCTTTCTTCAGTCCGTCCGTGGCTTGTTCCGTCCCCGCACGGTAATTGAACCCGAGCAGATCAGGCCGCCCGCGTGTTCGCCAGGCTCTCCATGCGGGTAAACATGGCCGAGCACGCCCATCCGCCTGGTCCGGCTGAGTAAGACTGAGACCATCTCTGCCCACACTAGGCCAAACTCCTTTTATCTCATTCTTGCATCAAAACCACTCTCAACACCTTCTTTTACTCCATAGGACACTCCAATACCTGATAAGGACTAATGAATGCAAAATGGGTCCTAAAATGCCTAAACCTTAACCTACAAGACAAAGAATGCAAAATAAAGATGGCAAAATTAATGAAAATATGCAAGACATCAGATACCGGCCTCCAGACCCCTGCATTGAAGGACCCTGGTTCCGACCCTTGCTTCCGAACCGACCCCTGGGTAAAATGGAAGTTTTCTGTCTATAGATCTTCCATATTCACGAATATGGAAGAGTTTAACCTATTTCAGCCGACATCTACATCTATAAAAGGGGAGCTCAAACCCTAGAACAAGGGATCGACATTCAGAGACTAGGAGATTAGGGTTTAGACGACTAGAATTAGGGTTTATACACCAAAAAATAGTAGTCCCTACTCAAATCATCAATAAACATCTCCTTAGTCTCGATTCTCTTGTTTTTAAAATCTTCTAGTGTTCGTACTACTAAAACAACCCTACACAAAAAATACCATAACAAGGAGTGCTTTTCCTTTTCTCTCAAAACTTTTGTCGAGATCATTTTATTGTGAAGATTAATCTCATCCTCGTATTCCTATAAGGTGTTGGATTGGGGCTGCACCTTATGAAGGTTGCCTACGCACTTATTGAAGGGATCAAGCCTTTCGTAGTTTTTCTAGAGTTAAGGGTCTTATGACCTTGTTTTCCAGCCAGACCTTTATGGTCTAGTTACATGTCGGTAGAGATTTTCGAGTATGTTTCTGCCGATGTCATTTTATGCTGGACCTTTGTCGGCCTCGACTAGCCTTGGAGGCTTTTTTCTTAGGCCAAGTGTGGACGATTAATGTTTTGGGACTGGCCGTGTGTGGCCTTGACTCCCTGCCCGCTTAGGGCTTTAAATATATTTTCCTCAAATTTATATGGTAACGGTTTTATAAATTGAGAGAATTGCCGTTTCTTTTGCAGTTAGAGGCACATGGTGTGAGTTGTCGCCTCATTCCTGTCTCTCAGATGATCACCATACATGTCGTTGTGTAAGATGAGAATTCTCAAGTCTTTGGTTCGTGGAGACTCATAAACGCATATATATAAATGAAGAAACAAATTTTAGGATCTCGATCGGGTGTTGATATGGGTTTAGGGCAAGACCTAGGTTTAATTTTAGCTTAAGGCTTTGCGAAAAATTGGCTTTCGTTTTGCCTGTTTGAAATTTTAACCTGATTTGTACCGATTTAAGGTCCGCGAAATGTTATCAGCGTATACGACTTATCTTAGTAAGAATCGAGCTACTTCCAAAGTCTGTTTTGAGGTGCTGACCAAAATTTCGATTTTTTGTATACGCTATATTATCCTTGTCAGATGTATGAGAGCCTATCCTTTCAAGGTGGCTAAGTCTGTTTAGGACGTTAGAGTTCGCTTTGTTGTGAACATCAACAAAGAATTGATATATGTTACCGCTAGAGGTATGTTACCGCTAGAGGTGTGTTTGAGTATTTTGAATTCCTGAGACGAGGGTTTCATCCAGAATGTTTTGAAGAAAAACGGTTCTTTGAGCGTTAGTGACATCTCTCGGTGCCGAAGGAGGTTGAGTGTTCCTTATGCCGCATTTCGTGGTTGAAATGTTTATGGCCTGGAGATGTTTTGCAAATGTTTGCAGCCAAAACTGTTGTTTCAGTTTGACGCTAAATTGTTCGACGGCGATCAAGGAATTAGGACCGAGGGTCGCATGAATTTTTTCTAAGGAAGAGTGCTTTGTGAAGTGTTGGCCTTCCGAGGTTTTTTTCGTGTATTTGTAAGGAGACTCGTGATAGCTCTAGAAGCTTTGTTACAAATGTTTCCTTACATACCGTGGTTTTATGGGTAAAACGCCATGGTTTAAAGTAAATTGTGGAGCATATAGAACTTGATAGACTGATGATAAGTTTAAATTTATGTTGACCGTTTGGGTTTTAGGAATGAGTTTTGTTATGAAGAATTTAACGTATGATTTCTGCTTCTAGGCTATAATGACAAATTGTTTATGAAATCGCCACTTGCCGCTTAATGAAAAATCATGGATTATCGCTTAGCCATATGATTGGAGCGGTGGTCGCCATTATTTTGGCTTGGCATGAAGGCTGTGTTCAGCCGATAGCCAAGGTCGTTGTTGGTAAAGGACTAGACCATGAAACTTTCGTAAGCATTAAGGTCAAGTTATTTTAGAATAGTCCTCAATTGGGATGCCGAACTCTGGTTCGGGCTTCCAAGGGAAGGCGTAATTGACCGATGGCCAAACAGCATTTGTCGAGATTGACAGCTAAGCATAGCCGAAGTTTTTCGAAGTTATGGCTGATGGCTGTTAAAAACGATTTTCCACTTTAGGTTTCAGTTATACGATGAATGTTTTTTAGAACGTTTCCTTTAGCTGTATGAAAATTGTTTCCTTTCCATCCGAGGGAGAAGAAGTCTAACAGGCTCGACACAGACCCTTGCGGAGTCAGTTACGTTGATGGGTGATTTCCTACCGGATGTAACCGAGGAAGTGAAAGGTAGAAGTAAGTTATCTGCAGGGATCTTCATTTTTATTATACGAAAATTATCTACCACAGTTCTTGGTAAGACCCGTTATGTTTATTTCCGAAAGTTTCTTCGCATGACTTGAATTGACTATATATGGAGGATTTTTCGTGAAAGTATTGTGAGAGGAGCTTCTCATAGACGTAAATGGAGAGTGTTTCTCGCAACTTACTCGTGATATTTGCGAAGGAGGAATATTTTTTCCTCATTCACTTTTTCATATTGCGAAGTTGTTTTGCATGGCAACGATCTTGTTTTCCTGTAGACTGTTTCATATAAAAAGTTTTGTTATACGAAAATAATGGATGAAAAGTTTTACGAAGATAGGGAATCGAAGATGTCAAAATTGTGATGTTTCCACGGATTAAATGGAAATTGTTTCCTCTTTGATTTCGACCTTTGGTGAAAGTTGCTTGGAATCACTCATGGAGTTTTATTGAAGGCTATTTCGCTATTTATTCATTAACTTACCGCCATGTTATCAGTCTGACGTTGGTACAAGTTTTCTAATCGCAAGGTTGGGACAAGAGATGATTGTAGAGTTTTCAAGACTATGTCTGTGACGGTTTAGCTACGTCGCTAGTGTTTTAGACAAATCTTAGATTTGTCATTTGCGCTCTGAGATGATTTTGACGGGACATCACATTGCCAAAGTGTTTTCTGCTTATTGCTGCAAGAGTTTGCTTTATCGAAAGCGTTTTCTTGATGCTGAAGCAAAAAGTTTTTGAAGTATGTGTATGTGAGTATACGTGTAAACTATACATACCTACTCCCCCATTTTTTTAAAAAAGAAAACGGATGAACTGTTCTTTCGAAGGTTGTGTACGTTTTTTCTTTCGTTAGGAAGCGAGATGAGTATGCTTGAATGTGTGGTGATTGTTTCTCGGTTTTTCGAGAGATTAGATCGGTGCACAAGCTCTGCCTGGACTGTTAAGGAACAATAGAACAAGACTGGAAAAATTGCCTAAGACTTGGTCTGCTAGACTATCCACCTAGATTCTAAGACCATCTCCAATGGTACACTATAATTTTTACTATATTTCACTCTAAAATAGAGTAACTCTATTATAGAGTTGGATTTGCTCCAATGGTTTACTCTATAATAGAGTTACTCTATTATTGAGTGGAATATAGAGTAATGTTGATATTTATTCTATATTTGGAGTGAAAAAGCAAAATTCATCTATATTTCACTCTATAATAGAGTAACTCTATTATAGAGTAAACCATTGAAGCAAATCCAATTCTATAAAAGAGTCACTATATTTTAGAGTGAAATATAGATGAGATTATAGTGTACCATTGGAGATTCCCTAAGTTCCCTAAAGTTTACGGCAGTTTCCAAGACGTTTCATTCTTTTCCTACGAAAAATTAGAAGTCTGATAAAATTTTCTAAGTCGGACATACCGTAGTCTCATCGATGACTCGGGATTTCCTATTCTTCATCATTATTAAATTGACCAGGTGCGCTTTGTATATTGTTGAAAAGTCTGTCAAACATTGTGAATAGATGTTTTCGACTCAACGTGTCAGAATTTGGTAAAACCGGATTGCGTTTTATGTACCGATGGAACTTTACGAAGTCGTTGAAACAAATTGAGGAGAAGTAGGTGATGACTCGAAAAAGGCTGAGGTGGGCGATTAGAAAAAAGGAAGCAATGGACAAGATGTCATTCGGGTGAGGTTCGACGTTTGCCTAGCTGTGAGCGAACTAGTCCTGTCCCAGCCCTTATTGTCTTTGTATTTTCCTTTGATTGTCTCATATGATCTTGCTTGAATCCACAAATGATGTTTCATAAAATATTGCCGAGCTTGATCTTACGAAAGATGTTTCCTAAAACAATGTTGAGCTATTATTTTTACGAAAGTTGTTCTGCAAACTGTTTGTCGTAATATTACGAAAGCTGTTTCAGAAAACGCTGCCAAGTTTAATTTTATGAAAGTTGTTTAGTAAAATATCGTTTGAGTTTAATCTTACGAAAATTGTTTCTTAAAATGTCGTCGAAGTTTAATTTTACAAAAGTTGTTTTGTCAAATGTCGCCGAGTTTAATCTTACGAAAATTGTTTCAGAAATGTTACCGAAGTTTAATTTTACAAAAGTGGTCTACTGAAATGTTCTCAAGTTTACCTGTATGAGAGCCGGTTTTTGGAAAACTCATGTTTTGCAGCTGTTCCGCCTGTCATGTTTCCGGGTTTTAATATCAGAAACTCTCTGCGGTGAGCTTAAATTTTTGCGACTAAACTTAATCGGAAATTTTCTCGTTTCTGTAGGATTGATCCGAAGGAGTTTTGATTAGTTTTTCCGAAGTAAGCTTAGTGGATAAAAGTCGAGAGTCCGCAGTGATGCGAAATATTAGGTTTCAGAAAACGTCTTAGTAGTGATGGATATGATCTCTCGCTTTTGCTTTGTTTAATATTTGTTAACCGTTTTAGGTTTCAAGTGATTTTATAGAAATCAACTCTGTTTTTCCAAAACTGGTCGAGAAGGACCGAGCTCGCCATTTGGCAAGCTGGTCGAGGCAGACAAAGCTCGCCATTGGCGAGCTGGTCGGAACAGTCGGACCTTTGGCCTTCCTCCTGTGGTTCGGACGGTTAGGAAGCATTGGTAAGCCCTTTTCCCGTTTCGTCGTTTGTTTCCCGAGAGTTGTTTGGAAGAAGTACGGCAGTCTGAAATTTGTAACCCGATTTGTCATGCTTCTATCCCGCGAGTAATCTAGGATTTCTCCTTGGTTTCGAGAAGAACAAGTTTTATGGGTAACATAGGAGATATCTCTATTTTTACGCAACACAGATTGCGTTAACCTGACTGGAGATGACGATGAGATATAGATACATATACCAAGATGCCAAAAAATCCGTATAAACAGCTTACCTGGAAGATGTCTTCAAACAGTCTTTTTTATTTAAGTTTACATGTTAGATTTAAAAATATTATATGCCCAATTTGTTGGTTTTATACTTTATAGTGATATTTAATTATTAAAATTTAATATAATAATTATAGAAAATAGCATTTTGGCTATTATATTATTTATGTTGGGGTGATTAATCTAGAAATCAAGTACTTCTGCTTAGAGCACAACACATACCTTCTTCTCTCTCTTAAACAACTCTAGGCCTTTTGGCCATATTTTTCTTCTGAATCGAGACAAAATTGAAAGATTCTACTAAAGAAGGATCTTTCCATATTTCAGAATATGAAAATATGAAAGGATCTAATGTACATTTTGATTACAAAGACATATATAAGGGACTCTCAAAACCCTAGAAAACGAGATGGACTAATATAAACTTTTACCTATAGAAGTAGGGAGCTAGAAATACGGTTTACATACCAATGTGTTATACTACTAGTTTATTGATCAATAAAACATTCTTTTTGATATATTCTTATGGTTCTACAATTTTACTTCCTGTTTATGTAGTATCACGAACCCTATTTTATTTTACCTATAACTATGACACTACATGACAGTGACCAAAAGAGAGCATGGAAAATTGTTGCCCACCAGGGCCGATGCCATCTTACAAGCCAAGCCCGAAGCCTTTTAGAGGCAAGTAACCAAGATGAATTTCGCCAGGGAGAACAAAACACTGCTGCAGGTGATCTTGGAATCATCTCATAAATCCAAAACATGAAAGAAAGGATGGAATGAGACTCCAAACAGTTGGAGGAGAGCATAAAGAGTGGTCATACGTGAAGTCGAGAACCTGGTTCTTTGAGAAGAAAATGCAGCCTTTAACACAAAAAGGAGGACACACCATATGTTTCAAACCCAATATGTTTCAAACCAGCATTCGACCCATGCAACCACTAGATACCCAGTTGGAGGAGACAATAAAATCAGCGAGCTCAATAAATGGATAACCAACTGAACAAGCTAGTATTGCAACACATATTACGTTAATTGTTAGGAGATTTTCGTGTAGGTCCTTTTTGAGTACTACAGAACGGAAGACAAGCTATGTATATCGCGTACATTTTTGAGAGGTTTACAGGAATTTAAATGTAGAGAGACGTTTTATTGAAGAATCAAGTAGGGACTACAATATTTGATGTATAAACCCTAATTCTAGCCGCCTATCTCTAATCTTCAAGTCTCTGGTCTCCCTTTGCTTTAGGGTTTTGATTCGCCTTTATATAGTCGTCCTTAGGTCAGTTTTAGTCGTTCTGATCAAGAGGAATTCTTCCATATTTCGGAAATATGGAAGGTTCTCTTTATCGGAAGTTTTCCATTTTTGCGAAGGGTAGTTGCCTGAGGTAGTTCCTGGAGGTAGTTCCCGGAGGTAGTTCCTGAGTTCCATTCAGTGAGGACCCGGGTACTCTTTAGCGGGGACCCGGAGATTTGAGTCCTGCCTGGAGCCTGGAGGAAAATGATACCTGAGTATTTTTCCCCAACAGTTTGCCCCTTATTTCTCGATTTCGTCATCGAACTCGGGGAATAACATGTGCACTCAAGTCAACCAGAGTTGCTCATTCTCAGAAGGCTTCCCTAGGCAGGACCTTGCTTTAGTAGTTCTGTGTTTTAGAGTCTTCTCTTAGGTCGGAGCCCTATGCTGAGTCTTGGTGAGGCTCGGCTTTCTCGAAGTAATCTGCAGGCTTTAGCAGCGTTTGAGGACGACGAGGTTTGAACTCGTGGAAGATGATCGAGTCGTTGGAACATGGATCCCATGGACTTAGAACTGGCTGCAAAGGTTCCGGAGTTGCCAATGGTCGCTTGGAGTGGATACTCAGAAAAAAGGAAATTCCGATATTCAGATCCCTTTTCTTCGCAACATTTTCGTTTCTGGAGGGAGATTTCCTTTTTCCGGGTCGAAAGCTTTCGGTCAAGAGTTTTTGAAACTTTCTGGAAATAAAGTCCCCCTTTTTTCCTTTTATCTATAGGTAGAGATCGGCAGCTTGGGCGTATAAAAGGAAGTCGCGATGTTTCTTGCAGCCTTAAGCTTTCTCGACTCGTGATTTTCATAAAGATGAATCCTGAGTGCTCCTTGTTTCTGGCTGCGTCTGTAGGTGATCATGTAACGCCACGTCTTTTTCGGATGATCCTTTCTCATCCCCCGTTTCTTCTTGGGAGAGAGCTTCGGGGACTGATGATGAGGCGGCTCCAATGGCTCCTTTGAAGCAAAGGCGTTCCTACCTTCTCGACGATGGTCCTCGTTCTCGAGTTCGTGGAGAAGATCTTGTTGAGATCCGAGGAGGTATGTGATTCCTCCGTCGGTTGGAATAATGAATCTTTCCAAGTTTGAGCGCGCACCTGATGGAGGAGTCAACGAAGTGGCCATATACTAGACTTATCCGAAGCTGGCATGAGGAGTGGCGCCTTTCTCGCTGCTGAAGTGTCTTCATACTTTGGCTTCTGTCCTTCTCAGCTCACTCCACTATCTTGAAGAACTTTGATGGCCATACAGGCTCTTGGGGAATTGCGTTTCCACATCGGAGTGCATGAGGTCTTGTACTCTTACTGTTTTACCCCATTGGCAAGTAAACCTGGGTTTTATTTCCGAGACTCGCGATGGCGCCTCTAGTCGGGAGCCTTCAAGGGATTCCGGAGGCAACTATCCTTTGGGAGACGACTGGGATAACCGATATGTGTTCATGAAGGTCCAAGAGCCCATCCGTTACCCTACCTTCTGGCGATCGTAGGTAAGTCCCTTGATCTTCAGCTTACTCGCTTTACTTGAGATTGTGCGCTCTAATGCTTGGTTTCACAGACATGTCTCATCCCGTGTCCTTTGCTGGGGAGGCAGTGGCTGCTGGTGATGGACATTCCTCTACAGTTCGATGGGTGAGCTTCCTGGTGAGTAAGGAAGCTTTGCCCATAGTCGCCTCGGGGTAAGATCTCCTTACTTCGCCTCTGCTTTGACACGTTGTCGACTTCTCATTCTTTGATTTTTCCTAGGGAATGTTGTGGAGCTTCCAATATATGCTATCTTCAGGAGTTACCAAGGGGTGAAGACGAGGAGAAAACTCTCTTCTCTTGCTCTATAGCCGGGACTAGCTAGGGCTGTTGCTTTGGCATCCGATCCTCCCCTCTTGCGCCAGTCGATGCCGGGGCTGGGATTAACTGCAGCTTTCCGGGGGATGCCCACCAGAAGTTATTTGCTGAAGTGCTTTCCTTCACGGCCAAGTTCAAGACATGATGGTTCATAGAGATCGGTTGGTTAAGCAGGTGAGAGTGGCGACTAGGTGGGAGGTCATGAAGGATTGGTTGGAGGAGAGAACGGGGTGCTGGAACCCTGGCGAAGAATACCAGAGATACTTATCCCTCTTCGGCCGACCATCGGTGGAGTCTAGGCATGCTACAACACTATATCTACATGATCGCGAAGTCTCGGCGGACTGCCTTTCTAGATATTTTTCTTTCTTGTTGGTTTTTGTTAAGTTTTCTTCTTCGGATAATGTAGCTTTGACGATTTTTCTATAATGCATCTCTTTTTGCCAAAATGCCTTTGCATGTTTCATGCTGCAGAATCGCCTTTTGTCGAAGTTAGATTTCGTCTCTGACCTTTGGGATGTATCCCAGAGGTTTGGAAGTGCGTTTATGAGTTCGAAAGTTCGCCGGGAACCTTGAAGTTTGTTTGGGAACTTGAAGTTCATTGGGAACTCGAAGTTCATTGGGAACTCGGAAGTTTGCTTGAGAACTCGGAAGCTCATTGGGAACTCGGAAGTTTGTGTGGAACTCGGAAGTTCATTTGTTTGTAATGACCCTGGAGTTTTTACATTTGAGCCTGGAATTCATAAGAACTTAGAGTTCATAGGAATCCAGAGTTTTTGGTTTTGCAGGGACCGTGATTCGCCACCTAGGCAGGACTACTACCGATACCCGATGGGACCTTTCATTCTACCGCCGGAAGCTGGCCACTATCGGGTCCCGTGCTGCATTCTGCTTCTGCAGGAAGCCACTGTCAGACTTAGAGGTGCTGGTAAGGAAATCCAAGTGCCAGACTTTTCTGCTTTCCACGTCTGGAGAAGCAGGAGTTTATGTATTGTTCCCTGTGCGTAACAGTACTTTTGCAATATGCAAATTCCCTAGATTAACCCTGAGGTGTTACAGTACTCTTGCTTTTGGGGCCCTGATATTTCTATGGCTCCAGGCTTATACCGGGGTTATAGGTAGTTTTGACAAGCATACTCGGGTTTGCGCAGACTCATTCCTGCCTTAAGTCTCATACCTGTGTTTTCCGTGTGGACGTACGATTGGTGAGGCTTAGCTGGGGTTGAGGTTTCATGGGACCTGATCCAGCCCTATATGCCCCTTTATGGATGATGGTTTCTCTACCACCTTCATAGTCGGAACTATTTTATTATATAAGCTTTGTCTGTGGACGTTTAGCATACATAGGAGTGAAAAACCATAATGCTTAAATATAGAGTAGTAACATAAATTATAGTCCGGAGACCTTATTAGAAATTGTATGCTGTTAGGTGTATAGCTCCAGCAGTTTGGTAGTGTGTTACCTTTGCTATCTTGCAGTCTGTAGGTTCCCGCCTCGTGACTTCATCACTTTGTAGGGTCCTTCCCATCCGGGGCAAGTTTTCCAGTCGTTTTTCTGGTACTTGTCGAGAACCCAGTCTCCTTGCTGGAAGGTTCTGGTTCTGACCTTCTTATTATAGTTCTTGGCGACTTTCTGCTGGTAGGACCAATTTCTGAGCCTAGCGGCTTCCCTTTTTTCGTCGAGCAGATCGAGGCTTCAGGACATTAGTTAGTCGTTCTCCTCCTGGGAGATAGGACCTGAAGCGGTTGTCCTTACTTGCATTTCCGTGGGTTTATGGCTTCAGCCAGACTAGCAAGAACGGAGTTTCCAACGCCGCTGTTTTAGGAGTAGTCCGATGAGCCCAGAGGACTCCGTGTAGTTCTTCTGCCCAATTTCGCTGGGAGCCTTCCAGTAGATTTTTCAGCATGTTAACCACGGTTTTTTCAGATTCCGCTTGTCCTTTGGACTGTGGGTGTCTGGGCGCAAGGTCAGCTTTATGCCCCAGTCTTTGCAGAATTTTCTGAAGTTGTGGCTGGTGAACTGGGGTCCGTTGTCGGTGACAATTTCTTGTGGGACCCCGGCGGGTGATCACGCTCGCCTCTGGAACTTACGGATCTGAAGATCAGTGATCTTACTGAGGGCTTCTGCTTCGATCCATTTTGAGAAATAGTCGGTGACGACTAGAGGAAGACTTTTGACCTGGTGCCATAGGGAATTTATGGATTTGAGATGTTCCGTGGGAGCTTGAGACGGGGCATGTCTCTCGACATTGATTGCGGTGCTTCGCCTGCTTGTTGGCGTCCTTAGCCATCGTAGGTCAGTAATACCCGACTCTTTTTGCTCTTAAAATAAAACTCCTTCCACTAGAGTGGGATCCGCAGTCTCCTTCATGGAGTTCCACGGGATTCTGGCGGCTTCTGCATGATGCATCGGAGGTATGGGCCAGAGAAGGATCTTCGGAATAGTCTCCCTGAGAGATACATTATCTAGCAGCTTGCTTCTTCATCTTCCTACTTTTGTTACAATCTTCTAGGAGAATATCATCCTCCAGGTACCGTACTATGGGAGTCATCCACGTCTCGCCTTCCTCTATGGCAGACTCTTCTTCGTGCGACTCTTCCTGGATGGCCTGGCATTGCAGTACGAGCAGGGGATACTCATCTGCCTTATAGTTTCTGGGCGGATCCCAGGTTGGCCAAGGCATCGACTTGTGAGTTTTGCTCCTAGGGATCTGATTCAGACGCAGCTTTTGAATTTCTTGATGAGGTGTTGAGCACCGACCAGATATTGGATCATGCTGTCGCCCTTGGCCTGGTATTCTCCTTGTACCTGGTTGATTATCAGCTGAGAGTCGCTGTAGACCTGAATGTTCTCCACGCCCATTTGCTGAGCTAGAGTCAATCCGACGATCGTGGCCTCGCATCACTTTCGTTGTTGGTTGCCTTAAAGTTGCACCTTACAGCTCGTGAATCTGTGTTGCCCGTAGGTATCCCTACTCCGGCTCCTCTGACATTGCTGGATCCATCCACATATAGGACCCATACTCCTTCCGCTGTCGCCTTTATCTTGGAGGATGTTCTCCTTTTCTAGATTCAGGAGCATGTTGGGAGAGAACTCAGCCACAAAATCCGCTAGGACCTGGGACTTTATAGCAGTAGCCGGTCGAAGATTACGCCATATTCCCTAACTCCACTGCCCATTTGGCAAGGCCGGAGATTTATGGTTTGTGGAGTACCAACATTATCGGATAAGAGGTGACGCACCACGATCGGGTGAGCTTGAAATAAGGTCGTAGCTTCGAGCAGCTACCATTAAGGCTAGAGCCAACTTCTCCGTGACTGTAACGGTTTCCGCCAAGGAGAGCCTCACTCACGTAGTAGACTGGTAGATGTTTATTACCTTCCTCTCGCACCAGGACGGCACTCACCGCTGCTCGAAACGCCACGATAGTAATAGAACTTCACCGAGCAGCGGTTTAGATAAGAGAGGGGAGTCGGAGGTAGACCTTGAGTTCATGAAGGTCTGCTTTGCATTTCTCAGTCCATAGGAAGTCTTTTGGATTCTTCAGAGTTTCAAGAAGGCATGAGACTTGTCGGAAAGCCTGGAAATGAATCTGCTCGGCCTCCATCTTCCGGTCAGTTTCTAGACCTCCTTGATATTCCTCGGGGAGGAATTGATTGAATAGCTCTGATATGGTCTGATTGGCTTCGATGCCCCAGCGGGTCACGATAAATCCAAGGAACTTGCCGGAGCTAACGCCAAATGAGCATTTGGCAGGATTGAGCTTCATATGGTACTTCCAGGGAGTAGAGAAGGCTTGCTGTAGGTGCGACGTGGTCCTCAGCCTCCAGGGACTTGACCAGCAAGTCGCCAATGTACACCTCCATCGTCCGTCCGATCTGATCTGCGAACATTGTATTCACCAACCTTTGGTAGGTTGATCCGCTCTTCAGGCCAAAGGGCATGACCTTGTAACAATAGATCCCCTTGATGTCATAAACCAAGTATTCTCTTGATCTTCGGGGTGAATGAGAATCTGGTTGTAGCCTGAGAATGCAACCATAAAGCTCATGAGCTGATGTCCTGCTGTGGCGTCGACGAGTTTGTCGATGTGATGCAAGGGAAAAGGGTCCTTTGGACAGGATTTGTTTAAATCCGTGAAGTCTATGCAGACTCGCCATTTTCCATTCTTCTTTTTCACTACTACCACGTTAGCCAGTCATTCGGGGTATTGTACCTCGGGATGAACCGTGCGTCGAACAGGTTCTTGATTTCTTCGTTTACTATCGCATCCCTTTCGGGCTTAACTTCCTTCTCTTTTGTCTGACTGGCTGGTACAAGGGATCCACCTGTAGCTTGTGCATGATGACTTCGGATCAATCCCTGGCATGTCAGTATGGGACCAGGCGAAGCAGTCGGAGTTAGATCTGATCTTGAGATATTTAGTGTGTTCTCCTTCGATCAAAGGCACGTCATCCATATCCTCGACCTCCGGCTCTTCAGAATGTTGAGCTGGAGCCTCCTTGTTCAGCTGTGACGGGCATTAGTCTTCAGGGTTACTTTGTAGCACGAGCGTGAGTTCACCTGGTCTCCTTTGATCACTTTTATGCCCCAGGGTGTAGGAAACTTGATTAGCTGGTGAAGCGTTAAGGGGACGGCCCCCATATCATGGATCCAGGGTTGCCCTAGGATCATGCTGTACGAGGAAGAAAAATCGAGGACCAGGAACTTGGTTGGCAACTGATCCCCTCCGTGTAGACAGGTAAGGTTACCTCTATGTAAGGGTGTGTTTGTACAGTCCAAACTCTTGATAGGCGGCTTGGAAGATGATGTTGCCGGAACTCCCATTATCCACCAGGATCCTCCTTACTAGACAGTTTGCCACAGTGAGTGACACGACCAAGGCGTCATGATGGGGAGCGAGTACCTGCTCCTGCTCCTTGGCTGCGAAACTTATCTTGTCAGTGCCTTGGGCTTGATGCTCAGAGTGGATTGCCCCCGAACTTCGAAGATCGTCTTGGGTGCCTCTCTGTGCGGCTGCTGAGTTTATGTCATATGCTTCTGAGCCACCGGATATGAGTTTGATTGTCTGATCCTGCTCCGGGTAGGTCGCGGAGGACCTTGCTGCTACCGCCATGTATGATGCTTCCTGGTTGGTTCCGGGACACTAGTCGTTATCTTATGTGTCGTGAGCCTGAGTGGTTCTGCCCCTTTTCCGCCGAGGGCTGATGATGGGCAAATGATTTTAGCCTCGGGCTAGCGCTTCCAGATCTGAAGTGGGTCGAGTCTTGGTTTTGAGGCTTTTCGTGGCTCGGCCGTAGGAGCTGGATCCCGTAGATTGCCAGGCTGCCTCGGAGATTCGACCTCTCTCTGGGTAGCTTTGGATAGTTCGTCGTGCTCGTCCGCCACCACCATCACGTAGTTTGGATTACTCGCCTCCTTCTAGCGCCAAACTGTTAGGGGATTTTCGTGTAGGTCCTTCTTGAGTACTTCGGAACGGAAGACAAGCCATGTATATCGCGTAGATTTTTGAGAGGTTTACAGGAATTTAAGTGTAAAGAGACGTTTTATTGAAGAATTGAGTAGGGACTACAATATTTGGTGTATAAACCCTAATTCTAGCTGCCTATCTCTTATCTTCAAGTCTCTGGATCTCCCCTTTGCTTTAGGGTTTTGATTCGCCTTATATAGTCGTCCTTAGGTCTTTAGTCGGTCTGAGCAAGAGGAATTCTTCCATATTTCGGAAATATGGAAGGTTCTCTTTATCGGAAGTTTTCCATTTTCGCAAAGGGTAGTTCCTGGAGGTAGTTCCTGAGTTCTGTTGGGGTCAAAATCGGTCACGACGGAATCAATGACTGAAAGTCTCTGAAAAGTATTTCCTGAAACAAAAAGTCTCGGATAATTTGAAAAGAAGTTATTGTTAGCTTGCATATTTACATGTTTTTAGCATCCATATCTTATGCATTTTGATCATATAAGTTAGGCATTAGGCATGTTTAGGTCCATTTTGCATTCATTTGTCCTTATCAGGTGTTGGAGTATGCTTTGGTGTGATTTGAGGTGTTTGGAAGACTTATGGCCTCAAAAGAGATGAAGTATCATGTTTGGCCATGAAAAGAGAAGTCAAACCATGATCTGGTCAAGACAAAGATGAGCATCGACAGAGGTCTTCGAGATGTCTCCTGCTGCTAAGATTTTGTGAAGACACAGCAAATTGAGTTAGCTTTCCAATGGAAGTGGTTTCAAGTCATTTGGACCTGTATTGGAGAAGTTATGATCAATTCACTTGAAGCATGTCAGGATGGCTGGTAGAGACAGCCGGCAGACAGCCGGCCGGAAAAGGACAGATGGATGGAAGTGGTCCAGTCCGGGATGACTGAGCCTGGGACAGGTACCCGGTCGTTTGGCTTGTGCTGGAGGTGACCAGACCGGTAGACAGGTCCGGGTTGGTGAAGCCGGACGGAAGAGACGGATGAAGGCGCCCGGACGGCCGGGAGGAAGAACCGGGAACAGCACCGGACGGGCTGGACAGAGGCCAGAAGTGGACAGGCGGGTGGCCAGACCGGGTTGGATGGCTCTGAGTCTCCCTGACCGAATTTCAAACTCCATTCTTGTGGGAACCAAATTCGCACCGCCAATTTTAATGAATAAGATTGCGGAGGAAAGCCAAGTTAACCCGACTTTCCTGAAGGTCCGGATTCTTCGCGACAGCCAACGACAAATGACCGAATAAATGCGGAAAAGTTTTGTTAAGATTTGAGACTGGACCTTAAGAAAGGCTGCCTACGTACCCCTTTCGAGGATCAAGTCGGACGTAGTTCAGTTTAGAAAGAATTGAACAAGAGATCGAACAGTCTGGGGTTCGATCTAGTATGAGCGTTTGTCATAGAAACAGGCATGTCGAAGATAATGCCTAGGGTTTCTATGTGCGGAGATTTGAAGTAAAAGAATTGTCCGATCCCTCCGAGAGGAGCGGAGATTTGCGAGCAGGAGGCGGCCAGGCGTTCTAGGGCCTGGTTCGTCTAGTATGAGCGCTGGTCATGGCGCCATGTCGAAGATAATGCCTAGGGTTTCTATGTGCGGAGCTCTGAGTAAAGGGATAGTTAGATCCTTCCGAGAGGAACAGGGGTCTGCGGAGAAGATAAAACTAGAACGAGAGGCGGCCAGACGTTCTAAGTCCTACCTTGCTGGCCTAACCGCCTAAGTTCTAAGTTCTCTAAGTCTTGATTCTAGGATTTTCGGATCTTTTTTGGATGCTCTTCTCCTCTGCTCTTACTCTCCTTATATACTCACTTCTAGGTCGGTTTGCCTTAGGATCATGGACCTCGCCTTTGGGCCCAAGTTTATCTCTTCAGGAAATATTCCATTTCACGATCTTCGTGAATTATCCTCGAAGTTTTCCCCTATTTCGGTGGCTTAATGTTTATCCGATGTTCGAAATTGATAAACCGTCATAGTCTGATTGGGCCTGAATTCTTAAAATTGTAAGTAAGTCCGTGGACTTGTCTTAAGTCGTTGAACGTTTTATACGATTTCTCGAAAAGACTATCTTTCTCGTAAAATAAACTGTATAGCCTAAAGCATCGATGTTCAAGTTAATCGATCTTTGTTTTATAATGATATCTTCTACGAAATCCAATCCTTCTAGTTTTTGTCGTCAAAACATCGAGGACGCATTCCAATCGAAGTCGCGGATGTTTATTCCAGAGTCGCGGATCGCCCCAAACTCATGATGATTGATCCAAACAAGCCAAGATGGGATCAGACCAACACGATGGGACCGAGACCAGGACGAGGGTCAGCCGACCGGGCGCCAGGTCGGGCGCCAGGCCAGCTTATGGACGTGTAAGGCCAGGTCGCCCGCACGCGCCGCCGCCAGTCGGGTGTTCCGCCGGCGCCAGGCCGCTCGGAGGTGCCGCCGCGCCAGGTCAGCCGCCTCGCCGGGCGCCAGACCGGTGCCGCTCAGGCGCCAGGCCGCTCATGGACGCTGCGCCGCCGGGCGCCATTGGTGCCGCCGCCGCGCCCAGGTCGAGAGCCGCTGGCGCTTGTATCGGTCGCGGAAGCGGCCGCCGGGCGCCAGGTTGGTGTTACTCCGGCGCGCCAGGCTGGCTCGCGGACGCTGCGCCGCCGGCGCCAGGCCGGTGTTACCGGGCCAGCTGCAGGTTCGCGGACGCTGCCGGCCGGCGCCAGGCCGGTGCCGCCGCGCCAGGTCGGTCATGCGACGCTGTCGCCGGGCGCCAGGTGGTGCCGCCCGCGGCACCAGGCCGCTCGTGGACGCTGCGCCGGCGCCAGGCCGGTACGCCGTCCGGCCGCCAGCCGGGTGCCGGCCGGGCGCCAGGTGGACGCTGCGCCGACGGGCGCCAGGTCGGTGCCGCCTCCGGCGCCAGGTCGGTGTTACCCGCCGGCAGGTTGGCTCGCTGACGCTGTCGTACGCGCCAGGTCGGGTGCCACCGCCAGGCCGCTCGCTCGGACGCCGGGCGCCAGGTCGGTGTCCGTTCGCCGGCGCCAGGCCGCCGGACGCTGTACGCCGCCGCGCCAGGTCGGTGTCGCTGGCGCCAGGCCGGCTCGCGGACGCTGCGTCGCGGCGCCAGGCCGGTGCCGCACCGGGCGCCAGGTCGCCATGGACGCGGTGCCGCCGGCGCCAGGACGGTGCCGCTGGCGCCAGGCGTCCGTGCCAGCACGGCGTTTTGAAGATCTCGGCGAGGGCTTCGATTTGATATCTTGATCGTTTCTGGTTCCTCACGGTTTGAGAGAACGACCTCTCAAAGTTTCGGTGGCGATTCTTTTGTTTGTGGTTTTGTGGTGATCGAATCTTGATGTCCTGGGCGAAGCGGACCGATCTTTCTTGGGACTCTCGTACGCGCACCTCGTAGTCTTCCGATCTTACTTTCAAGAAGTGTTTCAATGAAGAACCCATAAGTAAAAATAATCCTAGCCGCTGATTTCAGATAACCGCTACGAGAGTGGATATTCTAATTTGAGAAAATCTCAGATAACTTCTTTCAAATTATATGAGACTTTTGTTTCAAGAAATACTTTCCAGAGACTTTCAGTCATTGATCCCGTCGGACCGATTTTGACCCCAACAGTTAGCCCCCCCAGCTCGTTAGAACCTTCGATGTTCTTGGCGATAAGATAAGACATGGTAAGATAGGCGGAATTAATGGTTGAAAGGCTCCGCTGAAAGTGGTAAGATTGGGCCGCGCTTTCAAGGCTGCCTACGCATCTTGTAGGGATCAAGCCTCCGTGAGTTCGCTTTGGAGTTTAAGACCCTTATGATCTGTTTTCCGGCGACTTATATGGTCTGGTTATGTGTCATGAGAGACTTTCGAGCATGATGCTGTTGATGTATTTGTTTTTCGATTATTTATGAACTTCAGTTTTTCGGCATGAGAAAGAGGGTGTGAGTTGTCGCCTCATTCCTAGTTCCCTGATGATCACCGCATCTATTGTTTGCATAAAGTTTAGATTTTCCGCGTTTACCGATTTACGCTGAAAGTTCGTGGAAACTAATAGCTTAAGTGAAGAGACAAATTTTGATCTCAGATACCATACTATGTCCGTGAGATGTCAAGATCCAGCGTGGCTGGGTTTAGGCAAGACCTAGGTTTACTCGACTGAGGCTTTGCGATGACAAATCGGCTTCGCTTTTGCCTGCTTGGCGATTTTAACCTGACTCGCACCGCTTAAAATCCGCTAATTGTTGTCGGCTTATATGATTTGTCCGGCGTGAGTCGAAGCTACTTCCTTTACTTAAGAGCTAAACCAAAATTTGATTTCAGATAGCGCCATGTTTATCCTTGTCGGATGCAAGAGAGCCTACCCTCGGGAGGCTATTTGTCCGTTTAGGACGCTAGAGTTCGCTTTGTTGTGATCAGCAACAACGAAATGATGCCAGTTTGAGGCATGTTACCGCTTAGAGGTGTGTTTGTACGCTTCGAAGTTCTGACAGTTCGAAAGTTACCGCTAGAGGTGTTTGTACGCTTCGATGAAGGCCCGACGGCCGGGAGGAAGAACCGGGGAACAGCACCGGACGGGCTGGACAGAGGCCAGAAGTGGACAGGCCGTGGCCAGACCGGGTTGGATGGCTCGAGTCTTCCCTGACCGAATTTCAAACTCCATTCTGTGGGAACCAAATTCGCGACCGCCAATTTTAATGAATAAGATTGCGGAGGAAAGCCGTTAACCCGACTTTCCTTGAAGGTCCGGATTCTCTGCGACAGCCAACGCATAAATGACCGAATAAATGCGAAAAAGTTTTGTTAAGATTTGAGACTGACCTTAAGAAAGGCTGCCTACGCACTTTCGAGGATCAAGTCGGACGAGTTCAGTTTAGAAAGAATTGAACAAGAGATCGAACAGTCTGGGGTTCGATCTAGTATGAGCGCTTGTCATAGAAACAGGCCTGTCAAGATAATGCCTAGGGTTTCTATGCGCGGAGATTTGAAGTAAAAGAATTGTCCGATCCCTCCGAGGAGCGGAGATTTGCAGCAGGAGGCGCCAGCGCTTCTAGGCCTGGTTCGCCTAGTATGAGCGCTGGTCATAGAAGCGCCATGTCGAAGATAATGCCTAGGGTTTCTATGCGCGGAGCTCGAGTAAAGGGATAGTTAGATCCTTCCGGAGGAACAGGGTCTGCGGAGAAGATAAAACTAACAAGAGGCGCCAGACGCTCTAAGTCCTACCTTGCTGGCCTAACCGCCTAAGTTCTAAGTTCTCTAAGTCTTGATTCTAGGATTTTCGGATCTTTTGATGCTCTTCCTCGCTTACTCTCTTATATACTCACTCCTAGGTCGGTTTGCCTTAGGATCATGGACCTCGCCTTTGGGCCCAAGTTTATCTCTTCGAAATATTCCATTTCACGATCTTCGTAATTATCCTCGAAGTTTTCCCTATTTCGGTGGCTTAATGTTTATCCGATGTTCGAAATTGGATAAACCGCCATAGTCTGATTGGGCCTGAATTTTAAAATCGTAGTAAGTCCGTGGACTTGTCTTAAGTCGTTGAACGCTTTATACGATTTAAAAGACTATCTTTCTCGTGAAAATAAACCGATAGCCTAAAGCATCGATGTTCGTTAATCGATCTTTGTTTTATAATGATATCTTCTACGAAATCCAACCTTCTAGTTTTGTCGAAAACATCGAGGACGCATTCCAATCGAAGTCGGCGGATGTTTATTCCAGAGCGCGGATCGCCCCAAACTCATGATGATTGATCCAAACAAGCCAAGATGGGATCAGACAGAACACGATGGGACCGAGACCAGACGAGGCCGCCGACCGGGCGCCAGGCCGGTGCCGCCGGCGCCAGGCCAGCTTATGGACGCGTTGCCGGCGCCAGGTCGCCCGGACGCTGCGGTCGCCGGGCCAGGTCGGTGTCGCCGGCGCCAGGCCGCTCGCTGGAGCGCGTCACCGGGCGCCAGGCCGGTGCCGCGGCCAGATCGGGTGCCGGCAGGCGCTCATGGACGCTGCCGCCGGGCGCCAGTTGGTGCCGCGGCCGCCAGGCCGAGTGTCCGCCAGGCCGCTTCGCGGAAGCGCGCCGCCGTGCCAGGCCGAATTCGCCGGGCGCCAGGCTGGCTCGGTGACGCTGGCCGGCAGGTCGGTGTGCCGGGCGCCAGGCAGGCTCGCTATGACGCTGCCGGCGCCAGGTGGTGTACCGCTGGCGCCAGGCCGCTCGGTGTGCGGCCGCCGCGCAGGTCGGGTGCGCCGGGCACCAGGCCGCTCGCGACGCCGCCCGCCAGGTCGGGTGCGCCGGGCGCCAGGTTTGGTTACCGCCAGCCAGGTCGCTCGCTGACGCTGCGCCGACGGCGCCAGGTCAGTGTTGCCGCCCAGGTTGGCTGCGGACGCGTGCCGGGCGCCAGGCCGGTGTGGGCAGCCGGCTGCGGACGCTGCGCCGCGCCAGCCGGTGCCACCGGGCCACCCGGGCCAGGCGGACGCGGTGCCGCCGGCGCCAGGAAGGGTGCCGCCGGCGCCAGGCGTCCGTGCCAGCACGGCGTTTTGAAGATCTCGGCAGGGCTTCGATTTGATATCTTGATCGTTTTCTGGTTCCTCACGGTTTGAGAGAACGACTCTTCGTTTCGAGGCAGATTCTTTTGTTTAGGTTTTGTGGTGATCAATCTTGATGTCCTCGGGCGAAGCGGACCGATCTTTCTTTGGACTCTCGACGCCGACGCCCGTAGTCTTCCGATCTTACTTTCAAGAAGTGTTTCACGAAGAACCCATAAGTAAAAAATAATCCTAGCCGCTGATTTCGAGATAACCGCTGCCAGAGTGGATATTCTAATTTGAGAAAATCTCAGATAACTTCTTCAAATTATATGAGACTTTTGTTTCAAGAAATACTTTCCAGAGACTTTCAGTCATTGATCCCGCTGCGGACCGATTTTGACCCCAACAGTTAGCCCCAGCTCGCTAGAACCTTCGTGATGTTCTTGCGAAATATAAGACATGTCGTAAGATAGGCGGAATTAATGGTTGAAAGGCTCCGCTGAAAGTGGTAAGATTGGGCTGCGCTTTCGGCTGCCTACGCACTTTGTTGTAGGGATCAAGCCTTCCGTAGTTCGCTTTGGAGTTTAAGACCCTTGTGATCTGTTTTCCGCCAGACTTATATGGTCTGGTTATGTGTCATGAGAGACTTTCGAGCATGATGCTGTTGATGTATTTGTTTTTCGATTATTTATGAACTTCAGTTTTTTCGGCATGAGAAAGAGGGTGTGAGTTGTCGCCTCATTCCTAGTTCCCTGATGATCACCGCATCTATTGTTTGCATAAAGCCAGATTTTCCGCGCTTTACCGATTTACGCTGAAAGTTCGTGGAAACTATAGCTTAAGTGAAGAGACAAATTTTGATCTCGTGATACCATACTATGTCTGTGAGATGTCAAGATCCAGCGGCTGGGTTTAGGCAAGACCTAGGTTTACTCTCGACTGAGGCTTTCATGACAAATCGGCTTTCGCTTTGCCTGTTTGCATTTTAACCTGACTCGCACCGCTTAAAATCCGCTAATTGTTGTCGGCTTATATGATTTGTCCGGAGTCGAGCTACTTCTTTACTTAAGAGCTAAACCAAAATTTGATTTCTTGTATAGCTATGTTTATCCTTGTCGGATGCAAGAGAGCCTACCCTTGAAGGGAGGCTATTTGTCCGTTTAGACGCTAGAGTTCGCTTGTTGTGATCAGCAACAACAAAATGATGCCAGTTTAGAGGCATGTTACCGCTAGAGGTGTGTTTGTATGTTTCGAGTTCTAGAGACGAGGATTTCGCCCGAACGCTTTGAGGAAAAGAATGTCCTTCGAAAGCTAGCGACGCCTCGCAGTGCTGAAGGTCGAAGTTTCCTGTGCCGCATTTCGTGGTTGAAATGTTCGCTGGCTTTGAGATGTTTTGCTAATGTTCGCAGCCAGAAACTGTTGTTTCGGTTTGGACGCAAGACCAAGAGGTCGCGTAAGTTCGATTACAGGAGAAGCGCCTACATTCACAGTGCTTCGCGGAAGTGCTGGCCTTCCGGATTTGTTTGTATATATTAAGGATGACTCGTGATAACTCTTGGAGCCTTGTCACGAAGTGTTTCTTTTCATGCCGCGGTTTACGGGCGATAGAACTTAATCGATTGACGATGAGTTTAAATCTTCCGCTAACCATATGGTTGTTAGGACTGAGTTTTGGTATGAAGAGTTTATCGATGATTTCGATTCTGGGTTATGCGACAAATTGCTTTGCGTAATAGTCACTTACGCTCTATGAACAAATCGTGGATTGTTGTTTTTAGCCGTTATGATTGAGCGGTGCTCGCCAGTAGCTTTGGATTGGCATGGAGGCTAGATTCAGCCGACGCCAAGGAAGTTGTTGGTAAACGATCAGCCCATGACCCTTATTAAGGTCATGTTAGTTTACGATTGTCCTTAATGGGGATGCCAATTCAGGTCCGGCTTTACGGAAGCGAAGGTCGAGGGCCAAATAGCGCTTGCTGAGATAGACATGCCAAGCATAGTGGAGTTTTCTGAGTTACGGCTGATGGCTTTAGAAACGATCTTCCACTTTAGGTTTCAGTTACACGATGAATGGTTCAGATAAAAATTTTTTGTTATAATAAAAGTAATGGATGACCGGTTTCATGGAGATAAAAAATCGCAGATTGTTAAAGTAGCATGTTTCCGCGGATTACACGGGAGATGTTTCCGCCATGATTTCACCTTTGATCTAAAGCTGCTTCAACTACTTATGGAGTTTTACCGGGTTATTTCGTTATTTTCAGTTCACCGCCGCTATTAGTCCGACGCTGGTACACGCTTCTAGTCGCGAAGTTTGCTAATTTAGAGACGACGTAGTTTTCAAGACTATGTTTGTAACGGTTGGGCTATGCCATAGCTTTTGACTAATCTTATTGCTGGCGAGTTTTGCTTTGTCAAAGCGCTTGTCTTGATGCTGAAGCAAAAGTTTTCAAGATGGATTATAATGGATATAGTATACGCATCTACTTTTCTTTTACTTAAAGAAAATGGGTTAGCCGCTCTTCGGCTTGTGTACGCTTTTTCTTCTTTGGAAGCGGATGAGTATGCTTTAGAACGCTGGGATCGCTTCTTTTTCGGAGACTAGATCGGTTTGCATGTTCTGCCTGGACAATCAAGGAACGATGGAACAAGACTGGAAATTTTGCCTAAGACTTAGCTTGCTAGACTATCCACCTAGGTCCTAAGTTCCCTAAATTCTACGGCAGTTTTTCAAGATGTTTTTGTTCCTGTCCTACAAAGAATTAAAACCCTTACGAAATTTTTTGAGAAAATAGTCTTTGAAGGTTTCGCATTTCCGGCGAATCCCATTTCCTCGATAGTCGGTGACAATTGGTGTTTAGAATAACCGCGGATCGTAACAAACTCACGAAGAATGATCCAACAAGCCAAGAGGGGATCGGACCGGAGCACGATGGGACCGGTGACCAGGACGCGGACCGGGACCGACGCAGGTCCCAGCGCCCGCTGCGTCGCCGGGCGCCAGGCCGCCCGCTGCGATCGTGCCGCTGGCGCCAGGTCGCCTGCGGATCGTGCCGCCGCACCAGGTCAGTTGGCGCCGGCTGCGCCAGGCTGGCCGCTGCGGCCGCCGCTTGGTGCGCTGGCGCCAGGTTAGCCCGCCTGCCCCGCTGGCCGCCGGGCGCCGGTTGCCGCTGGCGCCAGGCCAGCCCGCTGGCCCGCGCCGCCGGCGCCAGGCCATCCTGCCGCCTGTGGTTTTTTTTGTTGTTCGATCTTTCCCCGCTAGTCATTTTATGGAAATCTTCGAAGTTCGGGAAGATCGTTAGTCAGATTTCGAGATAATCGCTTTAATCCAACAAGACTCCTCGGTATCGGATTGAGATGGACTTGGATTCAGACTTCCCGCTCGAGGGTTTGAATAATGAGGCTTCAACTTAGATTTTAAAATACTAACTTTGTTAAAAATTGAGAAGGCTTTGCGGAAGAATCGCCGTTTTTCAACAATCCAACATGGGTTTAAGGGACCAAGATGTTGCCGCTGCCCGAGATCACGAGACGACTGCATGGATGGGCGCCAGGACCCTGCCGCCGGGCGCCAGGTCGGTGCCGCTGGCGCCAGGACGTTCACGGTCGCGTGCCGCTGGCGCCAGCCGTTTGCCGCCTGCGTCGCGTCCCGGCCCGGCCGATGCTGCTGTTCGCCTTTGTCGATCCCCGGCTCCACGGACTCAAAGATCGAAGTTATGAAAACTCAGGCAAAGATGCATGGTACTGAGACAGGACCGTCTCGCCCTATGACGGACAAAGAGATCCTTCTCATGGGCGAGGTGGTCGAGACAGCAAATTGTTTTCTTCAGAAAATCTCAACGAAGTCCGATTGAGACGAAACGAAACCATCTTGACCTAGACTCAAAGGAGAGCAAAGTGAGGTTTCCACAGGCGAGGTGGCCATGGGCGAGGTGACCTTGGTGATGGTTGTTCTCGTCCACGGCGAGGTGGCCGGAGAGTGATTTTGTTCCTTTCAGAAATCTCAACGGAAACCCGATTGAGACGAAACGAAAGCCACTTTGATCTAGACTCAAAGGATAACGAAGGTGAGTTCGCCCTGTGGCGAGGTAGCCATGCCGGAGGGTGAGGTGGCCTCGGTAATGTTTGTCCTGCCCACGGCGAGGTGGCCGACAGTGACTTTGTTCTTCGTAAAATCTCAACGGAAACTCATTGAGATGAAACGAAGCCATTTTGACCTAGACACAAAGGAGAACAAAGTGGGCTCCTACTAAGGCGGACTGGGAAGACTGATCTTACCCTATGGCAAGTCGTCCTAGTAAGATTAAGCTCCGACCTCCTTTCGTTTTCCCGTTTATTCCTCGAGTTGTTTGTAAGAAGTATGGCAGTGGGAATCGGTGAACCGATTTGCCGGCTTCTGTTCTATGAGTAATATAGGGTTTCCAAGGTTTCGAGGAGAATAAGTTTTATTTTTCCGAGAGGTTCTCGAAGAAACGCTTTTCAGAGAAACCTTGCTCGCTATGCATTTCTCTAACTTGGTAACAAGACGAATTTTGGGGTTTGATAGATTTTATCGCTGCCCTTCTGTTTAGATAGAGAAATTGCGAGCTCGCTTTCTGCTCTTCCTGTGGCGGAAAGCCGCGGCTAGGTTTTTGATTTGCTTGAGCACCGTATGGCGTAAGCCGCTATCGTAGGAACAGTCGCTGCTGGAGTTGTTTTACCATCGCTGACGAAACGCAACTTTTCTTTCATATTTCCGACATCGGTTCGATCTGCGCTTTGGCGTCCGATGAGTAAGAGTAATCCGTCCCTCCTTCTAGCCAAACTGTGGGAACCGAAATTCACACCGCCAATTTTAATGAATAAGATTGGAGGAAAGCCGTTAACCCGACTTTCCTTGAAGGTCCGGATTCTTCGCGACAGCCAACGCAAATGACCGAATAAATGCGGAAAAAGTTTTGTTAAGATTTGAGACTGGACCTTAAGAAAGGCTGCCTACGCACTTTCGAGGATCAAGTCGGACGAAGTTCAGTTTAGAAAGAATTGAACAAGAGATCGAACCGTCTGGGCGGTTCGATCTAGTATGAGCGCTTGTCATAGAAACAGGCATGTCAAGATAATGCCTGGGTTTCTATGCGCGGAGATTTGAAGTAAAAGAATTGTCCGATCCTTCCGAGAGAGCGGAGATTTGCGAAGCAGGAGGCGCCAGACGCTCTGGGCCTGGTTCGCCTAGTATGAGCGCTGGTCATAGAAGCGCCATGTCAAGATAATGCCTAGGGTTTCGCGTTGAGCTCGAGTAAAAGGATAGTTAGATCCTTCGAGAGGAACAGGGTCATGGAGAAGATAAAACTAGAACGAGGCGCCAGACGCTCTAAGTCCTACCTCGCTGGCCTAACCGCCTAAGTTCTAAGTTCTCTAAGTCTTGATTCTAGGATTTTCGGATCTTTTGGATGCTCTTCTCCTCTGCTCTTGCTCTTTATATACTCACCCCTAGGTCGGTTTGCCTTAGGATCATGGACCTCGCCTTTGGGCCCAAGTTTATCTCTTCAGGAAATATTCCATTTCGCCGATCTTCGTAATTATCCTCGATTTTTTCCCCTATTTCAAGTGGCTTAATGTTTATCCGATGTTCGAAATTGATAAACCGCCATAGTCCGATGGGCCTGAATTCTTAAAATCGTAGTAAGTCCGTGGACTTGTCTTAAGTCGCTTGAACGCTTTATACGATTTCTAAAGACTATCTTTCGTAAAATAAACTGATAGCCTAAAGGATCGATGTTCGTTAATCGATCTTTGTTTTATAATGATATCTTCTACGAAATCCAATCCTTCTAGTTTTTGTCGAAACATCGAGGACGCATTCCAATCGAAGTCGGGATGTTTATTCCAGAGCCGATCGCCCCAAACTCATGATGATTGATCCAAACAAGCCAAGATGGGATCAGACCGAACACGATGGGACCGAGACCAGGACGAGGCCGCCGACCGGGCGCCAGGCCGGGTGCCGGCCGCCAGGCCAGCTTTGCGGACGCAGTTGCCGCGCCAGGCCCGCTGTGGACGCTGCCGGGCGCCAGGTCGGTGTCGCCGCCGGCGCCAGGCCGCTCGCGGAAGCGTGCGCCGGGCGCCAGGTCGGTGCCGCCGCTGGCGCCAGACCGGTGCCGCCGCAGCGCCAGGTCGCTCGCTGCGGACGCTGGCCGGCGCCAGTTGGTGCCGCCACGGCGCCAGGTCGGAGTGCGTCGCCGGCGCCAGGCCAGTTTTGAAGCGTACCGGGCGCCAGGTCGGTGCCACCCGCCGGCGCCAGGTTGGTTTCGCAGGACGCCGCCGCCGGGCGCCAGGCCGGTGTCGCCGGCCGGCGCCAGGCAGGCTCTCACGGACGCTGCCGCCGGGCGCCAGGTCAGTGCGCTCGCCGGGCGCCAGGCCGCTTTCGGGATCGCTGTGGCCGCTGCGCCAGGCCGCTCAATGGACGCTGCCGCCGGCCAGGTCGGTGCTCATTGCACCAGGTCGCTCATGGACGCTGCGGTCGCCGCCAGGTCGGGTGCCGCCGGGCGCCAGCGGGTGCCGCCTCGCCGCCCCAGGCCGCTCGCGGACGCTGTGCCGCCGGGCAGGTCGGTGCCGCCCGCCGCGCCAGGTTGGTGCCCGCCGGCGCCAGGTTGGCTCGCTGCGGACGCTGCCGCCGGGCGCCAGGTCGGTGTTACCGGCGCCAGGGCCGCCAGGTGACGCTGCGCCGCCGGGCGCCAGGCCGGTGTTACCGCCGGCGCAGGCCGCTCGCGGACGTGCCGCCGGGCGCCAGGTCGGTGTCACCGGGCTGGGCGCCATAGGCCGCTCGCTGCGGATATCGCCGGGCGCCAGGTCGGTGCCGCCGCCAGTCTTCAGGTGACGCCGCCGGCGCCAGGACGGTGCCGCTGGCGCCAGGCGTCCGGTGCCAGCACGGCGTTTTGAAGATCTCGGCGAGGGCTTCGATTTGATATCTTGATCGTTTTCTGGTTCCTCACGGTTTGAGAGAACCACCTCTTCGAAGTTTCGAGGCAGATTCTTTTTTTGTTTGGTTTTGTGGTGATCGAATCTTGATGTCCTGGGCGAAGCGGACCGATCTTTCTTGGGACTCTCAGACAAGCGTAGTAGTCTCTTCGGATCTTACTTTCAAGAAGTGTTTCAATTAAGAACCCATAAGTAAAAATAATCCTAGCCGCTGATTTCGAGATAACCGCTGAGAGTGGATATTCTAATTTGAGAAAATCTCGTATAACTTCTTTTCAAATTATATGAGACTTTTTGTTTCAAGAAATACTTTCCAGAGACTTTCAGTCATTGATCCCGTCGTGACCGATTTTGACCCCAACAATTCTCATTGGCTGAGACCAATTTGGCTAAAGGACTTTTTAGTAATCTTGTTTTATGTTTCTAAGGGCTTTCAAGCCACCTTTAAATACTCTTGTAATCTCATTAAGAGATCTAACTTCTTTTCTCTCAAAACATAATAAGATCTTGAAGAAAGTTTGGATCTTTGATCCTTTTGATCTCATCTCTTTGTGTTTAATAGATTATCTTCTTCTCTAATCATGTTTAGCCTTGAATCATCATTGATTTTGAGGTTTTCCATGGCTATTAGTCAGTAGATCTATCTAGGTTCATGGGCTTGGGAGACTAAGCGTGATTAAGTGTAGATCCAAGGTGTTTAGGTTAGATCTATCATCTCCTTGCATTGATTTGGTGTTCTTAAAGCTATATTTGAGTTGGCCTCTCAAAGATAGAGCCATAGGCATTTCATGCCCGAAAGGTGTTCTATGAAATGCCTGAACCAACTCATCTATGGTTTTAGCTTGCTTTTCCTAAGAGATTAGTTGTCAAAGGAGCTAGGATTGCTATTAGACTCATTCTCCATGCTTGCTTTGATCATTACAGCCAAAGAGATTTGGTGTACTTGGGTGATCATTGCAAAGGAGCATCCATCTGTAGATGAGCTTGCTTAGTTTTGTTGTGGCATAAGGAATTGATTGATTGAAAAGTTAGCATTGATTGAATCTTGATCACCCAAAGTCAGTTCCTTGTCCCAAGAACCCCTTGCCTCATTGAGAAAGAAAGTTCACTCTTTATTGCATTTTTAATATTGTCTTAGTTTCATAATCATCCTCTCATCTTGATAGACTTAGATTAAGCATGAACTTGCATTCCTTTGCATTAGAATCTCTTAAATTGATTGACATCTTGTATTCTATAACATTTGATTAGGACCCTACAAAAGTCCTGTCAGTTATAATGAGATTTTCAAATTAGAATATCCACTCTCCGTGAGGTCGAAAACGGTTATCTCGAGATCAACGGCTAAAGATCTTTCCAAACTCAAAGATTTACCGCACAAACGGTCAACGGAGGAAGGATCAGGCGACGGAGAACCCGCTGGCGCAGAGAATCCCTTACGCCGGGCGTAGGCGAGACGGAGCTGCCTGGCGAGGCAGCAAGCTCTGCGCCGGGCGGACTCGACGAGCCAGTTCCGCCGGCGGTAGCTTAACGCAGCCGCCTATGCCGGGCGGTAAGTCTGGCGCCGCGGCAGACTCGACGAGCCAGCTTATGCCGGGCGGTAGCGCAACGCAGCCGCCTGGCGCCGTAAGTCCTGGCGCCGGCGTAGTTTCTGCGCGCGGCTTCCTCGGCGCCGGGCGTAAGCGCTGGTTTGCCCGCGCCGCGGCGTAAGCCCGGCGCCGGGCGTAGTTCCCTCGCCGCGGTAGCCCTCGCTGGGCGTAAGCTCTGCCGCGGTAAGCCCCCAGCGCCGGGCGGCAGACGCGACGCAGCCGCCTGGCCGCAGCAAGCCCCTGGCGCTGGCGGTAACCGCGATGCAGCCGCCTGGCGTCGGCGGCAGGTCCCTGGCTCCAGCAGCAAGCGCGACGCAGCCGCCTGGCGCGAAGCAAGCCCTGGCGTCGGGCGGTAGACGCGATGTAGCCGTTGGGGCGGCAAGCCGCCACAGTCGCCTGGCGCGCAGCAGGTCCCCTAGTGCGGTCGACGGTCCTCGCCCTGGTCTCGGTCCTCATCCTGGTCTCGGCCCGATCCCGCTTTGGCTTGCTTGATCAACTTCGGGTTGATAATGATCACGGCTACGGAATTAACATCTCTCGATTCGACTCGATTGGAATCATCCTCGATGTTTTACGACAAAAATTAGAAAGGTTGGATTTCTCGTAGAGGATATCGTAAAACAAGATCGATTAACTCTAACATCGATCCTTTAGGCTATACGGTTTATTTTACGAAAGATAGTCTTTCCGAAATCGTGATAAAACGCTCAACGACTTAAGACAAGTCCACGGACTTACTTTACGATTTTAAGAATTCAGGCCCAATCAGACTATGACGGTTTATCCAATTTCCCGAACATCGGATAAACATCAAGTCACCGAAAAATAGGGGAAAACTCGAGGATAATTACAAAGATCGACGAAAATGGAATATTTCCTGAAGAGATAAACTTGGGCCCAAAGGCGAAATCCATCATCCTAAGGCAAACCGACCTAGAAGTGAGTATATAAGGAGAGCAAGAGCAGAGGAGAAGGATCCAAAATCCTAGAATCTAGACCTAGAGAACTCCCGCTAGCTTAGAGAACTTAGAACTTAGGTGGAAGCCAGCGAGGCAGGACTTAAACGCCTGGTCACTTTGTTCTAGTTTTATCTTCTCCGCAGACCCTTGATCCTCTCGGAAGGATCTAACAATTCTTTTACTGAGCTCTGCACATAGAAACCCTAGGCATTATCTTCGACATGCCCGCTTCTATGACCAACGCCATACTAGAAGAACAAGGCATAGATTGTTCGATCTCTTGTTCAATTCTTTCTAACTGAACTACGTCCGACTTGATCCTCGAAAGGGGTACGTAGGCAGCCTTTCTTAAGGTCAAGTCGCAAATCTTAACCAAACCTTTTCCGCATTTATTCGGTCACTTGTCGTTGGTTGTCGAGAGAACTGGACCTTCAGGAAAGTCGGGTTAACTTGGCTTTCCTCCGCTTTAATTAATTAAAATCGACAGTAATTTCGGTTCCTACAGTTTGGTGCTAAAGGAGGGGGGGACGGATTACTCTACTCATAATGGCCGCGAAAACGCTTGATCGAACCGATATCCGGAAATATGAAAGAAAACTTGCAGTTTGCGCCAACGATGGTAAAACAACTCCAGCAGCGACTGTTCCTACGCCAACGCTACGCAAATGCCACGGTGCTCGAAAGCAAATCAAAATCTAGCCGCTTTCCGCCACACCTAAGAGCACGAAAACAAGCTCGCAATTTCTATCTAAACAGAAAGGGCAACGATAAAATCTATCAAACCCCAAAAATTCGCCTTGTTACCAAGTTAGAGAAAACGAACGAGCAAGGTTTCTACAAAAAGTTTCTTTCGAGAGCTCTCGAAAAATAAAACTTATTCTCCTCAAACCTTGGGAAACCCTAGATTACTCAAGGAATAGAAGCACGACAAATCGGGTCACCAATTCCCACTGCCGCATTCTTCCTAACAACTCTTGGGAAGCCAACCATTTAAACGGGAAAAGAGCTTACCAATGCTTCCCAACCGTCCAAACCACCCAAGCGAGGCCAAACTCCGACTGTCCCGACCGGTTAGCCATACGACAAGTTCGGTCTGTCTCACCAGCTCACTGCACGACAAGCTCGGCTCTCTCGACCAATTTAGAATATGGCCAGCTTGGTCCTTCTTACCAGTTTGAGAAGAACAGAGTTGATTTCTATAAACCTACTCAAAACCTAAACCGTTAACTAAGACGCTTTCTGAAATCTAAAATTTTCGCCACTGCTAACTCGACTTTTATCCGCTAAGCTTACTTTCGAAAACTACTCAAAACTCCTTTGGATCAATCCTACGGAAATGAGAGAATTTCTGATTAAGTTTAAGAACAAAATTACAGCTCTCAGCAGAGTGTCGGATATTAAAATTGTAACATCTTACGGAAACAACTTCCGTAAGATCAAACTCGCAATATTTTACTAAACATCATTCAGAAGTCAAACAAAATCATATCAAACAACAAGATCTGAGATTTGACCAGTTCGCCCATGGCTTGGCTAACTAAGAACCTCACCAATGACATCCTGTCCATTGCTCCTCTTAGCCTGCTTCTCCTTCTTTGTTTCAACGATTTCAGAAAATGCCTTTGGTACATAAACGAATCTGATTCCGCCACGCTGAGTCGGAAACATCTATTCATAACGCTTGATAGACTTTTCAACAATATACAAAGCACCTGTCAATTTAGGGAAGTACGAAGAAACAGAGACATGAGCTTAGACGTTGATATCTCTCGCTCGCCCGATATTCTCATCAGGATTTCATCGAAAATCAATTCATATGAAATTCAGTATCAGACTTTTCAAGTCCTTTGACGAGAATCAAAAGTGGCCATTCAAACGCCTAAGAAAACCTTCGATGGAATACACATTCCTTCTCGTAAAACTATCACTATGGAAGGTGAAACACAGTTCGTAAGACAAAAGAAGAAGAAGGAGGAAGAAGGGCAATCTCGAATCATCGATGAGACTAAGGTATGTCCGACTTATAAAATTTTGTAAAGGTTTTAATTCTTCGTATCGACAGGAACAAAACGCCTTGAAAACTGCCGAGAATTTAGGAACTTAGGACCTAGGTGGATAGTCTACCAAGCTAAGTCTTAGGCAAAATTTCCAGTCTTGTTCCATCGCTCCTTGATTGTCCAGAAGAACATGCAAACCGATCTAGTCTCGAAAACCAAGAAACGATCGCCACGCCGCTCTAAAAGCATACTCATCCCGCTTCCTAAAAGAAAGAAAAACGCACACAAGACTTCGAACGGCTAACCCGCTTTCTTTCAGAAAAGAAAAGGGAAGTACGTACGATACTATACCCGTGATAATCCCATCTTCAAAACTTTTGCTTCAGCATCAAGACAACGCTTTGACAAAGCAAACTCTCGCAGCAATAAGATTCGCCTAAAACGCTAGCGCATAGCCTAACCGTACAAACATAGTCTTGAAAACTCCATCGCCGCCTCGCCGCGAAACTCGCGACTAGAACGCGTACCAACGCCAGACTAATAGCACGACGGTGAACTACTTAAAATAACGAAATAACCTTCGTAAAACTCCGGAGTAATTCAAGCAGCTTTCATCCAAAGGTCGAAATCATAGCGAAACATCTCCGTGTAATCCGCTGAAACATCGCTACTTTGACAATCTGCATTTTCTATCTCCATGAAACCGGTCATCCATTAGTTTCCTATAACAAGAATATTTTAAACAAAACAGCCTATGGAAAAAAAACATGATCGGTCTCATGCAAAACGACTTCGCAGTACGCAAAAGTGAATGAGGAAAACATAATCCGTGGTCGTAAATATCGCAAGTATTTGTGAGAAACACTTCCGTTACCTTTACAAAACCCTCTACATCACTTTTACGAAAAATCCTCGTATGGTCGAAGTCAATTCATACAAACCAACTTTCGTAAAATAAACATAATGGGTCCAACGGGTAACTGTCATAGACAGTTTTTGCTCCACAAGGTTTCTTGCTCCTGCTTTCACTCCCCGTGGTTACGTCCGAGCAGGAAATAATCACACAGGCAAACCCGCACGCGTCCCGGCCGATCCCTTAAAATTTTTCCCCGGATAAAATGAAACGATTTTCATGCAACAAAAGAATTTATAATGAACCATTCATCGATAACTGAGACCTAAAGTGGAAGATCGTTTCTAAAAGCCATCAGCCATAACTCAGAAAACTCCGCTATGCTTGGCATGTCTATCTCGGCCAACGCTATTTGGCCCTCGCCAACTACTTCCGAAAGCCGGACCTGAATTCGCATCCCCATTAAGGACAATCAGAACTAACATGACCTTAATAAGGGTCATGGACTGATCATTTACCAACAACTTCCTTGGCGATACGGCTGAATCTAGCCTCCATGCCAATCCAAAGCTACTGAGCGACCACCGCCCAATCACTTAACGGCTAAAACAACAATCCACGCATTTGTTCATAGAACGCCAAGTGACTATTACGCAAGCAATTTGTCGTATAACCCAGAATCGGAAATCATTCGATAAACTCTTTATACCAAAACTCAGTCCTAACAACCATATGGTTAACGAAAGATTTAAACTTATCGTCAATCGATTAAGTTCTATACGACCCGTAAACATGGCATGAAAAGAAACACTCGTGACAAGGCTCCAAGAGTTAGATGAGTCATCCTTAATATATACAATCAAATCCCGAAGGCCAACACTTCACGGCACCGTGAATGTAGACGCTTCTCCCTGGGTCAAACTTACGCGACCCTTTCGTCCTGCGTCCAAATCGAAACAACAGTTTCTGGCTGCGAACATTCGCAAAACATCTCCAAGCCCGCAAACATTTCAAACACGAAATGCGGCACAAGGAAAACTCGACCTTCGGCACTGCAAGACGTCGCTAACGCCGGGACATTCTTTTCCTCAAACGCTCCGCACGAAACTCGCCTCTAAAACTCAAAACATACAAACACACCTCTAAATGGTAACATGCCTCTAAACTGGTATCATTTCTTTGTTGCTGATCACAACAAACTAACTCTAACGCCCTAAATGCATAATAGCCGCTTTAAAAGGGTAGGCTCTCTTACATCCGACAAGGATAAACATAGCGCGCTATACAAGAAATCCAAATTTTGGTTTAGCTCTTCGTAAAGGAAGTAGCTCGACTCACGCCCAGAAAAATCATATAAGCCGACAACAATTCACGGATTTTAAACGGTACGAGTCAGGTTAAAATCGCAAACAGGCAAAACGAAAGCCGATTTGTCATCGCAAAGCCTCAGTCCGAGTAAACCTAGGTCTTGCCCTAAACCCAGCCACGCTGGATCTTGACATCTCACAGACATAGTATGGTATACGAGATCCAAAAATTTGTCTCTTCACTTAAGCTTATTCGTTTCACGAACTTTTCGCGTAAATCGGTAAACCGCGGAAAATCTCGCTTTATGCAAACAAATGGTACGGTGATCATCAGGGAACTAGGAATGAGAAGACAACTCACACCCTCTTTCTCATACTTCAAAAAACTGAAGTTCATAAAAAATCGAAAACACATAATGGCCTCACAACGCCTGACCAAAAAACATCAACAGCATCATGCTCGAAGGACTCATGACACATAACCAGACCATATAAGTCTCGCTGGTATAACAGATCACAAGGGTCTTAAACTCCAAAACGAACTACGGAAGGCTTGATCCCTACAACAAGGGTACGTAGCAGCCTTCGAAAGGCGCAGCCCCAATCTTACCACTTTCAACGGAGCTTTTCAACCATTAATTCCGCCTATCTTACCTGACATGTCTTATCGCCGCAAGCACATCACGGTTCTAACGAGCTGGGGGGCTAACTGTTGGGGTCAAAATCGGTCACGACGGAATCAATGACTGAAAGTCTCTCAAAAGTATTTCTTGAAACAAAAAGTCTCGGATAATTTGAAAAGAAGTTAAACAATATTTTCTCAAATTAGAATATCCACTCTCTAGCGAGGTCGAAAACGGTTATCTCGAAATCAACGGCTTAAGATCTTTCCAAACTCAAAGATTTCCGCATCTAACGGTCAACGGAGGAAGGATCGGCGACAGAACCCCGCAGGCGCAGATAATCCCCGCTTCGCGGTAGGCGACGGAGCCGCCTGGCTCGCGGTAAGCCTCGGCCGGCCGCAGACGCGACGCAGCCGTCCTGGCTCCGTAAGCCCTGGGCCGGGCGTAAGCGCGACGAAGCCGCCTGCCGGGCGGGCGTGACGAAGCCGCCTGATGCCGCGGCAACGCGATGCAGCCGCCTGGCACCGCGGAAAGTTCGCGCCGCTGCAAGCCCGGCAACGGCAGCAGATGAGAACCCGCTGCAGATAATCCCTACGGGCGTAAGCGACGCCGCCTGATACGGGCGGCAGCCGGCGCCGCAGCAGACGCGACGCATGGCTCCATGCCGGGCGTAAGCCCCATGGCGCCGGGCAAGCGCGACGAGCCGCCTGGCGCTGGTGGTAAGCCCCTGGCACCGGGCGTAGATGCGACGCAGCCGCCTACGCCGCGAAGCCCCGGCACCCCGCAGACGCGACGCAGCCGGCCTGGCGGTGGCAGGTCCCATGGCCGATCGACGGTCCTCGTCCTGGTCTCGGTCCCATCGTGCTCGGTCTGATCCCGTCTTGGCTTGCTTGGATCAATCCTCGTGGGTTTGATACGATCACGGCTACGGAATTAACATCTCTCGATTCGACTCGATTGGAATCATCCTCGATGTTTTACGACAAAAATTAGAAAGGTTGGATTTCTCGTAGAGGATATCGTGTAAAACAAGATCGATTAACTCGAACATCGATCCTTTAGGCTATACGGTTTATTTTACGAGAAAGATAGTCTTTCCGAGAAATCGTATAAAACGTTCAACGACTTAAGACAAGTCCACGGACTTACTTACGATTTTAAGAATTCAGGCCAAATCAGACTATGACGGTTTATCCAATTTCCCGAACATCGGATAAACATCAAGTCACCGAAAAATAGGGGAAAACTCGAGGATAATTACAAAGATCGACGAAAATGGAATATTTCCTGAAGAGATAAACTTGGGCCCAAAGGCGAAGTCCATCATCCTAAGGCAAACCGACCTAGAAGTGAGTATAAAAGGAGAGCAAGAGCAGAGGAGAAGGGGATCCGAAAATCCTAGAATCTAGACTTAGAGAACTCCTGCTAGCTTAGAGAACTTAGAACTTAGGTGGTTAGGCCAGCGAGGCAGGACTTAGAACGTCTGGTCTCTTGTTCTAGTTTTATCTTCTCCGCAGACCCTGTTCTTCTCGGAAGGATCTAATAATTCTTTTACTCAGAGCTCCGCACATAGAAACCCTAGGCATTATCTTCGACATGCCCGTTTCTATGACCAACGCTCATACTAGACGAACCAGGCATAGACTGTTCGATCTCTTGTTCAATTCTTTCTAACTGAACTACGTCCGACTTGATCCTCGAAAGGGGTACGTAGGCAGCCTTTCTTAAGGTCCAGTCGCAAATCTTAACAAAACCTTTTCCGCATTTATTCGGTCACTTGTCGTTGGCTGTCGCAGAGAATCCGGACCTTCAGGGAAAGTCGGGTTAACTTGGCTTTCCTCCGTTTTTATTCATTAAAATCGACAGTGCGAATTTCGGTTCCCACAAGTTCCGTTCAGTGAGGACCCGGGGTACTCTTTAGCGGGGACCCGATGGTTTGAGTCCTACCACAAGCCTGGAGGAAGATACATATACCTGAGTATTTTTCCCCAACATTAACCTGACTGGAGATGACAATGACAATACATATACATATACCAAGATGCATGGAGCAGATGAAGCCAAGAAATCGGCATAAACCGCGTACATGGAAGAGGTCTTCTAATGTGGGAACCGATATTCACACCGTCGATTTTTATTAATGGAGGAAAACAAAGAAAACCCTAATTTCCTTGAGGTCCGGATTCTCTGTGAGAGCAAAAGACAAGTAACCAAATAAATGCGGAAATACATAAAGACAGTAAATGAGTTTAGAAAAAGTAGACCTCTGTTTCGAATCTGCCTAAGAGCATTGTGATCATTACAAAAGCTTACAACAGCTATGGCCGCAAGATCTATCGGCGAATTCCCTAGTTTTAGCCACCTAAAACCTTAAACCTAATCGAGTCGCAGCTCGATAACAAAAGCCAAAAAAGATATGAAAAAGGTTTTATTGATTTCGGAGTGGACCTTATGAAAGGCTGCCTACTTACCCCTTTCGAGTATCAAGCAAAACGTAGTTCAATTAGAAAGAATTGAACAAGAGATCGAACTACCTGGGTGAGTTTTTTTTAGTACGAGTGCAAGTCATAGAAACCAAACTTGTCAAGAATAAAGCCTAAGGTTTCCAAGTGCAGAGAGTTCTAGAGTCTAAAATCATTCCTGTACTCCTTGCTTTAGCTCCCCTTATATATGTCTTCAAGGTCGGTTTCCTTTTTCCTCTTTTCCTTTGGTCCCAAGTTTATTATCTATTCGCGGAGATATTCTATTTTCCCGATCTTCGTAATTATCCTTTGAAACTTGACATTAATCTTCTCCTGCGAGTAAAAGATAAACCTTCATAGTAGTATTGGGCTAATTCTTGTCTAAAGTCGCGAGTGGGCTTTTAGCCGTGTATTAGACACATTTTTGGCCGTTTTGCGACTTTAAGCGTTTTTACGATTTCATTGAGAAATCACCTTTGATACGATGCCAGTATTATAAAAGATTCTAAATCAATCTTATAGTCGAGGCATCTAGTGTTTTAAAGTTAATTGTCACCGTTTTATACGTTTGACTCGAATTTATACGAGAAAACAAGTCTTCTCGGATTTTATCGTAAAGTTTAAACAGTAACTTAAGTCGAGACAAAAGAAGACACAGCTTAGTCGAGACCCAAAAGAGGAGAGCTGGTCGTCGTATGATCTGTCCCACTCGCCCCGTATGGTGAGCCGGAGATGTGTCATCCAACTCCCATATGGCGAGCCGGAGAAAGATCGTCCCACTCCCCAAATGGCGAGCTGGGTACTGTTGGTCCAACTCGCCTTATGGCGAGCTGGGCTTGTTGTAACCCGCTCTCCATATGTGGAGTTTGGCTCGTATCGTCTTGCTTTCCATATGGTGGGCTGGGTACTGTTTGTCCCACTCACCATATGGCGAGCTGGGCTCGTATCGTCCGCTCGCCATATGGCGAGCTGGGTACTGTTCGTCTCACCCGCCATATGGCGAGCTTGGCTTGTATCGTCCCGCTCGCCATATGGCGAGCTGGGTACTGTTCGTCCCGATCGCCATATGGCGAGCTGGGTACTGTTCGTCCTGCTTGCCATATGGCGGGTTTGACGAGGGCAAAGTCTTTTTGACCTTTCGAAGATTTCTACTCAGTCCTTTTCTGAAACTATTTCGGGAAATTTCCCCAAGAGCAGTAATCTAAGACGTTGATTTTGAAATTACCGTTTTTTACCCTAATAGTCAGGCCCTCAGCCTGCAAGTTTCAGAGACGTTTTTTGTGGGCGAGTGATGTTTTTAATAAGAATCTACGGCTAGGAGTGCTTTTCCTTTTTCTCTCGAAAAATTTTGTCGAGATCATTTTATTGAGGAGATTAATCTAATCCTCGTATTCTTATAAGGTGTTGGATTGGGGCTGCACCTTATGAAGGTTGCCTACGTACCCTTATTGAAGTGATAAAGCCTTTCGTAGTTTATCTTGGAGTTAAAGGTCTTATGACCTTGTTTTCCAGCGAGACCTTTATGGTCTAGTTACATGTCGTGTAGAGATTTTCAAGCATGTTGCTGCCGATGGCATTTTATGCTGGACCTTTGTCGGCTCGAGACTAGCCGTGGAGGCTGTTTTCTTTGGCCAAGTATGGACGTATTAATGTTTTTGGGACTGGCCACGTGTGGCCTTGAATCCCTGCCTGTTTAGGGCTTTAAAAAAGTTTTCCTCAAATTTTATATGATAACCTGATTCGTACCGATTTAAAGTCCTTACATTGTTATCAGCTTATACGACTTATCTTGGTAAGAATTGAGCTACTTCCAAAGTCTGTTTGGAGGTGCTGATGTTAGGAGTTTTCAAGGCTCCTAGTCAAATGATTGTAGTATTAAAGATTGTCGAACAATTCCTAAGTGATTCTAATGCAAAGGGAATGCAAGTTCATGCTTAAGCTAAGTGTAACCATAAAGTGAGATGAGATGATTATAAACTAAGGCAAAACTAGAAATTCAATAAAAGATGAACTTTCTTTTCAATATGAGGCAAGGGGACTCATGGGACAAGGGAATTGACCTTGGGTGATCAAGTTTCAATCTAAAATGGCAAGCTTTCAATCAATCTAACACCTTAAGCCTAGACACAATCCTAAGCAAGCTCTATCCTTAGATGAATGCTCATTCACTAACATATCTCAAGCGTTTAATCCCTTAGGTTGAATAATATGAAAGCAATCTATAAGAATAAGTCTTTTAGCTATTTTAACACCTTTTACAACTAATCCCTTAGGTAAAGGATGTTAAAAGCATTGAAGAGTTCGCTCAGGCATTTCATCAAACACCTTTCAGGCATGAATGCCTATGGCTCTATTTTGAAGAGGCTAACCCCAAAATAGCAATAAGAATACTCTACAAACAAGGATCAAGAAGGATCTACACTAAAACATCTTAGATCTACACCTAATCACCCTTAGTCTCCCAAGCCCATGAATCCTAGATAGATCTACTCACTAATAGACATGGATAACCTTAAAACCATGGATGATTCAAGGCTAAAAATGATTAGAGATGAAGATAATCCAATAACCACAAAAGAAATAGATGATGAAGGATTGAAGATCCAAACTTTATTCAATATCTAAAAGTGTTCTTGAGAGAAAAAAAGTTAGATCTCACAAAAGAGATTACAAGAATATTTATAGGAGGCTTAAAAGCCCTTAAAAACATAAAGACAATTGACCAAAATGGCCCTAGCATCATTTAATCTCAACCAATGGGAAAAAGGGTGAAAAACGCTCAGGGTAGCCCGTCCTAGCCCAGCCCGCGCGTCCTGACCCGCGCACATCCGTGCTGCCCGTTCCTCGGCCCGCGCGGGTATGGTGTCCTGCACATGTCCAGCCACGCACCGGCCTGTGTCCGTTCTGTCCTGTCCCGCGCGGGTAAAGCTCCCCGCGCACGTCCAGCCGCGCACCAGTCCATGTCCCAGCTCTGCTCCACCCGCGCGGGTGAAGCATCCCGCGCATGTTCAGCCGTGCACCGGCCGTCCGTCAGTGCGTCTGTCCAAGCATCAACCAGGCCGCACGTGATGTGCCCTGGGATAGCGGACCGAGCAAAACAAACATGCATGGCTTGATCATGGGAAGCAGCAATGATATATGTTCATTGTTTGACTCATATATTCCAAACCACGACGCTTCTACGCATGAAATTACTTGGAGAACGTGCTCAACTCAATTACGGAGCTCCTCGAAGAACAATCAGCTCAAACGGAGTTCATATTTGGGAGTTATGCCATTTTCAAATCAGATGATCTTCGATTCTCGCGAATTCAGACATGGCGCATTTAGTGAAGGGATGTCTTGACCAATCTTCCTAAAATTCGACAACCTTGACCAGTCTTCCTCAAAATCACCATCCTTGATCAGTCTTCATCAGATTCCACACCTTTGACTCATTTATCATGTTCTAGTCAAAGTTTTCTTTTTCTATGCATTGTTTTTACACAAATATATTTATTATCTTTTATCATTTCATCTCTTTGTAATCCTATAAATAGGAACTGAATTCATTCAATAAAATCAGTCTAAGTTTGAGTTATATTTGTGTTTCTCTTCTCTGAGTGAGAGAGATAGTTCTTTAGCTAGTTCATCGGTTTGAACCGCTTGTTGATTTGGTGGTCAGCCAATCATTTTGTGTGTTATTTGGTGGTTAGGCAACGACTACATCCGTTCTTTGGTGGTTAGGCTTAGATCGTGGGTATATCAAGAGTCATTCCGCACCTCTTGACGATCCATTCAATCCATCCCAGTTCCAGAAGTGCCTTTGCCTTCTCTGTTCATATCCAACACCCGGCCAAAGCCATCCTTCCCGATTTGGGGTGCATCATTTGGTATCGAGCCACTTTGGCTGGTTTGTTTCTATCTTTTCATCTTCTTATACATACTTCTTCTTCTTTCTATCTTAAATCCGGGCCACCTTCTTACCTAGGCCATAAAAAAAAAAAAGATTTGAATTTTTGGCTAGGTGGTGGAAGAGTAATCCTGCTGGCTGAAGAGAAATCCAGCCTTGGGGTGGTTAAAGCGGATTTCACACTCTTTTCTCTCTATCTATCTCTTACCATTGTTGCTTTGGGGTTTTGACTGCTGAATTTTGACTGCCTATCATCCTTTGAACCAGTGAAAAGAACTCCGAGTGATCGCCTAAAATCGTGAGCTAAACACTTTGAGAGTGTGAGGGATTTTATTTGCTGACTCTTTGTTAAGTGTTTTCAGGATGTTTGGACTTCTCAAGAAATCAAAACCACAACAAGACGTTTACTTCCCTTTTAAAACTGTGTTAGAAAAAGAGCAAATGATTTTTGGAAATAAGAAACAGTTTGCTTCTAATGGGTTTGATTTTGTGCAGAAACAAAGAAACCAAAGGAAGAGGCAAAACAGGTTCGAAGATGATGAGAAGAGAATCAGAAGTGGTGATCGTCCCTTCACCAAAGCCAAGAGAAGCAACCGTGATGTGTTTGATCAGAATGAGCTTCAGACTTATGCCAGCTTGGAGAAGATGTTGCATAAGGCAATTCATGCTATCCGACAGCTCAAAAGGAAGGGAAACACCAACACTTCTTCAGCATCAAAACAGCAATGTAAGTCTTCTTATCTTTCAAATTCTGATTTGAAAACTAATGAGATTTCTTCTGATAAAATCAAAGCTGTGAAAACAACAAGCAAAGCTCATTTTACCAGGTGCTTCAAATGCCATAGGATCGGTCATTATGCTAACAAGTGTCAAAAATAGAAACCGTTGGTGACTTTGGAGAATGACAATGTTGAAACCGAGCCAGAAAGGGAAGAACTTTCAGTCCCATTGACAATTTTTGATGACTTCACACATGAACCAATGGAGGTGCTAGATGAAGAACAAATCCATGATCATCGAGCAAACCAAGAAGGGTCTTCTTCCATTCAAGAGCCGGACCAAACTCAAGATAAGCAATGTGTTGATTATGATTCATGTGCTTATACCCCTTTTCCTTTTAATGTTTCAGATTTGAGGACAAATCTTTTTGAAGAGGAAGGAAATGATGTGCCCTGGGATAGCGGACCGAGCAAAACAAACATGCATGGCTTGATCATGGGAAGCAGCAATGATATATGTTCATTGTTTGACTCATATATTCCAAACCACGACGCTTCTACGCATGAAATTACTTGGAGAACGTGCTCAACTCAATTACGGAGCTCCTCGAAGAACAATCAGCTCAAACGGAGTTCAGATGTGGGAGTTATGCCATTTTCAAATCAGATGATCTTCGATTCTCGCGAATTCAGACATGGCGCATTTAGTGAAGGGATGTCTTGACCAATCTTCCTAAAATTCGACAACCTTGACCAGTCTTCCTCAAAATCACCATCCTTGATCAGTCTTCATCAGATTCCACACCTTTGACTCATTTATCATGTTCTAGTCAAAGTTTTCTTTTCTATGCATTGTTTTACACAAATATATTTATTATCTTTTATCATTTCATCTCTTTGTAATCCTATAAATAGGAACTGAATTCATTCAATAAAATCAGTCTAAGTTTGAGTTATATTTGTGTTTCTTTTCTCTGAGTGAGAGAGATAGTTCTTTAGCTAGTTCATCGGTTTGAACCGGCTTGTTGATTTGGTGGTCAGCCAATCATTTTTGTGTGTTATTTGGTGGTTAGCCAACGCACTACATCCGTTCTTTGGTGGTTAGCCTTAGATCGTGGGTATATCAAGAGTCATTCCGCACCTCTTGACGATCCATTCAATCCATCCCAGTTCCAAAAGTGCCTTTGCCTTCTCGGTTCATATCCAACACCCGGCCAAAGCCATCCTTCCCGATTTGGGGTGCATCAGCACGGGTAGGCTGACCCGCGGCCTCTATCCCGCACATGTCCAAGCGCTACTCTTATCTCCATTTGTCTGGCCGCGCGGGTGAGTGTATCCGCGTCATCCAACCCGTGTGCAAGCCGTCCTGTCCGGGGTGTCTAAGGACCCAGGTAAGTGTTCCTGGTCTATTTCCCTGCGTCTGTCCGTCCGTGCAAAGGTAAGGCACATTCATGGTCATTGGTTCGGTTTGGCCAAGATCCATTCTTCACTTCTATTTGGATCACAAAGCTCCCAAACACCTCTAATCACTCCATAGCACACTCCAACACATGATATAGACTTGTGAATGCAATATGAACCTAAAGATGCCTAATGCCTAATCTATATGATCAAAATGCACAACATATGAAGGCTAAAAACATGTAAATATGCAAGATATCAGGTGCTGACCAAAATTTCAGATTTTTTGTATAGCGCGCTATGTTATCCTTGTCTGATGTATGAGAGTCTATCCTTTTGAGGGTGGCTAAGTCTGTTTAGGACGTTAGAGTTCGTTTGTGTTGGGGTCAAAATCGGTCACGACGGAATCAATGCCTGAAAATCCCCGGAAAACATTTATCGGAACAAAGAGTCTCGTATAAATCGAAAAGAGGTTATACGACAAGTTCTCGAAATAGAATATCCAATCTCTCCGACAAACAACTCTCGGGAAACAAACGGCAAAACGAAAGGTGGTCGGAGCTTGGTCTTACCAGGTCAACTCGCCATAGGGCGATCTCAGTCTTCCCAGCTCACCCTAGGACAGGCTCACCTTTGTTCTCCTTTGAGTCTAGATCAAAATGGCTTTAGTTTCGTCTAAATCGGAGTTTCCGTTGAGATTTTACGAAGAGAACAAACTCACTGTCCCGGCCACCTCATGGGTGTACTCGCCCGGCGAGTACAACCATCACACGGGCCACCTCGCCCTCTGTAATGGCCACCTCGCTCTAGGGAAAGCTCACCTTTGTTATCCTTTGAGTCTAGATCAAATTGGCTTTCGTTTCGTCTAAATCAGAGTTTCCGTTGAGATTTTACGAAGAGAACAAAGTCACTGTCCCGGCCACCTCGTGGGTGTACTCGCCCGACGAGTACAACCATCACACGGGTCACCTCGCCCTCTGTAATGGCCACCTCGCCCTATGGGAAGCTCACCTTTGTTCTCCTTTGAGTCTAGATCAAAATGGCTTTCGTTTCGTCTCAATCAGAGTTTCCTTTGAGATTTTACGAAGAGAACAAAGTCACTGTCCCGGCCACCTCGTGGGTGTACTCGCCCGGCGAGTACAACCATCACGCAGGTCACCTCGCCCTCTGTAATGGCCACCTCGCCCTAGGATAATCTCACCTTTGGTCTCCTTTGTGTCTAGATCAAAATGGCTTTCGTTTCGTCTCAATCGGAGTTTCCGTTGAGATTTTACGAAGAGAACAAAGTCACTGTCTCGGCAACCTCGTGGGTGTACTCGCCTGGCGAGTACAACCATCACACGGGTCACCTTGTCCTCTGTAATGGCCACCTCGCGCTAGGGAAAGGTCACATTTTTCTCCTTTGAGTCTAGATCAAAATCACTTTCGTTTCGTCTCAATCGGAGTTTCCGTTGAGATTTTACGAAGAGACTAAAGTCACTGTCCCGGCCACCTCGTGGATGTACTCGCCCGGCGAGCTCAACCCTGGCGTGGGTCTGCTCGCCCGGCAAGCTCGACCAGCACGCGGGTCAGCTCGCCGGCGAGCTCATCCCCAGCATGGGCGTACTCGCCGGGCGAGCTCGACTAGCACACGGGTCAGCTCGCCGGCGAGCTCAACCCCAGCATGAGCGTACTCGCCGGGCGAGCTCGACCAGCACGCTGGTCAGCTCCCCGGCGAGCTCAACCCCGGTGTGGGTATGCTCATCCGGCGAGCTCGACCAGCACGCGGGTCAGCTCGCCTGCGAGCTTAGCCCCAGCATGGGCGTCCTCACCGGGCGAGCTCGACCAGCACGCAGGTCGGCTTGACCGACGAGCTGACCTGATCCCGGCCTGTCCGACTTACTTCAACTCCCTTATCTTCCGTATAGCTGTGGCATCCGACCTTCGGAACCACATAATTCTCGTTTCGTTTCGATTAAAGTTATTCTCGAAGTTTAACGACTAAAACCGAGAAAATCGTATAAACGCCCAAAGGCCTAAAAACGATCCGCAAGGATCAAAACTTTTCTAGAGGCCCACCTACGATCTCAGAGGGGATCCAAGCCTATAGGAATTATGACGGTTTATCCTAACTCTCGGAAGTAGGATAAATGTTAAGTTTCCGAAAATAAATGTCAAGTTTCGAGGATAATTACGAAGATCGACGGAAAATGGAATATTCCCAAAAAGAGATAAAATTGGGCCCGATGGCAAGGAATAAACGGGCCACCGACCTAAAGCAACTATGTAAGGAGAGCTGGAGCAGAAGAAAAAGGATCCGAGAATTTAGACTTAGAAAACTCCTGCTAGCTTGGAGAGCTTAGAACTTAGGTGGTTAAACTAGCAAGGCAGGACTTAGAACGTCTGGCTGCCTCTTGTTCTAGTTTTATCTTATCCGCAGACCTCTATTCCTCTCGGAAGGATCTAACAATTCTTTAACTTCAGAGCTCCGCACATAGAAACCCTAGGCATAATCTTCGTCATGCATGTTTCTATGACCAACGCTCGTACTAGACGAACTAGCTCAGGCAGTTCGATCTCTTGTTTAATTCTTTCTATCTGAACTACGTCCATCTTGATCCTCGAAAGGGGTACGTAGGCAGCCTTTCTTAAGGTCCAGTCCCAACTCTTAACAACCCCTTTTCCGCATTTATTTTGTCACTTGTCGTTGGCTGTAGCAGAGAATTTGGACCTCAAGGAAAGTAGGGTTTTCCTTGCTTTCCTCCATATTTTATTCATTAAAATCGACGGTGTGAATTTCGGTTCCCACAGTTTGGCGCTAGAAGGGGGGGACGGATTACTCTTACTCATACGGCCGCAAAATGCTTGATCGAAGCGATGTCCGGAAATATGAAAGAAAAACTTGCAGTTTGCGTCGACACTGGTAAAACAACTCCAGCAGCAACTGCTCATATGGCAAACGCTTACGCAAACGCCACAGTGCTCGAGCAAATCAAAAACCTAATCACGGCTTTTCGCCACAAGAAGAGCACGAAAATGAGCTTGCAATTTCTCTGTCTAAACAGAAAGGGCAACGATAAAATCTATCAATCCCCGAAAATTCGTCTTGTTACCAAGGTAGAGAAATCTCAACGAGAAAGGGTTCTACCAGAAAACTTTTTTCGAGAACCTCTCGGAAAAATAAAACTTGTTCTCTTCGAAACCTATGGGAAAACCTAGATTACTCGTGAAAAAGAAGCACGACAAAACGGTTCATCAATTCCCCACTGCGGTACTTCATTCTAACAATTCTCGGGAAACACACGACGAAACAAAAAAAGCGCTTACCAATACTTCCAACCGTCCGAACCATCCCGAGGAAGCACAAAACTACGACTGTCCCGACCAGCTTACCATACAGCGAGCTCGGCCCTTCTCGACAAACTCGCCATACGGCCAACTCGGCCCTTCTCGGCCATTTTTGGAAAAAACAGAGTTCAATTGTATAAAATCACTAGAAACCTAAGACGGTTAAAGAAGACTAAACAAAGCCAAAACGAGAGGTCGTATCCCTCACTTCTAAGACGTCTTCCGAAACCTAGAATTTCATAACGCTGCGCGAACTCTCTATTTTTCCATTAAGCTTACTTCGGAGAAACTACTCAAAACTCCTTCGGTTCAATCCAACGGAAACGAGAAAATTTCTGATGAAGTTTAGTTACAAAAATTAAAGCTCACCGCAGAGAGAGTTTCTGATATTAAAATTTGATAACATTTTACGGAACACCTTTCATAAAATAATACTCGACATTATTTCACGAGACAGCTTTTTTACAATTAAACTCGACAACATTTTACGAAACAGCTTCCGTAAAATTAACTCGACAACAGTTTGCAGAATAACTCTCGTCAAATAAAAGTTCGACAACGTTTTAAGAAACAACTTCCGTAAGATCAAACTAGGCAATATTTTTCGAAACATCATTCGAAAATTTAAACAAGATCATATGAAACAATAGAGTCTGGGACATGAACAGTTTTCTCATAGCTTGACGAACTAAACCAAATGACATCTTGTCCATTGCTTCCTCTTTCATAATTGCCCCTCTTGGCCTGCTTCTCCTCCTTTTGTTTCAACGATTTCGTAAAATTCCTTCGGAAAACCGGAAGTACGAAGAAACAAGGACATGAACTTGGACACTGATGTCTCTTCCTCATTCCGATATTGTCGTCAGAATTTTGTCGAAAACCAATTTGTATAAAATTCAGTATCAGGCTTTTCTAAGTCCCTTGACATTGAATCGAAAGTGGCCATTCCGAAACGCCTAACAAACTCTCGAGAAATTACTAACTCGTCAGAAGACAAGAGGAGACAAAGAAGGAAGAAGAGGCAATCCCGAATAATCGATGAGACTAAGGTATGTCCGACTCAGAAAGTTTTATCAGGTTTTAATTATTCGTAGGAAAGGAATAAAAACGTTTTGAAAACTGCCGTAAAATTTAGGGAACCTAGAACCTAGGTGGATAGTCTAGCAAGCTAAGTCTTGGGCGATTTTTCCATTATTGTTCTATTGTTCCTTGACTGTCCAGGCAGAACATGCAAACCGATCTAATCTCTCGAAAAACCAAGAAACGATCGCCACGCATCCTAAGCAATTTTCATGCAACCAAAGGAAATTTATACAAACCATTCATCGTATAACTTAAACCTAAAGTGGAAAATGGTTTTTAACAGCCATCATCCGTAACTCTAAAAACTCTGCTATGCTTGGCCTGTCAATATTGACGAATGCTATTCGCCCTCGGCCAACTACGCCTTTCCATAAAGCCTGAACCTTAATTTGGCATCCTCTTAAAAGACAATTCTAAAATAACATGAACTTAATGTTAAAACGGAAGGGTCATGGTCTAATCCTTTACCAACAACTTCCTCGGCCATACGGCTGAACAAAACCTTCATGCCACGCCCAAATAATTGAACGAACACTGCTCCAGTTGCTTAACGGCTAAAATGACAATCCACGATTTGTCCTAGAACGCCAAGTGACTATTACGCAAGCAGATTGTCGTATAAATCCAGAATCGGAAATCATACGATAAATTCTTCATAGAAAAATTCAGTCCTAACAACCATATGGTTAACGGAAGATTTAAACTTATCATCGATCGATTAAGTTCTATGCGCCCCGTAAACACGGCATGAAAAGAAACACTCGTGGCAAAGCTCTAAGAGTTATAAGAGTCATCCTTAAAAATATACAAAACAAATCCCAGAAGGCCAACACTTCACGAAGCACAGTGAAGGTAGACGCTTCTCCCAAGGTCAAATTTACGTGACCCCTCGGTCCTAATTCCTCGATCAAAAATCAAAATAATAATTTCTGCATCCAAACTGAAACAACAGTTTCTGGCTGCGAACATTCGCAAAACATCTCCAAGCCCACAAACATTTCAACCAAGAAATGCGCACAAGGAAAACTCAACCTTCAGCATCATAGACGCCGCTAACGCCAAGGACATTCTTTTCCTCAAAACATTCCATACGAAATTCTCTTCTCAGGAACTCAAAACATACAAACACGCCTCTAAACGGTAACATGCCTCTAAAATGGTATTATTTCGTTGTTGCTGATCACAACAAACGAACTCTAACGTCCTAAACAGACATTAGCCAGGATAGGATACTCTTACATCCGACAATGATAACATAGCGCTATACAAGAAATCCGAATTTTGGTTAGCACCTCCAAACGGTCTTTGAAGTAGCTCGATTCGTACAAGACAAGTCATATAAGCCGATAATAATTCGCAGACTTTAAATCGGTACGAATCAGGTTAAAATCGCAAACAGGCAAAACGAAAGCCGACTTGTCATCGCAAAGCCTTAGTCCGAGAGTAAACCTAGGTCTTGCCCTAAACCCAGCCATGCTGGATCTTGACATCTCAAAGACATAGTATCAACACCACGATAGGAAATCCCAAAATTTGTCTCTTCATTTATATTTGTACGTTTATGAGTCTCCGCAAACCAAAAGACTTCGGGAATTCTCATCTTACACAACGACAGGTATGGTGATCATCTGAGAGACAGGAATGAGACGACAACTCACACCCTGTCCCTCTAACTTCGAAAAACCAAAGTTCTCTCAATTTATAAAAACCACGATTTTATAAATTTGAGAAAAATATTTTAAAAGCCCTAAAACGGCAGGGATTCAGAGCCACCAACGGCCAGTCCCGAAAAATACATCATGGCTCACAACGGCCAGAACAAAACGAAATACACCCAACAGCAACATGCTCGAAAGTCTCTGCACGACACATAACCAGATCATATAAGTCTCGCTGGAAAACAGATCACAAGGGTCATAAACTCCAAAACGAACTACGAAAGGCTTGATCCCTTCAACAAGGGTACGTAGGTAGCCTTCGAAAGGCGCAGCCCCAATCTTACCACTTTCAACGGAGCGTTTCAACCATTAATTCTGTGGGAACCGAAATTCACACTGTCGATTTTAATGAATAAAAACGGAGGAAAGCCAAGTTAACCCTACTTTCCCTGAAGGTCCGGATTCTCTGCGACAGCCAACGACAAGTGACCGAATAAATGCGGAAAAGGTTTTTGTTAAGATTTGGTACTGGACCTTAAGAAAGGCTGCCTACGCACCCCTTTCGAGGATCAAGTCGAACGTAGTTCAGTTAGAAAGAATTGAACAAGAGATCGAACCGTCTGGACGGGTTCGCCTAGTATGAGCGTTGGTTATAGAAACGGGCATGTCGAAGATAATGCCTAGGTTTTCTATGTGCGGAGCTCTGAGTGAAAGAATTGTTAGATCCTTCCGAGAGGAACAGGGGTCTGCGGAGAAGATAAAACTAGAACAAGAGGCGGCCAGACGTTCTAAATCCTACCTCGCTGGCCTAACCACCTAAGTTCTAAGTTCTCTAAGCTCGCAGGAGTTCTCTAAGTCTAGATTCTAGGATTTTGGATCCTCTTCCTCGCTCTTGCTCTCCTTATATACCCACTCCTAGGTCGGTTTGCCTTAGGATGATGGACCTCGCTTTGGGCCCAAGTTTATCTCTTCAGGAAGTATTCCATTTTCACGATCTTTGTAATTGTCCTCGAAGTTTTTCCCTATTTTTCGGTGACTTGATGTTTATCCGATGTTCGGGAAATCGGATAAACCGTCACAGCATGATTGGGCCTGAATTCTTAAAATCGTAAGTAAGTCCGTGGACTTGTCTTAAGTCGCTGAACGCTTTATACGATTTCTCGAAGACTATCTTTCGTAAAATAAGATAGCCTAAAGGATCGATGTTCGCTAATCGATCTTTGTTTTATACGATATCTTCTACAGAAATCCAATCCTTCTAGTTTTGTCGAACATCGAGGACGATTCCAACCGAATCGAAGATGTTCGCTCAGAGCCGGATCGCATTCAAACTCACGAGGATCGATCCAAACAAGCCAAGATGGGATCAGACCGAGCATGATGGGACCGAGACCAGGACGAGGGCCGCCGACCGGCGCAGCGGTTGTCGCCGGCCAGGTCGGCTTGAGCCGTGCCGCCGACGCCAGGCCGGGTGCCACCCGCCGGTACCAGGTCGGTGCCGCTGCGCCAGGCCGCTCGACGCTGCGCGTCGCTGGCGCCAGGCCGCTCAGGACGCTGCGCGCCGCACCAGGCCGGTGCTGCCTGCCGCGCCAGGCCGTCGGACGCTGTACGCGGGCGCCAGATCGAGGTACCGCTGGCGCCAGGCCGGCTCGCGGATGCGTGCCGAGCCAGGTCGGGTGCCGCCGCTGGCGCCAGGACGGGTGCCGCCGCTGGCGCCAGGACGGGTGCCGCTGAGCCAGGCCGCTCGCTGACGCGTGCGCCGGGCGCCAGGCCGGTGCCGCTGGCGCAGGCCGGCTTGCGACGCTGCGCCGCGCCAGGTCGCCCGCTGCTGACGCTGCGTGCCGCCGGGCGCCAGGTCAGTTCGCTGTGACGCTGCTGCCGGTGCCAGGGTCCTTTGTCGCCTGTGGGTTTTCGTGTCTCGATCTTTCCCGCTAGTCGCTCGTGGCGGAAATATTTGAGTTTGGAAGGATCTTTAGCCGTAGATTTCTAGATAACCGCTTTCGACCTCACCAGAGTGGATATTTTATTTGAGAAAATCTCGATAACTTCTTTTCAAATTATCCGAGATTTTGTTTTAAGAAATACTTTCCAGAGACTTTCAGTCATTGATTCCTGCGGACCGATTTTGACACCAACAGTTTGCCCCCAGCTCGCTAGAACCTTCGTGATGTTCTTGCGAGCGATAAGACATGTCAGGTAAGATAGGCGGAATTAATGGTTGAAAGGTCCGCTGAAAGTGGTAAGATTGGGGCTGCTTCAAGGCTGCCTACGCACTTTGTTGTAGGATCAAGCCTTCCGTAGTTCGCTTTGGAGTTTAAGACCCTTGTGATCTGTTTTCCAGCGAGACTTATATGGTCTGGTTATGTGTCATGAGAGACTTTCGAGCATGATGCTGTTGATGTATTTGTTTTGGTCTTGTTGTGAGGCCATTATGTGTTTTTCGATTTTTATGAACTTCAGTTTTTCAAGTATGAGAAAGAGGGTGTGAGTTGTCATCTCATTCCTAGTTCCCTGATGATCACCGTATCCATTGTTTGCATAAAGCGAGATTTTCCGCGTTTACCGATTTACGAAAAGTTCGTGAAACGAATAGGCTTAAGTGAAGAGACAAATTTTGATCTCATACCATACTATGTCTGTGAGATGTCAAGATCCAGCGTGGCTGGGTTTAGGCAAGACCTAGGTTTACTCGGACTGAAGCTTTGGCGATGACAAATCGGCTTTCGCTTTGTTTATGATTTTAACCTGACTCGCACCGCTTAAAACCGCCAATTGTTGTCAGCTTATATGATTTGTTCGTGAGTCGAGCTACTTCCTACTTAAGAGCTAAACCAAAATTTGATTTCTTTGTATAGCGTTTATCCTTGTTGGATGCAAGAGAGCCTACCCTGAAGGGAGGCTATTTGTCCGTTTAGGACGCTTAGAGTTCGCTTGTTGTGATCAGCAACAACGACATGATGCCAGTTTAGAGGCATGTTACCGTTTAGAGGTGTGTTTGTATGTTTTGAGGAAAAGAATGTCCTTCGAGCTTTAGCGACGTCTCGCAGTGCTGAAGGTCGAAGTTTCTCTTGTGCCGCATTTCGGGTTGAAATGTTTATGGCTTTGAGATGTTTTGCTAATGTTCGCAGCCAGAAACTGTTGTTTCGGCTTGGACGCAGGACCAAGGGTCGCGTAAGTTCGACCCAGGGAGAAGCGTCTACATTCACAGTGCTTCGTGAAGTGTTGGCCTTCCGGGATTTGTTTGTATATATTAAGGATGACTCGATAACTCTTGGAGCCTTGTCACGAGTGTTTCTTTTCATGCCGCGGTTTACGGGCGATAGAACTTAATCGATTGACGATGAGTTTAAATCTTCCGCTAACCATATGGTTGTTAGGACTGAGTTTTGTATGAAGAGTTTATCGTGATGATTTCCGATTCTGGGTTATGCGACAAATTGCTTGCGTAATAGTCACTTACGCTCTATGAACAAATCGTGGATTGTTGTTTTAGCCGCTATGATTGGAGCGTGCTCGCCAGTAGCTTTGGATTGGCATGGAGGCTAGATTCAGCCAGACGCCAAGGAAGTTGTTGGTAACGATCAGACCATGACCCTTATTAAGGTCATGTTAGTTTACGATTGTCCTAATGGGGATGCCGAATTCAGGTCCGGCTTTACGGAAGGGCTGAAGTTGGCCGAGGGCCAAATAGCTTCCGAGATAGACATGCCAAGCATAGCGGAGTTTTCTGAGTTATGGCTGATGGCTTTTAGAAACGATCTTCCACTTTAGGTCTTAGTTATATGATGAATGGCTCGTGATAAATTCTTTTTGTTGCATGAAAATCGCTTCATTTTATCCGGGGAAAAAGTTTAAGGGATCGACGCAGGACATGTGCGGGTTCGCCATGGATTATTTCCTGCTCGGACGTGAACCGCTGAGTGAAAGCAGGTGCCAGAAACCTTGTGGAGCAAAACTGTCTATGACAGTTACCGTTGGACCCATTATGTTTATTTTACGAAAGTTGCTTTGTATGAATTGACTCGACCATACAGAGGATTTTCGTAAAGTGATGTAAGAGGGTTTTCGCAAGGTAACCGGAGAGTGTTTCTCACAAATTACTTGCGATATTCGCACCACGGATTATGTTTTCCTCATTCACTTTTATGCATCTAAATCGCTTTTGCATGAGACCGATCATGTTTTTCCATAGGCTGTTTTGTTTAAAATGTTCTTGTTATACAAAGTAATGGATGACCGTTTCATGGAGATAGAAAATTGCAGATTGTTAAAGTAGCGATGTTTCCGCCGGATTACACGGGAGATGTTTCCGCTATGATTTCACCTTTGATCTAAAGCTGCTTCAACTACTTGGAGTTTTACCGGTTATTTCATTATTTTCGTAGTTCACCGCCGTGCTATTAGTCTGACGCTGGTACACGCTTCTAGTCGCGAGTTTATGATTTAGAGACGACGTAGAGTTTTCAAGACTATGTTTGTAACGGTTGGCTATGCCGCTAGCGCTTTTAGATCTAATCTTATTGCTGCAGAGTTTGCTTTGTCAAAGCGTTGTCTTGATGCTGAAGCAAAAGTTTTCAAGATGGGATTATAATGCACTACTTTCCTTTTCTTTACTTAAAGAAATGGTTAGCCGTCAAGGCTTGTGTACGCTTTTTCTTTCTTTAGGAAGCGGATGAGTATGCTTTACAACGCTGGCTTATCGTGTCTCGGTTTTTCGAGACTAGATCGGTTTGCATGTTCTGCCTTAGTCTCATCGATCGCTCAAGCCGCCTCTTGCCCGCTCTCTTTGTTTCGCGGACTTTAACGGTTCATCGCCAAAGGACTTTGAAAAGTTTGATACCTAACGAGAATCGGTTTTTGATGAAATTCGACGAGAATATCGGAGCGAAGAGAGATATGAACGCCAAGTTCCTGTTCTCGCTTCTTCGTACTGCTGGTTAAATTGACAATGTGTCCGGCGGAACATTACAGAATCGTTGAAACAAAGGGAGGAGAAGTAGGCGATAACTCAAGAAGGCTAAGGTGGGTGCTTTAGACAAATGGAGACATTGGGAAAGACGCCACTCGAAAGTGAGGCTCTTAGCACGCCAGGCTATGAGCGAACTGGTTAGGTCCTTATCGCTTCATATGATCTTGTATGACTTTACTTAATGGTGTTTCGTAAAATATTGCCGAGCTTGATTTTAAAATATGAACTTTGTTAAACAATCGAAGGCTTTATGGAAGAATCGCCGGTTTCTAACAATCCAACATGGGTTTAAGGGAGATGTTGCCATTGCTCGAGATCACGAGACGACTGCACGGATGGGCACCAGGACCCTTGCCACCGGCGCCAGACGGAAACGACGGCCTGCCACCGGGCGCCAGACGGGAGAGGATCGTGCCGCGCCACGCGCCGCCGCCGGCGCCAGGCTGGTCGTTCCGCCAGGCGCTGGGTCGGTTCGTGCCGGCGCCAGGCGCTGCCGCGGTGTTCCGCTGCGCGCTGATGCTGCTGTTGCTGTTGCTCGCCTTCGTCGATCCCCGGGGCTCACGGACTCAAAGATCGAGTTACGAAAACTCAGGCAAAGATGCATGGTACTGAGACAGGACCGGTCTCGTCCTATGACGGGACGAGAGATCCTTCTCATGGGCGAGGTGGTCGAGACAGCGACATTGTTTTCTTCGTAAAATCTCAACGGAAGCTCCGATTGAGACGAAACGAAAACCATCTTGACCTAGACTCAAAGGAGAGCAAAGTGAGGTTTCCACAGGCGAGGTGGCCATGGGCGAGGTGACCGGGAGAGTGATTTTGTTCCCTTCGTAAAATCTCAACGGAAACTCCGATTGAGACGAAACGAAAGCCACTTTGATCTAGAATCAAAGGATAACGAAGGTGAGTTCGCCCTGTGGCGAGGTAGCCATGTCGGAGGGTGAGGTGACCTCGGTAATGTTTGTCCTTGCCCACGGCGAGGTGGCCGGGACAGTGACTTTGTTCTCTTCGTAAAATCTCAACGGAAACTCCGATTGAGATGAAACGAAAGCCATTTTGACCTAGACACAAAGGAGAACAAAGTGGGCTCTTACTAAGGCGGACTGGGAAGACTGATCTTACCCTATGGCAAGTCGTCCTAGTAAGATCAAGCTCCGACCTCCTTTCGTTTTCCCGTTTGTTCCTCGAGAGTTGTTTGTAAGAAGTATGGCAGTGGGAATCGGTGAACCGATTTGCCGTGCTTCTGTTCCGCCGAAATAGGGTTTCCCCAAGGTTTCGAGGAGAATAAGTTTTATTTTTCCGAGAGGTTCTCGAAAGAAGCATTTTTCGAGAAACCTTGCTCGCTATGCATTTCTCTAACTTGGTAACAAGACGAATTTTTGGGGTTTGATAGATTTTATCGCTGCCCTTTGTTTAAATAGAGAAATTGTGAGATCGCTGCGCTCTTCCTGTGGCGGAAAGCCGCTGCTAGGTTTTGATTTGCTCGAGCACCGCGGGCGCTTTGCAAGCGCCAGGAACAGTCGCTGCTGGAGTTGTTTTACCATCGCTGACGAACTGCAACTTTTCTTTCATATTTCCGACATCGGTTCGATGTTTATGGCCGATGAGTAAGAGTAATCCGTCCTCCTCCTTCTAGCCAAACTGTGGGAACCGAAATTTCACCGCCGATTTTAATGAATAAAACGGAGGAAAGCCAAGTTAACCCGACTTTCCCAAGGTCCGGATTCTCCGACAGCCAACGCAAGTGACCGAATAAATGCGAAAAGGTTTTGTTAAGATTTGGGACTGACCTTAAGAAAGGCTGCCTACGCACTCCTTTCGAGGATCAAGTCGGACGAGATCAGTTAGAAAGAATTGAACAAGAGATCGAACCGTCTGGGTTCGCCTAGTATGAGCTTGGTTATAGAAACAGCATGTCGAAGATAATGCCTAGGGTTTCTATTTGCGGAGCTCTGAGTAAAAGAATTGTTAGATCCTTCCGAGAAACAGGGTCTGAGAAGAAAAACTGAACAAGAGGCGCCAGACTTTCTAAGTCATACCTGGCCTAACCACCTAAGTTCTAAGTTCTAAGCTCGCAGGAGTTCTCTAAGTCTAGATTCTAGGATTTTCGATCCTCTTCTCCTGCTCTTGCTCTCCTTATATACCCACTCCTAGGTCGGTTTGCCTTAGGATGATGGACCTCGCCTTTGGGCCCAAGTTTATCTCTTCAGAAGTATTCCATTTTCGCCGATCTTTGTAATTATCCTCGAAGTTTTCCCTATTTTTGTGACTTGATGTTTATCCGATGTTCGGAAATCGGATAAACCGCCATAGCATGATTGGGCCTGAATTTTAAAATCGTAGTAAGTCCGTGGACTTGTCTTAAGTCGCTGAACGCTTTATACGATTTCTAAAAGACTATCTTTCTCGTAAAATAAGTCAGATAGCCTAAAGGATCGATGTTCGTTAATCGATCTTTGTTTTATACGATATCTTCTACGAAATCCAATCCTTCTAGTTTATGTCGAAAACATCGAGGACGATTCCAACCGATTCAAAGATGTTCATTCAGAAGCGGATCGTACCAAACTCACGAGGATCGATCCAAACAAGCCAAGATGGGATCAGACCGAGCATGATGGGACCAAGACCAGGACGAGGGCCGCCGACCGGCGTAGGCTTGCCGGCGCCAGGCCGGGTGCCGCCGGCGCCAGGCTGGCTCGCTGTGACGCTGCCGCCGGGCGCCAGGATGGTGCCGCCGGGCGCCAGGCTGGCTCGACGCGGCGCGCCGGGCCGGTGCCGCTCCGCCGGGCGCCGGCTCGCTGCGGACGCTGTGCCGCCAGGTCGGGTGCCGCCGGGCGCCAGGTCGGTGCCGCTGGCGCCAGGTCGTCGCGTGACGCTGTATGGCGCCAGACCGTGCTAACGGCGCCAGGACGGCTCGCGGATGCGTGCGCCGGCGCCAGGTTGGTTCCGCCGCGGCGCTTCTGGCTGGTGCCGCCTGCCGCTTGGTCGGGCGCCGCCGTCGCTGCGGACGCTGGCCGCCGGGCGCGGCTCGGGTGACGCTGCCTCCGCGCCAGGTTGGTGCCGCCGGCGCCAGGCCGCTCTGACGCGTTCTGCCGCCAGGTCGCTTGCCGCCGCGCCAGGTCGGTTGCGCTGGCGCCCGCCGGACGCTGCGTGCCGCCGCCAGGGGTCCTTTGCCCCTTGGTTTTCGCTGTTCGATCTTTCCGTTAGTCGCTTAGCGGGAAATCTTTGAGTTTGGAAGGATCTTTAGCCGAGATTTCGAGATAACCGCTGACCTCACCAGAGTGGATATTCTAATTTGAGAAAATCAGATAACTTCTTTTCAAACTATCCGAGACTTTTTGTTTAGAAATACTTTCCAGAGACTTTCAGTCATTGATTCCGTTGTAACCGAGTTTGACACCAACAAATTCCGCCTACTTTACCTAACATGTCTTACCGCCCGCAAGAACATCGCGAAAGTTCTAACGAGCTGGGGGGCTAACTGTTGGGGTCAAAATCAGTCACGACGGAATCAATGCCTGAAAGTCCTTGGAAAACATTTATCGGAACAAAGAGTCTCGTTTAAATTGAAAAGAGGTTATACGACAAGTTCTCGAAATAGAATATCAAACAACTCTCCGACAAACAACTCTCGGGAGAAAAACGTCAAAACGAAAGGAGGTCGGAGCTTGGTCTTACCAGGTCAACTCGCCATAAAGCGAGCTCAGTCTTCCCAGATCACCCTAGGACAAGCTCACCTCTGTTCTCCTTTGAGTCTAGATCAAAATGGCTATCGTTTCGTCTCAATCAGAGTTTCGTTGAGATTTTACGAAGAGAACAAAGTCACTGTCCCGCCATTGCAGGTACTCGCCGCGAAGTACAACCATCACACGGTTCACCTCGCCCTCTGTAATGGCCACCTCACCCTAGGGTAAGCTCACCTTTGTTCTCCTTTGAGTCTATATCATATTGGCTTTCTTTTCGTCTCAATCGTAGTTTCCGTTGAGATTTTACGAAGAGAACAAAGTCACTGTCCCGGCCATTTCATGGGTGTACTCGCCCGGCAAGTACAACCACCACACGGGTCACCTCGCCCTCTGTAATGGCCACCTCGCCCTAGGGCAAGCTCACTTTTTTTCTCCTTTGAGTCTAGATCAAAATGGCTTTCGTTTCGTCTCAATCGGAGTTTCCGTTGAGATTTTACGAAGAGAACAAAGTCACTGTCCCGGCCACCTCGTGGGTGTACTCGCCCAGCGAGTACAACCATCACGCGGGTCACCTCACCCTCTGTAATGGCCACCTTGCCCTAGGGAAAGCTCAACTTTTTTCTCCTTTGAGTCTAGATCAAATTGGCTTTCGTTTCGTCTCAATCGGAGTTCCCGTTGAGATTTTACGAAGAGAACAAAGTCACTGTCCCGGCCACTTCGTGGGTGTACTCGCCCGACAAGTACAACCATCACACGGGTCACCTTGGCCTCTGTAATGGCCACCTCGCCCTAGGGTAAGCTCAAATTTGTTCTCCTTTGAGTCTAGATTAAAATGGCTTTTGTTTCGTCTCAATCGGAGTTTCTGTTGAGATTTAACGAAGAGAACAAAGTTATTGTCCCGGCAACCTCGTGGGTGTACTCGCCCCGCGAGTACAACCATCACGCGGGTCACCTCGCCCTCTGTAATGGCCACCTCGCCCTAGGAAAAACTCACCTTTGTTCTCATTTGAGTCTAGATCAATTTGTCTTTCGTTTCGTCTCAATCGAAGTTTCAGTTGAGATTTTACGAAGAGAACAAAGTCACTGTCCCGGCAACCTCGTGGGTGTACTCGCCCGACGAGTACAACCATCACACGGGTCACCTCGCCCTCTGTAATGGCCACCTCGTCCTAGGGAAAACTCACATTTGTTCTCCTTTGAGTCTAGATCAAAATGGCTTTCGTTTCGTCTCAATCGGAGTTTCCGTTGAGATTTTAGGAAGAGAACAAAATCACTGTCCCGGCCACCTCGTGGGTGTACTCGCCCGGCGAGCTCAACCCGGTATGGGTGTACTCGCCGGGCGAGCTCGACCAGCACGCGGGTCAGCTCGCCGGCGAGCTTAGCCCCAGCATGGGCGTGCTCGCCCGGCGAGTGTGATCGTCATACGGGTCAGCTCGCCGGCGAGCTCAACCCCGGCACGGGTGTACTCGCCGGGTGAGCTCGACCAGCACGCGGGTCAGCTCGCCGGCGAGCTCAACTCTGGCGTGGGTGTGCTCGCCCGGTGAGCTCGACCAGCACGCGGGTCAGCTCGCCGGTGAGCTCAGTCCCAGCGTGGGCGTACTCGCTGGGCAAGCTCGACCAGAACGCGGGTCAGCTCGCCGGCGAGCTCAACCCCGGCATGGGTGTGCTCGCCCGGCGAGTGTTGGGGTCAAAATCGGTCAACGACGAAATCGTCACCCGAAATTCCTCGAAAGAAAACCAAGTGACGATCAAAACCAAGAAACGGATCATCACCGATGAACTCACAAGAAGGCATGAACGACCGAGCCCCGGGATCAACGAAGGCAAGCAGGCACCGGGACGAGGACACGCACTGGCGGCAGGCTTGCCCTGTCCCGCCTGCCGGGCGTAAGGGTCCTGGTTCCCATCTATGTAATCGCCTTGTGATTCGGGAACGGCACCATCTTGGTCCCTTAAACCCATGTCCGGATTGTCCGCAAACTATAATGATTCTTCCGCGAAAGCCTTCTCGATTATCTCGAACGCCTAAAGTTCGGCCACATCACTCAAACCCTTGAAAACGGTTATCTCAAATCTACGGCTAAAGATCCTTCCAAAACTCAAAGATTTCACGTAACGACTAACGGGAAAGATCGAACAACGGAAAACCCACGGACGGCAAGATCGCCATGCCGCGGCACGCTGCCACGCTGGCCGCCTGGCGCCGGGCGCATCGCCACTCGCCGCCTGGCGCCGCAGCACGCTGCCACGCTGGCCGCCTGGTGTCGGCGGCACATCCGCCATGCCGGGCGGCATCGCCACGCGGCCGCCTGGCCGGGCGGCACGATCACGCTGGCCGCCTGGCGCCGGGCGGCACCCGCCTGATGCCGGGCGCACGGTCACGCAGGCCGCCTGGCCGGGCGGCACCTCGCCTGGCGCTATGCACGCGATTCCGCAGGCCGGCTTGGCACCGGGCGTAAGCCCCTGACATCGGTCGACGGCCCTCGCCCTGGTCTCGGTCCCATCATGCTCGGTGTGATTCCATCTTGGCTTGTTTGATCAATCTTCGTGAGTTTGGTACGATCACGATTATTCTAAACACCAAACATCTCGACTATACGAGGAATTGGGGTTCCTTCAAAACCAAACCTTCAAAGACTGTTTTTCAAAAGCCGTAAAAACGCCTAAACGTCCGACGCGGCCAAAACGCCCACATACGATTTTCCAAAAGGAAGGATAACTATGACGGTTTATCGCTTTCCTCACATAAGAGATAAATGCCAAGTTTCCAGAAGATAAATGTCAAGTTTTCCAAGATAAATGTCAAGTTTCCGATAAATAATAAGATGGACGAAAATGGAAAAGCCCGATTCAGCCCGCGAAGATAGACCGCCTTAAGAAGAGTATATAAGGAGAGCTTTGGGCTTAGGAGCAAATCATCACAAAACTTCCAGAGCACTTAGCACGAGAGTGTTTTATCTTTCTTTTCTGTTTTCATTAGCGAGCCGCGACTAACTAGGTTAGATCTAGGCGGCCGGACTAGCGGACCTTCGACAGCTCTTGTAGCTTATTTCTACCCGCTTTTCACGCCAAATCCAGAAATAAGATCTCTTTTCGCCTACTTTTACGATTTTTACTTTTCACTTAAACTCCCATTGATTGTATCGTGTGGCCCAGCAGATATCCGGACCTTCAAGGAAGATCGGGTTAACTCGGTTTTCCTCCACAAATCTTTATCGAAATTGACGGTGTGAATTTCGTTCCTACAGTTTGGCGCTAGGGGGGGTTACGGATCTATCTATCTCTCAACTGCACACGCCGATCATGTCTACTGACGCCACCAAAGATCAGCCAGCGCAGACGGAACACCGCCGACGCCAACGCTGAGAAGACTCGCTGGAGATGCGCCCACAGCCACCGCTGATGCAAACACCGAGGCGCCAGGCAAATGAAGGAACTGTTTACCTCCGCCAAGGCACGGGCGAACAACAGACAAGCTGATAACCTCGCCGCAAAACAGGTCGACACCTTAACTGCGAGGAGCAAGTTGCCGCTGATCCACCAAGGCACGCCAGCAGAAGACTGGACTCGGATCTCCGGCACGAAAAAGATGCCCCGAAGAGCCCACTCCGGGAAACGGTCCGAAGGACAGCAAACGACTCACATAACCTTCCACTCCCGCTACGGAAACAAGGAAAGCGACGCCGAAGATCAATCTAGATATCAGCGACCAATCGGATCCTTCCGATGAAGACGCTGACATCCACCCCAGGAGGACCCGGCCAGTCCGCCGCAGACGGTATCCTTCGAAAGGCCCATGACAGAAGAGGAAGAAGAACTCTACTGGATGGAGCAGGAAGAACTCGCGGAGGATCAAACTCGGATCCATCACAACCAGCACCGACAAAATCGAGGAACGCCGGTAAATAGCGATCCATGATCTCCGCTCTCAAGAAGACCGTGGGCCGGCGAAAGCGTGAAATCGCGAATCCATCAGCGACCAGTTCCGCCAGATCGATAGACTTCTCGAGGAAGCACGGAAAACACCGTTCACCGCTCGGATCACGGAAACATGCATCTCAGATCCAGGGAAAATCAAAATCCCGGTCTATGACGGTACGACGGATCCTAAGTCGCACCTGCAGTCTTTCCAGATCACAATGGGTAGGTGCAAACTCCCGAGCTTAACGAGACGCTGGTCATTGTCTTCTTCGTGGAGCACCTCAAAGGCGCTTGCGCCAATGGTTCTCCGCTCAAAAGGAACTCCATCGGAAGCTTCCGCCAACTGGCCTCGGCGTTTCTCAAACAATACTCCATGTTCATGGACAGAGAAACGTCCGACGCTGGACCTATGGAGTCTAGCTCAGAAGGAGGACGAAGTCGCCCGCCGACTTCATGGGTTCAAACTGGTGATGGCCAGAGTAACAGGCATCAGCGACAATGTCGCAATCGACGCGAGGAAGACTCTCCGTATAAGTCGGTTCAAAGTGGATACTACTGCAAAAGCCGCTGACAATCCAGGATACCTCCACAAAGCAACGGACTTCATCATCATAGAGGAAGAGATGAAGCTTCTATCGCAGAAGCACGGACCACAGAAAACGCCCTCAAAAGAAACCCTCTCAGAACGACAGAAACGCCCATCACGAAGGTGAAGACGCCAAGGCGCAGCATAACTACGCCATCAACTCGAGCAAGGCAAAACCTCCGAGACACCTGGACGAGGAACCAGTACAAGGATAATTCCTACCGCGAAGTTCCACGAAACCAGAGGTCACTCCACCGCTAACTGCAGGTTCCGCCGCTCGCCGCAAAGCTCCTCACCGCTAACTATCAAAGGTAAAGAGTATAAAGGACCTGCTCCTGGACTCGACCGCCTAAAGACCAACAAAACTGTCTCCGAGGACCGCTACCAAAATCAATCGAGAAAAACGCGGAAGGAGACAGGACGACCAAGGGAACAACAACAGTCGCCAGAGGGTAAACATGATCATCGGAGGATCACAGTTCTGCCAAGACTCAGTCTCATCGATATAAGCCTACGGACGAAAAGTCGAGACAAGTTCCAACTGGTTTCCGGATAGCGATATTCCTAACCACGCGATCACTTTCGAGGAACAGAAACTGTCGGAATCGACAAGCCTCATTGCATCCTTTGGTTATCGACCTGATAATCCAGGATCTCGAGGTCGGCCGCATCCTCGTCGATACAGGAAGTACGGTCAACGTTATCTTCCGCGACACCCTCTACAGGATGAAGATCCCACTTGGAGAAGTCGTCCCTGTGCCAAAACCTTTGACTGGGTTTTCGGGCGTCACTTCCATGACCCTCGGGAGAATCAAGCTCCCGTCATGGCGAAGAAGTCACAAAATCGCCGAAGTTCGCAGTAGTCGACAACCCGCCATCTACAACGCAATCATGGGAACCCCTGATCAACTCCATGAAGGCAGTACCATCCACATATCACCTCGCATCAAATTTCCGACTCCAACCGAATCGCAGCCATCCGGGTAGTCAGAAACAATCGAGACTCGTTACCTAGCCGAAGTTCAAATGCTAAAAGATCGAACTCCAGCGCCAACCCAAACAAGCAAAGGAATCACACAACATTCCTGAAGACTCAAAAGATGATCCAGAATCATCCAAACAGGCAACGATTCAAGACAGCGACAAAGCCTCCGAGTCCACCGCCATAAAAGAAGACAGCTCGACCCCGACAAACCGATCCAACCAGCACGATCGAACGGAAACTCACGGGAGTAAAACGCTATGCAAACCATCAGAACTACGAGATGGCTTGATCCTCGAAGAGGTAATGAGGGCAGCTCGTCGAAACCCCGCGAAGTTCAGCTATCCTCCTCACCAAAAGGTGGGTACGATACCTCTACTCCCACAAAACGCCAAATATCCGCACATGTACTGAACTTTTCAAAATTTTAAATAAAATTCTTTCTATCTTTTATGCTCACTTAACGATAAGCACTTCGAAAACGAAAATCATATCTTCGAAAGAAACGCGAGACGCCGCGAACTTCTGAAAAGATAACAAAACTCAGATCATCCGCCAAAACAGTCCACCGCGACTTAAAAACAACTTATGCCCGCCGATTGGCCCGACGGATGCACTCAGAAACGCTTTCACTCAAATACAAACTCGTAGTCAGACCTACAAGGTCCTCTTACATCCGACAAGGATATTATAGCTATACAAGAAACCCAAAATTTTGGTTTAGCGCCTCGATAAACTCCGAAGATAGCTCGATTCTTTTAACACAAGTCATATAAGCCGGACTAGTCGCGGACTTTAAACGAAAAGAATCAGGAAGAAATCACTAACAGGCAAAACGAAGCCGATCAGTCATCGCGACAACCTTAAAGCTGAGAGTAAGCCTAGGTCTTGCCCTAAACCCAGTCTTGCTGGATCTTGACATCTCACAGACATAGTATCGTGATAATGAGATCCCAAAACATGTCTCTTATCGCTACACCTAAAACGCCGCTAGAAAGTAGCATACGGACCAAGCGACAAAAAGAGTTAGGATAATGGCGACTACTCGCGATTCTTTCCTCTACACTTGACGAAAGTATAAATCAAAACAAAAGACTAAATCTCGCAAATTTTCATATTTATAAAGTCCGCAAAGACGGCGGGATTCTAAGCCACCAACGCCAGTCCCAAACATAAGAATGCAACCTCCGACGGTCGCAGAATAAAACTCCTAAAACGCCACACACGGCCAAAACAAACGATTCACAAAAGGAAGCCAACATCGAGAAATCCAGATGCGAAATCCCAATGAACCTGCAGGCTGGTCCACTTCCTCGCTCACGCCTGAGCGCTCCCACCACCCTCGTTCTCATCGGCTCGCCTCCACCGTATCCTCGAAACCTCGATAGTTCCCATAGTCTCCGGACTCTTTCTTCAACTGGAGGAACCAAGGACTCAGCATGAGCACACTCGCCATAAAGTCCTTCATCTCAGCGATCTCGAATCAAAAGAGAAACCGGTTCGAGACTTGTAAAGGTTTACATCTCACCGAGCCCCGCACTCGGAAATCGCCAACAAACTCCTGAGCTTCTTTAAAACATTGAAACTCAGCAGCTTAACGATTCGCCTGCCTCGCCACTCCGCTGCACCATCTTCCTTCCTCTCCTTTCACCAACAAGAGCTCGAGCATGAAGCTCAGCTTGCTTTTCGCTCGCGCCTTTAACCTCTTGACGAATCGAATAGCTCGCCAGCTTCCTTGGTCTTGAAGTTAGCAATCCTAGCCTTGCGAAACTTGAGTCAAGCGCATTGCCAAACACTCTTAGTCCCTGCACAAATTCAAGACCAATAAACATACATATATGCGGAATCAAGAATACGGTTAAGAAGTTCAAAGAACAAACCTCATTGATCCGCTGGGAACCCTCGGCCAAAACCCATTGCCTCTTCTCTTCCTCTAGCGACTCATCAGTAACAAACTCCGGAGGAAGACCTTCAAAGAAGTTGTTGAAGTGGAAAATCGCTGGTTCGCTTTTCCGCTGGAACAAAACTAGGTTTTCCTCCAACGGTGAAGGATCTTCCGAACCTTCCCTACCATCGATCTCTTTCCCTTTACGAGATCTTTGTTTACACCTCCGAGTCGGGGCTTCGGTAACTGGTTCAGCATCATATATCGGGACAGGGTCTCAGGACCGGTAAAGCCTTACTGCGTCTCAAATTCGTTCGAGAGTGAAGGACTTCCAGAAGAACGGCCTTTGACGAAGGAGATCCTCTTGACAAAAGATCGCCGTGCAAATGCGCAACAGCCCCGTTCTCTACAAAGCAAGACCTTTTCATTGAAAACTCACACTTCCAGAATAACAAAATAGACAACGAGTTTTCATCGCATTACCTCGGTTGAAGTTCCATGCATGCGGAAATAGATGGAGGCAGCTTTCCTCGACGGACTCACCATCTATTCGGACATAGAAGAAACGTTCCTGCCACGACTTAGGGTTCGGTAGTCCCCTGAATTATGGCCATATCCTTCTTGGGCAGCATGGAGTAGTAACCGTCGCTTCCCGTCGGCCGAGTGCACCAAAGGCCTTCGAAATCACCAGGACTGAGATCGATCCCGAGCTCATAACTTGAGATCAGTACGCCAAGCCAACTCTCCAAGGCAGGGACGCTTAGCTGGCCGATCGAGAGTTCGAAGTGATGAAGCGCACGAACAATGGTGCCAGGGATCGGGAACCACATGCGCAATAAATAAAGAAGGCCTCGTAACATGTAAAGAAACCTTCCGAGGATTCCTCGACTCTCGCTACCGACAGGATCCGAATTTGACTCCTTCAGAACCTGGTAAAAATCTCAAGAACCTTGAGATATTTACGAAACCAAGCTCGGGCGTAAAGGAGCACCAGGCTGCCTCAGAGGTCTCCTCGAATAGGGATATCTGGCAGTGATGGGGCGAACCCACAAGGGCTCGGTAATACGCATTCTTCGCTTCCTCCTCAAAACTCCTCTTGCTTCACCGCCACGGGGGGAGAATCACCCGAGGAAGAATGGGAAGAAGAATTTCTTTGAGGATCTTGAAGACATTATTCTTAGAGAGAGAGAAAGCATTCTTGAGAGAGAATAATTTTTATGGTGAAGTAAGAATGAATGAGATTTCTTACTCCTCCTTATAAAGAAGGTAAAATCACTATTTACCACGACTTTCGCAAACGACACGCCTCTAGACCTTCCCATACGGTTAAACCGCAAGCCAGGACCCGAAAGGCACTACGGTTCCTAGCTAGCTGGGGCTAACTGTTAGTCAAAATCGTCAACGACAAAATCGCCACCGAAAGTCCTCGAAGAAAACCAAGTGACGATCAAAACCAAGAAACGGATCATCACTCGATGAACTCATAAGAAGGCATGAACGGACCGTGAGCCCCGGGGACCAACGAAGGCAAGCAGGCACCGGTGGACGCAGGAAACGGCACGGGCGGCAGGCTTGCCTTGTCCTGTCTGGCGCCGGCGGCAAGGGTCCTGGTTCCCATCTATGCAATCGTCTTGTGATCTCGGGCAAAGGCACCATCTTGGTCCCTTAAACCCATGTCCGGATTGTCCGCAAACTATAATGATTCTTCCGCAAAGCCTTCTCGATTATCTCGAACGTCTAAAGTTTGAAGCCACATCACTCAAACCCTTGAAAACGGTTATATCGAAATCTACGGCTAAAGATCCTTCCAAAAACTCCAAGATTTCCCTCACAAACGACTAACGGGGAAAGATCGAACAACGGAAAAACCCACGGACGGCAAACGGCTGGCGCCGCGCGCCACGCTGAAGCCGCCCCTGGCGCGGGCGCTCGCCACGCTGGCCGCCCTGGCGCCGGGCGCACGCTGCCACGCTGGCCGCCTGGCGCCGGGCGGCACACCCGCCTGGCATCGGGCGGCGTCACGCTGGCCGGCTGGCGCGGCACACCCGCCTGGCGCCGCGGCACGCTGCCACGCTGGCTGGCCTACGCCGCGCACACCCGCCTGGCGCCGGCGTAGGCGCCACGCTGGCCGCCTACCGGGCGCACGGTTCCGCAAGCTGGCCTACGCGCAAGCCCCCGACACCGGACGGCCCTCGTCCTGGTCTCGGTCCCATCATGCTCGGTCTGATCCCATCTTGGCTTGTTTGGATCAATCTTTGTGAGTTTGGTACGATCACGGTTATTCTAAACACCAAATATCTCGACTATAAGGAATTGGGTTCCTTCGAAAACCAAACCTTCAAAGACTGTTCTTTCAAAAATCGTAAAACGTTTAACGCCCGACGTGGCCAGAACAGCCCACTTACGATTTTCCGAAAAGGAAGGATAACTATGACGGTTTATCCTTATCCTCACATAAGAGATAAATGTCAAGTTTCCAGAAGATAAATGTCAAGTTTTCCGAAGATAAATGTCAAGTTTCCCGATAAACACGAAGATGGACGAAAATGGAAAAAGTCCGATTCAGCCCGCGAGAAGATAGACCGTCTTAAGAAGAGTATATAAGGAGAGCTTTGGGCGAGGAGCAAATCATCACAAAACTTCCAGAGCACTTAGCACTTAGAGCGTTTTAGCTTTCTTTTTCTGTTTTCATTAGCGAGCTGCGACTCAACTAGGTTAGATCTAGGCGGCCGGACTAGCGGAGCTTTCGACAGCTCTTGTAGCTTATTTCTTACCCGTTGTTCACAGTCAAATCCAGAAATAAGATCTCTTTTCGCTCTACTTTACGATTTTTACTTTTCGACTTAAACTCCCATTGATTGTATCGTGTGAGGCCCAGCAGATATCCGGGACCTTGAAGGAATATCGGGTTAACTCGGTTTTCCTCCACAAATCTTTATCGGAAATTGACGGTGTGAATTTCGGTTCCCACAGCGAGCTCGACCAGCACGCGGTTCAGCTCGCTGGCGAGCTCAGCCCCAGCATGGGCGTACTCGCCGGGCGAGCTCGACCAGCACACGGGTCAGCTCGCCGGCGAGCTCAACCCGGCGTGGGTGTGCTCGCCTGGCGAGCTCTGCCCCAGCATGGGCGTACTCGTCGGGCGAGCTCGACCAGCACGCAGGTCAGCTCGCCGGCGAGCTCAGCCCCAGGATGAGCGTTCTCGCCGGGCGAGCTCGACCAGCACGCGGGTCAGCTCGCCGGCGAGCTCAACCCCGGCGTGGGTCTGCACGCCCGGAGACCTCGACCAGCACGCGGGTCAGCTCGCCGGCGAGATCAGCCCCAGCATGGGCGTACTCGCCGGGCGAGCTCGACCAGCACGCGGGTCAGCTCGCCGGCGAGCTCAGCCCCATCATGAGCGTACTCGCCGGGCGAGCTCGACCAGCACGCGGGTCAGCTCGCCGGCGAGCTCAACCCCGGGGGTGGGTGTGCTCGCCCGGCGAGTTCGACCAGCACGCGGGTTAGCTCGCCGGCGAGCTCAGCCCCAGCATGGGCGTGCTCGCCGGGCGAGCTCGACCAGCACGCAGGTTGGCTTGACCGACGAGCTGACCTGATCCCGGCCTGTCCGACTTACTTCAAGTCCCGTATCTTCTGTATAGCTGTAGCGTCCGACCTTCGGGACCACATACTTCTCGCTTCGTTTCGATTAAAGTTATTCTTGAAGTTTTACGCTAAAACTGAGAAAATCGTATAAACGCCCAAAGGCCTAAAAACGATCCGCAAGGATCCAAACTTGTCTAGAGGCCCACCTACGATCTCAGAGGGGATCCAAGCCTATAGGAATTATGACGGCTTATCCTAACTCTCGGAAGTAGGATAAATGTTAAGTTTCCGAAAATCAATGTCAAGATTCGAGGATAATTACAAAGATCGACGGAAAATGGAATATTCCCAAAAAGAGATAAACTTGGGCCCGAAGGCAAAGGAATAAACGGGCCACCGACCTAAAGCAACTATATAAGGAGAGCTGGAGCAGAAGAAAAAGGATCCGAGAATTTAGACTTAGAAAACTCCTGCTAGCTTAGAGAACTTAGAACTTAGGTGGTTAGACTAGCAGGGCAGGACTTAGAACGTCTGGCCGCCTTTTGTTCTAGTTTTATTTTATCCGCAGACCTCTATTCCTCTCGGAAGGATCTAACAATTCTTTAACTTCAGAGCTCCGCACATAGTAACCCTAGGCATAATCTTCGACATGCCTGTCTCTATGACCAATGCTCGTACTAGACGAACTCGCCCAGGCAGTTCGATCTCTTGTTCAATTCTTTCTAACTGAACTACGTCCGACTTGATCCTCGAAAGGGGTACGTAGGCAGCCTTTCTTAAGGTCCAGTCCCAACTCTTAACAACCCCTTTTCCGCATATATTTGGTCACTTGTCGTTGGCTGTCACAGAGAATTCGGACCTCAAGGAAAGTAGGGTTTTCCTTGCTTTCCTCCATATTTTATTCATTAAAATCGACGGTGTGAATTTCGGTTCCCACAGTTTGTTGTGAATAGAAACAAAGAAATGATAAGTGTTATCGTTTAGAGATGTGTTACTGTTTGTAGGTGTGTTTGAGTATTTTGTATGCCATAGACGAGGGTTTCATCCAGAATGTATTGACGAAAAATGGTTCTTTGAGCGTTAGTGACGTCTCGCGGTGCCGAAGGTTGAGTTTTCCTTATGCCGCATTTCGTGGTTGAAATGTTTGCAGGACTAGAGATTTTTTGCAGATGTTCGCAGCCAAAAACTGTTGTTTCAGTGTGGACGCTAAATTGTTCGATTTGCGATCTAGGAATTAGGACCGAGGGGTCGCGTAAATTTGCCTTAGGGATGAACTGTCTTCCTCCACTGTGCTTTGTGAAGTGTTGGCCTTCTGAGATTTTTTTCGTGTATTTTTAAGGGAGACTCGTATAGCTCTAGAAGCTTTGTTATGAACGTTTTCTTACATACCGTGTTTTACGCGTAAAACGCTGCGGGTTTAAAGTAAATTGTAGAGAATATAGATATTGATCGATTGATGATAAGTTTAAATTTTCGTTGAACGTTTTTGTTTTTAGGAATGAGTTTTGTTATGAAGAATTTATCGTCTGATTTCCGCTTCTAGGCTATACGACAAATTGTTTGCCTAATCATCACTTGGCGTTTAATTACATATCGTGGATTATCGTTTAGCCGTTAAGTGATTGGAGCGGTGGTCGCTCAATTCTTTTGGCTTGGCATGAAGGCTGTGTTCAGCCGTATAGCCAAGGTCGTTGTTAGTAAAGGACTAGACCATGACACTTTCGTTTTAGCATTAAGGTCAAGTTATTTTACAATAGTCCTCAATTGGGATGCCAAACTCCGGTTCGGGCTTCCGAGGGAAGGCATAATTGACCTCTGGCCAAAGAGTGTTTTTCTAGATTGACAGGCCAAGCATAGCAGAGTTTTCCGAGTTATGGCTGATGGATGTTAAAAATGATTTTCCACTTTAGGTTTTAGTTATATGATGAATGTTTTTTATAAAGTTTCCTTTAGTAGTATGAAAATTGTTTCCTTTCTGTCCGCGAGTAATCTAGGGTTTCTCCTCGATTTCGAAAAGAACAATTTTTATTTTTCCGAGAATTTCTCGAAAAATATTTTTTGATCGAACCCTTACTCATTGAGATTTCTCCAACTCGGTAATGAGATGAATTTTACTAGGTTTGATAGATTTTATCGTCACCCTTTATGTTTAGACAGAGGAATCACGACTAGGTTTTCGATTTTCTTGAGCAATGCGGCGTTTGTGTAAGCGTTGGCCATATGAGCAATCACTGCTGGAGTTGTTTTACCAGCGTTGATGCGAGCTGCGAGTTTGTCTTTCATATCTCCAGACATCACTTTGATCAAGCGTTTGCGGCCGTGAGTTAGAGTAATCTGTCCTAGAACTCGATTTCCATAAGTAAGTAATTCAGCTTTTGCATGCAATTACTAATCAGATGTCTAAGTCTTTGTTCCAGCTCTCGCATGCGAACAAGGAATGGGCGTCGATCGATGCTTCCTCAGACAAGAATTAACGACCTAATCCATTATGTTTAACTAGATTTCTAGACCAACTCTCGATGCGCCTAGGTATCTAATCCAGCAGTTTTCGGGTTTCGTTAATTGATCGCACTTTTGTGCTTCTCAATTGTCCTATGATTCTAGGTTCAAACAATTAGTTACACTGTCATGGTTTTTCCTACTATTCCAGATTCTTGATTACAAATCACCCTGTGTAGAGATCTATAGATAATCTAGCAATTCTTACTGATTATCAGTTTTAACATTAAGCTCATGAAATCCCTTAGCCTAACAAGATAATTAGTCAGACACGGAAGCAATAACAACAAATCATAGTCTGGATAATAATAGAATAAAAATTAATTGTAAAACCAATGGAGTTCCAATCAATTTCTGAAGGAGAATTGATCTCCTCTCCAACCCTAAAACAAGAAAAATGAAGTAAAGAAAGCGTAACTATCAACAATGGCTTAGAAAACATATAATAGGGTTTTAGTCGGTCATAAAAAAATATACTCGGCCCGCATTCTGGAATCACAGTCGATCGACACCAAGGTTGCACTGTCGATTGACATTCCTTCATCTCCTCGACAACTTCCTCTCACGAGTTAGACTGACCACTCTTCAGTAAAACGGGAATAACCTCTGATCTAACCGTTGGATTGACCTCAAACTGGTGGCATTGGAAACCTAACTCAAACCTCTATCTTGTGTCAGAAGATCAGCTCAATCTAACCATTAAAAAGTCTCCATCCATAGCTAAACATCTGACGTGTCTGTGCAGTTCTGCACTCAACAGGCTCCAAAAGGCTCCAAAATCACCGAAGTTCTCCAATATGTACTTGAACCTGTAAACACTCTAAAAGACTCCAAAAGCAATAAAAATATTCTATAACACTCATATACCATGGGTAAAAGTGGGTAAAATCCATGGACTATCAACTCCCCCAGACTTACCCTTTTGCTTGGCCTCAAGCAAAACACGGATTAGTCTTAATGAAGGAGGTTTGAAAACAGCAGGGACTCACACAATTTTAAACTCACTATCATCACCTCTACAATGTTGTAAGCCACATCATATCAATTCCAACTACAGAGGTACTTTATATACCATATTCTAGCTTAGCAACCGAATTCATCAACCCAGCAACTTAGCAAATCCTGCCTGACTAACCCCTTCTTGCATAAATAAATGTGTAGGCTTTACCTGGTTGTATCCATCAAATGACACATGGAGTCAACTCAAGCAAGTATCAGGACCAACAGGTAGTCTTCTCTGATCCTTTTCTTCCCTCTTTCTCTCTTTTCTCAACCTTTTTATCGCAATTTCAATGAACAATGTTGCTGATGCAGTCCATCTTAACAAAGTGTAGGCGAATAATGGGGTCACAGGTAATTTACCTATCCCTCGTCTCCAACAATGTGTGATCATTCCTTTCTGAATTAGAATAATGGGATCACAGGTAATTTACCTATCCCTCTGCATCTTTCAGGAAATCATCTCAATATTTTCTGTTTCTAGATGCCGAAGAGAGAGAGAGAAGGGAACCAGAAACATAGATTTTTACCTTCCAGACTTGCAGGAGGAATCCCGATTCACTGTATACCAAGCCCCAAGACAAGCAATTAAGTCAAATTAGGTTGGAGGTCAGCTTTCGTTCCTTCAAACATTCTCAGCAAGTGTGATCATAATTGACATGTATCCACTTTGGTGTCTCTAGTACACTCTGCAGTTAATAAATCTATGAATGGTGCTAGAGAGTGGTTAGATAACAAGTGAAAACTGGAAAAAAAAATTCATCATCCCCTTCTTGACTTAGTAAAAACTTTTGAAAAATATTTAATAAGACTCAAAAAGTAAACTAATATCAGTAAATCTCCCCCCAAACGTAAATTACACTGTCCCAGTGTATATCCAGGCAGAGTTATGGTGGGAAAATTAATCATAAGTACATAATTTAACAAGTACGAACGATAACCTGCTCGCTGATGTCAATTCTCCCTCGCTTCCAACAATGTAGGAAATTGTTGACAAAGTGTTGGCGAATAATGAGGTCACAGGTAATTTACCTATCCCTCGCTTCCAACAATGTGTGATCATTCCTGTCTGAATTAGAGTAATGGGGTAACAGGTAATTTACCTATCCCTCTACATCTTTTAAGAAATCATCTCAATCTTTTCTTTTTCTAGAAGAGAGAAACATAGATTTTTACCTTCCAGACTTGCAGGAGGAATCCGATCCACTGTATACAAGGCCCCAAGACAAGCAATTAAGTCAAATTAGGTTAGAGGTCAGCTGTGGTTCCTTCAAACATTCTAAGAAAGTATCGTCATAGTTGACAGGTGATCCACTTTGGTGTCTCTAGTACACTCCGCAGTCAATAAATCTAAGAATGGTGCTAGAGAATGGTTAGATAACAAGTGAAAATTGAAAAAGTTCATCATCCCCTTCTTGACTTAATAAATACTTTTGGAAAACCATTTAATAAGACTCAAAAAGTAAACTAATATCAGTAAACTTCCCCCCAAACTTAAATTACACTGTCCCAGTGTATATACAGTCAGACTTATGGTGAGAAAATTAATCATAAGTACATAATTTAACAAGTACGAACGATAACCTGCTCGCTGATGTCGGTGTCGATCGACATAATAAAGTGACTGTCGATCGTTGTTGCTGAAGTGTTGTCGATCGATATCGACATTGTCTCATCGGTCGATGAGTAGAGAAATAGTCTACTTGAGTCTTTTTTTTAAGACTCAAAATAAAACACAATATTAGTAGAACGTCTCTCAGACTTAAACAACACTGTTCCCAGTGTTATACAGTCTAAAATTGGTGGAAAAATAAATCATAAGTACTAAATTTAACAAGGAAAAACGGTATACATGATTTTGATATGAGTGTCGATCAACACAGTTAAGTGGCGATCGATACTCATAATGCTCTATCGATCAATGTTGCGCAGCCATCGTCGATTCTCGTGCAATCTCGTCTTCCTCATGTTTTTTTTAACCTAAAATAAATAAAATACATTAAATAAGTAGTAAATGAAAATAATTTTTTTCCCGCTGAACAGTATCTCTACTACAGTAACGCTGCTACAGTGTCGATCGATGTTATTACTACAGTGTTATCATCACTGCATCTTTTTTTTTTCTAACAGTGCGTTGCCTCCCACTCAGTGCTTATTTTTAGTCATTAGCTTGACTTATGGAGATCTAATTTAGTCCGGATGAGAATGTGAACTTGCTCCAAAACAAGTCTCAGTGTCTCTCTTCCTCATTTTGTTGATGCAGTTGATAAAAGCTCTTGCTGAAGTTTCCCCTTTCTCTCTCAGCTCTAGATCACATAGCACTCTAACCTTGGTAAAAGGTACAGGACCTCCTCTGCAGCACACTCTATACTCAAGACAACCCTCTTGACATTGCGAAGGGACTGCTGACATGAAATCTGCATCTACATTCTTTTTCTTTTTCTTCTTCCTATTCCTGGTCCTTCCGTAGACTTAGAAATTTCAGTCTCGGTCTGTTCGAAATTCGGAGGGTGTCGATCAATACAGATGGTTTCGTGTCGATCGATTATGTAGGTTAAGTGTCAACCGATGCTGAAAGTTGAATGTCGACCATGATCCTGGTCTGATACTGAAACCAACACACATCACAATACAAATGCATAAGTACAATCTGATACCCTAACAAGCACATCTATCATTGCATTGTTCAGTTCCCTTAAACTAAGTTCTCTAAGCTATCCCATCAGTCAACAAGGCACACGGCCACACCTTAAACATCATCGAAGTCAATACTAACACATAATAAACATATGGCCAGTCTGATCTAATGTGATCTAACCCATCGGCCAGGCCACATCAGATCCGCCCATGGTTAGATCCCAAATCTGACATACTCAAATAAATTCCCAAAATTTAATTAAAATTCATGTACATTCATGATAAATCCCTACTAAGAGAATTTCATGGTCGGAATCCAGTGCTTCCATCCGGACCATACACAATCCGACCAAGATCAGTCCGGCCAAAGGCCAAGGACTATGTTCCTGGACGGGCCAAAGCCTTGGTCGAGTGCCACTGAGTTTGAATCATCAAACACATCCAGAATATAGAAAAATAGAGGAAGATCAGTAAGGAAAAGAGAAGAGATGGGTCTGGCTTCACCAATCCGACCACAGCCCACACGGAATTCCACCGCAGCCATGGCAGGGTGGTTCGGTCCATCCCACTCACCTTGGGCATGCGCTCTGGAGTGCTCAAGCCCTTCTCCATGTCCTTCTCCTTGCCTCTGGTACCCATCATCAATCGATCTCCACTTCCTGATGAAAGGACTTTTCTAAGGTCCTGATCAAATGATGTAGTATATAAGATTGTCGAACCAGTCCTAAGTGACAATGAAACAAAGGGAATTCAAGTCTATGCTTAATCTAAATGCAATCATTAGAGAGGATGATGATTAAGCTAATACAATAAGCAAAATGCAACAAAAAGTAAAACTTTCTTTCTTATGAGGAGAGTGAGACCCATGGGTATAGGGACTTGATATCAAATGATTAAGCTTCAATCCAAGATGCTAACTTTTCAATCAATCTAATCCTTATGCCTAGACAACAAAACTAAGCAAGCTCTATCCCTAGATGAATGCTCTTTGCAATGATCACCCAAGTACACCAAATCCCTTTGGCTGTAATGATCAAAGCAAACAAGGAGAATGAGTCTAATAGCAATCCTAGCTTCTTTGACAACTAATCCCTTAGGCAAAGCAAGCTAAAAGCATAAATGAGTTGGTTTAGGTATTTCATAGAACACCTTCCGGCATGAAATGCCTATAGCTCTATGTTTGAGAGGCCAACTCAAATATAGCTCTAAGAACACCAAATCAATGCAAGGAAATGATAGATCTAACACTAAACACCTTGGATCTAACTTAATCACTCTCTATCACCCTAACGCATGGATCTTAGATGGATCTACTCACTAATCCACATGCTTACTCTTAAACCCATGAGAGATTCAAGCTTAAACATATAGAGAAAGAAAGGAGATGAAATCAAACAATCAAGAACACAAAGACAAGATGAGATTATGAATCAAGATGAAACTTTACTCAAGAGGTTTATGTGTTCTTAGATAGAAAATGAGATAAGTCCCACATTAGGGATAACAAGGGTACTTATAGTTAGGCTTAAAAGCCCTAGAAACATAGATTAAGATTACTAAAAGCCCTTAAGCTAAATGGGTCTAAACCAATAGGAAAGAGGCACAAAACTCGGTCAGGTAGCAACAACACCATCCAACCCGGTCCAAGTTACCCGCCGTCCAAGCTGGCAGCGTTCTTGCTCGTCCGGGTTCCATGCCGTCCGTCTCACCCGGTCGCCTCACCCGGTCACCAGCACCTTCTTCACGACCGGTTACTACTAGCCGGACAGGCCACCCCGGTCGTCCTCAGTTTGATGCGTCTTGTTCACCCGTCCGGTGCATGTACCGGACGCATCTCCCGCCGTCCATCAGTCTTCATCGTCCGGGTGCTCCTACCCGACGTCTCCCGACGTCCTCGGCTTGACGCGCTTCTTCTTCCGTCCGGTATGCACGGACGCTGCCTCCCCGTCGTCCAGCCGCTCCTTATGGTCCGGTGCTCGAGTTTGACGCAGCATCCCAGTCATCCGTCGAGCTGGTCCATCCTGGTCCGTCCGGTGTGTGTAGCCGGTCAAGGCTACCCGTCTAACCCTCTTCTCTTGGTTTTACTTCTCTTCTTATAGCCAATCTTGATTCTTCTCTTCTTTTGGGTCATAAGGTCTCCAAACACCTCAAATCTCACCAAAGCATACTCCAACACCTGATAGGGACAAATGAATGCAAAATGATCCTAGACAAGCTTAAACTTTAGCCTACAACTAAAATAATGCAATAAAAGATGGCTAAATATATGAAAATATGCAAGACATCAACTCCCCACACTAGTCCTTTACTTGTCCACAAGTGAACTAGTAAGGACTAAGGAGGAGAGGTTTGAAGGAGGGACTCATAGCCAAAAGAATGCTCTTCTTAGTTCTTAACTTGATAACCTTGTATAAACATACCAAGTAGCAAGAGCAAAACTCAATCCAACTCTAACTTAACAAGGCCTATCTTAACTCCTTTGATCCCTACACTTACTCATCATGAATCCACAATCCACAATTCCATTTGCCCTCTAACAATCATTAAGCAAACTCAAAAGATCTCTTGCAAATGGTCAAATGGTCCAAGTCATTTGGTTTGGTGGAAGAAGGTCTTATTCAAGTGAAACAGAAGGTTCAAAGGGATCTTTCAAAAGGTGGTTCACTCTCAAAACAAGTAGCCTTGACATTGCACATAATATATCTAAGAAAGGGATCAACTCATGCATACAATGCTCAATCTCCATTGTTCTACCATTTCCTAAATACATAAGCTACATCCTTATTCCCAATGCCAAAATACCACTCACATCTCTCACCCAAAGATTCCCCCCAAATACTCAAGATATTTTCTCATTTGAAACTCTTTCTTAATGAAGTTTACAAGGGATTTTTTTTTCACATTTTAAACCTTTTTTTCAGCTCTTTCTAAACATTGCTAGCCCCTTTCATTATTCTTTATCTCTTCTTCTCTTTTTTTTTTTTCTTTTTCTTTTTTATGGGGCCAAGACTTATTTACTAACTTAGAGCTTACAATCTTTCATTTCTCTTATCCCTTGTAGACTTAATCACTTATAACTTTAGAGTCCCATGAGTCAACCTTTTCTTTCACAAACCTTTCACTTTCCCAAGATCATACCATACAACACTCATCCCCATCCTAGAAGCTAGACATTATGAGTGTCTAATCTAGCTAAAATGGAGACCAAGCATTGTCGTTCCCAATACTCTCAACATTATGCACATGTAAAGCTTTCCAAAGAAGGCCACACTCAACAAATAATGAAAGCTTGAAAGGAGGTAAGGGTTTTAGGGTGTGGGTGCCACTTGAGCTTGTCCAAAAAGATAGGCAAAGAATGGGAGGGACAACTCAAGTGTTCTATCCATGGCTTAGTACACAAGGGACCATTAGCAAGAGACTTAGAGTCTAAATATGACAGGAGCAAACTTCAAAGAGATAGCATCAATCAATCAAATAAGTTTTAGGAAGAGATTTCAAGGCATAAAGTTTACAAGCTATCCTAAGATTTCTCAAGCTACTTACTATGTTTATAAAGGTTATCACTTTAAGAACTTAGCATGAGCATCTTTACAAGGAAACTATCATCCTTGTCCCCTTATGCATGATGCAACCTATATGATGATTTTTCTCTTTTTTTTTTATGCAAGTGAATGATCTAGACTAAATCCTAATGCAACTACATGATTCTTTTTGTGCTTTTCAAATTTTTCAAATTTTTATGGCTTTTCTATGCAATAACTATCTACAAATGCATGCTTATGACATAAAACACAAGATGATCAGCAACTTGGCACCTCCCCCACACTTAATTCACACAGTCTCTGTGTTTGTTAAATGTGGAGAAGGGCCCAAAGAAAGAAAAATAAAACTAAATGAAATGATGAAAGATATATACAATGATAGGGTGTTGGAGTACCTCTATGGAGTATGGGATGAGGCTGATGCCTCTCCCTCAGAGCCATCTTCATCAGCAGTGGTGCTTAGGGATGGTGACTTGTTTCCGGATTCGGATGGGGCGATGTAAGGGTTTCTCAAACGGCGGAGAGCTTGCTTGCTGGATTGTGGTGCAGAGGAGTCAATAAGTGGCTGAGGAGGGGGTGCATTGAGAGCATCAAGATCAAAGTCCTCAGCCTTGCAGCCAGCTACAGCCCCCCCCTAGCTAGAACATCAGCCACTTTCTATAATAACCGGGCTAAAACTTCAGCTTGCCTCTTCACAGTCCTTTTCAGCTCTTTGCACTTGTTGGTGAGCTTGAAAATGGTCCTATCTTGAGCCCTGTTCCACCTCTGGAGGATTTTAATTTTGTCATGAGCCTGGCGTAGGGGTCCAAGAGGCAGGACACTGGTGCAATGCTCTAGCTTGTAACGAGGAAGGCCAAAAAGATGAGCAGTGGTGCTTCTGGTGTACTCCTCTTCATAAGCATTCTGCTTGCTTGCATCCTTATCACCTTTGGGAATGTGCACAGGGCAAAGGGGTCCATGACTCCTAAGGAGGTGTTCCTCACTGATGTCAAAGCTGATGTCTCTTGTAGTGCTCAAGGAAGTGAGTTGTGGGCTAGGAAGCAACAGCTCAGCCTTCTTGCCACCCCTTGAGTAAGAGTAGACACATCTCCCTTTAAATCGTCCACTTAGAAATTGAGCCTTCCTCAGGTAAGCTCCATCCAAGAAAGTAGGGCCTACTCCATCATCACCCAAATCTATCCCTTGGTAAGCCAATAATGGGGTTATCCAGCCACCAATACCAATCTGAGGTCCGGAGTCACGGTTTGTCCAAGCCCAGCTCTTGTAGTGCGTGAGGCGCTGTACAAGGAAGCCAACCATACCAAAATCTGAGTAGAAATCATCCGGGACACTAGGGAGCTGAGGAGAGGAAACAAAGTGGCGGGCGGTTTGGTGAAGGAATCTCAACTCGTCTCCAGCAACATTCCCTACTTCCTTCTTCTGGAAGAGGGTGTGGTTAAGCAACCTGTGGAGGTAGCGCATGGGATGCCTAATAGCTCCATTCTTCTCCTTCTTTTGGCCCCTTTTCCTTGTCCTGTCAATAAGGTCCACATTGATTCAGCAATGGTCTTCTCCTTAGGGGCTGTCTTGAGTATTGGAAGTGAAGGGTTTTTCTGATCCTCAAGGTCAAGAACTTCACTAATCTCTTTGAAAGACATGGAGTACACCTCACCCTCATTCTTGAATTTGATCTCTCCCCATCCTTGCTGTGCATGCTTGGAAGTGTGAAAAGTTACTTCTAGTGTAGCCAAGAATTGGCAAGAGACTTCTTTGTGAATGGGGTAAGCTGCTGAGTAGAGGCTGCCCACCTTCATGTGCTGAAGCATTTCTTCAACATCATCATCAAGGTACAGCTCTTGCAAAATCATCTTATGAACAAATCTGGTGGGGACCCAAGCAATGCCATTCCTCAAAAAGTCTAGCAGCTCATCTTCAGTAGGTGTCTTGGATCTATCCCTCTTGTCATACTTTGATTTAGGATCAGCATGCTCATCATTAGAAGATATCTCATCCTCTTCAACTTCATTTTCTGCAATCATTGGTTTCTTGCCTTGCTTCTTTGCTCTAGCCCTTGCCAACTTCTCTTCCTTGTTGTGCTGGTTAAGGCTCTCTACAACTTCTTGCACAGGGTCTGGTGCTCTCCTAGGTGGAGTCATAACCCTCATAGTGTGAGCAAGGGTATGATCACCTATGTTGCTTGTCTTCTCAATCACAAGAGCTCCCACACTTGAATTTCTTGGTGCCTTAGCTCTCTTTGGAGGAGCCTGCATGTGAGTACCATCAGCCCCATTGTCTCCAACAGCTAATCTCTTTCCATCCCTTTTGGCTTGCTTGTGAGCACCATCAGCCACACTCTTATCAGCAACAACTTTCTTCCCATCTTTCTTGGCTTGCTTGTGAGCACTTTCAGCCACACTCTTATCAACCACAACTCTCTTCCCTTCTTTCTTGGCTTGTGCTTTCTTACTTAGCAGTGCCAAGGCTTGCTGGCGGCGCTCCTCCTCTGAACCAGGCTGTGAACCCAAAGATTTCCCAAACTGAGCAGTGTGTCTTGCTGCACGCTCTTGCTTCTCAACTTCAAGATCAGCTTCACTCTTTCGCCCCATTGGTACCTGAAACTTTAGACCTTGGAAAGAGTAAGCTTGAGAAGGAAAAGCTTTCAATATGAGGAATATGATCAAAAGTATAAGAATTACAACTCCAATGATCAATAACTCACAAGAAACAAACTCTTAAGCAAAAGGCTTTAGAACATCTTAGAGAATTCTCATGCTCAAAATTTTTTATTTTTTTTTATGAGCAACAAGAACCTCTAAGAATCAAAACCACTCAATTAAGCACAATCAAGCTTGAAATGGCCTAAATTGAAGTTCTCCATCAACCTAGCATCCAATCTAACCCAAGAACAACCTAAAACAAGCACTTTATGAAAAATCCCCAAATCTCATGAACCCTAATTTTTCAAAGTTCAAATTAATCTCAATTTCACCATGAAATCAACTACCCAGCATGATATATAAGCTTTCCCTAGTCTAATTTACAAGAATCTAGCAAGAAAAGGCTCAAATTTCAAGTTCAAATTTTTAGGGTTCATGAGGGTTACGAATTTGAACTTAGAGATACCATACCTTGCTTTGGATGAAGGATAAAGATGAAAGATTCAAGGAATTAGAGCTAGGGAAGGAAGGCTTGGATGTGGGAAAAAGAAATTTGTGATTTGGTTGAGATTTGACAAAGTTATGGGAATTTATGTTCTTGGAGGCTAGAGAGGATTATGATGTGAGGAAGAAGATGAAATGAGGAAAGAGAGGGTGGCTTAGGGTTTTAAAATGTTTCTGGGTCGGGTGGATGGGTGTTCGGGTCGGTTTAGGTGGGTTTGGGTCGGTTTAGGGGGGAAAGAAACTTACCTTGGGTCGCGGCCGGGTCATGCGCGGGTCGTGGGGCTCCATCGTGCTGTTCGCGGGTCTTGGTCATGCGGAGAACGACCGGGTAAGTTACCCCGGACGGTCGTCCCCGGTCTGTCCGTACGTCTCCACGACCGGGTGCTGTTACCCGGACGATGCACCCCGGTCCGATAGTTCAGCACGCTGCGCGTCCGTCCGGGTAGGCGACCCCGGTCCACCCTACCCGGTCCAACCTCCAAACCATTTTTTTTTATTCAACCTCTTCTCAAAGCTTTATGCACTCATCCCCAAGCTATCACCATTCTCCAAGTGACTTAATTGAAAAAGAACAAATCCTAATGCATATTTACAAGGATAACCATGGGACTTCCTCCCAAGTGAGCTTGTTTAAAGTCACTAGCTTGACTTTGCCTCCTTTGAGGTTAGGCAAGGGGAGCATCAGAGAGTGGGGTTGATGTCCCATCCTCCTTTGGTACTGTGGCCATGTATTCCTTGAGTCTTTGGCCATTCACTGTGAAGTCTCCACCATCCTTGTTCCAAAGCACAATGGCTCCATAAGGTCTCACTTCTTTAATCACAAATGGACCAGACCACCTTGACTTTATCTCAAAAGCATCCATCCTTATCTCATCCAGTTCATTTAGTTGAAGAAGTCTCTTCTCCTCTGCACACTTGATGTCAAAGTTTAGAAGCTTCACAGCCCACAATGCTTTGTATTCAAGCTCAACTGGCAGATGGCAAGACTTCCCATAGACAATGTTGAAAGGAGTAGTGCCTAGAGGAGTCTTGAATGCTGTTCTATATGCCCAAAGAGCATCATCAAGCTTGGCTGACCAATCCTTCCTCTTGGTTCCTACAACCTTTCCAAGATTCCCTTGATTTGCTTATTGGAGACTTCCACTTGGCCACTTGTTTGAGGGTGGTAGGGTGTTGCAACCTTGTGTTTCACTCCATTCTTCTTGAGAAGACCCTCAAATACCTTGTTGATGAAATGTGAACCTCCATCACTTATGACCACTCTTGGAACTCCAAACCTTGGGAAGATATTACTCTTGAACATTTTGACCACCACTCTTGAATCATTTGTAGGACTTGCTATTGCTTCCACCCATTTTGATACATAGTCTACAGCCACCAAAATGTATTTGTTGCCATAAGAAGAAGGGAAGGGTCCCATGAAGTCAATCCCCCAAACATCAAACACTTCCACTTCAAGGATTGGGTTTTGGGGCATCTCATTCCTCTTAGTAATGTTCCCACTCCTTTGGCAAGAGTCACATCTTGAAATGAAGTCTTGTGAGTCCCTGAACATGTGTGGCCACCAAAATCCAGCTTGTAGCACCTTTGAGACAGCCTTGAATGTAGCAAAATGGCCCCCATAGGAAGATCCATGGCAGTGTGAGAGGATTCCTTCAACTTCTTCTTCAGCCACCACTCTTCTATAAATCTGATCTTTGCATAGGGTGTAGAGGTATAGTTCATCTCAATAGTATCTCTTCAAGTCTTTGTAGAACTTCTTCTTCTCATACCCCTGCAAGCCCCAATGGTTCCTTTCCAGTGGCAGTAGTTAACCAAATCAGCATACCAAGGTATTCTTTTTTCTCTCATGACTGCCACCACTGACATGATGGCCATGACATGCTCTTCTCTAAGTACCTCATCAATAGGGATTCCACCTTCAATTCTCAACCTGGACAAGTGATCAGCAACTCCGTTCTCAATCCCTGGCTTGTCTCTAATCTCCAAGTCAAACTCTTGAAGCAAAGGATCCACCTTAGTAGTCTTGGCTTGGCATCCTTCTTTGCTAGGAGATGTCTCAAAGCTGCATGGTCAGTATACACAATGACCTTAGAACCCACCAGGTAGCTTCTGAATTTCTCAAAGGCGAAGACAATGGCCAGCATCTCTTTCTCTGTTGTGGCATACTTCATCTGTGCATCATTCAAGGTTTGGCTAGCATAATAAATCACATGAGTTTTGCCATCCTTCTTCTGCCCCAGGACAGCCCCAACAGCAAAATCACTAGCATCACACATTATCTCAAAGGGGAGGTCCCAATCAGGTGGCTGGACAATGGGAGCACTAACAAGGTCACCCTTTATCTTCTTGAAAGCCTCAAGACAGTCTTCATCAAAGCTGAAAGCGGCCTCCTTGCACAGCAACTTGGTCATGGGTCTACCAATCTTTGAGAAGTCCTTGTTGAATCTTCTATAGAACCCAGCATGGCCAAGGAAGCTCCTGATGTCTTTCACTGTCTTTGGTGGTGGCAAGCTGACCATCACCCCAATCTTAGCCTTGTCTACTCCAATGCCCTTTTCTGAAATCTTGTGTCCAAGCACAATCCCCTCTTTGACCATGAAATGACACTTCTCCCAATTCAGCACTAGGTTGGTGTCTTCACATCTCTGTAGGACCCTGCACAAGTTGGACAAACAAGCAGAAAACGAAGATCCGTAGACAGAGAAGTCATCCATGAATACCTCCACTATATCCTCAATGAGATCTGAGAAGATAGACATCATGCACCTTTGAAAGGTTGCTGAGCATTACATAACCCAAATGGCATCCTTCGATAAGCAAAGGTGCCATAGGGCATGTGAATGTTGTCTTCTCTTGATCATTGGGATGTATGGGGATTTGGAAGAACCCGAATACCCATCAAGAAAACAATAGAAAGGATGGTTTGCAAGCCTCTCAAGCATTTGATCAATGAATGACAATGGAAAATGATCCTTTCTAGATGCAGAGTTGAGCTTTCTATAATCAATACACATCCTATGGCCATTTATGGTTCTAGTTGGTATCAATTCATCCTTGTCATTTTGACCACAGTGATACCACCTTTCTTTGGAACTACATGCACAGGAGATACCCATTTAGAGTCTGAAATAGGGTAGATAACACCAGCATCTAAGAGCTTAAGAATCTCCTTCTTTACAACATCCTTTAGGTTAGATTCAACCTTCTTTGATGCTCTATAGAAGTCATTGACTCATCCTCTAGATGTATCCTATGCATGCACAAAGAAGGTGATATCCCCTTAATATCATCTTGTGAGTATCCAATTGCTTTTCTAAACCTTTTAAGTGCATTTAAAAGTTGAGAAAGCTCAAGTTCAGTAAGTTCACTACTCACAATGACAGTATATGACTCATTAGGGCCTAGAAATGCATCTTACACCATGGGAAGAGGTTTTAGCTCCACTTTTGGTGCCTTGAGCTCACTCCAATCATGTTGTTGGGTGTCCTCTTGTTGAGTGGCTGAAACAGCTTGGTGCACCTCTTGTTTGAGGTCCTCATACTGGCCTTTGTCAACAATCTTCTTAGAATCCAGCATGGCTGCAATAGCATCACTCTCTTGGTTCTCAACCACTTGGACCTCTTTATCCACTGTCAAAGCATGCTGCAAAGAGTCCTCTATTGTCAACTCTCCTAGTGCCAATTCCTCAAGGAGCTCATCAGCAAGAGCTTCCATCTCCTCTATGTAAAACACTTGCCTTGCACAGTTGACCTCTTCATTACCTCATTGACATCAAAATGGAGAGTGTGCTCTTTCCCCAAATGAAGATCAATCTTGCCTTCCTTCACATTGATAAGGGCTCCTGCTGTGGCTAAGAAAGGTCTTCCAAGGATCAAGGGGTCTCTAGCTTCTTCATCCATCTCAAGAACAACAAAATCAGTAGGAATTTCACAATTTCCCACCATCACAGGAGGTCTTCAAGGATACCAATGGGGAATTTGACTGAGCGGTCAGCAAGCACCAAAGAGAGTTTGCACTTCTTGTATTGGCTGAACCCAAGCTTCTTGGCAACAGATAGAGGCATGAGACTGACACTAGCTCCCAAATCACATAGACATCTCTCAAACATCAAAGGACCAATGGCACAAGGTAGGGTAAAGCAGCCTGGATCCTCTAGCTTCTTAGGGATTGTCAATCTCTGGATGATGGCACTGCACTCATGAGTAAGAACCACCATGCCTTCCATTTCCTTCTTCTTGGCAGCCACAGCATCCTTCAAGAACTTGCTGTATTGAGAGACAAGCATGAAGGCATCAATGATTGGCATTGTGACTTGAACTTCACTCATTTGCTTCTCAAAGAGTGCTTTGTACTTCTCAAAAGTTGCTTCTTGAATCTTCCAGGAAATGGCAGCTTAGGTTCATAGGAGGAGGAACAAAGAAGACTCTTTGTTGGAGTGGCAACTTCATCATGCTTAGTGCTTTCTTTTCTTCTCCAACCTTTCCTTTAACCTTAGCTTCAACAATCTTTTCTAGAATCTCCTCATCAACTTTCTCATCTACAATCACAACATCATCATCAATGTTGATAGCCACCCCACTTAGTTTCTCACCATCCTTGGGAGAGTTCTTGGAGGTAGCTCTCTACCACTTCTTAAGGTGATTGCCTTCATTGGTTCTTTGGGGTTTTTCTCAGCCTTTCCTGGTAATGTTCCTTGTTGGCGACTTGGCTGAGAGTTCATAGAAGCAAACTGATTCTCCAAAGCTCTAATCTTGTTGTTTAGCTCAGTGTAGCTGCTGTCAATCTTGGAGTGAACAGTCTTGACCTCATGGCCAATGTCTTTGGCTGCTCTAGCTTGACCTTCCAACAATTGTTTGAACATAGCTTCCATAGATGAATCTGGAGCTTTAGCTTGGGAGGAGCTACCTTGAGCTTGAGTAGATTGATTGCCATGGTTTGCAAAACCAGGAGGAGGATTCTGCCTAGGCTGGTAGTTCCCTTGCTGAGTGTTTTGCTTTGGTTGATAGCCTCCTTGCTGGTTGTTGGGGTAAGACCTTTGCTGGTAGTTGTTGTACTGAAAGTTAGGCTCCTTCATGTACCAAGAACCATTGTTGTTGATAAAGCAAAGCTCTTCTTGCCCTTCTAACCCTTCAACTTCATTAACCTTAGGAGGAGTTTCTTGATTTGGACCACCCACAAAGTGAATCTGCTCCTGTTTGGCTTGGTTAGCAATCAGCAAGTCTATCTTCTCTTGAAAGGATTTGATTTCCTTCTTGGTCTGGTTATCATCACCTCTGGTTGTTCTATCAGCTCTGTCATGTTCTCCACTGTAAACTGAATCACTCTTGACCATGTTGTCCACCAGCTCCTCAGCATCTTCTTCAAACCTGCCCAGGAAGAAACCATTGCTTGCTGTATCCAATCTTGCTCTAAACTCAGGAAGGGCACCTCTATAGAATGTGCTCAGCAAACTCTCCTTTGAGAAGCCATGGTGTGGGCACTTAGCTTGATACCCCTAGAACCTTTCCCATGCTTCACTAAAGCTTTCCAAGTTCTTCTGCTGGAAACTAGAGATCTCATTCCTCAGCTTGGCTGTCCTTGATGTGGAGAAGAATTTCTCCAAGAAGGCCTTCTTACAATCATCCCAAGTTGTGATGGAGTCACTAGGTAGAGATTTCTCCCATTGGCGTGCCTTGTCTCCTAGAGAGAATGGAAACAACTTGAGCTTGAAGGCATCTTCTGACACACCATTGGTCTTGGACAAGCCACAATAGCTATCAAACTTGTCCAAGTGATCAAATGGGTCTTCTACAACCAAGCCATGGTACTTGTTGTTCTCAATCACACTCAACAAGCCTGACTTGATCTCAAAGTTGTTAGCTTCCACAGCTGGTGCGCGGATGCCCGTTCTGTTGCCATGAATGTGAGGACGGTCATATGTGCCAATGGCTCTAGCTGGCCGCTGTGGGTGTTGTTGTTGCTGCTGTGGTCTAAGGTTGTCAGCTCCTTGACCATTGCCATCTTGGGGTTGATGCTGATGATCATCCATCTCAAACCCCAACCTCTGAATGTGATCCTGTTGCTCTTCTTCTCTTCTCCTTCTTGCTATTTCCCTCTTTAGTGTAGCTATCTCTTCAACAGTGGGAACCAGGTTAGTTGCACCCTGCTTCTTGTGTTCATACACCTGAAAATCAAAGGAAGATGCAAAAGGAGAATCAATATCACAAGAAAAGAAAAATGATTTAGTCTCAAGCAAGTGACTAAATCCCAATGTCACAATCAACTTAGAATTTGGAACGGCGCCAATTTGATGAAAGGACTTTTCTAAGGTCCTGATCAAATGATGTAGTATATAAGATTGTCGAACCAGTCCTAAGTGACAATGAAACAAAGGGAATGCAAGTCTATGCTTAATCTAAATGCAATCATTAGAGAGGATGATGATTAAACTAATACAATAAGCAAAATGCAACAAAAGTAAAACTTTCTTTCTTATGAGGAGAGTGAGACCCATGGGTATAGGGACTTGATATCAAATGATTAAGCTTCAATCCAAGATGCTAACTTTTCAATCAATCTAATCCTTATGCCTAGACAACAAAACTAAGCAAGCTCTATCCCTAGATGAATGCTCTTTTGCAATGATCACCCAAGTACACCAAATCCCTTTGGCTGTAATGATCAAAGCAAACAAGGAGAATGAGTCTAATAGCAATCCTAGCTTCTTTGACAACTAATCCCTTAGGCAAAGCAAGCTAAAAGCATAAATGAGTTGGTTCAGGTATTTCATAGAACACCTTCCGGGCATGAAATGCCTATAGCTCTATGTTTGAGAGGCCAACTCAAATATAGCTTTAAGAACACCAAATCAATGCAAGAAAATGATAGATCTAACACTAAACACCTTGGATCTAACTTAATCACTCTCTATCACCCTAACCCATGGATCTTAGATGGATCTACTCACTAATCCACATGCTTACTCTTAAACCCATGAGAGATTCAAGCTTAAACATATAGAGAAAGAAAGGAGATGAAATCAAACAATCAAGAACACAAAGACAAGATGAGATTATGAATCAAGATGAAACTTTACTCAGGAGGTTTATGTGTTCTTAGATAGAAAATGAGATAAGTCCCACATTAGGGATAACAAGGGTACTTATAGTTAGGCTTAAAAGCCCTAGAAACATAGATTAAGATTACTAAAAGCCCTTAAGCTAAATGGGTCTAAACCAATAGGAAAGAGGCACAAAACTCGGTCAGGGTAGCAACAACACCATCCAACCCGTCAGTTACCCGCCGTCCAAGCTGGCCGCGTTCTTTGTCTCGTCCGGGTTCCATGCCGTCCGTCTCACCCGGTCGCCTCACCCCGGTCACCAGCACCTTCTTCACGACCGGTACTCCTAGCCGGACAGGCCACCCGTCGTCCTCAGTTTGATGCGTTTGTTCGCCGTCCGGTGCACGCATCGACGACATCTCCCGCCGTCCATCAGTCTTCATCGTCCGGTGCTCCTACCGGACGTGTTCCCCGACGCCCTCGCTTGAGCGCCTTCTTCTTCTTCCGGGTGTCGTAATCGACGGCCTCCCCGGTCGCCCAGCGCCCTTATGGTCCGGTGCTCGAGTTTGATGCAGCATCCCGTCATCCGTACGAGCTGGTCCGTCCTGGTCCGTTCGGTGTGTGTTGCGGTCAAGGCTACCCGGTCTAACCCTCTTCTCTTGGTTTTACTTCTTATAGCCAATCTTGATTCTTCTTCTTTTGGGTCATAAGGTCTCCAAACACCTCAAATCTCACCAAAGCATACTCCAACACCTGATAGGGACAAATGAATGCAAAATGATCCTAGACAAGCTTAAACTTTAGCCTACAACTAAAAGAATGCAATAAAAGATGGCTAAATATATGAAAATATGCAAGACATCACTTCCACAAACCAACCTGGTCGGAATCAATCACCACCACACACGCCAAGGCTTTGGCTGATCTTCTCTCTTCTTTCTTCTCTCTCTCAACAAATGGGCAGAGTTTCCCCTTAAAAAAATTGTGGCAAATCTCGACCCCAAGGGTCTGTATTTATAGAGAAAAGGTCGACCAGTAACCGCCTGGCAACAGGTGTGACTTGGTGGGCGAATGGGTACAACATGTACCATTCCCACCCTTTCGTCATAAACTGCCCCAACCGCCTTTCTTCCTTTGGGCTGGTCGATCACAAGCCCAATATGCTATCCCACACACATGGTTCCCTTTATCCAAGCCAACAAACCCATCGGACCCCAATCACACTCATGGCCGTCTTCATAATCGCTCCATGACCCAAGCCCAATGGTCCAGACCAGAACACTCCACCAAGCTGAGATGAGCTGGTTGCTAGCTGCCTCAGCCGAGTGAGCTAGTAGTCCAGCTACTAGAGCTGACCTACTGGTGTGAGCTACACTGAGCTGTGCTGAGCTTGCCTTAGCTGGTCGAGCTACTTCCCCGCATCGTCCAGCTGCCTTAGAACTCGTCCAGCTCCTTTTCCCTAGTCTCCATCTGATTCTGGTTAAGTCTCAGCCTACTTATGCACTTAACCATCTATTCCAGCCATGATACGCTTGTCTTTAGGTCTTGTGACCTGACTGATGCATCTCCTCGCACCATGGCTGTGCCCGGCCTTATCTAGAATCAAGGACATGAAAAGTAGGGTGTTTGAGATCAAGCAAGCCATTAATGGCTTGGTTCAGGAAGACATGAAGTTCACTAAGCACCTAGGATGGTTAAGGTCCTTATGGTCAGAGCTGGAGATGTTGAGTCCGAAAGTACCACTGATGCTAAGGAGCTAAACAAGACAAAGTGTTTTGTCTGCTGCTTACATTGAACCCGGCCTACCATGGTCTCATCCAGCACCTGTTGAGAGAGGATACTCTTCCTAGCCTGGAAGATGTGTGTGCTAGGATTCAGAAGGAGCAAGGGTCCATTGGTTTGTTTGGAAGAAAGGGAGAGCTTTCACTTGAAAATCAAGCTGCTCAAACAGATCAAGGTGAAGCTCCAAGCCAACAAACCTGTGCATGGAAAGTATGAGGAAAGGAGGTGCAATGGGAACTGTGATCATTGCAAGAAGCATGGGTACAAGAAGAGCCAGTGATGGATCCACCATCCTCATCTTAAACCAGCAAAGTTCGTTAAGGATCGTGAGGCAAGAGCTCACCTTTCAAAGGGATCGAGTGGAGCTGGTATTAGCAAGACTCATGAAGGAGAGGGGCGTGAGACTGATAGTGGAAAGTCCTTCGTGGCTTATTCTGGAGGTCCAAGAAACGCAGCAACAATGATCAAGACTATCTCGGAAGTCTGATCTTGGTGCCCTCATCAAGATATTCAAGGACAATGGTAACATCTTTGGGTATTCTTATGGTGCATCTATGATTGCTAGGACTGTAGAGAACTCTATTGGATTTGATAGGATGCCTAGTAGCTTAATGGACATGCATAACCATTCAAGAAATGCTAATGATGCTAGGATTGATCATGCATATAAGCCATCTAGCATCATTGCTTATCGTGCTAAGTCACATTTCTCTAAGCCTCTTATTGTTGATTCTGGTGCATCTCATCACATGATCAGTGACACTAGATTGATTAAAAACATAGAACCTTCTAATGGTAATGTGATGATTGCTAATGGTGCTAAGATTCCTATTAGAGGAATAGGAAACTTAAGTTGTTTGAGAAAGAATCAAAAGCCTTCTAAATGCCTGAATTCGCTTCAAATTTGCTTTATGTTAAGAAGTGTGCAACTGATTTGAATTGAAATGTTATATTCAGTCCTAATGATGTGAAGTTTCAGGATTTTGAAAGCAGCCAAATGATTGGAAAAGGAGTGACCAAAGGAGACATATATTTACTTGAAGATCTTGCTCCTGTTTCTGATATTAGCTACTCTTTTACTTCTGCTTATGCTTCTAGTTTAAATAAAAAATGCATTGTGGCATGCTAGACTAGGACACCCTCATAATAAGGCTTTGAAACTGTATTGCCAAGTGTTTCTTTTAAGAATAATGATTGTGAGGCTTGTATTTTAGGTAAGCATTGTAGAACTGTGCTTCCCAAATCATCTACTGTTTATTAGAAATGTTTTGATCTTATTCATTTTGATGTTTGGACTGCTCCATGCCTATCTAGAGAATCACATAAGTATTATGTCTCATTCATTGATGAAAAATCCAAATACACCTGGCTAACACTAATTCCGACCAAAGATAGGGTGCTTGATGCATTTAAAAACCTTCAATCATATGTGACTAATCATTATCATGCCAAGATTAAGATTTTCAGGTCTGATAATGGTGGTGAGTACACTGGTGAAGCATTCAAGCAACACCTATCTCAGCATGGCATCCTTCATCAAACGAGCTGCCCCTACATTCCTCAGCAGAATGGAGTGACTGAAAGGAAAAACAGACATCTGATGGAGGTAGCCAGGTCCATGATGTTTCAAGCAAATGTAATGATATACCATGGATTTTACCCACTTTCAGCCATGGTATATAAGTGTTTTAGATACATTAATATATATTAGAGTCTTTAAGAGAAATTACAGGTCCAGGTACAGAAGTGATGCTTTTGGGACATTTTGGACTGCTTTTACGCATGGAGAATCGATCGATGCATGAGGAGACATCGGGTCGATCGAATCCAATAGAAACGATCCAGACGCTTTTGTCCCATCGATTGATACCGAGACAACTCGAGGATTAATGACAAGTTAAAAGATTTCAAGTTTCACAAAGTATCATTATTTACATCCTGTCTCCGTCACTGTTAGGCTATATTTATTAGGATTTTGTATCATTTGAGAGGCAGACTTGCCTAGTGACCTAGTTTGGAGGAGAGAAGAAATTTGGCTACCATTAGAGAGCTTAGGATTGGAGATAGATCTGAGATTACATAACGAGAAGATCTTGAACTCCCTATCTTCTATTACTCTTACTCTTTGTGTTCTTTATTTTATTAAGTTATTCAAACCATCATGATTTTTTCTCTCATGAATATGAACGAGTAACCCTTATTGTTAGATTTAGGTTTCTCACAAGGTTGAACTATGTACTTATAATATGATTATTGCTACGGTGTTTTAATTAGTTCTTCATCTTAGTTATACTTAATGCTAAATTTAGGATTGATCACCCTCAAATTTAGATCTTAGAATTAATTGAGATAAGCAATATTTACCCTCAGTTCTAGAATCAAACTGTGTGATCTAATTAACCAGATGCACACGAGAGTTGGTCTGAAGGTTAGGGAACAACATCAAACCCACTCGCAAAGCTTGCTAGAAGAACCGCGATCGACAAGACTATCGCTGTGTCGATCGATAGTTTGAAAGGTGTATCGACGATCTGCATAACGTCACATCGATCGACACTTTCTTTTGATCAGTAGACGATCGTTGAGATCCGAGATCTAGTCAAAGACAACCTTGATGGTTATACCCCCTGTTTGAGTTTGAGAACAATCAAACCCTTAAGTCTAAATCAAGTCATAATTTCATACCGGTAATACCCTAATCTAGCTATTCTCCTAAAAACTAAAACAACTTCAACTAAAGTTACCGAACAGCCATTTACTGCTTCCAAACAATAAAACCTTTCAGCCTATCTTAATTTCTAATACCTTATATCTACTGTGTAATCCTAGAGTCCTTGTGGATTCGATCCCTAAGAATTACAACTGAACCTCTTATTTGAGAGAGTAATTCACTTGTTAGTAATTTGAGTGATGTCAAATTTGGCGCCGTTGCCGGATCGAACCCGGTCACCCGCGACAGGCGGGAATACTTACCACTATACTACAACTACTAAAATTCCTGCACTCGCTTCACTCTCTTCTAAAAGAGCAGAACCGATCGGATGCTTTCCAGATTGACAATGATGCTCTGTCTCATATGGATGATCAAACAGATTTTATGAGAGGAACGGACTATTCATACCCTCATCATGTGCTTAACATCGATAGCTTTACCCGAGATTATGACATTGCTGTAAAATCACGCACAGGAAAGAAAAAGTTCAATATAAAACAAGCCTTTACGGGAAACCGTAAGACGAAGGCAGATTTCTACGGAAAGATAAATTCCATCTACGGAAATTTTATGGAGAAAACTGAGTCCTTAAGCGAACATATCCGGAGGTTAGAAAGTCAAGTAGCTGAAATTGCAATAGCCATAACGAGAGAGACAGGAAGTCTCCCTGGAAGAACTGACTCAAACCCAAGACGTCAAGTCAGTGCCGTAATATTGTGAAGGAAAACGCCTCGCTAAGGATTACGAGGACGACTCTAATATTGATAGATCCACCAAAACTGATAAGACTGGCAAAAGCGATTCTCACCATATACTTCTAGATGATCCTGACCCTAACCCAAAATCCTCTCATGAAAACCGAAAATCTAACGCTGAAGAGAATAAGGACAAGACGACTGATTTGGAAGGAGAAGATTACGACTCCGAAGTAGAGGCCAAAATCGATCGACAATCTGGTAGCCGTGTCGATCGACCAGTTAGGCCCGACATTGATCGACATGCAACTAGCCGTGACGATCGACGGCCAACTTCCAATGAACCAACAATTGGGAGGGTTTATAATACCCTACCCCCTTTTACTCCTAACAATAACCAAGCTAAGAAGGCATTGGAAAATGCAATCTGCAAGAAAGCGTTAGCCAAAATCAATATAGAGATGCCCCTTAGTGACGCTATGAAGATATCACCCTCCATAATAAAATGTGTGAAAGATATGAGGTCTCCAAGTTATCCAACAGCGGAGCATAGCGTGATGATGGTATCAGGGGAAGTGAGTGCCATGATTCGAGAAGAAACTTCGATCAAAAAGCCTGACCCTGGTAGTTTTGTACTAGACTGCAACATACGAAACACACGATTTCCTCGATCTCTTTGTGATCTCGGCTCTACAGAATCTTCTGCCCACTATGTGGCAATATCCCGGATATGATGAATTCATATCGACTCCGATAACCTTGGTTCTAGCTGATCGATCTATGAGGGTACCCGAAGGGATACTCGAGGATGTACCAATAAGGATTAGCGATTGCCTCGCGGCTCACGGATTTTGTGGTGTTAAAATACAGAAAAGAGCCGAAGATCCCCATATTGGGTCAACTGCCCTAGCTACGGCTGAGCGATCATCGATGTGAAGGAAGGGCTAATAAAGTTGAACATCGGAGACATCTCAATGACCTTTGATATGGAAAAGATGATTACACGTCCCTTGATTGATGATCAAGCCTTTACGTGACGGAATCTCTGAGCTGGAAATGAATCTTACATGAATATATGCTCAGATGATCCTCTAAAAAACAATCTTACCTGGTGCAGCCTGGGTATGGCTTAAACTCTGGATCACTTGAAGGTGGATGGATAGAGGGTTGTTCTAAGAGGCTACTAGCTCTCCTTTGAACTGTGGTCGTCTCCCCGAGCTTATGGTTGGCGCCAAGGATGGTTCTACTACTCAAAGACACAAGATTACCTTGTATTGTCTAAGATGGTTTCACTAGGAATTCCTTCCCTTAAGTGAGATCAATGTTCCTTAGCTGAACAGAGAAAGCAAGAGACAAGAGCAAGCTAAGCTGCTGTAAATTATTAGATTCAAAGTTAAGAAGAAACAGCGGCCCCTTAGCTATAAAAGTCACTAAAACCTAAGAAGTAAACCAGGCTGGTTTAATTCTAATTCTAGTCCTAACAATTGAAATTGGTTTAATAAAAATCCTAATTGTCTTGGTTTTAAATTAAATGAAAACCAAATAAGCGCAGCCCACCATACTGCAATTAAATTGAACCAACAAGCTGGTTTATCTTGATCTTCCCTCCTGACCAACCCCCACGATTTGGAGCAAGGCATGGAGACTCTTCTTGTGCTCTCAGTCTTGATCTAGTCACTGGTCCACTCCATACATTGGCTAGTCCACTTGATACATCTCTCTGGTGCTGGTTCTCTTCAATATCATCAGCCTCACTCCTCTTCTAAGGTCATCTCTTCACTTGGTTCATCACTTGGCTCTTCCTCATCACTCTCACTCAGCTCCTCCTCCTTTTCTCTGGTCATAGCTACACCATCCCTCCTCCTTTAAAAGGATTTGACCTCAAATCCAAGTCATCTGCAATAAAAGGATCCAAGTCAGAAACATTAAAAGTAGAACTGATTGAGTACTTCCCTTCAAGATCAATCTGGTAGGCACTGTTGTTGATTCTTTTCAGCACTTTGAAAGGTCCATCTTTCCTTGGCAACAACTTTGATTTCCTCTCAGCAGGAACCTCTCTTTCCTCATGTGTACCCCACACTGATCTCCTGGCGCCAGTACAAGTTCTTTGCGCCCCT